>OZ026606.1:13593296-13663296 GCA_964020085.1 Micromussa lordhowensis
ACACATAATCCACAAACCATGGATCAGGATGAGCTGATGCTTCTTTGCGTAGTCTATCCACTCTAATAGGAGAAACCTTGTGTGGGGGAAGCAATGGCAGATACAAAGAAGGGGCCATGTTTTGAACTTGTGAGACACCACATGATAACTGAACAGTTGGCAGTCCTGCCTGCCGTCGAGAAAACAGAGTCGCGGCGCTAACTGAAACATCTGATGAACTTGTATTTACACTATTTACACATGAAGCGGCTGCAGTAGTCGTGGCAACCAGGATATCAGCGCCGGGGGCGTTTGCCACCGGATGGAGTAAGAGAGCGAGATCGTTGCGTCCCCTTGTTGGCTCGAAAGGGACAACGAACTAAGGGATGGTTCCCATCACAACGCTCACAAACATGGCGGAAACGGCATTGACCAAGGGTCCAGCGACAAGCTCCATCGTTCCAAGAGCGACAGTAGTACGCCGAAGTCGAAGAATGCGGAACAGGAGGAGATGGTGAGTTGGGAGCAGACGACGAAGAGGGAAGTGGGAGGGCTGACTGAGTCCCAGGAAGGGAAGATGAGGACTGAGGTACCCCAGAGGTCCGGGTGTGGAAGTTGTACAAGTCCAGATTCATTTTAGACCAATCTGCCAAGCATGACGCCGCAGCATCCTTCCTGAATGCAACATCATACGTTTGCCAGGCAGGACCCGGGAACTGGCGTGCCGTCTGCATGATGAGTAATTTGTACTGAGTTAAGTCCTGCCAACGATTTGGATGGGCGTTGCAAAACACCCAAGCGTAGATGGTAAAGGCCTGGACCCAAGTTAAAATATCGGTAATTTCCACCACTCGCTTTTGCGCCGGAGAAACAACCAATTTGCCATCCAAATATGTGTGGGGCTCAGATTCCTGTGCCCTTAAGTTCTCTGCCAAGAGGTCCGCCAGCTCCACAAAAACCCCACTGGTTATTTTAGCGACCAGTTTTGCTGGAATTGGCACGTAACCGGGACCGACTACAAAGGCCTTGCCGACCGAAGGCGCGAAAGTCGAGGTGCCGGGTGCCGGCCACGCAGGAGAAACGAACGTGGGTGGTGTAGAAATAGCCATGAGCGGCGGCTGACCAAGTGCGGTGAACACCGGATTTCCTACCGTCGAATAAGTCGAAATAAACGAGGGAACAACAACATTACCTGATGTGGTGGACGAGCTTGCAATCGAGGAACTCGCCACGTTCGAAGCGTGCGCCATGCCCCCGAATGACTGAACTGCAGCGCTGGTCGACGAACTCGTCGCTCCATTCGCCTGAAACGCTGCAAGAATTTGGGGAAGCGACTGTCCTAGCGCTTGAGAGAGCGCTTGGGAAAGAGTCTCGCTGGAGATGGAGAATATGGGCGGCGAAGCCGATGAGGTTGTCGCGACCGAGGAGGTGTTTGTTTCGCCCGACGACGACGCCATGAAATCGTCCCAATGCAGCGCGGCTGTGAGGCTGTTCCGAGTAGACCGTGGCATAAAAAACAGACGCAAAGACACGCACAAGTAAAACGCAAATAACAGCTAGATCGGAGAGCTAGATGACGACTGCTCTCGGCCACGCTGGCTGACAGAACTCCACGCACTGCCAAACCTACGCCACATGGGTGACACACTGCACTAATGCGCATGCGCTTCAAACTGACCTCTGACCGCGGGTACTGTTGGCGCTCTTTGTTGTTAACTCCTTTAAATTGCATTTAAATACATTAAACCTATACATCGAGCTCTGGAAACATAAGCTCGATCAGATATATGCAAGCGATATAAGAACATCTCTAGACAAATGTATAGCTTTCTCAAAGTAAAGCTGCGGCGTCTCCGAAGAAAAACGTACAAGGACAAATATGATATCTGTGATAAGAATCTACATACTGTACTTGCATGCAGTTTTAATCAAACGGCCTGGCCCGGCGTCACAATGTATAATGTAAGTAAGCAACATGTTCATGGTAAATTTCATATTTTGTCTCTCGAAAGCAAATTATTGGAGACATATCTTGCATTAGAAATGAGCCTAAACAATGCATAAACACATGGCAAATTACAGAGGTGTCAAACTCGGCAAAGTGACATGCCGATAACAGCGGAAGCCATGCAGACCTATGACCTCTAAAATGCTATAGACAGTCCAATGGCTCGGCTCGGCTCGGCTCTACTAAACATAATCCTCTTTATAACACAACATGAAGTGCCCTTCATAAACACGAGTGAAGCAACAAAAAGGTCGAGAGACCGAACAGAGAACAGCAAATGTACAAATGTCACGAACCGTAGGAATTGTGTAGGCTAGTCAACCTCATTTTACACTCTTCACAGGACAGAATTTACGAACATATACAGAATATGTACAAAAAATTGACAACAAGAGAAAGTAAGCAAGAGGATGAAAAATATTCCAAGGATTGCTTTGGGAACAAGCGATGCAAGTTAGCTTTGCAAAATTCGGTAATTTCGTGTAACACAAATTCAGGATCAAGGTATCATGGTGTGCAGTGCATCAAGGGTGAAAATGGGCCTTTAAGTTAGACTACTGTCCAATAACATGGTACATTTCAGAAATTGTGTTTGTGGTTTGTTGGATGAAATGATGACATGGGGAGAATCTTTGTAGTATTACAGTATGTCAAAAATATATGGTGGTTTGAAAGCAATGAACTAGATCAAACAATATTTTGGTTTGAAATTCTCGTACCCTTATACTTTATTTTCAGATGCTGTGGAAATACAAATGAACAAACATTATTTGAAGCAATAATAAATTGCTTAAGTTAGACTACTGTCCAATAACATGGTACATTTCAGAAATTGTTTGTGGTTTGTTGGATGAAATGATGAGATGGGGAGACTCTTTGTAGTATTACAGTATGTCAAGAATATATGGTGGTTCGAAAGCAATGAACTAGATCAAATGATAATGTTTTGGTTTGTAATTCTTGTGCCCTTATACTTTTATCCTCAGATGCTGTGGGAATACAAACGAACATTTTCCAAGGATCAAAAGTTTGAAAAAGCTGTGCAGGATAGATTTTGTGTGGCTGATCTAAAACTGGTAATTTTTGTGACAATGTTTCAAAATTATTACCACCCATAATAATTATAATTATTAAAATAATGAACTACATTGTATTAAAAACTATAATTATTGGTCCCCATGCATGTAGCTTAACTTGGCAATCTTAAGAAAAATTCTTTACTATATGCAAATCTGTGGTGCAGTATTAAACTACATCTTTCATTTCATTTCTTTCTTTAGTTGCCTGATTGTCAAAAACCAGGGCAGATTGTTGCCTGCTTAGTAGAACACAGACAGAATCTGACGGTTCCCTCATGCAAGCATATGATGACCAAAATGCAAGCAATTTTCTTCAGTGATTTCCGTCTGATTCAACACTTTTTGGACGATTGTGCTACTGATGTGAACAAGTTTCAGTGTGGCAGGATTCCATCGGAAGACGAAGAAGAGGTTTGTGTTGGAAACAGTGATTTACGAAGTATCCCTTCCTTGATATTTCTTGATAGTAATCATTTGTTTTTCTAATAGATTTTATCTCAAAGGCATGTGATTCAATTAATCTTTCCTGATTGTTTTCAAAGGATATCCATTCTCAAAATGATGTACTAGAATGCCTTGAAGAATACCAGGAAAAATTATCACAGGCATGCCAGAAACAAATTTATCGTCTAGCTGAACTGTCTTCTGATGACTACCATCTCGACCGTCCTCTGTACTATGCTTGTAAAGATGACAGAGAGAGATTTTGTGCAGAGATTCCTTCAGGGGAAGGAAGAGTGTACAAATGTTTGAAGAAACACAAGTCAGAGGAAACTATGAGTGATGAAGTGAGTTGCATTGTAACCTTGGTAGAAATTGCTTCCAAGATCCTGATAAAAAGTTAAGATTGTCTAAGATCCCATGCGAGATCCTTTGTAACATCATATAACTATAGGACTGTCTACATTTTTAAATTTATGTTGACAATTACTCCTAACTTGAACAGCCCATCATCCTCGAAACGCAGGAAACTTTGAGTATTTAGAGTTGCAGGTTGAATTGTTGGAATTTTGAATCAAGTTCTATGTGTTTCAAGTCAAGAAAACAAAGAAAGAAAGAGCTGAAGATCTAATTGCTATTGTTTATTGCTGGTGTTATGTATAAATTGATTCCTCAATTGAAATTAAAAGAGAGTCTGCAATTGTCCGGTTTGTTTCTTTTAAATTTATGATTTTCCATTTGAAAAATTACTTCATCTGTCATTGTTAGGCTAAAGTTGGTTTACATACCAACCAAAATGTTTAGCCTTCAGATTGTTCAATCCAGGTTTTAACTGTACTTCAGTTTCTTTTTTTTTATGACAATGGTGTCTGTTGTCTCAGTCAGTTTTGTTGTTCATACAGTGTCGAAGTAAGTTGACAGAGAGACAGAGACTGGAAGCCAAGGATGCAAAGGTATGAAACATGTTTTGCTAATGATTTTTTGAGTTCTGGTGATGATCAGCTTGTTGGATATGAACAGTGTGCAATTAAAACCACTTTTTGAGCTTTCCCTTTGTACAACAAGTAACTATCATACGATGTACTAGCCCAAACGTCATTCTCACTAATAATTATTTGATTCAAAATTGAATTAACGTGACTTTCATCTCTCGCAGTACTTCAATCTATAAGTTGAATTTTCTTAGAAAAATCCTGCAAAAAAAATTCACCTGTCCATTGGGTATGAAAAGGACAGATTCCGTTTGCCTGACTACAAAATCCACTATATAATTTGGTTTTATCAACTGGGTTGATAATGTGAATTGGCCACCGTAAAGAGATTCGGAAGCTGACGTTTTGAGTGTTAGCCCTCCGTCGGAGCGAATGGATTCGCTCCGACGAAGGGCTAACACTCGAAACATCAGTTTCTGAATCTCTTTACGGTGGCCAATTCACATTATCAACCCAGTTGATAAAACTAAATTATCTTGTAATATTCCCACCGATGCAGCACCACAGTTTCTTTAGAAACTTGCCCCCTTTAGTGTTTTGGCGTTTGAATGAATGATTTATGCCAAATAGAACCGGAGATATTTTTCGTGTTTACCGTGACGCTTCGAACAACAATAATGTTCATTACGCTACCGAATCGTCGTCTTGTGCCACTAGTCAAAACTTTCCCTGGCAGAAAAATCTGAAATTAATGCAAATGGCGCATCTCAGAAACTTTGATTAAAACCCGTCTTCAAAGATATAGTAGTTTGGCGTTTGAATGAACAATTTATGCCAAATAGAACCAGAGATATTTTTAGTGTTTACGTTCACGCTGGGAAAGTTCATTACATTACCGACTCGTCGTCTCCTACGCTAGACGAAACTTTCCCTGGCAGAGAAAATTGAAACTACAGTGTATTGCAAACGGCACATCTCAGAAACCTTGATTTAAACTCCTGTCGTCAAAGATATATGTTTTGTTTTAAATTGGCGTTTGAATGAACGATTTGTACCACACAGAACGGGAGATATAATTTCTTTAATAATTTCCGTGACGTTTTTGTGACTCCATTTACATGAAAAGACAATCGTCTCGCCGGCACGTGCTGAAAGTCGGAACATTTTTCTCCCACACAAAAGTTAGTGTTTGTTTGAGTTAGCGGTTATTGGAGAGCAAACAAATGTAGGCAACTGAATTATGAGTAAATGATATATCTACTGCCAAAATACTCACAGTATCAGGATTGAAAAATTATAGAGAACAAGATTCGCAAAATCAACTCTTTGCCCTCATGTTTGTATGAAGTGAAATGCATGTAATTCTTCTTATACATGTAGTTTATGCAGATATAAAACCGATGCATATCTTGTGTTGGACGGTCCCATCGAACTGCAGAGCAGCAACCTTTACACATGTCTGGTTTCTTACGCGTAATGTATGCCATACTAAACACATCAGTGATTCTCGAGAGAAACGAGATGTGTCTCGCAAGAAACGAGAAACGTCTCACGAGAAACAAGACCCGTCTTGTGAGAAACAAGACAAGAGGTGTTAACTTACCTTTAAGCGATACTGTAGGCAGGAGATTGCACAACAGCAAAGTGTAAAATATTTATACCGTAAATAGCCGTCGCCGATTGTGAATTGGGCAGATAGGTTAGGAGTTACATGTATATGTCATTTGGTGAAAAAAGCAGAAAACCTGAACTACATTATTGTAGTGTGCTTACATGACTGTATATTTGCAAGATAGGTTCCTGCAGTTATACATGTACATGTACATGCAGGTCGGAGCATTGTAAATTTTTACAGGCTAGTGTTAGACACATTTTCACAGTGACAGTACATGTATATGTTGTGTCTGGATTCTCTTGAAATTATAAGCTGAAAGAGGTTTGTGAGGTTATCATAATTGCGACATACAGTCTCTTGTTGTGGACTTGTGACCATATTAACTAATAAAAATGGCTGCACTGTAAAATGTAAGTGGAAACATTTTAACAGTGGTAAATAGAATATGGATTTGTATTATTTTGTAGCAGCCAAATGGAAAACGGGACTACCTACTAGCTACTGCTCCTGGAAACTTTCCAGTGGACTCGGCCAAGAACTTGTGTTTTATGTACACCCCAACCAGAATTTGTGGAAATTTTTTTGTTGATGGAATATAAGCTAAGAACTGTTCATGTGGCTGTTGCTTGACACAAAAAGTCACTTTTTTAAAATTAATTTTTCCTTATTTCTTCTCACAAGGCCAACTATCCATTGATGAAGAATTGCTTGAAGTTTTATCAACAATACAAGGATCAATATGAGTGTGAAAAAGGAAGCACAAGACATGGAGCTCTGGCAAACATTCTGATTTGCTTGGAAAGAGCTGTTCAAGATGGTAATTATGTACACGTATTGATAGATACAATAGAAACAAGATTTATGAACCATGTGTTTTGTAGTTCAGTTGTAAGCACAGCTTCACAGAAAAGTTGTTAAAAACAATGGCGAATTCCCCCTGAGATGTCACCTGCAGGGAGTCATGGTAGTTATATTCATTGATCCAATATGGCGTATTAAACTACCATGATTTCTGTGGAAATTAATTTGAAATTTTCATGTTATTATTATTCTATGGACGTTTCTCGTTACCAATCTCAGAATGAATGTCCAAATAATCGATAACATTTTGTTGCCCTTTTGGAGAGGGCACAGTTATTTCATATCATTTAAATTTGATTTGATTAATTAATATGAACATTTTATTCTGTGTCACTTTACAAGAACCAGATTTATTATGTCTGCTTAAAGTGCAACTATTTCCCAAACTTTTATGGGCTTGTATAAATCTCCATGTTTTTCTGATCACCACTGTGTAGAAACTTATCATTGTAGCTATTTTCATTAATTTTCTATGAATTTTCAAAGTTTGTAAAATTGACCTTTTCCGGGGCCACGTCCGAGCAGTAGTGATACATGGGGCGAGTTGGCCTCTGAGTGTTTTGCTTCTGAGAAGAATCTATGTCAAAATGTGACAGTGTGATTTAAAATGGTTGCAGAAGGCAAGGTAGCTGATGTGTTGTTGGAAGGAATAGCAGTACAGCAAGTTTGAGGAGTGAGCTGTCCTCTTCCTTGGATACCTCTTTCTCAATGCACTCAACAAGAAGCAAGAAAAAGTGATAATGCACTCCTCCCAAAAGTGCTCTGCTATTTTTCGAACAATAATTCGCAATTCCCAAAAATTCCCTACAATTTTTCTTGCAATCTTCCATTCATCAATAGGCAAAAACGTCGAGTGACATACCTAAATGACCTCTCTGAAGATCGATCGTGAAAGAAGCGGTTAATCTGCTGAAATAACATCACAACTCCACAAACTGTTAGTTATGAAACTCTTCTGGTTATTTCACTAAGAATACTCAATTGTTGACTTAATCCAAAACCCCAAAAAATCGCAGTTCTGATAAATACATGTGCTTGATGTTAATCACTGAATGCGCTTGCTAAATGCCATTTCAACAACGTGTAGAATCACACGATTTTTCATGCCAACCACAGTCTCTGCACAGCATTGCATTGTTTGCTGCCATAGTGACCATTTGTGACCAGGAATCATTTGCTACGAATGAAGAATTTGAGCTATGATTCACTGGTTCTGTGGCAGATATACTGTGCTCGAGAATACCACTACAGCTGTCTACAGATGCAAAAGCATTTATAAATCAGGAGATGCACAAAAACGGCAAGATGAAAAGCTGCTAGATCCATGCAAAGGTCTTGCCACCACCAAGGCTTATTAGGTTAAAAACCAGTAATGTGAGAAACGAATCGTGCTTGTTATACTGTAATGGAGGTCTAATTCCAGAATTGTTTATCCCTGTAAGTGTAAGAGTTCCAAATAATATACTACAAAGACAATGAAAATGGAGCAAAGTACACCCAGTAATTTTATATCAAATAACCATGATGGGACTGAGATGGAATAAACAACAGTTGAATATTAACAATACCAAAAAAGTTACAAGAAAAAGCCCAGCAAAATCAAACACTATGTTAGAAAAAAAAAAACATTTAGTTTTCCTGGTGGGGGCAGCTGACACCCCTGCCCCCCCCCCCATTATGTACAGCCCTGGTGGCGTATCTAGCTGGGGAAAGGTGTGTCTTGATTGAAAGTTCCTCCCAAGTTGTTTGTGGCTGATTGCTTTAGCAGCTTAAATTATACCTATAACTGGAGATGTTTTTGTTTTGTTTATGGAAAGAACTGAGCTTGCTGTCTTCATAATAATTTATGGTAAGTACATTCTAATTCTCTGCATAGAACTCAAGAGAATGAACCAGTGCATGTTATCCTTACATACGGTGATCAGTGACTGTATACTGTGTTCTCTGGCATGAATTTACAAACAAATACACAAATCCAAATTTACCTTGTGTAAGTGACATGACAGGGTTTTTTATACATGGATCAGACACAAAAATAAAATTGCCCATATGCTGGCGAACATTTCGTGCCGTGCAAAATTTTGTGTATAAGCTGGCGAATTATCATTAGTACTCGTGATTTTTCAATAGCTTAACAAAAATTCAAAGAAATACTGTATCATCCTTTGTTCTAGCGAATTATCGCTCAACAAGCCACAAAATTTTAATTGAACTTTCGAGCGAACTTTCATCGAAAAATTGCGGGAACAAAGAAGCAAATGAATGCATTTGGCCATGCGCGTGATGTTGGGAGTGTGACTAAGGTGAGAGCCTGTGAGCCGGAACCGCGAGCCGCAAGCCTTGAGCATATTTTTGCGAGCCACTGCGTTTGTTTTTTTTAGTTGTTAATTTAACGTTAGCGTTTTACCCAGTAAGGCCCCTGTCCACATGTATCCGGATATTTTTGAATCCGCTCTCCATGAATACGCTCATGTTTCATCGAACAGATTTTGCAGGTAAGTTATAGATGAAAGTTTGAGTTTTCCTCATAAATTTTCGTAAATTATGAAGTGGCTACTATCCAAATAATAGGAAAATGTTCAAGTGTGGTGAATTTAAGGTAATCAAGATTATACTGTATAAAAATAGATTATACTGTATATAAAAAGAAAAGATTATACTGTTTTTTGCCTGTCAGTTGTCCATTGTTTTGTGTTTCGGGAAACCATGCTTTTTCTTTTTAAATGCTTCCCCGGTGAAATTGAATGACAGCATGACCGTTAATTTTGAGCAAGTCAATAATTTGGGGATAAAACCCATTCGCCCGGCAATAACAAGCCGAAGTTGGTTTTTAACCATATTTACACATCAGTTTAGTTGAGCGTTGGCTTAAATCGCGACAATCTCAATGGAATAGAAATCCTTCATTTCACTATATTATATAATACGAAACTTCACCCAGTGAAAGTCAGTCAAAAAAATCACAACTCCTTGCAAACTAATAAAGATTAGCAAAATTAGCCAAAATCTGGTAATTCAAAATCAAGATGCAAAAAATGTCTGTCCTAAAATATCTGCGTAATTGGTGGAAATGAATTTTTCAAAAAGGAACTCTCCATCACCTCGCTTGCCAATCTACAGTGCTCCGACACATGAAGACCATGTGTGCTTTCCATTATGCCAAAGATTCCAGAAATTTTGGTCGAAAGTCAAGTGGAAAGATCCGTCTCGGTTTCTTCCGACCAAAATATTTGGGACCACCTTTGGAGGTGGTCGGACCATTCTGTCTGAAATTTGGCGTTCCATTTTTGACAAACCGTTTCATCTCCCTACTTCTCTTCACTTATGCAGAGAATTTGGAAAAGAAATTGAGGCTCGTAAAGAGAGACTCGCGGCTCCCGGCTCGAGGCTCTGGCTCGCAGACTCGTGAACAGCCTCCCCCATTACAGCTGGAATGAGAGAAGTAAACATTTGCCGGTCTTGTCAATTGTCTTCTCTCGCGTTTGCAAAAATGTTTCATCCAGCCGCATCGTTTATGAGTGCCGCCCTTACACGACATTTTGCGGCCTAATTAGCTATTGTCCTCTTCAAGCGTCGCAAAAACTTCTTGATCACTTGGATGCCTCAAATCTGAATGACTTGTATAGTTCAAAAGGATGAAATATCTTATTAGCGATGGAATGAATGAAAACAAATCGTGTATATGTAATGATTATATCATAGACGTTGATAACAGCTGGAACGAGAGAAGAAAACTTTTGTGTTTTCTTGCGTTGGCAAAAAAAATGTTTCATTCAGCCGCATCGTTTAAAAACGTTTTTTGTTGTAATAAACTGCAGTACATATTTTCGTGAATGACTGAATTAAAGCTCAAACATTTCCTCAAATGCTAAGCCAAAATAATACTTGAAATTGCTTGACATTTCTAAACAAAGGTCTATTATTTTAAGAAGGAATTAATTAGTTTTTTGTGTTGAAATTCTACAATTATTTCAGACTGCTATGTATCTAGGTTTGTGAAAACAATTCCCGGCTGCCAGGTGTCTAGACTCGATAACGATCATGAGAATATAAAAACTTCCCGGTGTTGTTGTCTATTTCACAGTGCCGTTTGAAAGTCCCGTTATCATTATAAGCTGATTTTTCGAAATGCGAACAATTTTATTCGTAAGTTGTAAAAATCAAAACACACAAAACAAAATGGTATGTATGTACATGTACTTGTATGTAGCCGCCGGAATATTCAGCCGGAACGAAACAATTAGAACTTGTCTGCTTTTTGAAAACACATCATATTCATACCGAGTGTTGTCTTTAGAAAAGGTTGTTAACTGTCTTTCACAAAGTAACAAAAGCAGTGAACACAGGTGAACAATAACCAAGCTCATACATACCAATGCGTTTACTTAAACGCATTAAAAAGTGCCAAAGCACGAGTGCTAAATGCCGTCTAACGCAGGAAAACGTGTGTGCGTGTTTAACCCTTTGTGTTGTTACCATGTTGTTAACGCGAATTTTGGTTTGTTAAGTTCTGAGCGGTATTGTAGTTAGACTTCAAATTGTATTGCTGGATGATACAGTTCTTTCATTTGAAATTCTTGTCAATTTTTGATAAGATTTGAAGCAAAAATACCCCACGTTTTCACAGCGCTTGAAACCCAGGCAAATGTACCTTGAGTGTTTTCAGCTATGTTCTTTGATGACATCACTAGGAACCAGTCCCAGATCCCACTATGATCGATTGTGGCCGTAGAAATTACAACTTTAAACACCTGTAGAAATGAAGTAATTGGGGAAACTAGCAGATTTTATTCAAGGAAAAAAAATTGGGGGGGTTAGTTGCACTTTAAGTTAAGATGTATCAGTTATCACCCGAATGCAAAAGCCTGTTGAGTAGAAACCATTGACCTGTGGGGTGCGTCTAAACTAAGAATAGCTCAGGTTTTTGAACATAATGCAATTACTGAATAGGCAAAAGTGGGTAAAAGGAGTATCATTAATATTGTTTCGTAGTTGAAACTACTATGTAACACTAAGTATCAGCAAGAAAAAGTAAAATTTTCACTTTTGATGACCTTCAGATCAAAAAGTTAGTGGCAAGTGTCAGGCGGAGTTATTTGATCTGAGGCAACAGCTGATGGAAGATTACTCCATCAATCCTGAGATTGTTGCTAAGTGTGACGTGGAAATTCAGAAACATTGTAACAAAGGAGCAATGAAGGAAGGGAAGACCATTGACTGTTTGATGGACTTGGCAGAAGAAAATGAGGGAAAGGAAGACATGATTCGGACACAGTGCTTCAAGGCTGTAAGTAACAAAAAAAGAGGGGCTATTAAATTTTGTTTTTAGTGATGTACAAAATAAGTTCCATTTTAATTAAAAAAAAAACCTAAATTGATAATAATAGGTTACTAACTAAAAGTTGTAAAGTACCAAATACCTGACAAGTGAAAGTAATAGGCCCTTTGCAGCTAAGCTGTCACATGACCTACTTTTCATAAAATTATGGGCTATAACTTAACAAATGCCAGAAATGGAAAGAGCATGTCGAGAATATCAAAACGGCCAAATTTGAGGCCCCCATCATTAAAAGATGAGATTTTATGACAGTCTGAATTTTTAAAAAAATAACTAAGGAGGTTTGTATGGAAAATGTTGCTGGAGAGCAAGACCTTGCTCTCCAGCAACATTTCCCATACAAAACTTCTAAATTTTCTGAAAATTCAAACTGTCGTATAAACTTACTCTTTCATTCCAGGGGGCTCAAACTTGGCCATTTTGGTATTTTCGATGTGCTCTTTCCATTTCTGGCATTCCTTAATTTAGTTATAGCCCATAATGGCCAAGATCTCAGCAAAGGCAGGCCTTAGAATCAGCAAATCCAAGACAAAGGGGATGAGAATGAACACCAGTAATGCAGACAGGCTGGAACTGGATGGGGAAGACATCGAGGAAGTGGAGGACTTTGTCTACCTTGGCAGTAACATCAGCAAGGATGGTGGGTCTGATCGGGACATACAAGTGAGGATCGGAAAGGCAAGAACTGCTTTCACAATTCTACGCCCTGTGTGGAAATCTAAAACAATCTCCAGAAAGACCAAACTACGGATATTTAACACCAACGTGAAATCCGTCCTCCTGTATGGGTCAGAGACATGGAGGGTAACAAAAGCAACCTCCAACAAACTGCAGTCCTTTGTCAACAAATGCCTACGGTCCATCATGGGCATACACTGGCCAGAGGTCATAAGGAACGAGGATTTGTGGGCAAAAACGGATCAGGAACGAATCGACATCCAGATTAGAAGGCGCAAATGGGGTTGGATAGGGCATACCCTCAGAAAACCGAACAGCAATGTTACTAGACATGCACTGTGGTGGAATCCACAGGGGAAGAGAAAACAAGGTCGCCCTAGAAACAGCTGGAGGAGAACCGTGGACAAGGAGGCGGCCAAGGCAGGCTACACCTGGAACGAAATCGAGAAGTTGGCCCGGGATAGAAGGAGATGGCGTGAAGTTTCCTTGGACCTATGCTCCGCATGGAGTGAAAGGGGATAAGTCAAGTCAGTCCATAATGTAAAAAATTTCTCGGAAAAATTTGGTCACGTGACCCCAGCTACAAAGGGCCTATTAGACTGAGTGGCATGCAATTCAGACTGTGATATCATTGTGGGAAACTTTGGTTACTCCTTGGATTGTAAGGCAAGTCCAGATACTAATAATCATAGACCACTTTCATAAATGGCGATCAATTATAAATGCTTTTGACAATATTAAAATTAGCCTTACTAACCTCATTTTGAAGTCAGTAATTCAAAAGAATCTTTACCCTGAGACAAGGTTAGTAAGGCTAATTTAAATGCATACAAAATAATTTTAAATTGGCAGCCATTTATGAAAAGGGTCTATAGCAGTGATAAATTTAAGAATGTCTCTTGAGTGAACAAGTCTGGCATATTCAAAATTCAATTTATGTTGTTTAATATGTGATTACATGTGTGTTGTCTTTGAGTTGGAACAGAAAAACGTAGAAAGAAATAAACCTGAAAACAAATTGACCGACAATATGTTGACATTTTTCTGGGTTGACAGATTGAGGAACTTTTGGAGGAAACTGGTGCTGGGAGTGATTATCGCATCGATCATACTTTGTACCAAGCATGTGAACCTGTCGTTCAGACTGTGTGTAAGGATAAAGGCAAAAAGGAAGGAGATGTGATGTAAGTGATGAAGCTGACTGCTTAAGCATTACTGGCTTGCCTGCTTATTCAGTCAATCAATCAATCAATCAATCAATCAGTCAGTCAGTCAAGATAATTTGGTTTTATCAACTGCGTTTATAATGTGATTTGCGCAGTGTGAAGAGATTTGAAAGCTGATGTTTCGAGCGTTAGCTCTTGTCAGTCAATCAGTCAATCAATCAATGACTGTTTCTATCCTTTTGTTCACTCACTCCTTCATTGTTCACTCACTCCTTCATACTATGAGACCCTGTTGTGATAAAATTTGGACATGCCATACAGTATTGACACCATGACATGAAGGTTGATGAACTGATGACAAGCAACAAAAATTGTTTTGTGTTTAAATTCTGACAGCAATGTCTGGACCTCGCAAAATTGCAATATTAAAAGGTTTGAAATTCAGATGGGGGAAATACATTATTTTATAACCTCCTCCTTGCCAACAGGCAAATTTTGCTTAAACATGTGCAAAGCTCAAAAGTACACTTGCTCAGCATTTAAACAAAAGTTCTTTGTGAAGTAGTTTGTGTAGTGTGATTGATGAGGTGAAGATAGTTCAGAAGAACTGTTGTTGGCAGTGGACAGTAATTAAAACAATTAACCTTAGCCATGTTCAGAGTCAACTGAATCAGAAGATCATGTAACTCTGTTTAGGTTGCTGAAATGAAAGAAATGTCAGTCACCAATAACAGGTCTTTTTAGAACTATCTTTACCTGAAGTATCACACTGGACAAATACCCCCTCACTCCCAAGAGTGCCATGTGGC
The DNA here is from genome assembly GCA_964020085.1 of Micromussa lordhowensis. Lineage (NCBI taxonomy): Eukaryota > Metazoa > Cnidaria > Anthozoa > Scleractinia > Lobophylliidae > Micromussa > Micromussa lordhowensis. The sequence goes on from OZ026606.1 coordinate 13,608,203, forward strand.
ACAAAATACCATTACATATTTGGTCAATTGGTATCAAATTTGAACAGCATAAAGAAGGTCTTGAACAGATCTGTCTCTTAAAAGCATAAAATCATACCCCCTCTAATATGAGACTTGATTAACCACCCCTACAATATGTGCAACTTTTTCCTCTTACACTTTTACTTGGTCAAGTTAATATCCGACCATAACCCACATGTAAGACATTTTTCAAAGTTTTCCTTTTTTCGTTTTGTACGCTTTTAAATTTAAACTATGGCTTCCTCTATGGAAAAACTGATTTATTGTATCCCACAAAAAGTATCTTTCAAACGGTATATGATGTGTTGTCTTTCGGTCTATACATGTAGTTACTGTTTTACAAGAAGTGTGGTTTTTCCCATGGGAGTTAAAGGGTTAAGAACTGACATCACCTCTCTCAAACCTTGTACTAATATTATTATTAGTGAAAGTGCTCCAAAGTAGTCTCCATATGTACTAGGTACTTAGTGATACAATTTTATTTGGTTAACTTTGTAATACAAAATAATAAAACTATGCACTCCTGTGAGTTTAGTAAGTTAGACACTTGATACTTGGAAGGCCACTGCAACAAAGCCAGAAGTCATGTAGCCTTTAAGAAAAAGATTCTATAAGTACTAAGTTACACTCTGCATGTACATGTGAAATAACATGTGGTACAATGTATATTTTTAATAATTATTTAAGAAATAGAAAATATGTGCCGTGTTTCTATCGAGTTATAGAAACATGAGTGAAAGTTTGGGAGAACGAGAAATGCTGTGGGAACACAAGCTGTAGGCGAGTGTTTCCACAGCTTTTTCGAGTTCTCCCAAACTTTCACAAGTGTTTCTATAACTTGATAGGAACACGGAGAACATGTTTCCTATTTCTGTTAGAAAATACTGCGACGAAGAAAACGAAAAACAACTTGTTTACTTCGATCATCAAAATGTAAATTCTCTTTGTTCGCGCCATCATTACATCAACAGCTCGTGCTAGTTCTGTGTTTCTATCGAGTTATAGAAACACAGTTTTAAACCAATCAGCGTGCGTATTTTGCTTTGGATTATTTTCTAATTGTCATTATTAAAATGTGCATTTTTGAATAACAGGGTGTTGTCATGTCTGATGGAGAATCTTCACACAGATAACATGATACCTGATTGCGAGGAGCAGTTGTTGCACTTGGAATTTTTCATTGCAAGAGACATTGAGTAAGAGCTAGTTCACTGTTTGAGCCCCTTAACTGTATGTTGTGTAACTGTTTCAGTGTGAAGTCGCATTATCAAGAGTGTGGCCTTGAACAGTCAAAACCTTAAAGGTGTATTTTCATTCATTCAAACCTACTGTATATAAATTTGTAATGGTCTACAGGTGTATTGAAATGGGCTAAAAAGGTGCACAGTGGAAGCTCTAAAAAGAGTGTCTTAAAGGGTTTAGCATGCACTTTGTCATGGTGTCAAATTGAAAATCTGATGTTGTGTCTTGGACCAATTCCAAATAGACTTATTTCAAACATATTTATGTCACAGTTTTAGGACTGCCACAAAAATGCAGGAAAAATCACTGTGATGGTGTCTCTTCAACCTATAGACTAATAGACCATTTCCGAGTTGTCTTGTGCCTCTGTGTCAAAACGATTCTTCATGCGAAACCATTCATATGAAAATGTATTCTGCCTACAGGTTCATTATCATGCAAATCAAACTCATTTTGATTTGAAAGGTTTTGCAAGAGAACACACTTTGAAACAGAGGCACAATGCAACTCGGAGAGAGGGCCTATAAAGCAAATGCCACTTTTTAGATGTTCATTTCTTCCCCATGAAAAAGGTTTATGAGACTTGACTCAAACAATTCCATTAGCCATAACGTTTATGATATCCCTCTGTCAAGAATGGAATGACTGCTAGTATTTGTTGATATAATAGTAATGAAAATAAACTGCTGATGGTGTATCACTGTGCAAAGGTAAGATAATCTGTGCTGATCATTTGTGTACAGCTTGTAAGTTGACTTTAGCAACGAAATCTGAGGAACTGTTACTAGTGATGGAAAATGATCCCTTGCTGAATGGAGTAAAGCTTCATGAACTTTGAGTTGCTAGTGTAGAAGCTAGGATTCTCTTTTTCTTAGGAATTGAAAATACTGTGTGATTGTTTCAGACTTGATCCTGTATTGAAGAAAGCCTGCCAAAGTGATGTTAAGTCCGTCTGCAATGCTCCCAACATGGATGACCAAGACTCGTATCCAAGCAGCCTGATTATATCATGTTTATATAGGCATGTTGTTTTTCCAACAGACATAAAGGTCAGAACAGTTTTATTGCTTTCCTTTCCAACTGCCATTTTGCAAAAATCAATTTGCAATTTGTGAAATGGATGTTTTGATTAGACATCAAGACAATGATTTCTTACTCTCCTTAGCCGGATTTTTGTCAACCCTATTCCTGCATGTGTTTGAAGATGCCCCTCACTTCCCCTACTTAGTTAATAGGACCTTAGCAAAACTTGACGGCAATGGCAACAAGAGCATCAGAAAACAAAAGGTTTCATGAGCAGAACAACAGTCATACACGTGCATTTTCCATCTTTGAAAATTTCTTAGCCTTCTACAAAACAGCAACCTGAAATGTTCTTTGTATTCTGAGAACATGAACCGTGAGAGTTATTGTTCATTTTTCTTTTTGGAATTGATCACCATCTTAGTATAGTCAGCTGGAACTTGTTTTAATACTACTAGCCATGCAGAACACATATATAAATCCTATTTATTTGGTGTCATCTTCAGGGTTGTGGTTGTCATTGCTAATAAGCTCCCTATTAATTTCTGGCCAATGGTTCTCTCCATTCAGGCCTGAATGTTTTTTCAGGCATTGATTTCACAAAGTTGTGTGTATAACTGCGATGATCAGTCATGTCTTCATACCTTTCTCCGCAGTTCAAATATAATTATGATCTTTAATATATTCACTTGCATTCTTCACCTTCTATGGGTATAAGATTACGAACTCACAAGGTGGCCAGCTCTCAGTTGGCTTGATAGCTCAGTTGGAAGAACACTGCACCGGTATCGCAGTGGTCATGGGTTTGAATCCTGTTCAGGCCTGAAAGGCTTCATTTTCACAACTACTTAAGTTGTGTGCATAACTGCGATGATCAGTCATGTCTTCAGTTCTCTCCTCTGTTTTAAAGCAAGTCCTTGTGGAAAAACAGGCTCATCTGATAGTAGATTTCCATGATTTATATTTAAAAAGCGAAGGTGGAAAGCAGTTCGGAAAGACCTATTTATAAATATTCTTGTTATCTGTTGTTGTGCAGGTTTCACCCAAATGTGCTGCTCATGTGCAGCGTGTGATGCATCAGAGAGCTGTGGATGTCCATCTTATGCCTGAAATACAAACAGCTTGTGTACAAGATCTTGCAAAACTCTGCAGTGAACAACTTGGAAAAGGAGAGGTAACAGATGTAAAGAGAACACTGGAAGGAATTCAGTCTGTAGGGTTCATGGTATTCATGGGAAATGACAGGGCAGAGTGTAAACAAGGCAGGGTAGAGTGTAAACAAGGGAGGACAGAGTAAAAGCCCCAAAATACTTACACAGAATGACAAAGATACCACCTCTGTTCCCCCCCTAAAGAAACCCTCAATCAAGGAAGATAACTTGTCAGCTAGAACAATCGTGTACTTTTCATTTTCAGGAGTTTGAGGTCATGTTTTGAGTTTATTAAGAATTTTGGTCAAGTTAGAAGTCTGAGTTTGAGTTTTTGTTTTAAGACAGTTTTGGTCCAGTGTCTTAAAAAAAATTATAACCAGTTATTATATATATCTTATTTACTAAGCACGAGTGCTGTATTGGGAGAGCATCAGCCAGAATTCTTGACAATACGGACCGAGTGTAGCGAGGTCTGTATAAGAAGAGACTGAGCGCCGATATTTCATAGTATGGTAACTAGCAAGCTTGGCTAGTAAGAGATCAACTGTCACCCCTCGTAGATCGCTTTATTCCTATTATAAAAGCAGCAATGTATCGTCAACATTGCATATCACATGCTGTTATAATGGTCTTGTTATGCTGGACATATTTGTTGTGCAAGCACAGGCGGCCCAGACGTGGAATATGATTAATATGTGACATAATGTTGTTGGCGATTACGTTACAATTTTGGCCGTTTATAAGACAATGTATGAGAATGCTGCGAAAATTGCTCTAAGTGCTACGAATAGAAAATAATTTAATAAAGTGGCTTACCTTGTTTTTGCATTGCGTTTTTTTTATGTTTCTGAGTTCCTGGAGGCTGTTTAGAGCCATTTCGGTGAGTTTTAATTTCCGGCGGTTTGCTTCCCTTAAAGAAAAACTAAAGGCTGGCAACTCACTGCCGGTCACTCGCCAAACGGCCCGAACTCAAAGCTCCGTAAATTCCAATTTTCGCAGCATTCTCATACATTCTTATAAACGGCCAAAATTGTAACGTAATCGCCAATAGCATTATGTCACATATTAATCATATTCCACGTCTGGGCCGCCTGTGGTGCAAGGGATGAGATTGTTTTGCAGGCTTCACAGGCATGAGTTGTGTGGACAGACACTAAACATTATTACTGTTTTTCCTTGCTTTGTAGGAGATTCAGTGTTTGCAGGATAAGTTTGACAACCTGACCGAGAAATGCAGTGATGCCATTAGTCAATTCACTGAGGAGGAAGGCGAGGTTAGTTTGCTCCATTACCAAATTCTTCTTACTGCCTGCCGTACTCCATCCAAATTGGTTTAGTGATAGTTACTGTGAATTTGGTGCTACATCAAAAATATTTCCTAGCTGATAAATACAATAAAAACCCGCATGTAAGAACCTACATTTTTTGAAACCTGGCAAAGATAGGTTCTTGTATTTTAGTGTAGCTAGTGGCAATTTAGGCCAAGTAGGTTCTGAATTTTTCTGAAGGAGACATAGTTGTTAATTGCCAGGGGGAAAAAACAGAACATGGGCTTGGTCCTTGAAAATGTGGGAGGCGTGGTGGCCTCATGGTTAGTACGCTTAACTCCGGAGCGAATGGTCCGGGTTCAAAGCCATAGCTGGGGACATTCTGTTGTGTTCTTGGGCAAGACACTTCACTCCCACAGTGCCTCTCTCCACCCAGGTGTATAAATGGGTACCAGCGAATTGTTGGGGAAACCTAACAAATTGCGGGGAAGTGACTTCCCATGATGACTTCTTGACGTTCGTGGTGCGTGGGAAATGCCTAAAAACCTTGATCTTAAGGTCTCTATTGACTGGTTGTGAGGATGATTTTTGCTCACCTGGTTTGACCATCTAGAGTAAAGTTTTTCTATAAAGAATTTCAGTTCAAATTGTCTTGCCCAACTGTGAAAACCAGTTGTCCTTCTGCTGGAAATGTTGAATGAAACCCTGATTACTGAAAGGAGAAGTCAAATATCCATGTTACAGAAAAGACAAAGTTATTAGCTGATCATATTTATTGAAGAGTTTTTGCCGGTTTCTTAACAGGATTATAAGCTTGACAGAACACTGGTTCGTGCTTGCTCCGGTATGGTTACAAAATTCTGCGAGGTAATTACGAGTTCTAGCATTAAACGTTTGTATAAATTCAGACATTAGGGATACCACACTGCTCTGAAGCCACCATGAACAGGTCATTTCTTCATTTTTCTGTGCCCGGTTTTACTTACAAGAAACTCTGGCCTGTTTTGGCCAGGAGATGTATATTAAGACGAAATCTGATAGAACATCAAGCAATTACAGTTTTTAGTGGACAAAAATCGTTTACCAGAATAGTGTTAAGCATAATATTAAAATCCTTTTTGCATTTTCTAAAAGCTAAAGGGCTCTAAAGACCCGTCTGAAATAACACCAAAAACAATTTCCTAAATGAACTCAAGACAATAAATTTCAAAGTCCAGCGATACTGTGCAGTCACAGGAAAAAATTTCACATCGGTTTCATTTCTCCAGTACTTTCAAGTGTTTCATATGAATTTCAAAATTTGTTTTTGACATTTAGTGTTTCTTTTGAAAGGATATTTAAAACAGTCGCAGAGAAGTTTGCAACATGATGCAATCAATCTTGGTACGAAGGTTTTGTCCACTTCTTACTGAAACTTCTGGTGGATTCCTTCCTTGACATTTTACATGCATCATAGTTCAATGTTAATGTTACAGAGACACGAACAAGTTGTCCATTTTGATGTTGTGTTTTTGATCTTATAGGATATTGTTGCCCAAGGGAACACAGAAGGGGTTCTGCCTTGCTTAGTTGAACACAAAAATGATCAAGGAATGGATGAGAAGTGTCATGCTGCTATTGAGCACTGGCAACGTGTAAGTTGGGGAAACCATAAAAAAATCATTTAATGCTGTTTTTTTACCAGCATTTTTTACCATCTGAAGGGAGGGGGGTTTAGTAAACCATCTCCTGTGCCGATTGAACACTACAGGACACCTGACTTGACAGGGCGCAAGCTATAACCATGGTGTCCATCCCCCCACAAGAATTTTTTTATCAGTTTGATTATCTACATGTAATTTAAGATTTAGCTAATACTGTAATGTCATCTCTTACAGTATTTCTGTAATTTAAATTTCTCTAAATTGGGATTGGTGATAAACGTGTTAAGATACAGCTTTTTGCAAAGTTGAAAGAAAAGCACGTAGGTAGGGTTCAAAGGCATTTCAAACTTAGGAAAATTTAAGGTGGCTATGAGCCCTACATACAAAAAATTTTAAACTTTGCAAAAAGTTGTATGGTAACATACTTATCACAATTTGATAATTAATAAAACTGGGTTTCACCGAGCTGTTTTTAATTATAAACACTTGAAGCTAAAATTAAGGGTGTTTTTAACAGGTTTTGTTGCTGTGGTAACCTATTTTGTCTAGAAGATGACTGTACAACTTGTTCACCAATGATTGGACATTTCTGTGAACCAATTTTGTGACATCACTTTGATAAAGAGTGGTAGTATTGACAAGTCAAAGTATAACCACTTAACAAATGGTAAACGCCATGGCATACACTAATGAGTTATGGATGCACGCGGGAGGTTGCTAAGCACGAAAGAAGCGTAAGAGTCGCACGAGGCGATAGCCGAGTGCGACTCTAGCTTCGTGAGTACTTAGCAAACCTCCCAAGTGCATCCAGAATTCGATATTGTACGCCATGGCCTTTTATTGAGCTACATCACAAAAAATGTTCATGTAGTCTTACATAACAAGAGAAAACAAGCCCACGAAAATCCATTGATGACAACCGACTGTACACCAGCAACTCGATAAAGTTTATTCACGTTTCAAAGGATGGACTTTGTCTCATCTTCCGACAACTGTGAAGACAGTTCCGCATTTCTGGCAGAAGGGACGTCGGCCATTACTTTGGAAACAATGTCCGTCAAAATATCTAGCACACACGTCAGCAGCGTACACCCATGGGTAAATAGGAGAAGCTGAATTAACCAATCTGAGCGCGCGCGCTTTGCTTTAGTTATGTTATAAGGGAAATTGTTATGAGCTACCTTAAATTGCAAACGCGACTGTGAGGTTCACTTCTGTGCATTTCGTTCTCCGTCTGCATTTCATCTTCAGTTGGAGATCCACTAAAGGATGCCTCCCATCAGCAAACGCTTACTCACTGTCCCACCTCATACAAACATAACTCATTTCCATCTTGTAGGCCAGCACCTTTCGTTGGCAGTTCTAAACTTTCAGTTCTCACGGCAGTCCGCTTGTGAGGGTTTCACTGTGTATGATCCATTGACATTTTTCATTTGTCCTTTTCTTTCCTTGTTAGGTTGAAATGAAGGATTATAATTTTTCTCCTCAATTTAAAAAAGCCTGCCAAGAGGATGCTAAAAAGTACTGCAAGGATTCAAAGAGCAAGTGAGGATTGAACCTTAGTCATAACTTTAGACATGGCAAAGTGACAGTGGAATCCCGATTTCTCCAACCTCCAGGGGGAACGCAAATTAGTTCGAGAAATCGGAGAGTTCGAGAAATCGAGGGTAAAATTACAGTGTTTAACTGAGGAGAAGGAACGACTTTTGGTTCGAGTTATCGGGAGGTTCGGAAAAATGAGGGTTCGAGAAATCGGGATTCCACTGTAACAGCATTAACAAGTAAACTGAGAAATCAGTTGAATATTGGGGGTAAGTTTCTAAAGAAACTGTGGTGCTGCGTCGGTGGGAGTATTACAAGATAATTTGGTTTTATCAACTGGGTTGATAATGTGAATTGTCCACCGTAAATTGATTCGGAAGCTGACCTTTCGAGCGTTAGCCCTTCGTCGGAGCAAATCAAGGAATTGTGGGTTGTGTGTGGTTTATATACAGAAATATGGAGCTACGCTATTGGTTGGTGCCTGGCAACGTGAAAAACAACAGAATGAATTAGTTGAACGAAAAGCGTTCGTTGATACCGTGAGGATTAAGAGTGCCGATTCGAAAAATAAATTTTTGTTCAAGAGTTTTGCGGCTTTCTGTGCTTCCTTGATGTAGGGAGAGGCCACAGACTGCCATATGTTGCTTAGAATGATTCGGCAGATTAAAGTGGCTAGCGACCGGTTTAGAAGCGTCTTTGTTTTTGAGAAATCATTTGTATTGCCTGATGTACCATAAAATTCCAGTTATAGATAATCCTGGGCTTGCACACTTTTTTGTGAGTGTACATAACGTAGTACTAACCATGCCTGTGTCAAATGCTTCTTTCAGGCATGATCTAATTGTTTGTTTGAGTAAAGCCATCCGTGATGCTGTTATTCAGGAAAAGGAACACTCTATTTCCGAGAAATGTCGTAAGCAACTGAGAGTTGAGAAGGAGGAAGAGGTAAGTCAGATTTTTTTTTGGTGGAGGTCCGGTAGCTTAGATAATGGCACTCGGGGAGAGTGGGGGTGGGTTGTTGCATTGTGTTCTTGGACAGTTCAATGTGGTATCTTGATACCTTTGTACAGCCATGTGTATAAAAATAGGTACCCATGAATTTAATCGTTTAGAAACCCTGTTGTGGCCTAGCATCCCCCATCAGGGCATAGTAGAGATACTCCAAGTTTCTTGATGTTCTGATAGTATGGGGTACTTGGCCTGATGTAATCTTAAGATGATTCTTCTGTATTACATTGCGCATCCCTACTGCCCACGATTTTCGCGTCATTAGCGCGCCACATGAGCGCGTGCCATACAAAACGTAAGAAATTTCCCTGAAGGCGGCTAAGCTCGACAACGAAATAAATGCTTGTTTTCTCTTAAACGAGAATGAAAAAAAGTTTTAAATTCTGCTTAAAAATATTTTGATCTTAATACTGTAAGATCTACTGCGCAGATCTACTGCGCAGAGAATTCTTAAGTTTATAGTAAAATCGTAACTCCTGTTTCTAGCATGGTTTAAAATGTAAGTCAGGGTCTATTTTGTTTAATTTCTGTAATAAATTAATCCAATAAGCGCTTTTCTTAGAATTTCTAGTGCCCCTTTCTGCTAACTAAGGTTAAGTAATGAAAGATAATTTGGTTTTATCAACTGAGTTGATAATGTGAATTTGACACCGTAAAGAGATTCGAAAGCTGACGTTTCGAGCGTTGGCCCTTCGTCGGAGCGAATACGAACTCGCTCAAAATCAAAATGAAAATTCCCTTTGCTTGCGCCATCATTTCGTCAACAGCTTTCTGCTAGTTCTGTGTTTCTATCAAGTTAGAGAAACGCGACTTTAAACCAGTTAGCACGCGTATTTGCTTTAGGCTACTATCTAATAAGAAGAAAATCGTAAATTCCGTAATGGCGATGATAATGTTTGATAATGTTTTTGTATTTAGTCTGAAGATATCCAGTTTGATCCTGTGATGATTGCATCGTGCATCAAAGACATAACAAGCTTTTGCAGTGACGTCACTTTTGGTCAAGCTAAGGCAAGTTTTGTCCATGTCTAAAAATCACTGTTGCTGCATACTAAATTGACCCAATCAATTAATTTTTTGGTCTTTTGCAAAAGTAAACTACAACCAAAATAGATATTTGGCAGAAAAAGACAAACAGGCAGACAGACCAACCGACCGACCGACTAACTGACCGACTGACAGACAGACAGATAGACCAACAGACCGACAGACAGAGAGACAGACAGACCAACAGATTTTTTGACTGATGTTTCTTGGATTTTTTTCTTGTGCAGGTTTTAGAGTGCCTTAAGCAAAACGAATTCAAGTTATCACCGAAATGTAGAGACAACCTCTTCCAGCGTGAGGTAGGAAAGGAGTGGATGTTTTCACCGATGGTGCAGTAGTGTTAGAACAACTTATTACCTAAACTTCAAAAGCTCTGAGCTAAATTAGACAAATTGTAATGTGGAACTCTAATTCTGCTCACATCTCAATCCGTTTTTAGCTTAGAATGAGTGTTTTGTGAAAGTTTGCACATTAAGTCCTGTGCGAAGATTTGAGAAATTCTTGATTGAGATCAGAGTCCAAGCATTCACGCCGTGTTTGTGTCCATGCTCTGGACATTATATTTTGTTTTGCTCTACAGCAGTTTAGTGGTACTGTATGCAACTCGCTTTGCATGCGACGCTGTGGTTTTAGCTCGGATGTGACGGTTCGTCTTGGTATTTAACTCAGGCTTCTTTAGCATGAAATGACAACAGGTTTTGTCAATTCCCTTGGATGGGATGTCAGTCCTTGAAGGTCTGGCAGATTTTCAGGCTGCCTTTACCATTTTTCAGCACTCACTGAGGGAAATGCCATGTCCAAGTGGTTAGTGTGTTGCCCTCTGGACCAAGCAGTCCCGGTTTGAGACCTGGCTGGGGTTATTGCGCTGAGTTCTTGGGCGCGACACTTTACTCTCAGTGCCTTTCTTCAACCAGGTGCATAAATGGGTTCTAGCAAATTTACTTTTTATGATAACTGCAGAAATTCTCGCGCACTCATTGGCTAATTTTTATCGTCAATATGCGGACAGACACATGAATTTGAAATTCGTGCGACGTGTCGGCGAGCGAGAGCGGGCAATTCGACCATTTGTTATCGTAAAAAAACAAATTGATGTCAGTTTTTAATGAGTCTGTCCTGTTATGGACAATGAATTTGTCATCACATTGTCAAAGTAGTCTGCGGATCGACTCGGCTATCGCCTCGTGGATCCACGGCTACTTTGACAATGTGATGACGAAATTTATGATCAATAACAGGACAGACGCATGAAAAACTGACGTCAATTTGTTAAGTTGAAGATAACCCTGCTGTGGTCTAGCTTGGGAGCATCAGTATCACCAGTCACCTCATGCTACCGAACCTGAAATAGAGTAGTGCTGACCTGGTGAGCCACTAGGCTGAATACAGACTTGTGGTCAACCAAGAATACAACACAGTGTTATCTGAAAGTTTTTTTTTGTCAGACCCTGGCCAAGCCTGAATCCGCATCTCTCAATACAGATACCAACTATGCCTCCTACAATGTCAAGTGTCACTGATTCTTTGTCGAGCGTCTGAGTGTAATAACTGCCCTTGTTTGTGTTCCTTTTCATTTCAGGAGGAAGAGATGCAAGACCCTGAGTTGGATTACAAACTGAGACGATCTTGTAAGAAAATGATCAAGGTATGTCAACAACAACATCAACCTGGGCAGCTTTCAATCTTTAGCAAGTACGGATCGAGCAGTTCTGAAACTAGCAGTGAAACTAAGCTCTAACTAATTGTGGGTGCACCGGCTTAAACCAAGTTTTTTTTGCTAACAAAAACGTCGGATTCTTATATTCCCCTTTGAAACTTTTACACAAACTTACAATAGAGCATTTTGACATGACGTCAAGGCAGCCATTTTGGTGTACCCAAACAATGCAATTTTTCTTTCGGTGAAATGAGTTTCTATCTAGTTAAAACGATTCAATTCATGCTTTGTAGTGGGATATTTATCCTAAGTTCCTTTGTCTTACGAAGTTATCTCCACAATCAGTCAGCCATTACTTCTTGTAATAATGTATTGTGGAACTGGGTTGTTCAATATTTGAACAAGAATTGGTTCTTTCAGCCTCCACGAAAACATCCGCGCAACATGCGGGGTAGCATTGGCCTCGGAGGAACTGGATACCATGTCTAAATGTCTAGTGTCTAACTTGGGAAAGATCGCCTTGAGATTGAATAAGACCTTCATGGGGATTAACTTTCTCACCCTGTATGCTCTCTTGGGAACAGCTATATTTTCTTCTTTCTCTCATGTTTTCAGATGTTTTGCGACGATGTTAAACCATCTGACATATTTTCCTGCCTCAAAGTGCACAAAAATGATCCAAACATGGAGGACAGGTAGTTTGCAAATTCTTAGCTTCTAGAGTCAATCAAGGAGCTTTGACCAGTGCTTTTCTGCTGTGTAACTTGCGTGTCTGTGAATGAATCCCAATAGGCCTTGTTCACATTTTCAGTATTGGACTAGAACTAGCTCAGTTGCAACTGATAGCCTGTGAGCAGGCTCTTAGTGGAGAAAAAAAGTAGGAAAGGAAAAAGGGAAGACGAGTCTGCCCGCATGACTTAGAATTCTGAATGACGCCCCCAAGAAACCCCGCTGATGCGACGCGGAGCGAGTTGTCAAAAATCTGTCACTCTGCGCGCGGAACCGGATGTGGATGTAAATATTGTCAACAGCTGCTGATAAATTTTGGTGTAGCGAATTGTCTTTCAGGACATTCAGCGTTCATTGCTCGAACACGGCTGAATCATTAGCTGAAATTACGCGACCTGGACTCCTACGTTAAACCAGCAGTTGATGCAGCTGAAAGACCCATGTTTCTGGCCTCTGAAATCTGGTCATCGATAATGCTTTGTAAAGGCCAGCCAGACAACTAACGTGGCATCGTATTTCAGCCGCGATACCAAAGAGTTGGAAAATTAGACTTTTCCCGAGACCTGTGGGTAAGACGGCAAGAACATCGTTATTTTCTAGCGGGGAGGCTAGTAACTGAGCCTACAGGTGATGTTACACGTGCCGATTTTTAACGGAACATTGTTGCGTTAAAAATCGATATGGTGTAACATGGCGCACAGGGCAACTTTTAACGCAACATATCGTCGGGGCAACAGGTTGCAGGTTTTTGAAAGTGATTCAAAAACCGACAACAATGTGGCCTGAATTTGGAATGTTGCGTTAAAAATCGTCTCGTGTAACGTTGCCGAACGTTACCGTTGCCGAACGTTGCCGTTGCCGAACGTTACCGTTGCCGAACGTTGCCGCAACCAAGTTGGATAAAACATCGGCGTTAAAAATCGGCTCGTTTAACATCACCTTGATGCGGGGAGTCTTTTCAAATGCAAATTGCATTCATCTCTTTTTAATGATATTCCCCCGCATGAGCCTCCATAGCAAGCTAGTTCCAGTCCAATACCAAGAATACGAAAATGGCGTATCGTGTGACCATTCAAATGCAAGTTATTGAGCAGATTTTGCATCCTTAACTTGTACTGTGCGATAATTCACTAACATCACTGAAATGCATGGCCTGTATTACTGAAATCATGTTTTCTCATTGAATGTTTTAGTTGTCGTGACATGATCATCAAGAGACAGATCAGGCAGTCGAAAGGTATGTACACAACCTTCACCTCTTCGCATACCGCAATGCGTTGGGGGCGTGGTGAGGTGTAGTGGTGTAGTGTAGTAACAAGTTCATTAAGGGCCGTACCCCGTAACACCTGTTACGGTTGAATGTCCTCGACGAGCCCTCGATGTTACAGTTGAACTTGCCTACAAGTTTATTACGGGTGTGAAGACCAAGGAAATAGGTGACTCAGAATTTACTGACAGTCTTGAGTCTGCTTGGGGTTGGGGCTTGTGAGGTTTAGTGTGGTAGTGTCATATTGAGTGCTAGAGCTGGGGCCTGTGTTGGTCGTAGCAAATGTGAAGTTAAGGGTGGATATGTAAGTAACGAAAATTGACTTATAACAGTACGGTAACATGACATTAAACTGTTTTGTTTTGGTTTCAGACTTTAACCTCGATCCACAGCTGGTCAAGTCCTGCAAGCGAGACGTTCCTAAGTTCTGCAACAAAATAGATCCCGTTAGAGGTGAAGGAAAGATTGTGGAGTGCCTGAAGAAAAACTACGAAGTATGTTTTTATGAGTTATTTTTCACATTAAACCATGTACCGCTGAATTGCTCTCCTGGCTAGTCTTCAATGAGTAGGCAATTGTACATTAGGGAGCTTAAGCAAAGGCGTTTTTGAGCGACGTACGGCAACCGGAAGTGGACGTTTCTCATTTTTGGGCAGTGGAAGCGCTCTACTTTTCAAGTAAATCGTCTCCATAAGAGTAAAGACACTTAGTATTACAAATGTGGTAGCGCCAAAGCGAGTAAAAAGAGAAAACGTCTCATTTCCCGTTGCCGTACGTCGCTCAAAAACGCCTTTGCTTAAAGGGACACAGTCAGCTGGTACACATACGCATTACATACCATTCAATTGCTAATTTGCATGTAACAGAGACGCGATAAATGTTGTTTTTAACCAGATGTGATAAAAATAATATCATAGGATAAGCAAAAGGACACTCAAAAACAGATTTTTCAGTAAACGGTTGAAAATCAAGCAAATACTGCGGAAAATGAAGCGGATTTCTGCATGAACTTTGATTTCAGGTTGAGGTAAACTTTTTTCAAAGTGAGAAAAGCTCCCTTTAAGCTCCCATTATACTCTATTGCGGCACTCGTACTGGATTTTCTTGTTGTTGTTTCATGCTGCTGTGCAGGCCAGAGAGGTTCTTACACACCTAAGGTAGTTTTCAACAAGGAGGTCTGTTGCTAGATAACATCAAAATAGTATTGTATGAAGACATCAATGATCATCGCAGTCGTATACACAACTTAAACGATTGTTAAATGAAAGCCTGAAAAATTTTCAGGCCTGAACGGGATTCGAACCCATGACCTCTGCGATACCGTTGCAGTGCTCTGGTCACCGCGTTGTGATCGAGTTCGTAATTTACCGATAGATGGTGAAGTAAGATACCCGCAGTTCAAATATATGATCTTTCATATATTCACTTGCTTTTTTCACCATCTACGAGTATATTACCAGCACGTGGTATTGTCATAGTGACAAGCTTCCACATTGACACTTAGAACTGGTTTCAATTCTATGATGAACTGTGCTTGTGCCCAGTTTCGCCATTGTAAGAGCATTTAGACTCATGATCTGAATTACTTTCCTGTCAGCATCTTTCTGATGAGTGCATGGCGTACGTTAAGAGACTGATGCGTGAAGCTGCGCGTGATTACAGAATGGATGCCAGGCTGTCCACGGAGTGTGCTAATGATGTGAGTATACTTGTCTTGAGAGGGAGGTGGGTAGGTTGAATAACAGGAGAAGAGGGGAGGTATAGGGAGGAGATGTGCCAAGAATGGATGCCATACTGTCCATGGAGTGTACTGATGATGTTAGTATGTGTGTCTTTAGAGGGAGTGGGGTAGGGTGAATAAGGGGAGAAGATGGAAGGGATGTAGATGGTAAACACCATATCGTACACTATTGAGTTATGGATGCGCGCGGGAGGTTGCTAAGCACGAAAGAAGCGTAAGACTCTAGCTTCATGAGTGCTTAGCAACCTCCCAAGTGCATTCATAACATTGACACATTGGAGCAAAATAAGTCCTTTTATTGAGCTACATCGCATCAGCACACACGTCAGCACCGTACACCCATGGGTAATAGTAGACGATGAATTAACCAATCAAAGCGCGCGCTTTGCTATAGTTATGTTATAATGTCAAGTTTCACTTGGGTAGAGATGATTACACGATACCTGTATGTCTTTTTACTGGTACAAGTTCATCCAGGCTCACTGTTTTGGATCTATTCGTGTACCAACACAGAATTTCCAACACAATTTCACCCCAGGACGGTGTGAGTTCGTCCCGGTTTAGTGGATCAAGTGTTTCTTTTAGCTGTGAAAACTCGCCAGGTATCAGACGATAGACGACCCGTTGGTCTTTATGACGTTTGTTTCCTGGTAGACTTGAACGGGCAGGCTTGCGCGTAGTTTTCGTCATCCAAGCCGAGGTGCAGTCACGTGATTCTTTATGAAATCACACAGCACGAGAAGCGGTTTTAAGAACATCAAATTGTTAAGGGGCAACTATCAGGCCGATAGTTCTGAGACAAAAACACTTGATTGTCTTTCTTCCGCGTGCAGTTTAAAAATCGCATTGAATTATTTTCAACTGTTTTAGATGAAAGCCGTGAAAGCCAAAGGTAAAATTGTTTATTTTCTATAAGCCCGCTTGTTTACAGAAAAATTCTCACGAACGAGCACTATCCATCCGGGTATTTTCCACGGACGGGCACCATGGGCTGATAGTGTTCTCCGCGGATGAACACTATCGCGTCACGCGATCAATTTAAACCAATAAGAATCAGAGAATATTTAGTGGTGAACTACAATCGCGCTTAATATAAGTCTACTAGTGTTCTATCACGAATGTCGTTCTCTGATTGGCTACACTACTCACTATCTATTCTGTTTTAGTAGAATTCTACTAGTATACTAATGCTAATGCTGTGATCTGATTGGCTGAGCCATTGAACACTATCAGCCATTAGTGTTCAGTGGCTTGATGTGGTTGACAAAAGTGTAACGTTTTCTCGTTTCGCTGAAGTGTTGAAAGAACATTTAGAAACAAATGAATAAACAAAATTTTCGAGAAGACTAAAAGGAAAGGATTTACGGATTCTTGAATTTAAAAAAGCCCGAACGTTTTGATAGAAACTGATAAGCGCGCGTACACAACTGTCAAATTGACAATTAATTCAGTCCGTGTGAGTAAACTCTCTAAAGCGTGAAGTTTAATACCAACCAGAAATAATTGGAATCGTTATTTGAAGGAAATTTCAGTTAGAATTCTACTAAAACAATTAGATTATTCGCTCTCGATTTCTATGAGGTGATAGTTGATTCGGCCTTCGGCCTCATCAACTATCACCTCATAGAAATCTCGAGCTCATAATCTAATTGTTAATTAGTAGAATTTTCCTATTATACTAATGCAAATGCTGATATTAGCTGGGCCATTGCACACTGTCAGCCACTAGTGTGCAGTGACTGGAGGCCGTCTACGAAGTGGCGACGTTTTTTTCGTTTTTCTTAAGTTTTGGAGAAAACTTATAATCCAAACGAGGGATATTTACATTGTACGGTTTCTTGACTTTAAAAAAGCTGAAATTATTGAAAAAACTGATGCGCGCGCACACAACTTCAATTTTAAATGACAATTCAATCCGAGCGATCTTTTAAAATGCGCAAAGTTTAATAATACGTCGAGAAATAATTTGAAATCGTTATTTGAAGTAAATTTTAGTAAGAATTCTACTGAAACAATGAGATTATTCGCTGTCGATTTCTAGGAGGTGATAGTTGATTCGGCCTTCGGCCTCATCAACTATCACCTCATAAAAATCTCGAGCTCATAATCTAATTGTTAAATAGATAGTGAGTATCAATCAATAGTGAGTAGCGTGAGTAGCGTAGCAGTGTGCGCTGAGAGCCGCTTCTTTGCGTTTTCGAAGTGTCTGTGAAGAGGATTTAGATTAAGTTTGGAACGACTAGTAGATTTATACTAAAACAATTAGATTATTGACTCTCGATTTCTATGCGTGATAGTTGACTCGGGCTGCGCCCTCGTCATCTATCGCGTGATAGAAATCTCGAGCTCATAATCCAATTGTTAATTAGAAACTCGGGCTCGTAGTCTGATTGTTACTTAACACCCGCCAGTTAATCGCATAGTGTGGTTATGCTAAGCATTAAACGGAGGATATTTTTGCTTTCGTCAGATTAAATCGTTCTGTAGTGAGAGTCCTCCGTCTGGTGTGGAAGAGTGCCTCAAAGGTCATTTAGGATCAATTAAATCACAACGTTGTCGCGTGGTAAGTCATGTTGAGGCTCTTGCGCTGTTAAGAATAGTGTAAGGTACTACAGTTATCTGATGAAAAAGGTTGGAAACATTTTAATGACGTAAAATGCAAACCAGTCGCACAGAGCAAGCTGTGGTGTGGGAAGAAATTATTCAAGAGCCAAAGCCGAGTGTAAGTCTATGGACTGATGTTCGAGAGTGCTTATTACTGAAATGAACTTTGCGTTGAACATTGGTTAATCCTTAGGTTCGCCTATCAGAATTTTGTGGAATATCATTCCAGCGAATTGCTCGATTCTATTGTGTCAAGTCACTATTTTGCAAAAACTCTACCGGTCTGTATAATTAATCGGTAGTCACGTATAATTTTCCGTTTGTTTTGTAGGAGATAGTTCGTCAGATGAGAGAGGGTCGCACAGACATACAGTCTGACCCGCTGTTATACAGGGCATGCGCAGTGGATGTCAAGCGTCACTGTTCGGATATACCATTTGGTCGAGGAAAAGGTAAATTACTTTTGTTGAGTGATTTGTAGATCATTCGCTGTGGAACACTCTCAAGTCAAAGCTACCCTAATAGGGGACAGATTCTCTCGGCCACGTGTGAACCCTGTGGGTGCTTTCCATTTGACCAAAAATTCCGGTTTGACTGATTTTCCAACATTTCTGGGTAAGAGCTGAGGATAAGCACCAGAGTTATATATTCGAAAACTTCATATTAGGAATTTTCGGTTGAATGGTTTGCATTTCGGAAATTTTACAACTCAGTTGTAAAAAGAATTGGAAAGTTTTCGAAAATTCCGTAGTTTAGGATTTTTCGGAAGCAATCCAAGGAAATTACCGTACCGTTTGCCCGAGTTTCAGAAATTGTTATCTGAATGGGAAGCACCCTGTATCTGTAACTCGTACCACGCGTTCTAACCGGACTTTTGACCAATCAGGAAAAAACCAAAGCAATTGTTACTAGGTGCGCGCGCGCGTTTTCCCGCCTTTTTTCCCGCTTTTTTTCCCCCGCACTTGGCAACAGCTGCACGTTGTTGTCTAAAGATGAAATTTTTTTGGTTTTACGACAGTTTAGTTTCTCACGGTCTCAATGGTGATCACCTACGGCCCTTTTGCTGTCAGAGCTCGAAACGCATTCGCTCCGACGAAGGGCTAACGCTCGAAACGTCAGCTTCCGAATCTCTTTACGGTGGCCAATTCACATTATCAACCCAGTTGATAAAACCAAATTATCTTGTAATACTCCCACCGACGCAGCACCACAGTTTCATTAGAAACTTGCCCCCTTCATGCATTAATAAAGTTAATTTGCTTTTATCGTTAATCTCGTTGTGTACACAGTAATGAAGTGTCTCCTGGAGGCCCACGAGTCGAATCCAGCTCGTTTTGATAGAGAATGCCTGCTCCATTTGTCGGGCAGAATGAGGATGTGGGAACTAGCAGCTAAGGTACGAATTAAACCTTGTTTTAACACACCTTCAACTACTGAAATCCTTGAACGTTTTCAAATTGCCAAAAAATTGCGTTCTTGACAAAAATGCTACGAAAATTGGCCATTTTACCGGTTTACCGGTTTAATGAGAAAGAGGTTCTCTCGTGGATACTTTAGGTCTGTGGGTTGTTTTCTAGAATTTCCCCGCGCCCCGGCTATCATTTGGCAACTCTTGAACTCGTTAAAAGGAATTCGTTTGTGTTGGTTACTACGATTATCAGTTGAGTAAGGTGCGACGGAGCTTTGGTTACAGACTTATAATTACGGTGTTGCCAGACTTGTCACTGGCAGTTTTCCTCGTTCCAATGGTAACAATATCATCGTCTGCAATAGCCCAATTTCGATATATTAAAATTCAGCCTAAAACAATAGACCTCAGCACGAGGCTCGTGGGAATAAACCCCACAAACTCTGTAGTTATTCCCACGAGCCTCGTGCTGAGGTCTATTGTTTTAGGCTGAATTTTAATATATCGAAATTGGGCTATTTCGCGCGCTTTGCTGCCAGTGACGTCAAAGGCCGGCAAGTTGCCATTGGAAACGGAGCCAGTTGCCCCTGACAACAACACAAGTTGAACGTCAAAACCTGTTCACCAAACTGAACGTCTTGCAATACAAGTTTTACTCATTACATTTTTGCGTTTTTCAAGGTTGCTCCTCCTGAAACTATCGGTGATCTCGCGTTAGCCATCTCCTCCTCGCCATCCAAGAACTACTTCTTCGTCATTTTCGCTACTTGTTTGGCTCTCATTTTTGTTGGTGGGCTGGTGTTTGGCCGACTGTCCAAGCGAATCAGAAAAGAGGTCAAAGATCGCTAAGTATTGGACATGTTGCCGGGACACCTCGCTCTGGAATAACAACATTCTCTCGAATAACAACAACAACATGCAATTAAGGCGTAGCGTTCTACTAACTTATGTGGTGCAACATCTCACAAGTAACTTGATTTTACAATATTCACACGAATCTTCATTTATATACTAAGAACAATCAAGCCACGGGTGGGATATTGACGTTATGGCACGGAACAAGAAAAACTCAACTGTATTTTATCCTTTGCTGTGTTTCTGGCGGCAAATGAATTTGAAGAAGTGACGGACGCGGCACATTTTTGGCGGGAAAACATCGTTGTATAGAACTGTGATCCCGCCAAATTATGCGGCGGCTTCCAGTCTAGTACTTGGCATACATAACATAGCATGGGATAAAATTGGTTAAGTTCATGGGCTATTATAAACCGTGACTGATATGCGGTTGTTGAAAGTTTTCAGCGTTAGTACTTTTCAATAAGAATAATTTCAAACAGGAAAAATAACAAAGTAGTAAAGCGCTAGTGTTGTTAGTAGAGAGCTTAAGCAAAGACGATGACGACGAGGACTACGCCTAGTCAAAAGTGAATTTATATTTTACCAGCAAAACTCACAATTGTCCAGATCTGTTGAGTGCGCCAATGGCCCTAAAAACGCGCTGAGGCTAAATATGCAATGACAGCGTTCAACTCCAAATGGAAATACGAAAAATTAGCCGTCGTCGTTTGCGTTTCCCAGACTACGCAGAACTTGGTCATTTTACGTTCTTGTTTCGCAGAGGACGGCGAAGAAATGTACAAAGATTTACAATGCTTGTGCACAGCTATTCTTTTGCTCATTAAATCTTTTTTTTGGTGACGATCTCGTTGCCGTCGTCGTCGTGGTTTGCTTAAGTTCCCTAGTGGTATCATAAGAGTGATAAGAGCACATTTCAGGGCTCCTTATGTTTTGCTAAACCCCAGCCTCGTGTTATTTTCCCAGAACGTTGCTGAGTAGTTGCCAATTTTTTTCCCTTCAAACGTGGCTTCAGTAGTCCTAAACGTAGTCTAGAATTTGCTCATTCTTGTAAAAAGTAATTCTGATTAGTTTAGTGTTCGGCTTTTTGCTCTAACGTTACCACAGTAGAAGTTAATTTTTGACCTTCCATCCTTTTGATCTCTTTTTTTGTGTTTTTGGAGTTTCATTTGCTTGTTTTATTTATCGTGTGATGGAGAATCAAAATTACTTTGTGGTCTTCTCTCAGGTGTAGCTAAAGATGTAGATAAAAAATATCATTTTTTAGCAGATATGGAAGTTGCCAAAATGTCTAGTGGAGCAACCTGTGGCTAGACCCAGCCTTTGCCTGGTTTTGCACTTACCGAATATTGTAGTGTATTTTGCGTTTGCATTTAAAAGACATGTCACACCAGAACCAGGATATACCGGTGAGGCCACAGTTATTGGGGGGGGAGGGGGGGATATCTCACATCCCGTTAATTTTATGCCGAAATATCCCGAAATATTCTCAGATATATCCTGTATCCTGTTTATTGTACCTAAATATCCCACATCCCCAAAACCCCATAAGAGGGCCTGACCGGTTTATCCTTTCCTTTTAAGTACAGTTTCTACTATTTTTGTGTACCAGAAAGTTAGGAATCGTTAGGTTATCAGACGGGATTGTTGGGAAAGGGGGAAGGTAGAAGTAGGGAATGGGGCGGAGCCAAGGGACAACATCTCTGTGTATAAATGAGGACCTCTTTGTTTGTGAGCCAGCCAGCAAAGGAAAAACTGTGGCGTCTAAGTTTGTACATGCGTGAATGCCTGAATGTCGGCGAACTGACCAGGTTACAAAACGTCTTGTAGTCCTTCAGTAACACTAGGTTTCTAGATTGAACTGAAGTAAACACTTGTCGTTTAGGTTTTTGTATAGATGCGTAGTCTATGAAAAAGGAGCTTTATTAAAATCGACAAAAACAGGCAAAAAAATCCTGTATAACTATTATGAATGTGTTTGGGTAAGTTGATTGCAAATTTATTCCATAGTAGCAGTTACTAGCGAAGGGCTTTATTTCAGTTTTCTTACTATAGTTGTATAATTTCTATTGCAGCGACACCTCGTATAGGAAGGCTTCATAGTCATCAATTAGGAGAACTACATAAATATTTTTTGCTTGTATCTAGCTTGGTGCCTAGGCGTTATCTGAGACCAAGGTGTAGATAAATGAAATAAGGGAAAGGGCCGTGCCTTTCTTAACGGAGCTGCGTCACGGTTAAACAGTTTGAAAAATTTAGCCTAAATGTTTCAATTTTGTTGTTTGTAATCCGTGTCAATCTTCTCCATCCTTAACCATCCTTGTTCCTTTATGGTTTATTATTATCTCTTTAGTGTTTTTCTATCTTTGTAAAGTATCATTTTCGGGTTTCCTTGAATTTAGAGGTAATTTTGTCGATAGTAGAAATAACTCAAAATAGGTCGGCCGTGACGTAGCCCCTTTAAATCAAACCGCGATTATCTACTCCTTTGTTTCCCAGGTTCACGTTCAGTTGCAGTGTATTTGTCAAAGTATTAACTGCGGTTTCGAACCTTGCTTGTAGAAAATATCTGCAGAAAATGGTATGTTCAGGCTTGTTTAGGGCGGTTTCCAATGACTCGAGAAATCCGTAGCTCATAATCGTATTCTCGGTATTGGACTGGAATTAGCTTGCAATGGAGGCTCATGCGGGAAAATATCATAAAAAGAGATTACTGTTATTGCAATTATATAAATTGGCCTCAGTTTCAAGCTGGCTCCAGTCTTATCCCGGGAACACACATATGGCCTATTGTCTAGTTTGTCGAGGTAGAAGAGTCTGTTATGTAGACCAATCAGAAGCCGATTTGTGCGAAACATTTCGCGTGCTTTTTCGGTGATTGCGTGCAGTGTTGACACTTCCGCTCGCAATACGCACACAGCTTCTTTGGTTTTGTCAGGTAGTTCCACCAGAGTGATTTGAAACCGCTCTGAAGTTTAACAGCAACTGCCCAGAACGTGTATTCGTACTTGAAATCTGTATTCGTATAAGTGAAAGTAAACGCGATTATTAAAGCTGGGCGAGAAACGTGTGTAACTTTTGTGCTCCCGAAATATTCCTGTCAATATTTTGCGGTAAATTCAAACAGTAACGTATTCTCCTTCGGGTTCTCCGAAGCCTCTTCCTGGCTCTCAGTAGTTGAGGACGAGCAAAAAAAAAAAAGAAAATGAGGGCGATTGAGAGAATTTGCTTTCGCTCGCCCTCTTTTCTCTCCATCTACCGAGAGCCTGGAACAGGCTAGTCTCCTCCGCAGCCGTTTTTTGGGATGTCACGCAACGCTCAACGGCAGCGCAACGCAGCGCAGCGCAACGCAACGCTCCCCCCCCCCCCCCCCCACAAAGTTTCTTTGAGGTGGCTGTTTAATAGTAGGGACTCGACTGTAATCCATTGCTTCAAAGCTCGAGAGTTTTCGGGATTCTGTGATTGTACATTTTGCTTTAGACAAATTTATTGAATTTTATTGAAGTGACAATAATTTCACTCGGCTAAAAAGCATTCTTTTGCAGATTGGACTTTTTAATTTTGGGTACAGGCTTTCTCTTTTCTTCTATTCTCGAAGATTTCCAAACTTTCACGAATTCCCTAAATGCTTGAAGTATATGATTTTAATCAGAAATCAAGCTTAGTGTGAATGGAAGACTTGTAGGGGAAGTTCATTTCTTTGTTAATTAAAATAGTTGCAAAGAAGCTGTAAGCCGACCTTTTAATGTCTGAGCAATTGCAAATTAAATGTCTTTCGAAAAACACAAAGGAAACTTTAAAGTGCGACTACTCCAACCAAGGCCACCCGACAAAAAGTTCCACAAATTTATCAAATAAAAATCGCGGAGGTTAACAAACTTTTTCCAACAAATTAACTTTGTAATCAAGCTGTATATCACAAAGGCAACAGATTTGTGGTCATGTTGGATAATTTGTTAGAAAACTATTGTTAACCTCCACGATTTTCATTCGTTAAATTTGTAGAAAATTTTGTTGGGTTGGTTAGAGTAGTCGCACTGTAAAATGATGACACAGAGAATTAACTCTGAAGTGTAAATTTAAGTGCTAAAAAAACCCATCAATAACCCACTGGGCGTTAGCCCTAGTAAAGGGAATCAGGGAACCACACGAGGTAAAGAAAAAATCTTTTGACCTCGATGGGTTCCCTGATTCCCTTTACTAGGGCTAACGCCCAGTGGGTTATTCGGACGTTACTAAAACGAGGAACGGGGAACGGGGAATGGGGAATGGGGAACGGGGAATGGGGAATGGGAAATGGGAAATGGGAAATGGGAAATGGGAAATGGGAAATGGGAAATGGGAAATGGGAAATGGGAAATGGAAAATGGAAAATTGAAAATGGGAAATTGTGGTCAGCGTTATAATCACAGAAAAGTTAGAGTGCGCGCATCGTCGCAAATACAGGAGTGGCGCAATACGCCGGATTTCTCTTTGACGTGTACGTGGGTCGCAGCTCGGTGATATCACCAGCAGTCTCACCAGTATGGAAGGTAAGAGTATTTTGGTCAGTCTTTAGAGTTATTAGTTTCTAAAACTGAACAAAATTAATTTTCTTGAGTCCTCAATTACCGAGACAAATATTTAATTCTCTTTTCCGAAACAGAGTTTATTAGTGTTGATATCACCTGTAGTGAATTTGAGTTAAAAATAGCTTAATCAAGGTTTTGCTAATCCAGGGAAAAAAAACATGTAAAACCAATGTTATTTGTTTGGTAGATATAAACTAGTCATAGCAAGAACTTTAACGTTTCTTAAGCTTAATTAAAAAGTTATTTCATGTTCATTTGTAACTTAATGAAATTACAGTTTAAAAGAAGTTGTACATTCTAATGGGTAATCACTGTCCTTGTTTCATTCCGAAAACTGGCCGCCCTTTCTGAGAGCTAGTGGGCAGTAGGGTAGCGCAACTGAAAAAAAGCCAATTATTACCGGCGCTCGTTTCCTCCGGCAGACGCACCACGAAGGTAATGAATTTGACAGGTTTCCCTCGGTAACTTGCATAATTATTCTCCGCGCGTAATGCCACAAATACCCTGTCATGAATTTCCATGGGTTTTCCATATTTAAGCGCTTCTCTTCATCGTTGCCTTTGTAGGCGCTTATACTCGCAATATTTTAATCTTGTCCCCAATTTTTGGTGCTGACCAAAGGAAGCTCGACCGCTGAGAGCGAGATTTAATATATCTTCTAGTTAATTGCTCAGGTACTGAAATAACGAAAAAAGGAAGGTCACCCTCCCGTTTGCTGCTTATTGTCGGTAAATCCCCTTTATTTTCGTGCACGTTTTCAAAAAAAGTGATAATAGCCGCTGAAAAACATTAATTCCGCTTTAACAAGAATCTCACCAATTTGAAATTCCTATTTCCCATTTCCCTTTTTAGTAAAAACATATTCGATTTCCAATTTTCAATTTCCCCTCTCAATTTTCCATTCCCCATTCCCCATTCCCCATTCCCCATTCCCCGTTTTAGTAAAAAAAAAAAATTTCCATTTTCAATTTCCCATTTCCCATTCCCCATTCCCCATTCCCCGTTTTAGTAACGTCCGGGTTATTCACGGGTTTATTTAGCACTTAAATTTACACTTCAGAGTTAATTCTGTGTGTCATCATTTGTGTTCTTAGTGCTACGCGGCACAACAGTTATATGTACCCTTACTTTCTCTTCGCCGCGATTCACCACCTAAAATCGACCCCGACTTTCTCTGTCCGACCTCGTAGCTCAGTCGGCAGAGTAACGGAAGATCTAATCCGGAGGTCGTGGGTTCGATTCCCACCGAGGTCAAAAGATTTTTTCTTTACCTCGTGTGGTTCCCTGATTCCCTTTACTAGGGCTAACGCCCAGTGGGTTATTCACGGGTTTATTTAGCACTTAAATTTACTTCAGAGTTAATTCTCTGTGTCATCATTTGTGTTCTTAGTGCTACGCGGCACAACATGCACTGTAAAATGGTTCTGCAAATAAACCAAAAATTACCAAAAACATAACATAACCAGAGAACCTTTTATTTCAGTTCTATAGTCGCTTAGTCAACTTGCTGTTAAAAAAATTCATAAATCCATTTGCCGTCTTGTTTATAGTTTTTCGATAAATGAACTCTATATACAAACCAATTTAGCCTTTCAATGCCAAACAAATCAATAGATATGGTATTTACAGCCTACTTGGAATTGCTCAACACTACATATTACGGATCTATCACCTATCGCCTCGTGGATCCACAGCTACTTTGACAATGTGATGACGAGATTTATGATCAATAACAGGACAGACGCATGAAAAACTGACGTCAATTCGTTAACTGGACACAGGAAAAAATCATTTGTTATACCTCCCAACTCAAATACGTTTGGAGGAGAACGTGTCACGTGCCGTTGGTCACTCACTAACTCCCTAGGGAAACAACAACTTTCGACTCGCACGTGATCAGGTCGTGCTCCTTGAAACGGCGGCAAATTTTTGTTCCAGCCGGCGTCAAGCAAACGATTTTTCGCAGTTTTGTTTCCTATTTTTGAGCAGGGAGGTATAACAAAACACTTAATAACTGGCTCCGCGGGAAGCTGTGAGTTTTGTTTCCCCTTGACCTCAATGTTTCCCTCGGTCTCGGGGAAACAAAACTCACCGTTTCCCTTGGGACCAGTCATTAAGTGCTTATTACATTTCTGGCCGTAAAGCATAATTATGGTATCAACCCTTACACTTATATGATCGCTTCTGCGATCGTGCTCGCGGGCGATCGAAGAAGATAGAACCATGCTCTACTTTCTACGGTCATCTGCGATCAATTGCGATCGTGCGACCACATGGAAACCAAAGTTCTGCGATCGGAACGTATCCCATAATATTTTGAATTCCGACTCATCAACTTGGCTGACGTTGAACAAGGTAACTTTAGAAACGGGGAATTTATGGAAGAAGTTGCGCGATATGAGTGCGTTTACCACCGTAACAGTAAAGATTCTAACCGCTGGGAAAAAACCGGCGAGAAATTTAATTTATCGGCGGCGGAGGCGGTGGTCAAATTCCGCAACATAAGAACTGCGTATGGTCGTTATCTGAAGTGATTGAAAACGCTACCTTCTGGATCGGGGCGAGATGCAGTGCCAAGAGAATTTCAAAATCTGGAATGGCTCAATCCACATATTGCACACAGACCATCAAGCACAAATCTGAGATCAGTCCCCAGCTGACCGATGTGTGGAAGGCCCCAAGTTCTTGTCTCTTCAAGAATATTCTGCGAACCCAAAATCGATTTTATATGCAAACAACTCTCTTTGCGATCGCCTGCGATCTGTGACCCGCGATCGCCTGCGATCGTCTACGATCATATGGAAACCAGCCTTTAATAACAACTGACTAACAATAGCTCTTTTCACAGTTAGTTTTTGTCATTTTCATCACAATGTAATTCAACGTGGATGCAAGGCAACTTTGGGCTAAACCAACGAAATAGCCACAAATTGTCTCACATACATGCTAGATTATCTTGTAACGCAAATAAGAAAGTAGTATAATACAAATGTTACCGTTGTTACACAGAGTAGTGCCAATACATACACGATTCTCTCTCTTATGTAAAGTCTATTTGTCTCGTTAGTAATCAGTATTCATAGCCGAAATTGCGACTAAATCGAGGGATATTTCGATTCAAAGACTATCCCGATGAAATCTTGCACGTGGTGTTCACGTGATCAAAGTTGTAGCTGAAGCACGTGTGGTTCACGTGCTTAATAGAAGCTTACATCTACAGAATAGGCCTGCAGTTCACTAGGCTACGACTTCCTATGTACAAGCACTTTACTTATACATTACAAGGTTATGGCCACTTCCACGTGCGGTTCACGTGATAAAGAGACGGTTTCAGTCCGTGCACGTGAATTCCACGTGATTTATTTGTACATGGTCATGTCTAGGTTCTGGTACATGCACAGATATCCATCTCCCAGGAGGCGGCGGACTTTTTCAGGAACCTCGCCTCTCTCTTTAGCTGCCAGAATTTCCTCGGTACTTTTGGAGAGCCACTCTAGTGCCTCGGGACATGAACTCACATTAGGGATGTTGTAACCATCTCTCTCTCCTGAACAATTACAAGATGAACAAAAGAAAGCGCTTTCATTGAGTTAATTACAACTCATCGTGTTGTTATTATTACAATCGTATCTATAACGAAATTCTCGATCGTGATTGGATCTCTGCGCGCCTATTTACCACGTAATCGGAGCGTAGATGTCCAGTTTCAGGTATCCAATTTGAATGGCTTTGTGATTGGTTAGCTGTAATTGGATACCCACGTGATGGCTTCTTTCGCAATGTTTCCTACAGTTTTCAAAACTTATGAAATTCGCTACGAACGTTTTCGCTCAAAAGATGTTCTCAAAAGACATTTTTAATTCCGAAATTTGTTATAGATACGATTAATTAGTAATTGGACCTCGTGTCGTACAATTCAGGGAGTAAATTTCAAATCATTACTCGCGCGATTACCCACTGAATTGAACATTGTTATTATTTGCAATGCACAAAGTTCTCTTCAAATCGATGGCAACCTGAAAAGGAAAATTTACGAATGTTGAAAAAGAGGCAATACGGGTCGATTTCCAAGTGAATCAATGATCTACTTTCTTCATCTTATGTACGCTATGGAGCTGAATTTTCATTACTGAATCAACATTTCGTTAAAAGGGCAGCCAAAAATGCCCTTAGATGAGGGTTCTTGACCACTCTGAAAAATTCTTGCATATAGCGTGACTTCACCAATCTAAAGCATACTCTCAAATGACGTGACATATATACTCTAATGCTGCCAAATGGCGTGACTTATTCACTCTGAAGAATCCTGCCAAATGGCGTGAGATATCTACTCTAAAAAAGGCGCCAAATGGCGTGACTTATTCACTCGGAAGAACGCTCCCCGAATGGCGTGACCTAGCCACTCTACAAAATGCCCCAAATGGTGTGACATATCAACTCTAAAATATGCCGCCAAATGGCGTGACCTATTCACTCTGAAGAATACTCCCAAATAACGTGACCTAGGCACTCTAAAGAAAGACGAGATTCACCTTTCCTGTCCGCCATGCTGTCAAAGAAACACCAAGGCGAGTCTGCTTGGACGCCGCACTTGACAAACGCTACATAGTGACTGGTCTCAATACAGACAACAGCGAACAGCTCCATTTTCTGTTTGTCAAGCGTTTTCTTCTCGTTCCTGTATTGGCTGTACACCCGCGGCAGTAGCACGGGGCGAGGCTTGTGATCTTGGCGATCCGGGTGCCCGTGAAACTTCTCGTGACAGCCCTTACAAAAACTCGTAATTCCAGGGCCGTCTGTCAGTATTTTTCTTGTATAGCACTCCTTACACTCGTAAAGTGCGACATCGTTGCCGCACATGTTACATTCGCGAGGAACTGAGAGAGGAAAAAGAGAACGACATCTGTTAGAGCTAGAGCTGAGTTACCAGCTGGCACTTCAGGTTTTTATTTCAGAAGTCTACATTGAAGATGAACTCAACTAGCCATTAATACTGATCTAAACAGATTCTGAATTTACGAAAATTATTGGAATATTTCTCGACCGTCATACGAACGTTTCCGATTTTTAGGAGGATTTTCCGAAGTTCGCCGAAGATTTCCGAGGAAGACAATTGCTCATTTAACATGAAAATATTAACACACTCTGTGAATCATCGAAGAGAAGTCCTTGTACATTTATTTTTCAGTTACAGAAAACTCTGTTGGTAGTGATTATTTAAGAAGCAATAAGCAGTCAATTTGTTGGAGTAGCTGCAACATTTTCCTTTAGTCCTTAATGCAATATTTAACACTTAATGACTGGTCCCTGGGGAACAGTGAATTTTGTTTCCCGAGAATCTCAATGTCTCCCGAGACGAAGTCGAGGGAAACAATGAGATTCGAGGGAAACAAAATTCACTGTTCCCCAAGGGACCAGTCATTAAGTGATTTGTTATATAGCAAAACAAAACAACAGCAAATTTTGAAAAACGCGCTGAGATTCCAGCGACAGCATCAGGCCACGTGCAACAGCGGTCAACATTTCGCGGGTAATAGTGAACTGTTTCCCGTTTGACGTCATAGTTTTCCTAATGTTGCCCGCTCATGGCATTTGGCGGGAAACAGTTTCATTGTTGGATGTCATGTGACGATGAACTAGCCAATGAATGGGCGCGCTGTAGCGGGAAAAACGCCAGCTATATAACAATTGTAACACGTACCATTTTCAACAATATGCGTTACATCCAGCTCCAGGTTTGGAAGAATCATGTCGTACATCTTGTATCTACTGCCAAATCGTGGCATCTGGAGAATCAAGCAGGAAGGAATCTGCAAAAAAGACGGCAAGGAACAAGATCAAAATCTAAGTTCTCTTTACAATATCGATACATTCACTACTGGGCAGGTGATGAGAATTAAGACTACCGTCAAACGAAATGAACTTTCTTGACGTATCATTAAATTATCATAAATTACACCAGAAAAAGTGAAAGGCATATGATTCTAAAACGAAATTGCTGCCAGAAATGGAAAGAGCTGAAAAAATAAGTATGACTACCAATATTAGACCATTGTTTTGTAGTTTTAAAAATTAGCACACGATTTGCATGTGGAAAACGCAAGCTTTTCAACCGAGCACCTTTTATTTTTCTCACACATGTACTTTCAAACCATCAACGAGTTCAATGGTCTCAAAATCGGCAGCATTACTAACTTCACACTCTGTCTATTTCTGGCGTACAGTTCGTTCCACGGCGAGGTCACTTGATAGCGACATTCAGTTTCAGTACTCAGCGAGCCTGGAACCAACTGACAGGAAACTGGGGATGCCTGTGGCGAAGAAACAAGAAAGTGTTGCTCTAAGCAATGCGTGGAAACGTCTTCAGCCATCTTTGAGAGGTCAGGCAAATCTTGCCACGAAGCCTAACAAAATTATAAACAAAAGCAAGCGAAATGAAGGATGTAGTGAAAGGTTTCTGTTAATTTTAACAATTCAATTTTCTCACCTCGGAAAGTATGAGATCCGCTGAGACAAAAGACTGTACTAGCAGCTGTTGAACCTGGGCGATTTTCACAGACTCGTCCTTCTCTGTTATGATCTGATAGAAGAATGCTCCTTCACTGTCTTTGACTTGTACATCTCGAGGTCTATGATTACAATGATAATGAATATATAGAGCACTTTTCACTTGAGTGTCAAAAGTAATTCACCTTTTCTTTGTTCTGCAAACGCAAATCATTTGCATTGCAACTCTAGCTGAAACATTCTTCTTGTTTCTAGCGAGTTTTAGAATAAAAGTACTAGCATTCTATCCCAAATGACTAGGAGCGTGCGGTTGTTAACAGAAATGACGGCCGCTTCTTTACATTTTGGAGGTGTCAGTGAAAAGACCAGATATAATTTTATAGTCGAGAGTAGATTTATTTAGATTCTGTCAGGTTTCTCTAACAAATCGCTGGCACTCATTTTTGCACCTGGGCGGAGAAAGACACTGAACGAGTAAATTGTCTTCCTCGTGAGAATACAACGTAGTGACAATGACGATACTCAAATCCTGGTGAAGGTAAAGAATCCGATCCCACCGATACGTCGCCCACTGTTTATCCTAATGCTTATAACGTACAAGATTCATCGGTGGCTTGTCGGAAAGCGTCGGTGGCGCGTCGGTGATTTGTTCGGGCCTTATTTAATTATGGCAATACCGGGCTTGGACCAGAACACTTCAAACACATTAAGACAGAGTAGAGCACAACGTATCACTACAAATTAACTTCACAGACTAACATAGATTGTAACATCTTACTTCAAGTGAAGGAATGGATCAGCCTTCAAGACTTGTTGTAGGAGAGAGTTTAAAAACTCCTCTGGGTCTGATCAGGGTAAAAACAAACAAAACAACATTAAAAACGTGCACTTCAGATTCTAGCCTTGGTAAACAAAATCTGGTTGGAGGCTAGAATATCTTAAAGGCACTTTCAATACCGTACGACATGTATTTCATTTATTTCATGTTTCAAGCACATCTCTTTCATAACTTCACTCTTCACAGCTTCAGAAACAGATATTTTTGTTTACGTACTTAGCTTTACCGCAGCTAGAGAGTTGATCAAGAGTCGACTGAACAATGCCTTGTTGATGACGTCCGTGTAATGCCATGAACATAATACATACTGTAAGTGTTGGTAATAGTATGAATGCAACCCCAGTGATATTTGAAAATTCTATCAAAATTGCAGGAGGCTGTGTAAATCCTTTAATGCCCAATCAAGCACGTGCTAATTTGCACTGCAGTGTAAATTAAAAATTAACGATAAATTTGCCTGCTCTCAGCCAATCACAGTAATATAATACAAGAAATACCACGTAATCAAAGTCGTGTAATGGCCAGTTGTCATGGTATGTCATCACTTGTAAATCTCTCAAGCATGGAATTAATTGTTTCCCGATAATTGATTTTGTTCGGTATAGCGATACATGTACTCACTGTTTCCAAACAAGTCTTTTGATATTTAAATTTTGCCAACCACAGTCCAAAAGAATCCTTTGTTTCGACAGTCAATAAACCTCTGGTTGGGACATTAATGACAATAGGTGACGTAACGGTGATTATTAAAAACTGGATCACTGGACAATGCAATTCGAGAGTTTTCATTGGCTTAGCCATCATGGGCTATGAGCCATTATACCATGCTCTACGAATATGGTAAGCGTACGCGTGATTTTCTTTGAGGCGTTTTTACTTTTCAAGTTTAGTTTGCTATATTTTTGGGGCGTTTTTAATAAAAAAATTATTCCACTCGCCCTTCATGGATATGAGATGATTATAGCCAACTCGGCGCTATGTGCCCCGTTGGCTATCTACCATCTCATATCCAACGCGCGCTTGTGGAATAATTGTTAAGTATCGCTATAGTACATTAACTGATATTTATTTTGTTAAGCACCTTTTTCCTCGTTAACTAATCCTGCAGTTGAACTGAGTTTGTCTAACAGCTCTCTCAACAGGAGGACACGATCTGCACGTACAAAACCATGCCTAAAACAAAACGAGTACCACGAGAATTACTTCAACATTGAGCCATACACTATCAAAATTCCGGCAATTTCAAGAAGTGACATTTCTTTCAAAATTAAAAGGGAAGACAAGTCAAAGACATGCCTTCAACACAACATTCTGCTAACCTTTCAGTCACTGCTGTTAGGATTGGGAAAGTTACTGATACAGACAATATCAAGTAGAACTTGTTGTTTGTTGTGTGTTGTGTAATTGTGTGTATACATCCTAATTATTAAACCTTCATTTGTCACCAATATTTACATGTACCTCCTCCATGCTCTTTTCTTTTTTCCTTGTTACTTACATTTATTATCCAATTCTGCTTCCTAGAGTACAAGCGCGAAACGAGTACAAATAACAGATATTTGTACTCGCCTCATTCCTCCCGGCCGCGTGAAGATCAAAACCTTGGCAAGTCAGAATTTTGGGAAAAGAAATCGTTGGATAATAAATCTCTTATTAGACGTTTTGGTGTGTAGTATCGCTGTATATTTTGACTCGTAAAAATATACAGCGATACTACACACCAAAACGTCTAATAAGATATATATTATATATATTTTATTCATAACTCTGTCCTTATTAACTTACACTCTTAAAGGATTCACAATCCACTCTCTTAACACCGTCTGTACTTTGTCATATTCTTGCAGATCGTCATCTTTCCTCTGACGATGCAGCAGGGTGTCAAACACACTTGAGAACGCAAACATGCCGTACAGTGTGGCATCAAGGTAGCATGAGTTGTGGTGGCCTTGGAGACCATGCATGGTGCCGCACTGTTTTTCCTCCAGTGTCTTTGGTGGTAACGTTATACCTTTGACGTCTGGGGAAGGCATACTTCCAAAGGCTGAAATCAAGCAACCAAAAAAAAAAACCCTGTCACAATCGCTGCTAATTTGCTTTGAAGAGGTTTTACATCATAAACTAAATAAATCCAGTTGACTTTTATTAACGTTTTTTTTTTACATAAACGTAACTTAAATTACTGGTAACATATTCAATGTAAAGCAAACCAGTTTAGCACAAAGGGAAATTATGTAGATAAGAATAATAACAACATTCTATGTGAAGTGTTTTTAGTTTGTACAAACACTTTTATCATGAGCTTCAGGCCCAGAGACTGGGTAGCCACCCCCTGTGTATATAACATTAAATAAATTATCTTATCTTATCTTATATTATCTAACAGTCTTGATAAAACAAATTTTCTGTGATGACAACAGGAAATTATGAAATTACAGACCTGTAGACTAAAATTGAAGAAGCAAACTAAACAAGTTCTCATTTGACAAGCAAGTTACATAAGCAGGCCAAAATTCATGTTCCACAAGCTGATAAACAGGACTCAAAATCAACAAGAAATTTTCAACGTCATATTAACATGGAGCATTAAATTCCTGGCATACAGTACATGTAAAAAGATGTTATCACCTTTTTCTGCATGAAAACTTGTGTCATTATTTGGTGAGTTGGGAGCAAAACGAGAATCTTGACGCAAGTTCTCCAGAAGAGTGAAAAAACCTCGTCCTGCAGGACAAGTGAAGTACCTCTCTCCCTCAAATACGCCATCTGAGCAACCAGACTGTTCCTCCTTTACAGTACGAAACAAATAGTTATATTTAACTGCTGTTAGTACATGTAAATACTCAACCTCAGTTACTGTAGCTACTATAGCCTTCTGACTGGCTCACAAACTCCATTTTTTACCTTATCATGTTATGCAAAATGGTTTTCTTTCAAACAACAAGAAATCTTTGAGTAAAGATAGCTAAATGTTGTAAAGTCAAAAATAACTAGAAGCATATTTGCGTTCACTCGGGCTTTACTTTGTTTTTTTTGTCCCTGTATTTGCCTACGTTTTTTATGGAATTATTGGTTTATCCTGTAACTGTTTTCTGTCTTGGTATGGCACTGATGCAGGATTCTCACTTATGTGTACAGAGCTGAAAATAGCATGCGTTGTGTAGTTTGAAGAACCCTTTCTGGGTTGGGGTGGGGGCAGGTAGTGCCTTATATTTTTGGCTATTATTTCAATACATATTACTAGACACTATTTCCACTCTTTGTTTTTGAGTTTTGACTTGATTAAATTTTGTTTTGCGGGTTAAGGGGCCGTAGTGGGGTGAGTCATTTGAGTCTACTAATTACAGTTATCTACAAATTTTTACCTAAACTGTACATGCACACATGAACATTATCTAGTAAGTGCTTTCATTCTGTATATAAGCAGTGAAGAAAAAGACAAACTGTAAGATTACAATAGTTTTAATATTTTTTCATACGATATAGTTCTTTCATCTGTCAGTTCTACCCTAATGTTTGTACAATAAATTTGTATATCCTTGTTTAAAGGATTATTGGCTTTTAACCAGTTGAGTGCCGACATTATGAACTGTGGTCTAACAGCTTCAAAATAAACATGTCCTCTCAACTGAACAATTTCCTGGTACAAAAATCATTAGATACAGCACCTTTAATTTTCCTCTGTTGTCCTTTTGGTATAACAATTATTTTATCAAATACGATGCGCTGGGCTAGTACTATTTGTTCTAGTTTCGACAATGGTGGGTACAGCACAACTTAGACTGAAGTTCGTGGTTTCATTCACATTGTTTTGAGAAACCATCCTATTTTGATAAATTTTATTCTCAATTTGTATTCCTCTCATTTCAAATACATCATTGTTATGTATACTCTGAAAATAATGCACTAAACTATCAACAGGTGGTACTTCGATAAGAATACATGTTCCTTAAGGCTGCCTTCTACCATACAGATCTCTAGCATGCGAATCAAATATTAAATTTTTTGAACCCCATAATACTATTACAATAGGTTGCAACAGCAATACCTCACTGCTAATATGAAGTGGGTGTAGTTTTCAGATATGAGCAACTCAAAGGCTCTTCGTAAAGAGATACAGTACTGATATCCCTCTATAGCAGTTTCTTGGTGAACATTGTTTTGTTTGGGTCAACATATAGAAGGACCAGAGGACCAGATTTTTTTCTATTTTGTCTCTACTTAATTTAAAGTTGCAATAATTTGCTACATGGCCCTCATTCTTGCAAGAACACATCAGTTTGTTACAAGAAAACAATATTAAATATCGACTGGCACCATCTTTTATCTTTGTTACATTTTAACAAATTCTTTCACAAAAGTTCAACTTAAACTTCGTTTTATTTAATGGTTTTTTAAGCAGTTAAATAACAGTACAATGTAGATGACATGGCTATACATGAAAGAAATATGTGCATAGAAAAATTCTCTAACTTTTCTGCTCTTGTTCCTTAAACATTTCAAACTTTGTATTGGTATTCTGCTGGGTTCACGATCGCATCTACATACATGATAAGATTTGCGTTTATGCTGCTCTCGATTAACATTAGATAGCTCAGTTGAAACGCTGTGTGCATTTTGCATGTGTTTTGAGCATATTATGCACAGTATGTGTGCTGATTTTCCACTGCAAAAACTTCTCCTCAACTGCCATTACATAATTTCATGTGCTCATCAGAGTCAAAACGTCACGCATGCATGTTGAGGACTTGACTGCGATTTGCCACTGAACGAAATAAGGAAATGAATTTCAACTTGGGCGTTTCCCTTGGAAAGCCCGAGTAAAAAGGCCATTCACCTGTCCGAAACAAACAATAAAATAGTGAAACCAAGGCTTGCAGTAACTGAAAGCAGCCAAACGTTTTACTACCACTCTCGATCACTGTTGTAAACTGTGCAATATACATTGAGTACTTTATTAACAAACAATGCTGGGAGAGTATTAGCCTTTGGTCGTTTCTGCATGTACTATTCTGACAGTCATAGCATTATAAATCCTCACAATATCTGGGTCCCAATGATTTAAATTCTTACCAATTCCAGGCCTGCCACCACTTTATCCTTTAACTGTGTAAGAATTCCAATCCAGCGGATGACACCATATCGGGGACAACCATCTGGCGTAGGAACCTCGACCATGGAACCCACTTCCAAACCATGAGGAATGTCAACTGCCATTCGGGTATCCTCGAAACCTGAATCACACAGTATTAATAGAAAAAAAAAAGTACTTAGAGCAGCCTCAGTAAGTGTAAAAATGAATTTTAACTCTCCCATCAAGTTCAATTGACTGGTCAGAAGTAAGTCAAAATATAATGACTTGATCACCAACTGAAGATAAACTGACTTGATCTGTTACCACTCAAATTCCCTTAAATACAACTAAGTAAAACCTAACCCTATCAGTAAAGATACGTTTATAGAGACTACCTCTGAGAACTGCATGTTAGCATTGTAGGATATGGGAGTGATATTAAACGACCCTAGTCAGCCTCCTAAGTTGTGTGACTCCTGAAAGTATGGTTAGTGATCTTTTAGTAGTTTTCAGTGATTTTCTCTGTTTCAACATGCTCTGAATAAAATATAACCAAACTCTTGCATGTAAACAAAAACAAAAGTGTTGTTGACTGGGGCTCTTTAATGCTCTGATCTGTGAGCTGTACATTGACTGACAGAGTTGCCTCTGACTCAATGAAATGATCTGAATCTCAGTAACCTTTTTTATGCTTACTAGGAATTTTGACAAAACCTCCTTTAAAGTAAACATCTTTTAAACATCTACAATGTTTTGTAGCTGGTATTCTGGCTGGTATTCTGGCTGGTATTCTGGCTCCAAAATCTATACTCTACACTAACATGAACATTGTAAAAATATTATGCAAGAACAATTCAATTAATGTGCTGGAAACCCCAAATTACATGTACCAGTATACACAATATGCAATCTGTAATGTCAATTACAGAATTGAGCACTCTGTAGTAGTTGTGATACACAATGGGACCAATAGATTACATTTAACAATTATTCCATGAGCACGCGTTGGATATGAGATGATAAGATAGCCAATGAGGCGCGTAGCGTCGAGTTCGCTATGATCGTCTCATATCCAACAAGCGCGAGTGGAATAATTGTTTTATTAAAAACGCCCCCAAAATATAGAAAACTAGACTACAATAAAAACAAAAAGGCCCAAAAAATCACACATACACTCCCCATTTTTGTAGATCATGGTATAATGGCTCATATACCATGATGTCTAAGCCAATGAAAACTCTCGAATTGCATTATCCAATGATCCAGTTTTTAATAATCCTTGATAGACTATTGTTTTTAATTTGAGAAAAAAACAACAACACAACAACAACAATAGCAACAATTTAAAATCACATCTGTAATCTTGAGTATTCCCTTCATTAATACCCATGCAAATCAGCCACTTGTATTGCAAAATTCATGTCCACCACTACTCAGTTTAAGGCTGGAATTGTCTTATAACTGCCTGAAATTTAATTAATACATAACACTTTAAATTCCAAACAATTTAATTTGAAATATCATTGCTGTGATGGCAATTGAAATCTGTGTGAACACAAACCTGCTGGTCTATCAGCTGCTAAATCTTTTGAGTGCAACACAGCAGTCTGTATTTCTCGCTGCTCTGAAGGTTCTTTGTATGTGATTTCATATTCCATTTTCTCATTTGTTTCCGGACAGCAATCGGAAACAACTTCAGCTGTTAATGGTGGCTTATTATTTTCACCCAAATCTTGCTGCATTACTTCATCAGTACATCTGCTTGGGAATGTTGTAGAAGTTGGGGAATTCTGCAAATTACTCTGCACAAACATCTTAGAATCTCCTGTCAAAAGAGAAGTAAGAAAGTTCAGCTTAGCCTCCTTTCTTCTAATCGTCTCTAAAACACATAAGCGAAGAACAGGTATGAATCTATATCAAAAGAAAGTGAGTTGGCACCGGGCTACTATAATGTGCAACACATTTATAGTAGGTTTCAAGATTTCTGTCAATAGGTGAAAATAAAATTATACTGTCTTCCTTCACCATATAGCGTGGTTTTCAGTTGATTGTTGTAACTTAAAAACCAAATTAAAGCAATTGAATGAAAGCAAAATAGCAATCAACCAATGAAATGCAAAGCGAATAAAGACACTCACACACAGCACTGAAAACATGTCTGGCAAAGTTGCAATTGCATTTGGTTTAAAACCGGTGGAGCAGGCAGTAAAAAGATTTTTACTTCAATTGCAGACCTTTAACGAAGCAAATCCAACTCCATCTAATCAATTATTTCAAAACACCGAATGTACAGTAAATAAGGAAAAGGTGCTTTAAAAACATACCAGTTCTACGAACTTCATGTTTTCGGACCAAATTTTCATAGTCTTCCTTTTCAATGTTTACGAAGTCAGTGTATGATCCCTGCTTAGCAGCACCTTGATTTCTCAACTCTGCATTGGAGAAGCCAGGCTGCTCTGTGATTGGTCTATCATCTCTGTAATTGCTATCGGGTGTGAAATGATCATCTTTAATGTCCATTTGGCTTGCCCTGTCTTTATCTTGCATGTCCACATCTCCATCATTATCACTCTTACCAGATTTTGGATTCTTCACCTCACTGAAAATCTGATGCTGTTGCTCGATAAATGCAGTAGGATCAGTTTGGCTGGATTCCCCAGCAGCCCTAATTACATCAGCTGAGTTGAATGAGTTTGTTCTGCGGACTTTTCTCACTGATTCCCCACCTAAAGAAGGTATTCATTTTTGAGACAAGTTCAATACAAGAAGCTAAATGAGATTACAGCTGGACCTGGAAGTTTAAAGAATGAAAACCCAGCGATTAAAGTTTAACTACCTTTAGCATGAAAGGCACAGCACAACACAGGGAATGTACATGTATGCTTGCACAAAGTCTTAATGAACCCAAAAGGAATTCATTTCATATTTTAATCTGAACACAATCAAAGTGGCTATGAGCCACTCAACTTGGAAAATGAATCGTTTGTAAACAGTGACAATGTTGATGCCACCCACTGGCATTGTTAAGGAATAGTGCAAAACGCAACGGTAAGAAAGTACACAAGGAGATGTAACACTGTCGAAAACATTCACAAAGTTATTGGTCCGTCAGACCAAGTTATCTTTGTTCGAGAGACCGAGGCAATTGTAAGGAAGTGCTGCATGCCCGATCACCAAAGCAAGTAATAATTCTCATTTTCATATTCCTCTAATTTTTTGTTCTCTACTTTCCCAGCCAGTTTCAGAGATTTTTTTCTCTTTCTGATACTTTTTCTCACCTTTCTCAGAAATTTAGGAAAATGCGTTCAGCATGGATTCAATATACCACAAGGACATGTTTTGTTGCTCAACAACGGGGTTAGTACTTGGATGGGTGACCAAATATGAATACCCATGTTGTAATAATTTGCTTTTTTCCTTTGTTTTCCCCTTCCTTTTCCAAGGTGATTAACTATGAAAGACTGCAGAACTGCCATCCTTGTGTAATATCGTTTCTTCTAATTATCAACTTTTTGTTCCTCATTTCGCCATGGCCGTATTTATGTGTATTTATTTACATTATCTTATAAATAAACAGCGGGACACGTCATTCAAATTCTCCTCAATTCTCTGGACTGTTGATCGTTCAAAACATTTAATCACGGCTTGAATCATTAGAAAATTCATACAGCTCGTCAATTTTGTGACTTTTAGTAGCATTTTCTCTTTCTTTCTCGGCAATCGAGTATGGTTAAACTTGTATGAGTGGGCACCATCGGACTTGAATAATTACAGGTAGCTTCTATTTATAAAAATGTTCGTGTGAGAGTTTATTCAATGTACATGTAGAACATTTCTGCAATGAGATATTGAGTACTTAGGTCAGAATTCAAAGAATAACTAACTTGACACGGTGTAACCGACCGTGAAGCAGCCTTAAACGGCAGACGTTCAAAACCCGGGGGGGAACTCCTATAAAAAAAGGCTCGTAGTCTCGGGTACAAATCAAGGATTCTGGTCTCATTTAGGGTGTTGACCACGAAATGTCACCATTTTAGCCGTCAAAGTATCCTCTAAGGTGCACTCAAAGAAATAATAGTTAGAAGAAATCAAGCCTATTCCGTTTAAAGTGCTATCTTTCAGTGCTATCATGAAGCTCAAGCAACGTCCACATTAGACTCCTTTAGGAGTTAAATTAAAATTTTCCGACAAGCATTGCCTGCCTTTTCATATGGGAGTTTCCCCCTTTGATTTGGAAAAAGGTCTAACGGGAAGTGAGTGATGGAGTGAAATTGTTCCACCACTACAACCTGGAAAACAATAAATAGTTTCCAAGTTAAAAATGGGGGAGGCTCAAAACCAAGCTCTAATAAATGTTTAACTGCTCTTTCACTCCAGGCACAGTTCAATAATAATTCAATTGACCAAGAACACAAACAACAACTGAGCTGTACCAAACTCAGTTGAAAAAGTCATTTCACCCTGTTAAAAAGCCATCAGTCACAGGGAATACACTTGCCCTGGGCAAGTCTTTGTTTGCTTTTTTTGGTTGGCAGAAGACTTGCCTACACCCATGCACATCACTACATATACTTGTCCAGGGTGACCAGATGGCTTTTTTTTTCTCACTGCTGGCATGATTTCATGTATCTTACCCAGCTACATCTACATGTATCAT
Source organism: Micromussa lordhowensis (assembly GCA_964020085.1). Lineage (NCBI taxonomy): Eukaryota > Metazoa > Cnidaria > Anthozoa > Scleractinia > Lobophylliidae > Micromussa > Micromussa lordhowensis. The sequence continues at coordinate 13,650,056 of OZ026606.1, forward strand.
ATGGAATGTACTGTCAAAATGTCAAAATGTCAAATGTTTGTTTATAGTGGAACATGCACTTAGCTACACCAAGCTAGTTCACAGGCATGCCACTCAAACAGCTGAAACAAATAATTCAAATTAAACATAACATTGTTAAGAATCCCAACTGGCCGGAGGCAGACCAGTTGGCTATTTACAAGTGTGGCCGAGGATTTGAACTCGGGCGTACCGTGAAACAAATCTAGCTAGTGGCCAAAGCGGGACTCGAACCCGGGACCGCTGGATTGTGAGTCCGACGCGCTGACCACTCGGCCACGCTGCCTCCTACTGTCAGTACTAATTTCCATGATGAGATAATTTGTTTTTCACACCAAGGCACATTACAAAACTTCTCAAACTTTCTTTCTGACAATTCTTAAAATTGGGTGATTCCAGAAAATATCCATACTCTACCACGGGCGGCATAAACATTTTAACCCCCCCCCCCCCCCGCCTTCGAAATGCTCTAACCTCCACGCCCTCCGAATTCCAAAGTCATTAACCCTCCTCCCTTCTGGGTTTCCATTTTTTACTTCAACCCTCTGGAATTCCTTGTTTGACCCCCATGACTTCCAACAGAAGAGGTTATTTTTAGGATTTTGCATCCTTCTAGAAGTTTTTGCTAATCATTTCCCTCAAACAACAGTTACTGTCTACAGCACTCTGAATTGCGACCAATTCAATTGCCTGGATTTGTGGCTAAATGTTTGGCAACTAAAACTTCCTCCTCTTTAAGGGCTGTGCCTACTAAATACAGAGGTTTTTGTGTCAGATTAGGGCAATGCGGAAAAAGGAGATCTTTTCAAGGACTATTGGAATCCACAACGTAAAATGGGGGTAACCACAAATCTTTTCAAGATAATTAGCCTTGAATCTTAACAAAAATACTAATATCAGCAATTTCATGAAAAAAGAAGAAAAGGATATTTCTTCACAGATTTTCTTAGAATTTGCCTTTACATACAGAAAAGCAAACACGTTTATAAAGTTATTAAAACTACATGGTAAATGGTAAGTAACAAAAATCATTTTTGGCACATTTTTAATAACAAAATCATTGCAACAGCACTTTTAGCATCTCTGACAGCCTTCCTCTGGTTCAGCTAAAATACAGTCTAAATGGCTTTTCCTCACAACAACAAACTAATCACATGTTGAATAGGCTTGCCACTTCCATTTCACAACATAAAATGTTGGGGTAACCACCCATTTTTGAAAGTTATTAATTTTTTTTGAAAACTTTTATGGTGCCCGTTACATTTTTTCCTGTCACCTCCCCAGTAAGTAGAATATTTGCGTCTCTTGTACTTGTTTTGCACACCCACTACACCATCTGCAGATACATGTTTACAGTTGGACTTCAGTATGATTTTCAACAGATAACGGGTAGTTTTTCAGCTGGAAGCTGGTAACAGTTAGTCTGTGGTTAGCGAAATGCTGCTATAGCTGTTATTGCAGTTGAGTCTGCGATCAAATGTTCTTTTGTTTAGAAATGCACGCAAACGAGGCGAAAGGGTCAATACAAAGCAGAATTGACCCTTTCGCCTCGTTTACATGTAAAACCGCTGATAACTGCGATAACAGCTATTCTGGTGTTCCTGGTTTTAGTACAGGTTCATTAAACTTGATTTGGTCAAATGAGGAAAATTTTGCTTTCCTTTTAGCTGTGTACTTGGTAGTGTACATGCAGTTGACTACGTCAATGCCAACCCTAGTGCCTGCATGATGCGGAGAATGTGTGTGCACTAACAAAAGTAGGCAACGTCCTAAAGCCCAATTTTGCAACTGCATGTAGTTTTCTACTAAACTAGTGAAAAAATAAAAATTTCAATTGTTTTGTGGGTTAATTACTATGAAAATTGTAAGAACATGTGTGGGCAAATCTTGCCTAATTTACCTTCAATATTACAATTGAAGGGCTTCGTGCAAAAAGGGCGTATATCGGTTTTTTAGCGGAATTTCATTTTCTGCAGGATCAAGCTAATTTTTGGCAGACTGACTTGATATACGCCCTTTTTGCACAAAGCCCTTCAATTAAAAATGACGTTCACTATGTCAGATGCCATTGCAGCCATTTCTTTATGTATAGTAAGCAAACATGGTGTGTTGGTCAGCGGGTCAGTATTCGTCGTAAACGATTAGTCTGACAAGAAATTCATCAATTTTAAGGCCTCTGGAGCCTAATGTACAACCCAGATTTTACTAGTTTTCTTTTGTAAATGCAAAAACATGCATGACCGATTGATGCTTGTCTTGGATCACGCTTTCCGCAGTTGTGAACGGTGTCATCAGTTTGTTCATACATTCACACTCTTGTCTGTCCCCTCTAGAAATCTCCCATGCCCCCGGAATTCCAATTGACATGTAGTACCTTTATGCCATTGTATTTCTAGTTCAAAGAACCCCCCTTGCCCGTGGAATTCCAAAAAACCGCCTGTGGTATAGGTATGGATATTTTATGGAATCACCCATTTTACGCTTAACATCATACAGAAAAAATTACAACTTACAAAAACTTACAAGGTACAGTTAGTTACTTTGGAACAACATCAAACTGGAGTTTACTTAAGTTATTGTACCACACATTGAGAGTCAGAAGTTACTACTGTACATAAAAAAGACTTACTTGATGGTCTATAATCATAACTCATTGATTTTGCCAATGACTCATCCTTTTGAATTTGTTCCCTAATAGCATCCTGTTTATCCTGTGTTTTCATTCTTGTACTTGCAGTCTCTTTGGGGTTCTCATCAAAGTCTTCCTCTCGTATAACATTTCCAATATCATCAAAACGTGCAAAATCTCTCTTACAAACAAAGAGTAGTCGTCCATTCCGTTTGCCAGTTCCACTTCCAATTCTTTCATCCTGCATAAAGTTGACAAAGTATGGTGCTTACTTTTCTTTTTCTTTCTTTCTTTTTTTTCCAGCTGATGACAATGCAGGTTACCAAAACATAATGTATTTGTCTGTTGACATTTGATTATCATGCAACTCTAGCAAGTTTACTAACTGGCCATTCACATCCACATTATTCTCATCATAACACACCGAAATCTTCAACAACATACACAGTCATGAAACTGTGATCGAAAATGTGTTGACAAGCAAATCATGAAAGGTGCAATTCATAAAGATTGACTTCATAAATATGAATATTTTGCACTGAAACTGGCTTCAAGTCTCTTTGACAGATTTGTTTGTCTGATAAAATCTTCATTAGATCTCAGTGCAGACATTCTAAGTTCTTTATCAATGTTCATTTTTCTTTGCCACATACCATTTTTTGGCTAGGGAAAAATGCATGAAATTTTCTGTAAGTGTAAATTAACATGACAGATTTTTTTACGGGACTGACAAAGTTTTAGTTTAATCCCAATATGAACATACATGTATGTTTCTTTTTTTATAAAACTAATACCTTTTTCTTTCAGTTGGGACTATCAAGAAAACCAAGAAGTACATGTAGTTGGACCATGGCATTCAAACAAAAACTGTGTACATGTAGTTATGATAGAAAAATTCTCCATGCAGGATGCAACTAAAAAGCAGATTGAAATGCAGTGTTTAATTTATGTTTACAGTAGAAAAATTCTAATGTTAATTACCTACCAGTTCCAACCCTACAATCGTACGCATATGTCCACTTCCATCTCCCTCTTCGCCAATATAACGTACAATTCCTCTGGCCGGGTAATCCTCTATAAATGTGACAACTCTTTGATCAATTTCAAGTACTTGGTTAATTCTTTCTTGAGGAGACTTTCGTTCATTTTTTCCTTTAAGAAAAGATGGCATAACTGTATCGATAAGTCTTGATTTAAAGTTAGCTTGAGCATTTTCATCTCTTTTTGGAGATTTAGAAGCAGATTTATAGTCAGAAACTTCTCGAGGTGTTAATTTATCAAGTCCAACAAAGACACCAGAGTCTGGTGGGCAGGTAAAGTAACGCTTGTTCCTGAATGTCCCATCAGATGTTCCTTGCCCCGGATGCTTCTAAAAGAATAAAACAAAATAGAGTTATTTGTAATATTTATGATAGTCATATTAGGGACCTTAAGCGACGACGACGGCAACGCCAAGGACGACACCTAGAAAAAAATGAACATATATTTTACTGTCGAATTTCGCATATGCCTAGATCTGTTCAGTAGGTCTATCGGTCTCAGAACTTGCTCAAGCTTAATATGCGATGCCAGCGTACAATTCCATAATGTCATGTGGAAATTCTAACAGTGGACTTACATGTACATTGCTAAAGATCTGCATGTACAGTGATACCAAATAAATGAATTATCTGGTAAATACATTGTATTCATTGAAATGGATTATGCTAGAACAATTGGACAGCTTGCCTCTTTTTCCTTTGGACTTAAATAGTTCAATCAGAGATTCGCTTAGGACCGACTCGCTACAACAACAACAACGAAAAAAATAATATTGTATCAGCTGACACAAAACTTCTTCTTTCTGTCCAATTGTTAAATGGTAGAATCAGATTTGCCACGTCAGCCACTGGGTAACACTACCTTGCACTAAAGCAAATAGTCAGCAAAGCATACTCAAATTGAGTGAGCCTTGAAAAGTACAAGGATACCATGATTTGTTTTACTAAGAAGAGGATGATTCATTAATCTACACATGTAACAACTAGTGAGACAATCTCGGATAGTGCACAATGCAATTGATAGCTCTGGCACAGTAGGTTGCCAAATCCCTGCCCAGTTCACTGCACTTCCTTGCAGAATATGAACGGACAGAAACCTTGGTAAGAAATAATCTTAGCAGTGCGCTTGTTTCGTGTGTGTACAGTATTTTAAATAAAGGTACAAAAATAACTTACAATTTATTACTGTTTACTCTGCTGTTTAACGTTGTTTCCATTCAAAATTTTTAAATTCAATAATACCAGATTATGTAATAGACAATAGCACCAACATATCGTGAGGTCTAGAGTGTGGGGAATATGTTAAGTACTTGGGTGTTCTGATGGACAAGAGGAAATATCACTTGACTATATCGCAGTGAAGATTAGTAAAATTGTTGGAGTAATATCTTGTCTAAGACACTTTGTTCCATTCTGTACTTTGAGATGCATATATCAGTCCCTCATACTTCCCTACTTGACATATGGGCTGACTGCTTGGGGCGAAGCCGCAAAAGCCCATCTTAATAAACTATCGTTACTTCAAAAACATGTACTACGTTTGATGTATTTTCTAAATCCAAGAACTCATGTTATTCCTTTTTTTTGTATTTCTCCAAAAATATTACCCATCCACCTGCTTTACTTTGAAGCTGTCTTACACTCTATGTATGATGCCTGAAATAACTCTGCTCCAAAAGATATTTGGCAAGACCAGCTTGATTCATTCATATAACACGAGGGCTGCATCTTGTGGCAAATATCATATTCAATTTTCTCATTTAAATCTACAGCGGAACTCTTTTTCATGCTTTGGGGCGAAAGCAAGTACGTAATCTAATTGATTTGTGCTTTCATTAGGTGCCACATAGTCTGCAGCAATATTTAAGTGCTTTCTTGGTTTCTTGTGTCATAAATTAACAATTTGACAAATTGCAATGCTACTAACTCGGGAGATCGAGATGAATTATCCAATGTGCAATTTAAATTAGGAAATGACCTATCCATCTGAGAGGCATAATTTGTCCCTACACAGAATGTAGCCATGTGAAAAAATTGGAGAGCACCTCTGTGTTGCCATTGATAATTGTGTTCCTTGCATTAGTTGTCACTCAATTAGAACCATTTCAGTGCTATAACAGCTGACATAACAGGCAGAGACAACAAAGGAACTTGCTCTTTGCACGTCTTCTTTAAAAGAGAGTTGATGACCTTTGAAGTTTTTAAACAGGACCACACATGGAAATAATCCTCAAAATAATCAGTCACCATAAAAGTATGCTGTTTACCCATGCTATTCTGGATTTAGTAAACTTGAAAATTCTAAATCAAACTTTCATTCATTTAATGTATATTTTAGACTAAGCTACACATGTTCTGTGAATGCAACAATGAATTCTGCAAGTGAAATGAGCAAAAATACTATAGAAAAACTGTGTAAATGAAGAAATACTTGTCAAAAAATACCATAAAAGATCAAGCATATGTCAAAGTTGGCAAAAATCATGTGCATTCTATTAAAGAGCTTAAATTGTTTCACTGTTCGGTAAGTTCGAAAGGCTTTATTGTCAATTTTTTTAACTGTTGAAATTTCTGCATAATTCATTATTTTTCCGCATAATGGACAGATTTTTCCGCATTTTCCCCCAAAAAATTTCTGCATATTTTATTTTTTTTTTTTCTGCATCCTGTGTGGAGGTCAGCAAGCTAAAAGTGTTCAGACAAGGATTAAGATCTACCGGAGTTGCATGCTGCCCACCCTACTTTATGGCACTGAATGCTGGGAATAACCGAGCATGGCATTTCAAGGCTAGCGGCTTTCCACACAACTAGTCTCCAGAAAATTCTAAGAATCTTCTGGCCCTGAAAAATCTCTATTGACGATTGATCAACCAATCAAGTCACTTTCCAGACATTCCAGGAAAAATCACATACAGCGTAGCCTCAAACACAATTAACTGTATTGACGCTGTCTCCCAATTTTTCTTTTGGGGAGGACAGCTGTGACATAGGCTATACAGAATATGGTCACAACCATCATTCTATACATTAACTACGACATGTAAAACAAGGTACTGTGAGTTACATGATTGAGCAAGTAACCCTGAACCAGAGCATTTAACCTTAAAATCGACTTCTGAAAACAAGACCTTGAAGCTTAATGTGGTTTTCTACAGTTTTTCTGATACTCAGTAGTGTGTGCTACGACTGCCTGCCAGACGTAAGTTTTAGTCATGCATGCAAATTAAATTGTGTTAAACCACTTTGGTGTATGTATTGATAGTTTCAAATTGCTTTCAAACAGAAAAGGTCAAATAAACTGGTAAAAGAGTTCTAATTTACACCTGTTTTTTTGCACGCAATATGTGAAGTTACATGACAGAGAGAGCTTTAATTATAAGGCATGTGTAGTTCAATTCTCATCCAAGACAGTAAAAGCTAGTCTTTGATCCATGATTGCACGAACAACCTTACCGGACAACCCATGATGGAATTTTTACAGTTGATTTGTAAGGGTGAATGGCGTTTAGAGCCAAAAGTTAAAAACAACTCGGTAAGACAGATTTTGAGCTATTTTGAAATGAATGCTGGTCATTGATTCACCAATGTCTGATGTCAGCTCACCAACATTTATATGCCAGTTTGCCAACATCCAAAATACTTTTTGAAAAAGGGCTGAAATGTATTCACAAATTACCAGAGGAAGAAAATGTCACCTTTGTTGTAAGATGAAATGTTCATTTTGGCTTGAAAATGTTCGTTTCACTCTCCCCAAGTTCTCTCTGACCCAGGGATGGGCGATCGTATTTGAAAATGTTATAACTATCCACGGTTTTTATCTGTAGAATATGAACTGCCCGTAAAATCATTAACATTTGCGTAGTTTAACATTAAGTCCATTATGTGCATACAAGTGTTGTTCATTGCAGTGGCATAGCAACAAAATGTAACAAAGTCCATTGAACCGATTGATTGATGACCGATTGTATTTGAAAACTTTATGACACAGTTTTCATCTGTAGAGTATTAACCGCTGTAAAATCCTTTTATTTAACATTCGCATACCTTAAAGAGCCATTGAGTCTAAATATGTTTGTTTTATTACACGCATAGCAGTGTTGTTCACTGCATTCCCTTGCATAGCAACTAAGTCTAGCAAAGTCCGTTGATTGCTTGATAGCCAACTGTATTTTTTTGGTGGGAGTTTGTTTTAATTCATGAAAATTAGATCCCACAAAAAATTTCATGCCACAAGGTAAATGGATTTCACTGAGCGCACTTGCAGTTGCACAAACTACTGTTTACTCAATTAATTGTGCCTTAAATTGTTCCTTAACCAAAGTAAAAGTTAACAGAAGTTGCCGAAAAGGTCACCACAAAAGTCGCACAACTATAACTACTGGTAATTTACTACTAATTAGTGTCGCATTTTAATTAGCATCTCTCTGCCTGTGTGAGACGGAGGTGTTATTTTTTCAAATACAATCAGTCATCGATCGGTTCAACAGACTTTGTTGCTATGCGAGTGAATGCAATGAACACTGATAACTGCATAATCAAACAAATATAATTTATTTAGACTCAATGTTAAACTATGCAAATATTAAATAAAAAGATTTTGCAGGCAGTTCATATTCTACAGATTAAAGCTGCAGATGGTTTATAACATTTTCAAATATGATTGCCCATCGATCAACCACAGGCAGCCCAAGCTCAGTATTTAGGTCAAAATATACTAAAATAAAGCTATGAATATGCAAATAAACTTCACTCACCTCAACATAGGGTTGTCTTTGAGTCTTTGATGCAATTTGGACGCAATTTGTATCCATTTTAGACCATTTTGTGGCACATTCATAGCTTTCTTTTAGTATATTTCAGCCTAAAGTTATTTTCCCATGCAAGCGTTTGTTGCATTATATTTAGCCACAAGTCACATACTGAGCTTGGGCAGCCTGTGGACCAACTAGCATATTATCAACATGGGGGAGAGAGAGATTTGGGGAGAGTGAAAGCGAACATTTTCAAGCTGAAACGAACAATTTATTTTAGATCAAAGGTGACATTTTCTTCCTAAGGTAATTTGTAACTACATCTCAGACCTTTTTCAAAAAGTATTTTGGACGTTGGTGAACTGACATTAGACGTTAGCGAACTGACACGTTGATGAACGACCAGTTACCTTTGAAATGGGCAAAATTTCACATTTTCTTAGTTTGCGAGAAATGTGTCTTACAGATTTTTATTTTACTTGTCATGAATGCTTAATTTACGGCCAACCGTGAAGTGTGAACGTTTTTTCACGCATGTTTATTTTTCAAACGAGACAGTTTCACAGACAACTGTATCAACCAGACCAATGAAAATGTTTCGTTTGGAGCACGAAACTATGAATGTTTTTTAAAGAAACGTGGCACGCTTTGGTCACGTGGTCACCTCCATCTTTCTAGTTTCATGCTCCAAATGAAACATTTTCAGTGGTCCAGTCAATACAGTTGTCTGGGAAACTGCCTCATTTGAAAAATAAACAAGTGCGAAAAAACGTTCACGCTTCACGGTTGAACGCAAATGGAAGTAATTCCTGAATTAACCCTACTTGTGCCCAGTCTCTCATTAGGCACGCGGTCGTTCAATAGGTTTGATATTGTTCAAATTTCAGATATAATGCTAGATAGCTTAACCAAACAGAAAATTAAGAAAGTAAAAACAGCTTGGAACATTTTTCAAAGGAATTAAAAGTTGCGCTCTTATACTCCATCAAAACTGTAGCAAGCCACCTTAAAACAAAGAGCAGACTGTTGTGAGACTTATATCAATCGATACCTACGATCAGTTCAACTCCAAACATAGTGCCAGGACAAGACGGCAATTCACCCTTGTACCATACGACACCAGGTAGATCCTTTGTAAATCCTTTCACTGAAACAAACACCTGATTTTCTGGTGAAAGTCGTCGCCCAAAATCCAGACGCTTCCTGTCAATAAACGTTTTATATCTCTCTCCCAAGGAAGATATCGCCAAAAGCAAATTTGCTTCTTCGGCCGAAAGCCGAGTTAAATCCGCCGTAGGACATTCAAGACGCAATGATTTACGTTCAATTCCAACAAGGGCTACTCTTTGAAAATCTGAAGGTTGTTCAGCTTCAGGAAGAGCTTCCAATAACTCTCCTCGCAAGACTTGAGTTGGTGTAGCCTTTGTCGAAAGACCAAGCGCCAAGAGATTTCTCTCAAGTGTGTTACCCACACGATCAACAAGAAGAATATATTTGTTCTTGGGTTCTTCCATACCGTACTGCAGACTAAGTAGCAACTATTTCGTATTTTCTGCAGTAGAACAACTTGCAAACATGATTGAACATTAAAAAGCGTCACACTATTCCATTTTCAAGGGAATTTCCCTAAGGCCTCGTTTTCATGAGTAATTCCGGGAAATGTTCAATGACGTATGCAGCTATTTTAAAAAATATATATTCTTACGTCATGATCACGGAAATTTCGCACGTTTTCAGATGACTCGAGTAAAAGCAGAATATTTGCTATTTTTAGATCACATCTTTGAAAACTTCACAGCAACAACAAATCAGCATCCTCTGGGCTGGCATGGGATCACACAATCCAGATTTATTTGTTTTCTACAGCATCGCCAGCATTTTCGCTTTCCCGTCACAGGGGGTATGATTATTTTGCCGTTTCATTTTCTAAACTTTTGTCCCCAAGTTTGGACCCATGTCCCGAACTTGGCTAATTAACCCTTGGAAATTTAAAACGATCGAGAAAAATCCTGGATCCACCTCCCCCCCTCCCTCCCCCCTTTCAGAAAAGGCCATGGGACGAGGTCAAGGCGGGGGTACACGTGAAGGCTGTTTTGAGGTTGCTTTAACACGGTCTTTCTGCCAATATCTCAGTCACGTTTCAAGCGATACTAAATCTCTCTGCTTATCTCATTAACCACTGTTTGGCGGTTTTGTGTAAATTTTTGGGTGATTTTTGGGCATTTTGGGAAAGAGATATTTTTCTCAAAGGATAGGTTAAATTGAGGCAAATATGAAATGTTGAATATTTGATGGATTTGGAAAATTGAAATTTGAAGTGAAGAATTAGCAGACGGATACCAAACAGTCCCCTAGCAACCTGGGGCTCTCTTTTGCGGGGGTCAACTGTCTGGTAGTGTTTCCAACCCATCTTAATCCTAACAATTTCCTTTTTTATATCACTTCAAATTTCACACCTATTCATGTTTACCCCCGCCTTAACTGATTCCAATGACAAATTGTAACAACCTCTCGCTTTTGATGCATCTATATTAATTTTAAATTTCCACCGAGAAAAATGTTCAACAGCACTGAGAGCTTGTTCAGTATATCCGCGTCCGCCATCTTGGATTGGCCCCGGAAAGAATGTAACTTGTGAGTATTTGTTGAACAACAGTAGAATTTGTCAGTAGTGAAAATCTCGTCCTCTTTAGAGATTTTTACTATACATAATTCTTCTAAGTAGCTAAACTATTCCAGACACCCAATCTCTTCCGAATAGAAAAACCCGCCTCTAATTCCCACATTATTTTGATACGTCACGGACGTTAGGGAGGATTGCGTGACCAGGGTAGGAAGCACGACGCATATGAGAGATATAAACAGACTTTTACGGAATGCCTGTATCGTGGCAGCCCGCTCCTCTGTACTAGCTGTAGCAGTAGGGATTCTGTCCAAGTAACCTGGCGTAACTTATCGAACCAAATCGAACTCAATCATGCGATTCTGGTTCGGTAAATCGAATACAATCGAACGCTCACAAAATGTTTGGAGCAATCGCACTAATCGAGCTGTTCGACTGAGTTCGAGTAGTTCAATTATATTATTGAGTTCGAATAGGTTCGATTATGTTAGAAACAAACAGCGGTCAGATAGCATTCGACTGGAAATGGGGTACTACAAGTGTCATAAGCGCGGTATTCCCCAAATAACGAATAAGCAAACCCAATAAAATAGCTTTGTTCAACTTTATTACAATCCCGGTTACGTCAGGGCAATGTGAATCCTCTCTACCCCAAGGAACTAACTAAACCGCCAGCTACGCAAGCTATATCAGGTTATGTTTGTTTGAAACAACTTTTTAACTGCCCTAATTTTTCATTGATCCTACTTCCTTAGATCTGCTCAGTGTTTTGTTTGAAACGAGAAATATTGGTAACACAGATAAATGACGCTAATGAAGTGCACGTGCGCAGAACACACTTGTGATACTTCAAGAGTTACTTTTCAAAGTGGTCTAGACCAGTAAGTGGTTAAAACTCGTTGCATACAGTGGTGAGTGGGCAGCAAAATCCCGAGGGGGGGGGGGGGGGGGCTCCCATATGAAAAGCACGGCGGGTGCTTGTCGGAAGTTTTGAAAAGATCCCCTAAGAGGTGCCGAAGATCCTGTTTTGTGGGCGTGGCTTGAATTTTTTAACCCCTAAGTTTGGGTACCGATTCTAAAACAACACATTAACTGACAATTTCATTATATTTAATTGCCGGTTTTCACATGACGTCACTAAAATTCAAACTACAAAACTATTGATCCTCCTGATATTTTACTTTCATGATGTATAAGAGCAGCTGAAAACTAATATCCATAAACATTTTGCTCAGAATGGGCTCTTGGTTTTGTGATAGACCACGCTTGAATTTCTTAAGCTTTTGCGCGACGCGACATTTACATGACGGCCGTGTTGGTTAAAAAGTGACTTATTTCTGGACTTTGGCTATCTGAACGGTTTTGATTTTTATTTTGAATGGCGTGACACTGAATCAGTTGATTGTGAAATATCACCTGTCATATTTTGTTTTTCGGGTCAGTACCTAAAAGGATACCGCAAAATTTCTTCTGTGGACGTTTTGACCCTAATTACCCTAAGGGGTACCAAAACCACTTTTCAAACCCCTTAAATGTACGACGATATCCCCGTCTTTTTATGTGGGAGCCTCCTCCGGGAGCAAAATGCTTATGTACTCTACGTACAGGCCTCTACTTCAAAAACATATATCGGGATCTCCACTAACTATTTTGATTAGATAATTATAATCTCACTACAAATCTGTTCAGTATATACTGACGACGTCTGGAAAGAACATATTTCAGAAAATTGTTCACCATCTAAATAATCCTAAGTGGTGGGAGATTCCTTACTGTTTGCAAGAAACTTGTTAACTTTGTTAAAATTGAAAATTATGCGATAAGAACTTGTTTTGATGCTTAACAATTATTCACCGAAGTGGAGATGAATAGTGGTGGATATTTACCGAGCCGCGAAGCGGCGAGGTAAATATCCACCACTTTCACCGACACTGAGACACTTGGGAGGCTAATGGTGCAACTTTAACAACAAACAATCGCTTCTCCTTTCTAAGTAACTGTGAAACCACTGACGTGGAAAATGTGTCAACTAATGCGACAGCATTAACATCAAATAATCGCTTGCCAGTAAGTAGGTGTGAAACCGCCCACAAGGAGAATGAGGCAACTACATCCCAGCCTAGGAGAGGTGCTAAATCCCGCGCTCAACCAGAATCGGTTTTAATCATAGGAGATTCCAT
>OZ026606.1:13668296-13693296 GCA_964020085.1 Micromussa lordhowensis
CATGTAGTTCGGGCATAACAATGTAGCGATGACATGTCATTAAACGGGTTCTTCAAGTTCTTCAATAATCTCTTCCATATTTGGTCTGGCCTCAGGATCTGATTGCAGACATTCCCGTATAAGGGTTCGAAGCAGGCTGTTTGTGATCATTGCGATTTGTTGATCACGTCTTTCAGGATCTGGTAATTTCTGGATGCACATTTCACAGAGAAGAACGCCAAAACTGTACACATCAACCTAAAGGCAACGATTATAAAATAATATATACCATAACACATGAAGATATCTACCCCCAGTCATTTACTATGGGAGTACCAAACTACTCTGTGCTTTCTTTTAAACAATTTTCTTCGTTAAAAGCCATCGGTGTACGTAAGACTTCTAGAAATCATTATGTCAATATTCAATTAGCATTTATTTCATCTTGCTTTGATCTAAGCAATATTCGTCTTTCAAATCAATCAAACTGATGTAACTTGATTGCTATATTACCTTATTATACGTTTACGATAATCATTGCTGTTTTAGACCGTTTTAGTTTTAGTTAACAAAAACTTTTGGAACACTGTATGCAAATAAAGTAAGTTGTTTTTCTTCAGATAATGCAAGGGGTTTGCCAATTGCCATTAAGATGGCTTATCATGTGTAAAACACATAGTACATCGGTAACACCTATCTGTAAGTTCACAATTTCCCAGAGGAACATCACTCAGTTGTCAACCTGTTGCATTTTACGTTCGCTTTTAGATCACCCATGAAATTATACTCCGACATTACTAATAATAATAATAATAATAATAATAATAATAATAATAATAATAATAATAATAATAATAATAATAATAATAATAATAATCCCCGTTGTAGTAGGTGCCCTTGGGATTATTAAGAAAGGAACAGAAAAATGACTCCGCGAAATCCCAGGCAAGAGCAACTTGCAGGAAATCCAGAAAACAGCAATGCTTGGAACCGCGCACATTCTAAGAAAGGTCCTTTCAATTCAGTAAACGGAACAAACACTCCTTTAGTGCCTTAGAGCCATGGTTCGGCTCCGGCTAGATGGCAAAATGTAGAAAAATTGATGAAAGGACTCAATAATAATAATAATAATAATAATAATAATAATAATAATAACGGTAGACCATGTTATCAAGATCGAAGGGATCTTCTAGCCATTTTATGAACACAAAGTTGTGAAATACTTCCTGAAAAATATCAAATTATCTTCTATTTTGGTGTAATTCTAATTCATTTTGAAATTCATCTCGTGAATCACTCAATTTGTTCCTTCAATATTTCATGTTGCTTAATTGAAAGATGGCAAACTTCAAGCAAGTCATAGCTAACCTTGACTGTTTGTTTTGAAGTGAGTGCTTCAGGAGCCATGTAAATCAAAGCTCCTGGGCCAACTGTCATGGTATGCTGCATAAAGTTTGCAGTTCCATAATCTGACACTTTGCCTCGCCATTGGTCACCCTGTCGCCATAGTAACACATTAGCACTGCTGATGTCACGGTGAATAATTGGAGAGGGCTTCTTTTGGTGAAGATAATTTAATGCTCGAGCCACATCTAAAGAAATAGTGGAGACTTCTGTTGCAGCGAGAGGCCTCTGCTCTAACAATGCTCTTAAGCTTGATTCCATAAGCTCTGTTACAAACAAAGGACTTCCCTCGTCATTAGTTGCTCCAATGAACTGCAGCAAACAAGGATGGCGGCATCTTGAAGCAATGTCCATTTCTCGTTCAAACAAACTCCGGTTGTGTGGAGAAACAATCAACTCATGGATTTGTTTCACTGCTACAGAACACCCACAATATTTCCCCTCGACCACACTTCCCCAGCCTCCCCTACCAAGGAGTATATCTGTCAGCTGAATTTGATCACGGGAAATGGCCCAGTCAGGTGTGTCCTGTCGGCATTGATGTTCACTCAATGCTTGCTGAGCTGTTGAAAGAGTCGTCTCCAATTCATGCACTTGCTGGTCTTTTACCCTCAGCTGTCGTTCTTGTGTAGTTACTTGTTCCTTTAAGTCAGCCGTTTCGTCCTCTTTTTCCCGAAGTTGTCCTTGTAAGTTTGTCAGCTGTTGTTCCATGCACCTCAATTGTCTTTGTGAGTTCTCTTCTTGTTGGTCTTTTTCTCTCTGCTGTTCATGCAGTGTTCTTCGGAAATTTGTCAATTGTTGTTCCCTTTCGCTTGATAGCCTTTCCTGTTCTCTCAGTTGTTGTTCCATTCTTGCCACCTGTTGTTCCATTTCCCTCAACTGTCTTTGTGAGTTCTCTTCTTGTTGGTCTCTTTCTCTCAGCTGTTCATCCAGTGTTCTTCGGAAATTTGTCAATTGTTGTTCCCTTTCGCTTGATAGCCTTTCCTGTTCTCTCAGTTGTTGTTCCATTCTTGCCACCTGTTGTTCCATTTCCCTCAACTGTCTTTGTGAGCTCTCTTCTTGTTTATGTTTTTCCCTCTGCACACTTGTCAACTGCTGTTCAATTCCTCTCAATTGTGTCTGTACGTCTTCTTTTGAATCTTTCTCTCTGTATACTGTAAACAAAGTAATTGAATTTGTTAGAGTTTAGCAATGTAAACTTGAAAATGATAGCTTCATCGTATGTATTCTTCACTGTGATTAGAGTGCATGGTATTTATCGGGAGAATAGTTAAGTCAGTTTCAAAAAAGTGGAAAGAAAATCCAAAATATCAATCTATTGAGACACATGTCAAAGATAGAGCATCAGCTAGAAAAACATGTATGAGGTTTTTTACAGTCTTCTCCCTCTCACGTAACTTGGTAATTTCGGAGCCATACAGTGTTGCAATGTTGACAAAAACTAATTGAGGACGATAACTAAATTTTTAAAGCTCCTTTCACTAAAAATATAAGCTCTCACCTTTCAGAAAAAAGGTGCTCTTGACTTCATTGGGTTGGTGAACAACAAAGCTAGCCGTTGTGTAAGTATGGTTCTATTTTATTTTTTTGTGCGATTTTTCAAGTGTGTTAACAGAGCCAACTAAAAGATTTGGTCGAGGATATTACGTGAGGTTTCCGTTCATGTGGTTATAAACACGCAAGCATTGATAAAATTTAAAATTAGGATGTGATGCAAATAGACCATTTTACAGTTGTCTGCTCAGTGACCTGGCCTTTGAATGGCAGCGAGGCTGGAGGTGACCTTGTCTTGATAAAGACCTCACTGCTTTTGTTGTGTAAATCGAGTTGTTCTTATGCTAATATGCAGATAGGTCTGTATCAAAGCAATGTCACCTATAGCCTCGCTTGCATTCATAGACCAGGTAACTAAGCACAGAACTGTAAAATGGGCAATTAGGTATGATCTATTTATCACCTGTTTTTTTCTTTTTGGTCCGTAAAGAGGAAGTTAATGCGTTTCTGTTTCTCAGGTAATTTAAACTTTGGCTAGATTATTAATGGATGAATTTATTTGATGTTGGTTGAAAAGTCAACAAATGTAATCAAATTAAATAGAAAAGACAATGAAATTGAACTGTTCCCTTAGTTAACATTTCATCAAGGGAAAGCACGAGCAGTTGCTTCTTCTGGTTTTGACAGTAAATAGAGTCATTGTGCTGCTGCTATTTGCCTAGTGCTACTTCATGACTATTTTACATGAAAGGTTCTTGTTTTAAAACTGATTTTCTGCTCAAAACAGGTGGCATGATTCTCGACAACATGGTATGCATTGCAATCCTAAGTACATTGTGCTCTTATATCTTTTTCGGGTTCAATAACCAGTATGACGTCTCTTTCAGACTACATTTCCCTTGTTAGAAACAGGCTGGTGTTGAAGTTTCGAAAAAAATCATCTGAACTATACGCTTTCTCTTTTGTCAGTTTATTTTATATTTTGTATTACTGACCTCTTTTTTACCGGTCAAGTGTGTTTCGTCATTTAGTTTTGATATGTACATGGAGATCACCTCTTGATTTCATTAACTTGAAATTTTGCGAACAATAATTAAATGTATATTATATGGCTCAAAAACTCCCAGCCTTCTAATCTACCGTTCCTTAACTAAAAGCCTTTCACGTAACAAACTCTCTTCCCTCAAGGAGGAGTCGATTGTACATGGCACTCCTCACCCTCTTCTACCAGCACGTTCAGTTTGGTTTGGTGGTTAGGTTCGCGACACAAGTTGTGGGGTGAATCACCGACCGAAAAACACAAAAAAGTCTCAAGCGAAATATGAACCGCAAGGCCTTAAGGCCCATGGTAAATTAATTAAACAACTATTTAAGTTTCCCCCATAGCAGCTTAGGGGGTAGTGGACGACAAACCAGGCAAACCATCGGCGTACGACCCGGGGGGGGGGGGGGGCTGCAGCCCCCCTAGAATTTTGGGCAACCTACCGGTAGATTTTTTGGGCAGCAAGAGAAATTTGGGCAAAGCCAATTATTTAAGATGTTTTCGAGCTGTTTTCTGAATGGATGGATTTTTTCTATTTTTACCTGAAGTCGGCACTGTAAAGCCAGTTAAATTCACACAAGACAGCGGTTGCCTAGCACGTGAACGGAGCTTCTGGTTATTAGTAAAGGGAATCATAAGTTGATATACAACTATCTTTTTATTTTTTTGGCACTGTACTGTACTGCACTGCACTAGCTGGTGTTGTAAATTAATTAGAATCAATTTCGGCAAAACATTCTAGAATCATATCGTAGATTATCGACTCAGTGGAGTCTGGAGACTCTCAGAAGATCTGAGTCACGTGCTAGGCAACCACTTCTCGTGTGAATTTAAGTGCGTGAAGCCAGTGAAATTCACGCCCGTAGTTTCGAAAAAATAATTACGCGACAGTACAAGCAAATACGCATCTTGCATGCGTTTTCTAGAAGAACTATCCTTGTACCATATTAGACATGTCAAATCCAGCGCCACAGAAACGAAAGCGGGCCTATCGCCATCGTGTTAAATGCTCCGAATGTAAAAAAGAAATTGTTGCTGAGTACCAAGACGCTCATGCAAGAACCAAGCACGTAGGCAAGAAAGTTAGTATTTCTCGTGCGCCAAATCAATCGCAACTAGGTTTCACCGGCGGGGATGAAACAATCACCAATATGGTTAAATGCAGTAGAGTTGACACCGAAAACGTTGGCTCAGATCTTCAGAATGACAGCAGGACAGATATAGTGGTGGATTCATCAGATACTGCTGTGGATAAGTCTGAAATGGAGGCGATGCAAGTGAATAATGGTGCTCATCGTACTCCGGCTACGTCAGAATTTATGGATGTTGGTGTGACAGATGAATTCGAAATCATGGATAAAAGTAATTCGGATAAGTCAGAAATCATGGATATGGAAAGCATAGATAATGGTGCTGACAATGTTACTAGTGCTCCAGATGCGAGAGAAATTGTAGATAATGGTGCTAACTCTGACATCGTGCATAACACTAACAGGGATATGTCCATTTCAGTTGTAATAGATAATAGTGTTCCAGAAAAGTCACCTATGTCAGCTATCACGGATAATAATGCTCCAGATAAGTCAGATATCGTAGATGGTGCGCACAATTCTTCCTTGGATACAAATTTATGTAGTAGTACTTGCCAAACGTCCAGTGATATAGATGAGAGTCCTCAGCAACCGATCTTGAAGTTCTACAACCCAAAAATATTTGGCAGTGAATCATTTTCTAGAGATTTCAACCCAGCCTGGTACAAACGATATCCATGGCTGAGCTACGACTTTGAAACGAAGAAAGCGGGCTGCTACCCATGCCAGAAGTACTTGAATGCCCACGATTTCACGTTTGACAACTGGAAGAAGCCAGAGCGTCTTACTAAGCACCACAAGAGTGACAATCATCAAATGGCCATGGCGAAATGGATTGATAGTAGAGCAAATAAGAAGAGAAATACTTCAATACTGAGCAAACTCCAGGAATCACACAAACATGATGTAAAGGAAAATCGTGAGTACTTGAAAGTTATCATTGAATGCCTCATGTTTACAGCCCAGCAGAACATCGCCCAGCGGGGCCATGATGAACAACGTGATGGGTTGAGTAATAGTAGTGATGTAAATAGAGGTAATTTTCTGGAACTAATTCACTTGCGGTGCAAGGACATAGCTTGGCTAAAGGATAAACTTTATAGCCAGCTTCAGAAGCACGCGCAGTGGACATCTCCAGTGATACAAAACGAACTACTACAAATTATTGCCGATCTCATTCGCGAGCGTATCACAAACGATGTGCGAGCCAGCGGATGGTATGGCATCATCTTGGATGAAACATCAGACATTAGCAGAACAGAACAAGTTTCACTTTGCCTTAGTTTCGCGCTGAATGGAACGAAGAAAGAAGCATTCATTGGTTTCTACTCCACGAAATCAACCGAAGGCGAAGTACTGTATGAATTGGTGAAATCCTCTATCACTGAACTCAATCTTGACTTAAAGAACATTGTTGGTAAAGCATTCGATGGGGCGGCGAATATGAACGGTGTACACAAAGGACTCTCGACAAGAATGAAAGAGTGCTCCCCTTTCGGCATCTACGTCCACTGTTATGGACATGTGCTCAAACTCGCACTTCAGGATACTATGACACTATGCTTTGGGGACTATCCAGGCTCTGTACCACTTGTTAGAAGCGAGTCCCAAACGACACGCCTTGTTTAGTGACACAGAAGTACAAGGTGAGGATTTGAAACTGACGCTGAAGTCATTGAGTACCACTCGATGGTCATGCCGGTGGGAAGCCGTAAAGGCCGTGTATGGGCAAATGGAACGCATTGTAAAAGCCCTGCTCACTCTGTCTTCAGACAAAGATCCTCTCTGAGAGCAGAGCCTTGTTGACCGCCATTTGTGACTGGGAGTTTATCTTTGGACTGTGTTTGCTGAAAGTAATCCTGAGCAACACTAGTAGTCTGTCTCCATATCTTCAGGGGAAGACGGTTGACGTCATCTCCACTCGTAGAAATGCCGACATGACCATTCAAACCCTACGCCAGTGTCGGAACGAAGAAAGTTTCAACAGCGTCTGGCAGATAGGAGGGTCCCCTATACCTCTTCCGAAAACAGTTTCACGCATAAGTAATTGGCCTTTTCACGCATCACGAAAAATTCAAAAAACAGAAAAAAGCAAGCAATCACGTTTCACGTAAAAATGGCAAAGGCTTATATTAATCATGTCTCACCTAAAAATACAAATTCTATTTACGTTTCGCAAAACACATATAAAAATACAATCATTACAAAACTGTCTTTAAACATGTCAGTGGTTTTTCACATTTTGAATGTGTTTTTTCTCGACTCTGTACGTAATACAATGATTATTTTTGAGTTATTTTGAGGTTTATTAACTCTTTTTTTTTTCTGTTTCAAATTTTCCCCACGCGAGGAACACGCGAAGTGTAAATCGGAACTTGTTCTATCTCAGACTCGCGCGTGCAGTGTTTAAGGACAAGCATTGTTAGTGGTGAAGGTATAATTAAGCAATGGGCACTGTAGATCATGGTGCGACAGGAACGGATCAAAGGTCTTCTTTTTAAGAAAAATAGAAGGTTTTCACCACGGAAAATCACACGGTAATGTCAAATATCAAAGTCATCGGCAGCATGAATAGGTAATACATGCAGTGGCGGCATAGGCACGTGATCACGCAATGGCGACCGACGCGTAAGAATCTGCACCGGTAAGGTTCTGGCTTTTTCCATCAAATAATGCCCAATAACGCCAACAAACGAGCAAGAGAAGGTAGTTCTGGCTCTAAAACACCAGATGAGAAACACTCCGACATTACGTTAAAGTCTATAATGGAGAAATTGGAGTGCATTCAAGGGTCTCTAGATTCGAATTTTGCCGAAGCTATGAGTGAAATTAATAATTTACGTGTAGATGTAAATGCCCGCCTTTCGATCTTGAAGAACGCCACAGACGATTTAAGGACATCGTTGGATGCTGCTTGGGTGGAAATAGAAGCGTTTAAACAACTGGATGAACAAAACAAGCTTCAGTTAGCCGAACTTGCGAAGGAGAATGCTCAACTCCAAGCTGAAGTTTCAGCTACCAAAGCAAGAGCGATAAAGTTAGATAATTACTCCAGAAGAGAAAATATTCGTCTTCTTAATGTCCCCGAAAGCCTAGACGAAGACTGCAAAGAAATTCTACGTGGGGTGATGGCCGCGGTCAAAATGGAGGGTGCGAACAACGTTGAATTTCAAGCAGTTCACCGAACTGGAAAACAAAGAGACGACGGAAAGCCTCGCCCAATTATCGCACGGTTTGTCAATCGCGAAAGGAGAAATGATCTTTGGTATCGACGAAAGGAGCTTGCCAACTCTCCAAATCACCGACATGTCATCCTGGTACCGGACTACGCGTATGAGACAGCGAAGGAGCAAAAGAAACTGGCAACTGCTCTGCGAAACGCCAGAAGGATGAACCTTGCTCCGGCATATATCAAGAACGGACGGATCTTCATTCAAGGAAATTCTTATTCAGCGGACAACATTCCGGAGTGTTTTCAGAATGATGAAGCTGTTACAATGGACGAGTAAATATCCTTTGCACTTAAAGTAAACTGCTACCCATGAACGTTACAAATTAGTTATTTATGCTTTATTAAATGTAGCCAACCTATTACCGTTGAAAACCTATTGCTGATAGAAACATCTAATGTGCTCTAAGTATGTTATTTTAATTGTCATGTATTTTTGTTTACAGTTCATGTCGCTAAATTATTTTGATTTTTTGTTATGTGATTTTTCTCCTTGCGATCTTTGTCTTTGTTTGTACTGTTGTGTTTTGTTTTTCTACCTTACGAGGTCGGCACTCCAGGTTTCACCTTCAGGCATCCAGTTGAATTACGTCAAATATTTCCAAAATTGATAATTTAGTGATACAGTGAAACCTGTATTAAGCGGACGCCGATGGGACCCTCAGTAGTGTCCGCTTAATACAGGGTGTCCGCTCTAAACAGGTTCAGCAATAATAGTTAATTATTAACCCTTTTGTAACACAGTGTAATGTCAAAGACTGCTCTTAGCATAATGTCCAGACAGTCGATGCATGAATCTGGAATAATCTACTTAGCTTTAAAACGACATCGCTGAACAATGTTAACGGTTTCTGAGCTGAGCTTTTAGAAGTAAAAAGCCCTTGAAGTGTCCGCTTATTGCAGGTTTTGTGCAACAAAATGGCTTAATATTGGTGTCCGCGTCCGCTTAACGGAGGTGTCCGCTGAACGCAGGTTTATTTTACAGTAAATGTGGGAAGATAATTTAGGGACTCAAGCTGGTGTCCACTTAATAGAGGGTGTCCGCTTAATACGGAGTCCGCTTAATACAGGTTTCACTGTATGCTCCTTGAATGTTAGGGGACTATCGAACGAGACCAAGAGAAGAGAAACTTTTAACTGGCTAAGGAACAAAAAATATTCTGTTTACTTTTTGCAAGAAGTGCACAGCTCGAAAGAAACAGAAGAATTATGGCTAGCTGAATGGGGGTACAGAGGTTTGTTCAGCAGTCTTTCGAGCGCCAGAGCAGGTGTTTCCATCTTATTTAACAACAATTTCTCTTTTGAGATTCAAAAATACTTTTCAGATCCCGAGGGAAGATTCATCACAGTTGATATCAAAACCGAAGACAAAATTTTAACCCTACAAAATATCTACGCACCTAATAATGATGATCCAAATTTCTTTAAAAGTATCTTCGATAACCTATCCACTTTCGAATGTGAACATTTGGTCTTAGGAGGAGACTTTAACCTAGTACAAAATATCCAAAAAGATAAGAAAGGAGGAAACAATACCACTCATTTTAAATCTTTAGAGGAAATTGAAAAATTCAAAGAAAATATGAATCTGACGGACATATGGCGTGATCTTCATCCGGATATTCTGCGTTTCACGTGGAGAAGAAATAAACCTGAAATTCATTGTAGATTAGACTTTTTTTTGATCAGTTCAAGCTTATCTACCGATGCACTTGAGGCGGACATTCTACCGGGCTTTAAAACCGATCACTCTATTATTACTTTGACTCTTGGCACTAAGACAAACCCCAGAGGACCAGGTTTCTGGAAGTTGAACAGTCATTTTCTAAAGGATCTTGAATATATAAACTTTATCAAAGAAACCATAAAAAAAGTGACAAATGATTACAAAGAGGACGAGTCAGTAGACGCGATACTTTTATGGGATGTGATGAAAATGCAGATAAGAGCAAGTTCGATTAAATATGCAAAACAACAGAAAGCAAAACAAAAACGAACTGAGAAGACCCTGGAGACCGAGATTTCAATGCTGGAGCGCAAACTTGAAAATAGCATTTCTGAAATTGAGAAGCGTGAAATTCGTACGGAACTGGAGATTAAGAAACAAAGCCTAGAGCAATGGATTAACTACAAAACCCAAGGTTCGATTATCCGGTCCAGAACACGTTGGTATAATGAGGGAGAGAAGAATACAAGGTATTTTTTTGAGTTGGAAAAAAGGCATTTTAATAGTAAAACAATAAGAAATCTGAAAATCGATGACAACACCACGCTAAACACAGATGAAGAAATCCTTAATGAAGCCAAACGCTTTTATCAGGCACTGTACACGTCAAACAATAGCTTCTGTCAAAACGTTTCTGGTGAAGACCTCTTTTTTCAACAAGGGAATCAATGTACAATAAGTGACGACGAAAGAAATCTTTGCGAAGGTCTGCTAACGGCTAGAGAATGTCTGGAAAGTTTAAAAAATATGGAATCAAACAAGACTCCTGGAACGGACGGAATTCCAGTTGAATTTTATAAAGTCTTCTGGAATGACATTAAGCCCTTTTTTCTTGCCTCTATAAACGCTTCCCATGCTAAAGGCCTTCTCTCCGTATCACAGAGGAGAGGATTATTAACGCTGATTCCAAAGAAAGATAAATCATTATGTTACATAAAAAACTGGAGACCCATCTCGCTTCTGAATTGTGATTATAAAATTGCTGCAAAATCCATTGCTAACAGAATAAAAAGAACCTTACCTTCGGTGATAAATAACGATCAAACAGGCTTCCAAAAAAACAGATTTATTGGGGAAAATATACTGTTGTTAAATAGTATCTTAGGTTATACAGACATCGAAAAAATTCCAGGACTTCTCCTGTTCATCGATTTTGAAAAAGCATTTGACACTCTTGAATGGCCTTTTATTGAAAAAACTCTGAGATATTATAACTTTGGAGATTCTCTTATACTCTGGATAAAACTCTTTTACACCGACATCAGCAGCAGTATACAAAACAATGGCTGGTCATCAGATTTTTTTAACTTAAGTAGAGGTGTCCGTCAAGGCTGCCCCCTGTCCCCCTACCTTTTCATTTTATGTGTTGAAATTCTAGGGGCAGCTGTAAGACGAGACACAATAATTCGTGGCATTAAAATTTCGGACAATGAATGCAAAATAAGTCAATATGCTGATGATACCACGTTAATACTGGACGGTACAAAGGCCTCATTAGAAAGATCCTTTGTGTTACTTAACATCTTCGCCAAATTGTCGGGCCTTAAAGTCAACTACGAGAAGACCGAGGCTCTTTGGATTGGATCTTTTAAAAACCGAACGGATAAGCTAGCAATAAATCAAAACATCAAGTGGAGTATTCGGAAGGTTAAATCCCTCGGAGTATGGTTTTCAATTAGCGAGGAAGAAGCTGTCTTGATAAATTACCAGGAAAAGAAGGAGAAAATCTCTAAAATCTTAAGTTGTTGGCAGCTTAGAAGATTAACTCTGCTAGGAAAGATTACCGTTATTAAAAGCTTAGCTGCATCTCAGCTTGTTTACATCATGTCATCTTTGCCATCTTCGCAATCTTATCTGAAAGAAATACACCAACTTTTGTACAATTTTCTTTGGGATGGGAAAGGAGATAAAATTAAAAGAAGTGTGATGTTAAATGAATATAAAGACGGTGGACTAAAAATGTTAGATATCCGATCCTTCAATTATGCTCTGAAATTAAAATGGGTAAAGAAGTATCTTGATGACAACAATCAAGCAAAATGGAAACTCTTTTTTGACTTTTTTTCTAAACAACATGACGGTAAACTACTTCTGACGGGTAACTTAAAACAGGCTGATGTAGCTGGTTTACACATTCAGGATTCTTTTACCAAGGAAGTAATGGAAATCTGGTCAAATTTAACACATGAAGAAAACCCAACACACTTCGGCAACGCGCCAATTTGGTACAACTCCCTTATCAAAATTGGAAACCGGCCAATCTTTTATTCGGATTGGGCTCGTGCAGGAGTTAATCAGGTCAAAGACCTGTTAGATCAAAAGTTTGACTTTTTGAGGTATGAGGATTTTAAAACTCGTTATAATGTTAATACCACTTTCTTAAGATACTTTGGCGTGGTCGCCGCCCTGGCGAAACTAAAAAGGTCGTTTCCGGTCCAGGCTAGGATGAACTCCGAAGACCAACTTTCTCGTAGTCAAGTGTTACTATCGTCCTCCAGCTTTTGCAAGGAGGCCTATAAGTTAATTGTCAAAGGAATCACTTCAGCACCCGATAAAAGCCAGAGTAAGTGGATAACCGACTGCGAAAATTACGAAAATCTAATAAAATGGGATAAGTCATATATGTTGCCTTTCTATTGCACGAAAGAAACTAAACTTCAGACTTTCCAATTTAAACTTCTTCACAGAAAAATTGCAACAAATGATTATCTCCATAAAATCGGCATCTCCTTAACAGACAAATGTGCTTTCTGTGAACAAAACGCAGAGAGCCTGATCCATCTTTTCTGGGGCTGTGAACTCGTCCAAACTTTTTGGCAAAAAATCCAACATTGGTTGATACAGCGACAGATAAAGCCACAGGACTTTTCTTTGACCTTACCAACCTAGTTAATAGTACAGAGGACATACTTCTACATCATGTACTTCTAATTGGCAGATATCACATTTATTCATCAAAATTAAAGAAAACTCTCCCGAATTTACGAGTATTTGAACAAACTGTCCTTAAGTGCCACGAAATCGAAAAGTGTTACGCTTATAAAACACACACTGTTAAGAAATTTAAATCGAAATGGAATCTTTTCAAATAGCAGCTCCCCCTTTTACCATTTACATTACTTTCAAATTTTATTCTCTATTCTTTCAAAACCTTATACCAGGACTGGCGGCCTCTTTCTTTCGTTCGTAGTTTGTTATTTTGTTTCTTTTAATTCCTTTTTTGTGATGTAGGTTTAGACCAGTAATTTTGCAGATAAATGATGTAAAGTAAAAAAAAAAAAATTGTTGTATTGTAATTAGAGTACAATATTGTTAGTAGCGTATCTCACATTGTAAGTATGCATTGTGTTGTAGGTAGAGTATAGTAGTGTTTGTGATATGTATTGTAAGTACCGCACATTGTAAATAAGTACTGTAAGTTTTTTGTTTTGTAAGTAAGTAGTTAAAAAAAAAAAAAAAGTAATCTAAGTAGATTGTAAATATTGTAATTAGTGTAAGTATATTAGTTTGGTTAGTGTAAGTATTAGTATTGTTAGTAGAGCAAGTAGGCGTATTGTATTGTAAGTAATGATGCAAATAGTATAAGTGCTAGTATTGTAAGTGGCGTAAGTAATAAGTATTGTAAAAAATAAATTATCATAGTAGAAGGGGCACCATCAGAATGCTCCATGAGCGTGAATGCCAAAAAAAAAAAAAAAAAAAAAATACATGCAGTGGCATGCGCGGGCATCCCAAAAACTATGATTTCGTCCAAAGGGTACCGAACAAAATATTAGAAAGTTGTTTCCAGCCATTGGAAGTCATTTCCCTTTATATGTTTACCAAATGATATCAATCGTGTGACATTTTTTAATGTTGCGCCCTGTAAGCTGCTGGTCACTTTTTATTTGAAAAACGTAACGGTATTCGGTAACAGTGTTCACTTTGAAACCTTAAAATCTGCCCACTTACTTCTAAAAGCTCACACAAGTTGAAGTGAACTGTACTTGGCAATCAATCTTTCTACACCTCAATTGGTGGGAAAAATTTAATTTTGAGCTCTGCAAATGCAGTACTCACTTTTCATGGTCAATAATTGTTTTAAAGTCAACTCTTCAATGCTGAATCGAGTGAGAACTGTTGCATTCACTGCCAGTGTGCGATAACATGACTTTCGCTGGCTTTCGTAGTTGATACTTGAGGAAATTAAATTAACACTGTGTTTGTCCACCACTGAGTGCTGTGCGAAGTAACTGCACGACTGTTCAATTTCGATATATTAAAATTCAGCCTAAAACAATAGACCTCGTTACGAGGCTCTGGGGAATAAATACAGAGTTTGTGGGGTTTATTCCCAAGAGCCTCGTGCTGAGGTCTATTGTGTTGGGCTGAATTTTAATATATCGAAATTGGTCTATTTGTTACGTATTCAAACCAAGCGATGCCATTATCACTGCTATCGCATACAAAATCATCAACATCTTTCCCTCTCGGTCCAAAACCATTAACAAATACGGAAAAGCCGTGTAAAAACTATTAGAAATGCCTTTCTAATCTCAGAGGTTCACATTCTCGGGTCATAAATGCACTTTAGGGCTAAAATAAACATCTTAATTGTGCATTTTTCCATGAAACGTAAAAATCAGATAATCGTGGACAAAAGTCATTGGCGAACTTATGTAATTTAACAAATCATCTCTGTTTTACTACTGAAGTTTAAAAAAAAAAAGCACTGCTTTCCTTTTGAAAACGCATTACTTTTCCCCTTCCTTCCCAATACAATGTTGAAAATCAGAAGAAATTGCAGGTAATAGTTTTCAACATTCTATTCGGGGGTGGGGGGCGAGGTTAGGCAGGTGAAGTAGTGTTCACGTCTGATGTGTGCGCAAAAACGCCAAAAGTGCAAATTTGCCCCAAGACTTTAGTTCATGATTGTAGAATTTAGGCTCTCCTGGTTCACTGTCACTGTCTCCATCCGCAAGAGCGTCAAATGGGCAGCTTTTTTATCTAGTTTGATGCAGTTTACAAGCTTTAATGACGCTAACATCTCCAAAAAAGTGAAGAATCATTCCCGCAAAATTCGTTGGTTCACAAATCACGCGTAAGTAAATGCATATTTCACGGATCACAAAAAAATCGAAAACCAGTTTCCCGAGGACGGAAAAATATCGATTCACGAATCACGGAAAAAATAAATCCTCATTCACGCTTCACGCAAAGCAAAAATGCCCATTCACGCGTCACGAAAAAAGTATAGGGGACTCTCAGATAGCATCAGCAATGGGTCTGAAAATTAAGAAGTGGCTGACCAATTCTCAGTTTGAATTACGAGAGGCCAGGGCACTCAGACAAACGCCATCGCGCCGCCTCCAAGCCCTTGTAGGTGAACACGCCCAACGACAAACGCAGCTGACACCGGAATCGTACCACCGTATTAACACTTACTATGCTTCCATCGACAAGGTGCTGTCCGAGCTTGAGCTCAGGTTTAGGGAAAATGACCAGGAAATCCTCTGTGTTTTGGGAAATATCTGTAACAGTGAAACACCTGACAAAGAAAGCTTCTCCCGCATTGCTAAGTTTTACAACATCGACGGCGAGATTCTGGAAGCCGAGCAGAAAATGTACGCGAGTTTTTGTCGCGTGCGCGGATTAGGCTACATGACAGTTTCAGAAATACTAGAGACAATGCACGAGAATGATCTATTCGATATATTTCCAGAGTTTTCAAAGGTGGTGCATATCCTTGCAGTGATACCTGCTACATCGTGTTCAGCAGAGCGATCATTCAGTGCGTTGCGCCGATTGAAAACTTACCTCCGCAGCACCATGGGGCAACAACGTGTCAGCAACATTGCTCTTATTAACATTGAAAGGGCATATGCCAACTCTGTTGTCAGCAATGACATGGACCGCATCATTGATATCTTCGGCCGTCAAAATGGAAGAGACAGCTATTTCTTCTAAGTTTAAAGTGTTTTTCACTCATATGTAGATTCATATATCATATGCAGGCCATTGTTAATGCATCGTATGACCCTCGTTTCCTTTCGACTGTTTCGTAAAATTTGGGCAACTTGTAAGAATTTTTTTGGGCAAATGGTTCAACGCCCCCCCTGACAAAAAAAATGCCCGTACGCCTATGAGGCAAACCATCCCAATAGCGCACTCCGAACTAAAAACAGCAATAACTTAATACAAGTTAAATGAAACTGTGGACATCTGAGGAACGTGTTGACTTACTTGATGCTTTACAGTCATATTTCATCGATGTTTTAAAAGATTTATCTCTTCCAATTTGTTCCTGCATAGGATCCCGTATGTGCGATGTTTTCTTACCTTTAGTCTCTTCAGGGTTCTCTTCAAAGTCTTCCTCTTTCATAACATTTGTTATATCAACAAGTTTACTTAAGTTATTGTACCACACATTGAGAGTCAGAAGTTACTACATAAAAAAAGACTTACTTGATGGCCTATAATCATAACTCATTGATTTTGCCAACGACTCATCCTTTTGAATTTGTTCCCTAATAGCATCCTGTTTATTCTGTGTTTTCATTCCTGTACTTGTAGTCTCTTTGAGGTTCTCATCAAAGTCTTCCTCTCGTATAACATTTCCAATATCATCAAAATGTGCAAAATTTCTCTTACAAATAAAGAGCTGTCGTCCATTGCGTTTTCCAGTTCCCAATCCAATCCTTTCATCCTACCAATCAGTGAGGTTGAAAAAGAAGTTAATAAAGTTCATTCATTAATGCATTCATTCATTCATTCATTCATTCAATCAAGCAAGCAAGGAAGCAAGTAAGCAATCAATCAATCAATCAATCAATCAATGAATCATTCATTCATTCATTCATTCATTCATTCATTCATTCATTCATTCATTCATTCATTCATTCATTCATTCATTCATTCATTCATTCATTCATTCATTCATTCATCTATTCAGTCAGTCAGTCTATCAGTCAGTCCCTCCGTCCGTCAGTCACTATAGTCAGTCACTACAGTCCGTCACTACAGTCGGTCGATCCGTCAGTCAGTCAGTTGGTCAGTTCTATGTGTACTAAGTTATTCACCGGTTGCCTCCATGTCCAGTGTAAGGACATGTCTGGATATTGAATTTATTTTCAATGGGTTTATGCAGAATGTTATCTGTTGACATAGTCACATGAACTACATTTGTACAACTAGATACATTAGGTGCAGTAGAAAATATTTTTTTAAGTGAAAAAAGCATCTTTGAGGTCGTCTATTGTGTAAAATCAACAATAAAGTGAAATCAACACCTCTGAGCTTGCGCACTTTCAAAATAATTGTTTCACAACTTGAAGTGAGACAAACTTCTTTGCTTTGTTGTGGAATAAAACTTGTTTTGAGCTTTTTACTGGCAATTCTGAGCAAGTGAAAAGAAAATATAACATAAAATTTGACATACAGTCAGGTGGATTACCTGACAAGGATTACCTACCAGTTCCAACCCTACAATTGTGTGCACCTTCCCACTTGCATCTTTCTCTTCGCCAATATAACGTACAGTTCCTCTGGCTGGGTAATCCTCTATGCAATTTTTAATTTATGTTTACAGTAGAAAATTCCAATGTTAATTACCTACCAGTTCCAACCCTACAATCGTACGCATATGTCCACTTCCATCTCCCTCTTCGCCAATATAATGTACAATTCCTCTGGCCGGGTAATCCTCTATAAATGTGACAACTCTTTGATGAATTTTAAGTACTTGGTTGATTCTTTCCTGAGGCAATTTTCGTTCACTTTTTCCTTTAAGAAAAGATGGCAATACTGTTTCTAAAAGTCTTGATTTTAAGTTAGCTTGAGCATTTTCATCTCTTTTTGGAGCTTTAGAAGCAGATTTAGAGTCAGAAACTTCTCGAGGTGTTAATTTATCAAGTCCAACAAAGACACCAGAGTCTGGTGGGCAGGTAAAGTAACGCTTGTTCCTGAATGTCCCATCAGATGTTCCTAGACCCAGATGCTTCTAAAGGAATAAAACCGAAAACAGATTATTATAAATAATCCACCTCAGGACCCAGGCAAAAAATGGAAAATTTGCAAAAATACCCTGGCCAGTTTAATCACATGAAGGTGAATAAATAACTATGAGATCAACATTTCACTTTTTTCATTGCACAGAAAACACTTTCAGACCTATTGTTGAGTATCTTCCTTAACTACAGCATAATGGACAATCCTAAAAGGGGGTAAGTTTCTAAAAAAACTGTGGTGCTGAGTCGGTGGGGAAAACGATGGATTCGCTCAAACGAAGGGTTAACACTCGAAACGTTAGAGCGTTAGAGTCGATCAGATTTGCCAAAACTGAATAGTCAGCTTCTGGATGACTTAACCAAGTGCTAAAAGCACAGTAAACAACCAGATATATCCAAATTGACTAACCATCAGAATACTAGGAAGAAAGATCCTTTGTTCTACATGCAAGCCAAAAATTACACTCTGCAGTCTGGTAAATACTTTCCAAGATGAAAATGACATATTCTATTTTTGATTCCTGCATGTTTCTCCACTATACATGTACATGTTAACATACTGTACATAGAATATGACATCATATGTCCACACTTATGCCAAGGATTGAATGCAAGTATTGTTTAATTAGTACTTCATATTTGGCAGGGTTGTTTGACATTTTCATGTTACTTCATATTTGACAGAATTGTGTGTGTTTTGGTGACTTTTACCAATGAGGACACTTTGTGATGCTTGTCATGAGGAATTTGAATCTCATTAGCATTCAATCCTGGACATATCTGTATGTGCAAGCACTAACAACATGCACCAGCAATGAAGCAACAATAGCACAACACATGAAATTCACAGACCATAGCAAATCTCTCCTACAAAGGACTGTTCTCTTGTTGATGGTATACATGTACTACATCATAACATTATCAAAGTACATCCATGGATCCAACCAGCTAAACCTCATGGATCTACAGCTACTTTTTGTCATCAGATGCATAAAAAGCTGGCATCAGTTTTCTTTGTGCAACAAAGAATTTATGGATTTAAAGAGAGCATGGTTCAGAGGCACTGGCCCAATTTTAAAACTGCCAAGAAATCCAAAAAAGCCATTTTGACATGAAAGCATGTCACACAATCAATCTTTAAGAGATCAGAATTACTAAAATTTGTAATTTTGCATCAAGCTTCATCTAAAATCCTTGATTACACATGTCTAAAATCTACTTGTTGTTCTAAAATCATAATCAATAATTTACTCGGTGGATGGCTTGCCTCGTTAGGGTTAGGGTTAGGGGTTAGGTTCTTTTTTTTTAGCAGAGAAAGTTACTTGGGTTTTCTCGAGTCCTGCATGAGCTAAGGGGCTGACAGCAACAACAGTTACTAGCATTTTTTCAGCAGTCAATAATAGCCTTCTTTTTGAGTTAATGCTGGCATAAAGGCAGAGAAAAAATGGCCAAATGTTGGTGAACAAGTTATGATCATTTTCCTGATAATAGAATTACCATCTTTTAAAACAGTCCTTTACATTGTAACTTTAGGGTTTATAGTGCTTTTAAACAACTCAAAAACAAATTCAGTGACCCCCATTATGAACATGGCAAACAGGGAATTCTGAATTTCACAGAATTAAACAAAATTTGAATCAACAAATTTTTGGAAACAGATTTCACTATAAAAATTAATGTTAAGAAACAACAACATTTTGACCATTCGACAGCCATTTTCAAGTTGAAAAGTAAAATTCTTGTATGTGCTTCCATTGATATAATCGATTATAAATGCTAATAAGACACAAATTGTTTTGAAATAATTAGCATTTTGTGGAAAAAAAGGAAAGCTTAGGATTTCCTCATATATTTCCTTAGAATTTGCCTGTAGACACATAGAGAAAAGCGAACACATTTACAAAGATCTTAAAACTGCACGGTAAATGGTAACATGAAAACCATTTTTGGTATGTTTTTTATAACAAAATTTTTGCAACAGTACTTTTAGCGTCTCTGACAGCCTTCCTCTAGTTTAGCCAAATGTATACAAGTATAGTCTAGATAGCTTTTCCTTACAACCAGAAACTAATCACGTGTTGAATAGGCTTGTCACTTCCATTTCATAACATAAAATGTAGGCCTGGCAACATGTGTTTTTTAAAGTTATTCATCGATCGTTTTTGAAAACAACATTTTTTTCCTATCCTCTCCGCAGTAAGCACAAGTAATACATTTGTGCCTCTCGCACTTGTCTCGCGCATGCACACTACACCATCTGCAGGTACATGCTTACAGTTACATTTCAGTCTTATTTTTTGACAGAGAACAGCTAGTTTTTTAACTGGAAGCCATTAATAGTTAGTGCTTAGCGATAAGCTGCTATTCTGGTATTCCTGGTTTTAGTACAGGTTCGTAAATTTGATTTGGTCACAGTAGGAAAACTTTGCTTTCACCTTGGAAGCGTAGTTGATTATGTCAATGCCAACCCTAGTGCACACGGGATACACAGAACCTGTGTGCACTAACAAAAGTAGGCACCATCGTTATTCACAATTAATCAAGATTCAACTCAAATGTACAAACAATTTTATTGTAGCAGCGATTTTGAGCCACCTTTAATTTTTGAAAAATTAGAGTGGCTTTGAGCCCCCTCCCATACAGATACTAACAATAAATTATTTTCCAATTGCAAAAAGTTGTATTAATTCAACATTGAAGTGTATATGACCCAAAAAATAAGTCTTTTTAAAAATTCACTCATTTAAAAGGCTTTCCAAAGTAGAGTAAAATGGCATTTATCCTTTTGTGATATCTTCTTTCGTTCCAGAGATATTCAAGTTTTCCTTTTATGCAAATTTTGTCATTGATGATGTCACTGGTTGTGCAAGTACAGTGGTGACACACAAAATCAAGAATATCTCTGCCAATAACAAAGCAATGCGATTGAAACTTGGCAGGGATGTTGCACTCTACGAAATGTACCAGACGGTACACATTTTGATGTTGCTATGGCAACATGCTCGGTTCCCGTCTCCTTCCCCTTCAAAATGAAATATTACCATTTGTGACTCAACAGGGCAAAATACCTGGTCCAGGGCAAAAAACTTTTTTTATTCCACTTGTCCAAAATAACAAAATACCATTAAAAAATAGAAATTTTATAATCTGTTTTGTACCAAATCTGGAGTGTTTATTTTAACAGTTATTTCAATTTCTGTTGTTCTTTGCACTTTTTAGTACAACACCATTTCATATGGGCACATCAGGGATCACTAACATTCTTTATGAACAATACGCGACTTGAGAAAATGCCGCACACCTGTGAGGCATTAAAATTGGGATCTAAGATGAGACATATATTATGCATCTTCCATCAGCGCCTTTCATATAGCAGAATGGCTTGGAGTGTTTGAATTACGCTATTAGACTGATTGCAAAAGCATTAAGAGGTTTTATTACTTCTTTAATGATCACAAAACTTGCCACAATGGTAATCGTTTCGTGTTGAAGCCTTGTCTCAGACGAGGCCATCATTTCGATATATGGAATGTGGATCCCAGTCTTTACTAAAACAACAGAACCAGATATTCTCGGAAAACAAAAGCTAACAAAGGTGAAAACGAACGAGTAAGTTGCCATGAAAAGAACCCAAACTTCGCGAAACTCAGGTTAGTTAACAAAATCCAAAATGCTTAGGAACTTGGACCTCTGTAGAAAAGAACAACTTTTTTTTTTCGGCAAACTCTACTCATCCAGTAGGACAAGTGTTTTCGTAAATCCACTCGTCCGAGATAAGAGAGTACTCATCTCGGACGAGGGGACGAGCGGAAGTTTTTTGCCCTGTGGTCCTATCTAAGACATATGCCAGACCCACCTTCCACTGGGTCTCCTCTTGAAAATTTTTAACTATATATTTTCCCCCGTGTAGCTACAAAAGGTAATATTTGATTTTGAAGAGGAAAGAGATGTACACCATCTGTTATATTTCCTAGGGAGCAACATCCCTGCCAAGTTTCAATTGCATTGCTTCGTTATTGGCAGAGATATTCTTGATTTTGTGTCTCACCACCATACTTTGCACAACTAGTGATGTCATCACTGACCTAATTTGCATAACAGGAAAACTTGAATATCTCTAGAACAAAACAAGATATCACAAAAAGAAAAATGTCATTTTATTCTACATTGAAAATTCTTTTAAATAAGCACGTTTTTAAAATGACTTATTTTTCGGGTGATATGCACTTTAAATCAAGCCACTAGACTCGTTTTTGAGTTATGAGCACTAATATTTTCCTTCACTAAAATGGCCATGCATATTGGGTATTCATTTGGTACCATTATTAAGGCAACAACTGAAAAATACTGGTAGCAGTGATACATCAAAGAATAATTTTTAAAAAATGCATGAAACTCTTTATGGGTTAATTGATACATACAATCAGTTCAACTCCAAACATAGTGCCAGGACAAGACGGTAATTCACCCTTGTACCATACGACACCAGGTACATGTAGATCCTTTGTTAATTCTTTCACTGAAACAAACACCTGACTTTCTGGTGAAAGTCGTCGCCCAAAATCCACACGTTTCCTGTCAATAAACGTTTTATATCTCTCTCCCAAGGAAGACATCGCCAAAAGCAAATTTGCTTCTTCGTCCGAAAGCGGAGTTACGTCCGCCGTAGGACATTCAAGACGCAATGATTTACGTTCAATTCCAACAAGGGCCATTCTTTGAAAACCTGGAGGTTGTTCAGCTTCAGGAAGAGCTTCCAATAACTCTCCTCGTAAGACTTGAGTTGGTGTAGCCCTCGTGCGAAGACCAATCGCCAAGAGATTTCTCTCAACTGTTTCACCAACACGATCAACAAGAAGAATATATTTGTTCTTGGGTTCTTCCATACCGTACTGCAGACTAAGTAGCAACTATTTTCCGTTTTCATGCAGTTAAATGCAACTACAAAGAGAAGCGTCAAGAGAAGCTGGAATTTGTCAAGCGGTCAGCGGTCTGCTGTGGGCAGGGCAGGCTCAGTGTCTCCCGGGAAAGTACAAAACAAGGACCGGGGACTGGACCGGGTCCATAGAGCAGGTCCATGGACTCCCCCCCCCCCCCCCCCATTTTTCCTACCCCTAAAAATACTATAGAAAACAGTAAGAAAATAAAAGAAGTAAACTGAAAAAAATAATTCACAGTAATATTTCAAATGATAAATAACAATTATTCCATGAGCCCGAGTTGGATATGAAGTGGTAAATTAACCAACGAGCGGGTTTTGCCGCCGAGTTTTATTTCGGCCATTATAGAGGGCTAAAGTTGTAAACTTCGTGCGGAAAATTTTTAAACTTGGCGCACTATTTTCCATATGACGTAAAACTCCGACTATTGGCTCATAGTCGGAGTTTTTTAGCCAATCAAAAAGCTAGAAATGCAATAGTCGGAGCTGAGAATTTACTTATGGTTAATTGGACTGAGTGGAGTTCAATTTGGTCTGAAATCGTAAGCATGATTTTCAAATGGATTCGAACGAACATGGATAGTCTCTTTACTATCCATGGAACGAACGCTGAGCGCAAGCTCGATTTGGAATCTCGCGTAGATCACAATTAGATCCATTTAGAAATCGTACAATTGTTAGAGTTTGGTGTATTGCCGGGTTGTTAAAGACAGCGGAACCGGAAATGCCTTTCCATATCTCATTAAATATGCAAAATGATGTCATTCGAGCGTACAGTCATAACAAAGGAACATGCAAGCAGTCTACAGTCTACTTCATGCATTTAAAGTTCAATTCCCATCGCCTGAATCAATGATGGAAGCCCTACCTTTCTTCTGCATTTGAGGCTGAGAGTTCACGTTGTCTTTGGAGAAGGAATTTGAAGGTGCAACCCGTGTAATTCTGTTATGAATCTCAGCACCATTTGTTTTATCAGATATCTTCAAGATGGTGGGACTGGCACCAGCTTCAGAAAAAGTTCTTTCATTCACTGTCTTGTGAAGCGGGGTGTATTTTAACTGTTCATCCACGGTGAAGGAGTTACGCTCTTGAATTGCTTCGTTTGAAAATACCGGAAACCTGGAAACATCTACCTTCTTGAGATGGCCCTTAATTTGTTATGTGGTTTTTGTTTGTTTATGTTTCGGTGGACTCGGTATCACCCGGATCTGGGGCAGATGTTGACGAAAAATCGGCAAGATATTTGTCAAAATGGACACTGAAAGTTGGAAAGTAAAGTAGGTCTTCTTCTTGAAGGAGCTCATAATCATAATTCAAAAATTGTCTAATAAATTAAATTTGTCAGTTATTTAAGGTGATTCCCGGGTAAAAGAACCCGCCATAGATTTCCGATGAAACTTGGTATGGTGTCATTACAGTACAAGGAGATGTTAAAAACGTAATAAAAAGAGGGGATCACCGTGCTTGTTTTCATGCCACGATGCTGACAAATATGGTTATTTTGGTGACTTTTGGTTATCTCAGTGTGCAACAAATAAGCTCGATTATTTTTCAATGCGGCGTGTTATATCACACAGAATTCGACTGTCTTTGATTGCTTATTCATCTACGTCCCAGAAGAAATGGCTTCAAATACCCTGCATTAGTATATACACACTCAGTGATCTTGGTGTTTTAAGCAATCTGATTGGTTCGCTATCTCTGGCTAATTAACAATTATTCCATGAGCGCGCGTTGGATATGAGATGATAGATAGCCAACGAGGCGCGTAGCGCCGAGTTGGCTATGATCATCTCATATCCAACAAGCGCGAGTGGAATAATTGTTTTATTAAAAACGCCCTCAAAATATAGAAAACTAGACTACAATTAAAATAAAAAGGCCCAAAAAATCACGCATACGCTCGCCATTTTTGTAGATCATGGTATAATGGCTCATATACCATGATGGCTAATGCAATGAAAACTCTCGAATTGCATTATCCAATGATCCAGTTTTTAATAATGAGCATTATTATTCAACAAATTGTAACACTACCCAAATATGGTCATGATGCTCTCGATATCCGTAACAGATATCCGGCGGTATACGTAGCTTCGTACGTCGGAAGA
>OZ026606.1:13698296-13710796 GCA_964020085.1 Micromussa lordhowensis
CGTCAGGAGGCTCTTAAAATGGGGTATTTTTACCGGTTGTGCGTTCAAAGTTCGAATCACCTTCATACAGAATTAAATCTTGGTTAATTGAAAGGCACAAAGTTTTGTCTTGAAAGTAAAGCTTCATTTATTGACATAAGCAGTATTGCTTCATTTAAGCCGTTTTTGATTGCTTGGTTGCGGGGATATTGCACTTTTTCGGACAGTTCCGTGGTTAACTTGAAGTCCTCGCCTTGGCCAAAATGCACCCAGTTGGGAACTGTTTTCCAAAAAAAAATCATGTTCTACTATCAAACTTTTTTCCCTCTTCAAATATGTTCTTCATTAGACTAGTCTTGGCAAATACCTGAAATAAAAATGGGGGGTCACCGTGCTCGTTTAAGAGAAAAGGAGAATTTTTTCCGTTATTGAGCTTATTTTGAGGGAAATCTCTTACGTTCTGCACGTGCACGCGCTCATGTGCACGCGCTGATGACGTGAAAATCGTGCGCAGTAGGGATGCGCAATGCAATACTAAGGAATTACCTTAAATAAAAATAAATAAATAAAAATAGGGGTCGATGGACCCGGTCCATGGACCGGGTCCACGGAGGGGGTCCATGTTTTGTACTTTCCCGTGTCTCCCAGCGTTGTAGCGTGTTTCAGCGTGGCGTATCGAAGCGGTTTTTGTAGCTGAGCTTGGAGTTATCCTGCCGGTTTTCTTTTGCTTTTCGTGGTCTGTTTTTTCTTATCTCGCGTTTTTGTGGTTACATTCCTCGTCTTTCGGCCTTTCGCCGCGTACGACGAACAACAGTCCGGCGACAACCATGTTCGAAGGGGAAAGCGAAGTTGTTCCATCAACTGGGGCGGGCGTTGTGTCCTCGGCAGGGTCATCCGTTTTACAGGCCGGACAAAACATCAGTACTAGCGGTGACGCATTGGCCCAGGAAATGTCAAAAGCTTTAACAGATAGTTTACCTGGCTTTCTCGCCGCGTTACGTAATCACAACGCCGTCCCTTCGCAGCCTGCTCCGCCGAACTCGAATCCCGCGGTGATCTCCACGTCGTCGCCGGCTCCACTGACGCAAGCCTCCCTCGGTCAGGCCACGACAACAGGTAACTTTATAGTTCCTTCGTTCGTTTCCACCATTTCCACACTTTCGACGCCTGCTTATGGTTTTTCCTCCCTTCTTCTTCCATCGAGTTCGGGTTCACCGACTGTCGGGGGTGGGGTCGTGTCAGCCTTTCCCGTCATGTCAGTTTCATCTGCTGTGGTCCGAAAAGATTTTCCACACAAGTTGGTAACCAACGACAACCTCAAAGCGACAACCTCAAAGCGAACGAGTCTGAAACGCAAACGTTCTTGGAGGGGAAACTCGTGGTCGATCCGGCTCGCAAGAGAATTGTCGAAATCCAGGACATTCTCACTTGGGTGGAGGCGTTTACAATCTATTCCATCGTCTTGTGTGCTTCTCACCCGGCTAGATGGGCTGATTTATCGCACTACAAGTTGCTCATCATCCAGACGGCCAGAAATTCTCTGGGAAAGCGTGGCAACTTTACGACACAGCCTTTCGTAAGAATGCAGCTGCTTCAGGTTTGAAGGATTAGTCTAAAATGAACCCCAATCTCTACAATTTTCACATCCTCGTTCAGACCCCTTCCTCTTAAGGCACTTCTCACCCCAAGGCCTCTGCTTCACATTCTGACCTGGATCATACCCCAACTTCCTCGCAGTTCTGCCACTCGATCGTGGAATGGTGGTCATTGCCGATGGCTCTTTGGCCGCTCTCGATTGCCAAGGGGATCATCGCAGCGTATCCTGTCCCTTTCGGACGTCCAGGGCCGCTCGGCGTTCCCGGTCCCCTACTCCACTTGGAGGCAAACGTCGACAGCGTTAAATCAGATGCCCCTCGACTTGTAAATAGTGTACATACTTTGGACAGTTTGCGTTTCAGTTCTTCACATTCCAGTTCCTTGTTCGTTTTCCCAAGTCTCAGCCAGCCTGGACCCAGTTATGCACTTTCCAGTTCTTTTTGTTTCAGTTGTCCAGCCTCCAGTCCGTCAGTCACCTTCTCACCCATCCAAGGTTCCCATCTGCCCTTTTTGCCTTCTAGTGTACCTTGTTCCAGTTCTAGGTCAGAGCAAGGTGTCTACCCCGTTTGCGTCTCCGCAGAAATTCCTCTTCCTACATCAGCCATCTCACTCAGTGTTCAAGCCTCAACAACAGAAGTGCCGTACCAGGCAGTGGTTTCTCCAAGCGCTCCTCCTTCGGAACCTTCTCCGTTGGAAGGTCACTTCTCTCCGCTCCATCACCCGGCCATTGTTTCGCCCATCAGAGTGGACAGGTTGGAGTTGGAGCTGCGTGGCCACCCGGACCAGGCCAAGGTGGCCTATGTTATTTCTGGTCTTCGCAACGGTTTCCATCTGGGGTTCCACTCTTCATCTATCTCACTCAAATCTGCCACAAGTAACATGCCCTCTGCCTTGCTTCAACCTTCGATTATTGACTCGTACCTGCAGAATGAATTGCATAAAGGGAGGATAGCCGGCCCCTTCCCTATCTCGCCCCTCCCTAATCTTCACACCAGTCCTGCGGGAGCCAGTGTCAATGATGGGATTCCAAAGGATGTCTTCTCAGTTCAGTATATGTCAGTGGATGACATCACTGATGGGATTATGACCTATGGCCGCGGGACGCTGATGGCAAAATTCGACATCGAGAGTGCTTATCGTATTGTGCCAGTGCACTTGGATGACCGCTTCCTCTTAGGAATGCAGTGTAGGGGCAATTTCTTCATTGACCTTGCTCTCCCTTTCGGCCTGCGTTCAGCCCCGTACATCTTCTCAGCCGTTGCCGATCAACTGGAGTGGACCGTAAGGCGTAATTACCATGTGGCTTTTCTTAAGCACTACCTGGATGATTTTCACACCCTGGGTCCCCCCGACTCACCGCAGTGCGAACAAAACCTCGCCACCTGTATTAAACTTTTCTCGGACTGGGGTGTTCCCCTGCACCCTAATAAGTTTGAAGGTCCATCAACAGTTATGACAGTACTCGACATTGAACTGGACTCCTTGGCTCTCCAGGCACGGCTACCTAAGGAAAAATTTGACCGCATTTCCAGTCTCATTGATGAGTGGTCGTGTAAGAGGCATTGCAAACGAAAACATCTGGAGTCTCTCATTGCAGCATGCATGCAAAGTCGTCCCACAGGGTCGCACATTACTGCGTAGGATGATTAACCTTCTTTCGGCCTTCAGGAAGGATGACCACCCCATTCGGCTAAACAAGGATTTTCACCTAGATCTCACCTGGTGGCGGGACTTGTTCCGCTCTTGGGATGGTCGTAGCTTCTTCCTGTCCCCACAGTGCCCCCTGCCTGAGTTTCAAGTATCATCCGATGCGGCAGGCACCCTTGGCTATGGAGCTTTCTTCAAACGGGATTGGTTTGCCGGGGCCGGGTCTTCTGCACAGATGCCCTTATCGATAGCTTATAAGGAGTTATTCCCTGTGGTGCTGGCTGCCGCACTTTGGGGTCCTCGGTGGTCATCCAGACGGGTACAGTTTTGCTCCGACAATATGGCAGTGGTTAAGGTGTTGCGGTCGGGAACTTCTCGAGACCCTAACTTGATGGCTCTCCTGCGCCGCCTGTCTCTCTTGGCCGCCCAGCACTGTTTTTCATTTACAGCTACTCATATAGCGGGAAAACTGAACCCTGTGGCTGATGCTCTTTCCCGTTTCAATTTTCAGGAGTTCCATCCTTTGGCGCCACATGCAGCTTCAGCAGCAACCCCAATCCCTGCAGATCTTTTGGAGGAGCTTCAGGTTCTGTGACACAAAAATGCCTTTTCTACCTCTCCAATGGGCTGGCCCCATCGACTCGGCGAGTGTACTCCTCAGCACAAAAACAATTCATTGAATTTTGTCTTCAGGATGGCTGTACAAACCAGACGGCTCCATTCTCCCAGCCTCTAAGCAAGCCTTAATGAGATTCTGCTCTCACCTAGCTGATCGTCTCCATCACACGTCTATCAAGGTTTATCTCTCTGGCGTCCGTTCGCTCCACATAGATATGGGTTTCAGCGATCCCTTGGTTAACTGCCTCCAACTGCAGAGAGTTCTACGGGGGATCATGCGGCATCAAGGTTCTCGTAAGAGCCCGCGCCAACCAATCACAGGTGACTTGATGAGAGTTATTCACAGTGTGCTTTCACTTTCGGACTATTCACAGGCCATGCTTTGGACTGCATGCTGCCTAGGTTTTTTCGGCTTCCTGAGGGCTTGCGAATTCACAGTTAACGAGCCCTTTGACCCGGCCATTCACCTAACACCTCAGGATCTTCAACTGGACTCCACTTCAAATCCAACCTGTTTGAGGGTGCAGATAAAGGCTTCCAAAACTGACCCTTTCCGTCAAGGCTGCTTCATATACCTAGGTCGTGGTCGCATTTCCATTTGTCCCATAGCTTCAGTTATGGCTTACCTGCACCGTCGCGGCCCGGCCCCTGGTCCTCTCTTTCTTCAGGAGAATGGTCAACCACTGACGCGCACTCAGCTCTCCGACTTCCTCCAATCTACCTTGAGTGCTGTCGGGATTACTGACACCTATTCGGGTCACAGTTTTCGCATTGGGGCCACCACCACAGCAGCTCAACAGGTTCTCCCGGATCATCTTATTAAGACCATGGGTCGCTGGTCCAGCGATGCTTATCAACTATACGTGAGGACGCCAGTGCAGTCCATTCTCAACGCCTCGGGCCAATTACTCTCGCAGGTATGTAGGAGCTCAGGTTGTTTACTTGCAGCTACAGTGCCTTGGGATTTGACAGCTCGGGCTCCCCCAGCCACCAGCCCCTCAGGCTCGGGGTTTTCTACCATCAGCCCCGAGGTCCCTTCGGCTTGGTGTGGGGGCTCATGGCTGGGTTGCGGGGATTGCCAGCCATGGGAGCGTTTCACTGTCTAGGGCCTGGCTGATCTCAGTGGAGGCCCCCCAGACATCCCGGGCACTCCATACAGCTTGATGCAGTAGTTAAATGCAGTTAAATGCAATTTAACTAAGTTAACTACAAAGAGAAGCTGGTATTTGTCAAGCGGTCAGCGGTCTGGTGTGGGCAGGGCAGGCTCAGTGCACCCAGCGTTGTAGCGTGTTTCAGCGTGGCTTATCGAAGCGGTTTTTGTAGCTGAGCTTGGAGTTATCCTGCCGGTTTTCTTTCGCCCTCCCCCTCCCCTTCCCCTTTTTGTACTGTTTATCTCAGTGTGACAGGTGCCTGGATGACTGCTTGTGGGGGCTCATGGCTGGGTTGCGGGGATTGCCAGCCATGGGAGCGTTTCACTGTCTAGGGGTGGCTGATCTCAGTGGAGGCCCCCAGACATCCCGGGCACCTATCTTCCATACAGCTTGATGCAGTAGTTAATGCAGCAGAAAAATTTGCAAACATGAACCGACACTTGCTATTTTCAAGCGAATTTCCCTAAGGCCTCGTTTTCATGAGTTATTCCGGGAAATGTTCAATGACGTATGCAGCTATTTTAAAAAAAACAAAATATAGATCGTTTTCACGTGACGTCATCACTTTCTAAAATCTAAAACTAAAGATCCACCAAAGTTTTCATCCTCATCAGGTATAAGAGGTGACATATTTATATCTGTTTACAACTTTACAGCTCAATAGCATGCTTCGTTTGGAAACCAGAGCATTTTGAATTTCCGGGTTATGGAGGTGCGTGACGCAAGGCTACGATCAAAATTGTTGAAAAATATATACTTATCTCGTGATTTTGAGCCCTGTTAGAAGCTAGAGCATTAGGAAAAGTACTTATATAAATACTTGTTTTTTTCATTACTGAAAATCAGTCGCCTAGAAAGCCAAAGTAAGTTCCAGATGTTTACACTATTTTCCGGCCGCCATATTGGTGTACCATGGAGGTACACCAACATGGCGTTTTCATACTGGGCTCTGTAAATATCTGCGAAACATTTCGGCGAGTATCTGAAGTTTGGGCAAACGCACAGGGCTAAAACGTGGAGGAGTGTCTTATTTTTTTATCTTCTATGACATCACAATTTCTTAGCTTTTTCCACTTGATAGTTTTCGATTTATTTTTTTATTGCGTG
Source organism: Micromussa lordhowensis (assembly GCA_964020085.1). Lineage (NCBI taxonomy): Eukaryota > Metazoa > Cnidaria > Anthozoa > Scleractinia > Lobophylliidae > Micromussa > Micromussa lordhowensis. The sequence goes on from OZ026606.1 coordinate 13,704,395, forward strand.
ACAGTGAAAACGATCTATTCTTACGTCATGATCACGGAAATTTCGCACGTTTTCAGATGACTCGAGTAAAAAGCAGAATATTTGCTATTTTTAGATCACATCTTTGAAAACTTCACAGCAACAACAAATCAGCACCCTCTGCCAGGCCTCTGGGCTGGCATGGATCAAACAATCCAGTAGTAAAGAGATAATAGAAATCGTGGACCCCCCTTCTTTCAGAAAAAGCCATGGGATGAGGTTAACTGATTCCAATGACAAATTGAAACAACCTCTCGCTTTGGATGCATCTGTATTAATTTTACATTTCCACTGAGAAAAATGTTCAACAGCACTGAGAGCTTGTTCAGTATATCCGCGTCCGCCATCTTGGTTTGGCCCCGGAAATAATGTAACTTGTGAGTATTTGTTGAACAACAGTAGAACTTGTCAGTAGTGATAATCTCGTCATCTTTAGAGATTTTTACTATACATAATTCTAAACAATTCCAGACACCTAATCTCTTCCGAATGGAAACACCCGCCTGTAATTCTCACATTTGGTACGTCACGGACGTTAGGGAGGATTGCGTGACCAGGGTAGGAGACTGATCTTCGGACGGAAAAACAAGGCTTTAGAACAAATAAAAGTGCGACGCATATAAGAGATATAAACAGAATTTACGGAATGCCTGTATCGTGGCAGCCCGCTCCTCGGTACTAGCTGTAGCAGTTTGAAGTTCAAGGAATGGCATTCTGTCCAACTAACCCGACGTAACTAATCGAACCAACTAAACGTTCCATTGTTCGAACTCAATCGAATTTAATCGAACTCAGTCATGCGATTGGTTTCGATTGAGTTCAAATCGAACACAATCGAACTGTCACAAATTTTTTGGAGCAATCGAACTAATCGAACTGTTCGACTGAGTTCGAGTAGTTCAATAGGCCATTTCCGAATTACCTTTAGCCTATTTCTCAAAGCGATGTCTTGGTGCTCATCAGGCTTTCACATGTAAATGAGATTTCATTCACATGCAAATTAAACTCATTTTCATATGAATGATTGTGCACCAGGCCTCGCTTTGAAAGAGAGGCTTTAGGTAACTCGGAAACGGTCTATTAGTTTGATTGAGTTCGAATAGGTTCGATTATGAGAAAATATTTCTGATCCGATACCAGGATGCATAATAAAATAGATAAAAACGTTCTCTGGTAAAAAATATATAAGAATTATAAGCTTTCGGCAACCGTACTGTTGCCTTCGACGGATAAAAATGTGATAGAATGTAGGTGAATGAAATATAACGAGAAAATACGAATAAATTAAAATGAAAAATGCGTGCAAAAAAGTTGAAAGAATGCTATAAGGGGCTAAAAAGCGTAATTAAAAAAAAAAATTAATGTTTCTTTAAAAGAATGCTATATTGTTTCGGCAGCGGGCACGAATTATTGTCTGCCTCAGCAGTTTTTGCTGTGTGCCAAGATTCCAAAGTTTTTCTTGTTCTATTATTGGCGGTGTCAATTATCTTTGCGCCAGTGAAATCAATAGTGTGATCGAAAGCCCACGCGTGTTTGGCAACATTAGAGTTTATAGCACACTGTTTTGTATTTCTGATATGTTCTTTTTTCCTGGTGCTGAAGGATCTTTTGGTTTCGCCAATATAACTCCACGGACAAGAAGCGCAAGGAATTTTGTAAATGACATTACATCGGTCTTCTTCAGAGGGTCGAAACTTTGGGACAGGGAAGTGCTGTTGTAATGTTCTAATCGGTTTGCTCGTAACTCGGATGTCGTGGTCTCTTAGAATTCGTGTCAGAGGCTCTGTAATACCTTTGATGTATGGAAGGGTTGCGAAGTTTCGATATGGAGGTTCAACCCAATTGAAGAACATACCGACCAATTCTTCTGGGGTAGGTGTTGATGGCGGAGGCTTCGTTTTCTTTCTTATGATGTCCTCAGTAATTTTTGAGGGATAGCCATTGGAGTGTAGGGCGGCACAAACACGGGCAGTTTCACGGTTTCTTCCATCTTGTGTGTTAGGAAGATTCAGAGCTCTGTGAAGAAGTGTTTCGGCGGTGCTTGTTTTATGTTTCTTGTCGTGGTGGGAATTGAAATCAAGATATCGGTCAGTATGTGTTGGTTTACGATAAATGTCGACCACGAGCTTTCCATTATCGCGTGTGATGAGGGTGTCAAGAAACGGAAGCTTGCCATTAGATTCGTGTTCGATGGTGAAAGAAATGTGCTGGTCAACAGAGTTCAATGAATCGTGGAAGGAGGAAACTGCATTCCGCTTAATAACACAAAAACTGTCGTCCACATAGCGCTTCCAAACTTTCGGTGGTACAGGGGTCGAGTCGATTGCTGTTTTTTCAATCTCTTCCATGCAGAGGTTTGCAACAACGGGACTGACAGGGCTGCCCATGGCACAGCCGTGGATTTGTTTATATATGGTGTCATTATAAACAAAGTAGTTGTTCGAAAGCACAAAGTTCAGTAAAGAAGTGATGTCATCGATTTCTAGCTTCGTTCTGGACTGAATAGAAGGATCATCCTCTAATTTCTTTCTAATGTAGTTACATGCTTTGTCGACAGGGATGGCAGTGAACAAAGACACGACGTCGAAGGAAACCATAGTTTCGTCATCTTGAATGTTGGCGTCAGCTATTTCATTACAGAACTCCCGCGAATTAGGCACTGAAAAACCATTGCAGTTTTGGAGCGGTGAAAGGATGTTAGTGAGGAATTTGGAAGTATTGTAAAGTGCTGAGCCAATGCAAGTCACAATAGGTCTGAGTGTATAGCCATCTTTGTGATGCTTGATGGATCCTCGGATCGCTGGTGGAGTGCCATCTGTGGATCGTAATTTGAAGTACGTGGAGTCATCAAGCTTCTGTTGTCTCTTGAGTTTTAGAAGTGTTGCATTTAACTCACGCTCGATTCGGCCGAACGGAGACCTTGTGACAACTTCATAAGTACTTCGGTCAGCAAGGAGAGACTCCATCTTGTTGTCATAGTCATCTCTGTCTAGTACGACGAGGCAATTTCCTTTATCTGCTTTCATAATGACTCTGGAGTGGTCTTTCTTTAGCTCGTGTAAGGCTTTACACTCTTCCTTAGTGATGTTGTGGCTTGGCAGGGTAGCTCTTTGAAGGATAGCAGATGCAGATGATCGTATTTGATCCTTTGATTCATCAGGAAGGTGGGTGATTGAAGCTTCAACTTCGGCAACAAAATCCTTGTATGGAATTTTGGACGGAGTAGGAGCAAACTTTGGGCCTTTTTCTAAGATCGCGCGCTCCGAAGGAAGGAGTGGTTTGCTGGAGAGATTAATAACCCAATTGTTTTTATCCACTGCGTCGGTTGAGTAATTGTGTAAGGTCTTTAAATTGCTGAACTTCTTGTCGTGCCTTGTTTGATTTTATTCTGCACAGAGTAAGCTCTTCTTTGTAGAAACTGTGTCAGAGACGAGAACGAAGATCCGTCAATCAATAAAGAAAGTTCCCACTTGGCGTTGTCGATGATCTTGTTTGATGTCTTGATTTGATCATGGCAAATAGAGATCCTAGCCCGTAAGCAGTGTTTGCTCGCACGATCCATAATGCGTTTGAAGTTCGGATGGCTGCCTGGCGGTTTAAATCTCAATGACTTAGGGATCAATTGGTTCTCGAGTGCTTTGTGAGTGAAATGAAGGTGACGGTGATGCGCTAAGAGACCACGACATCCGAGTTACGAGCAAACCGATTAGAACATTACAACAGCACTTCCCTGTCCCAAAGTTTCGATCCTCTGAAGAAGACCGATGTAATGTCATTTACAAAATTCCTTGCGCTTCTTGTCCGTGGAGTTATATTGGCGAAACCAAAAGATCCTTCAGCACCAGGAAAAAAGAACATATCAGAAATGCAAAACAGTGTGCTATAAACTCTAATGTTGCCAAACACGCGTGGGCTTTCGATCACACTATTGATTTCACTGGCGCAAAGATAATTGACACCGCCAATAATAAAACAAGAAAAACTTTGGAATCTTGGCACACAGCAAAAACTGCTGAGGCGGACAATAATTCGTGCCCGCTGCCGAAACAATATAGCATTCTTTTAAAGAAACATTAATTTTTTTTAATTACGCTTTTTAGCCCCTTATAGCATTCTTTCACCTTTTTTGCACGCATTTTTCATTTTAATTTATTCGTATTTTCTCGTTATATTTCATTCACCTACATTCTATCACATTTTTATCCGTCGAAGGCAACAGTACGGTTGCCGAAAGCTTATAATTCATATATATTTTTTACCAGAGAACGTTTTTATCTATTTTAGGTTCGATTATGTTAGAAACAAACAGCGCTCAGATAGTATTCGACTGGAAATGGGGTAATACAAGTGTCATAAGCGCTTATTCCCCAAATAACGAATAAGTAAACCAAGAAAATTGCCTTTTTTCAATTTTATTACAATCCCGGCTACGTCGGGGCAATGTGAATCCCCGGTGAATCCCACGTGTTTCCAACGTCTTAAAAACAAAAAAGCTCTCGTCCCATCCCGCCGGATGACATTCCTTAGTCGTCAAGACTAAATCATATACAACAGAATGGTTCCAGTGAAGTAAGATTAATTTTCCCAGGTAATTATGCTTTCTATTGCCGGTTGAATTTTATTTTGCGGGATATTTTCGTTCAGTTTTAAAGTCGGTGTATTCTTTCGTTTGCAAAATGGTAAAATCAAAGTAATTTCCACTTTGAAAGTCTAGGTTAATCAAGATATTACAAGTTAGTTATTATTTAAAGCAGACTGTTCAAATGTCTAGTGGTATTTTTGGGTGAAGTTAAGATTTCGGTGTTCGATTGAGTTGGATTGGGTTCGACTAGTTCGAAAATCGAACGCAATCGAACTCGGTTCTTTTCTTTTCGATTATCGAACTAATCGAACCAATCATTCGATTGGGTTCGATAGAATTCGATTAACGAACAGTTCGATTAGTTACGTCGGGAACTAAATGGTAAGAAGGCGGACGTTTCAGTATATCTCAATTCCAAGCCCACCCCCACGGGTATTTGTCAAGCATTTGAACACTTTTCCTCCCCTTAGGATAGGGTATTTGCCCTAATAAGCCAGCTCTGGCGTGAAGCATTCATTGTCAGGGGCTATTTTATAATTTAATGTTTCTGTTAAAAATTTTAAAAACGTACTTCTTCATCGTTTAGTTTAAAATTTCCTGGTAGCCTTCAATGCAAAACGTATTGAATGTACCGAGATACACTTATACTACTACTACCGGCGCTGCCGCCACCACCGCCACCACCACACCACTTCTGAAATAAATCTAGGCCATTTGAATTTCTTGTAGACACTGGGAGAGCGTTCCATTCGTGTATCGCTTGATAAGTCAGTCTTTGTTGCCCCCACTAGCACAGAAATATGGGCACGAAGTCCCCGACGAATTGGAATACCACTTGTAGCATTCTTTGATAAGTTTTGTTTCTTTCCGAAGGCGCATTACTTCCAAAAGCCTGGAAAATGGTTGAAATCCCTTTCTTTGTTAGCCTGTTCCTGGCTGTCAGTGGGGGCGGTCGAAAACCGGGCGGCCGAGAAAAAACAAAATAAAAAACAAGCGGCTATTTATTTGTGAACAATTATTGCTTCCAAGCATCGTCAGTCATTTCAAAAAAATTTTGACTTTGTCCCATGTCGTTAAGTCGTGGATTTGCAGTCTTCCCAACGATCCACCGTGGGGATTTGAACAAATAAGCCACTGTGGGACATTTGCAACAATTTTTCTAAAAAAAAAACTGGCAAACCCAAAGAGGGCTTAGAATTGACAGAGCCATTACATTAACCGACCATTAAAAGGTCATAAAACTGATTTATACACAATGAACAGATTCAAAGTCCTGCTATACTTTAGAAACGCTGTCATGGCCTTTAAATGCTTAAAATCCCGTGTGCCAGAGTACCTTTCCTCTCAATTCATAAAGCGAGAAGAAATAAGCATCCGTACCACAAGAAGTTCACAGATGCTGAATATTCCGCTTTTCAAGACTGCTAGTGGTCAAAGGACTTTTTATTATAGAACAATTAGTATTTGGAACTCTATGGATAGTTATTCAACATGATGCGTAAACTGGTAAAGGATTTTATAGATTCTTAAACATTAGTGTAAATGTTTTTTTGTTGGATTCTTAAAGTAGATTTTTAATTGTCATCTTATTTTTATTGTTGTACTTACTTAAATTTAAGTTAGCGTCTTTGAAAAGCCTCTTAGGGGGAAGTCAATAAAGTGTTTATGATATTTTTTTCCTTTTGCTTTGCAATTTACAATTTAAAAACTATACAGCCATGATGGCAGCTGATGGCGAGTCATTTTCCACAGGCCACCCGCGGCTTCGCTTCTCGTTTTTATGGATCTGTACAGCCCCCGAA
>OZ026606.1:13713296-13753296 GCA_964020085.1 Micromussa lordhowensis
CTGGCGATATCTCTTTCTTTTTCCCATTTTCTTAGAGTGTCTTTTCTAGGAGACTTAAGCTGGAATTCAGTTTCGTCCTCTTCAGAGACTTCAAAAGCAGTTCTTTCGCCAAGTGAAAGTTTATTTTTAACTCTGTTGGGCTGTCTACCATAGTACACTTCAAAGGGTGATTGCATCCCCAGAGAGCTATGTGGGGACTCGTTGTAAAGTTGCTGGTAAATCGGGAGATTTTCTACCCAATTCAATTCTCCATCACTGTTGATTACGTCATACTTTATCTTTTCTTTCCATGTACGGTGAGAGCGCTCATCCTTACCTTGTGTTTGAGGACTATATGCTGCGCTTTTTATAATTCTTACGTTAAGAGCTTCGCAAAGCGTCTTAACAACACCTTTGAATTCTGTACCCTGATCACTCTGAAGGATTTCTGGCGGCCCATGTTCATTATAGATGCTTCGAAGATTTTCTGCTACCTCAGCAGATTCCTTAGATTTGAGGGGTCTCAAGAACACAAACCTACTAAATATATCAATTACGGACATGATGTACTTGTACGTTACTCCCCCCACTGTGACAGGCATGCTCTGCATGTTAACCAGATCTACTTGATGGCGTTCGTGCACTTGACCTGCTTTTATAGGGCGAAGTGGAGCCTTATTTTGGAAGAGGCCTTATTTTCTGAGTTTCTTTCATCACATTGAGGTTTTTCTGAATAAAAAATTTGGCGATAGACCGCTGTATCTATGTCGTATAGTTTTGGATAGCTTTAGTGCGCCATCTCCTTTGCTTTCGTCAAAGTAACTATGAACGATTGACGAAAGTTCTGATTTTTTAATCACGATGGAACCTGTATTGGTATGCACAATGCGTTGAACCGTGTTTCCTGCCATGGGATCGTGAACTTCTTTCATCTCATACTGACGACTTTTCCATTTCTTGTACACTCTCTGCCTTAAGCTGCTTTCCTGATTCTTTGGCCAATCCTTAAATGTTTTATCGCCATTAAGTATATCGTACAAAGCGCCATACTCAGCATCGTCCAAGGGTAAATTTCTTCGCTTAACCTTTAAGTAAAACTGCAAATCACTTGATCCCACCAAGGAAACCCTTCAGTCCCTACCGGGTTTTTAAGTGAAATGCTCAGTCTGATATTGCAAGAGAACTCGTTTCAATTTAACGGGAAAGATCATCTTCAAACCCATGGAACAGCCATGGGCACGAAAATGGCCGTAGCCTTTGCTAACATCTTCATGGCCAAAATAGAAAATTAAAGAAATACTCGGACAGAGCAGCACCAAGCCAGTCTTTGGAAAATATTTGCGATGACGTCATATCAGCGTGCCACACGAGCAAAACCGAAATAGAAAAATTTCTTCTAAAGGCAAACAACTTCCATCCTACTATTAAATTCACGGCTTAAATCTCAGAAACAGAAACTACATTCTTGGACACGAAAGTATACAAAGGTGTCAGATTCAACAAGGATTCTATCCTTGAAGTTCGAACACATTTCAACCTACAGAGTATTCGTGTCACCCATCAGGCGTCGCAAAAGGTTTTATCAAAGGAGAAGCGTTAAGGCTTCTAAGAACAAACTCCTCTGAAATCACTTTTGAAGAGAATATTAAGAATTTTTAAACGCGCCTTAAGAATAGAAATTACCCAGCTACTACTGTAGAAAAACACAGAAAGAAGGCGCTAGAACAGAAAAACAAAAATGCTCGCAAGGAAATACTTCCCTTTGTAACGCAATAGAAGGTTTCACGGTCGCCAACGTCATCTTGGTAGTGGGGCAAACACGGCAAATTTTACAGTGAATGTATGGGAAAAATCGTGATTTTGATGCTCGATAACTCGAAGAAGGATGATATTCTGAAATTTCTGTGAATTGCAAACTAAAGATATTAGCTAAAAGAGTTAACCGATTAAATTTGAAGGACATCGGTTTGCTGAGAAGCGAGAAATCGTCTTTTTAGTTTTTTATACAAATGCTTTTAAATTTTCCCGCGAATGGCGGCTCCATTTTATAGACAAATATATGAAAATTAAAAATTAAATTTGCGGCTTTCTTTGTAAGAGAACAATTCTCAAATTTGATCGGTTACCTCTTTTAGCTGGTATTTTTAGTTTGTAATTCATAGAAAATGTAGAATGTCAACCTCCTTCAAGTTATCGAGCATCAAAATCACGATTTTCCCCATACATTCACTGTAAATTTTGCCGTGTTTGCCCCACTACCAAGTTGACGTCGGCGACCGTGAAACCTTCTACACCACCCTGCGTTGCCTAACCACAAAAAGATGGATGGCACCTTAAACAGAACCAACCATATCTGAGGAATATCTTCAAGGAGCCTCCCCTCATTTCATATCGCAAAGGAAAATCTCTAGTAAGAGCTAAACTATAAAGGCTTAAAGAACAATCTATTTGCGAACTGCACGAGTCGTGCTCGCCCGTCAACACTTTTAAAAAACTACGTTTATATGTTTCAGTGTAGATTGAAACTCACCTCTGCTTTCTTTGATGATTCTGAATTTATATGAGGAGGCTTATCATCATTTCCAGAAATAACACTTCGTAAAACAGAGCACGGAAGAATAACTAAAATCCACGCGGCTCGAAACATTGCATCAAACTAAACTGATAGGTCAAAAAGTGATTCCTCAGTTTTGCATTGCGCATCCCTACGGCGCACTATATTCGCGTAATTAGCTCGCGCACAAGAGCGCGTGCTCGTACAAAACGTAAGAGATTTCTCTCAAAGTAAGCTCGATAGCGAAATCAATGCTCCTTTTCTCTTAAACAAGCATGGTGACCTATAATTTTTTATTACATGAAAATATTGTACATATTATCCTCTTTAATTTTTTAAAAATATAAAAAAATTTGTCGGAAGGAAAAAAAAGATATAGCCGAAAGCGAGCGCAAAACCGTTACTCCAACATGCAAATTATGACCAGGAAAACAACAACTCTACGAACGCTTTACATCCACGTCGTTTTAAATGGTGTGATCTGTCCCCAAATTTTATATGATATTGTTCTATATGCTCGGTACTTTCTACTTGTCAAGTTTTTTCCCAGGTGTTACTTTAACAAAGTATTTTTCGAGCTACCGCAAAACGTAACGTGAACCGATAAATAATGCGCCTCATAAGCACTAGTACAGGCATTTATTATATAGACACGAGTGTTTTACTGGGAACTAAACCACTCATAGATTCTACGCCATCTCATCCGGGACCTGAGTGGCGTATTTTCCGTATGACACCTTTGCGAGTGTCGTATCGTTCGATGACGTCACGATTCTCGCCTTTTGCTTTTGTTGAATTGGCTGAATTTCTCGGTGTATGATCGAAACATATTCGGATCTTCTTCGGTCGTCCTCGGCAATCTTCGGTAATCTTCGGAAATGGTTGGAAAATGTCCGGAAACGTTCGTCTGGCCTTCGGAACAATTTTTAAAAATCTTCGGAAATCTTCGGAAAGTGATCGGAAATCTTCGGAAATTCGTCAAAAATGGCGTCATCAGCACGTCTATATAATAAAAAGAACATTACACGTTGGCTCGAAGATATGTTCTCGTGGCAAGAACTATATCTCACTCGTTCGCTGCGCTCACTCGTAAGATATAGTTCTTGCCACTCAAACATAAAATCCATATCTTCTCGCCACCGTGTAATATCCTCTAGAAATGGGATAAGATTGGCCCATTATATCTCTTAAGAATGGTGACGTATCATTTTTATTTTATTATTTTTATTATTTATTTTTATTTTTATTATTTTTAATTTCGAAATATGTATTACGACATTCACCACTATATAATATTGTAATTTCCTTTTTATAAGTTAGTAACATCTATACCTGAAGAAGGCTGGTTTGGCCAGCCGAAATATTGTCTTTAATATATTACGTTGTGTCAGCCTTGCAGTAGTCTTTGACTTCTCACCGTTTTTCATTTTTGTTTTTTTTTCGAAACAGTGCTTAGTACAAAACTTTCAGGGAAAGTTTCAAAAAAATTAATCGGTAAATTATATTTCTGAGTAATCACCTTAAGTGAAACTTAGTAATAGTAAAAAGAAATGTCAGGATTGAGCATTTCAACAAAGAACGAAAAATCAATCCACAGTCCCATGCTTCCCCACCATTCCATAATTCTTTGGGGATCATTTCGGGGTCAACGAGAAGAAAAGTGGGGATCATTTCGGGGTCGGGATCATTTCGGGGTCGATTTGGGGATCATTTCAGGGTTGGGGATCATTTCGGGGGTCGGATTCTATTGTGAGAGAATCATGACACAGTGAAGGAATATAAGGGGACTTATTAAATATCTTATGTGCGAGTGTGCATGTACTCAATTTAACAATGTTATCAAATTTAAGAATATCAAGAAGTTTATAAAAAACTTGAGATGACTCTCTACTATACAGCGGTGAGTGGGCAGCAAAATCCCGAGGGGGGGGGGGGGGGCTCCCATATGAAAAGGACGGCGGGTGCTTGTCGGAAGTTTTGAAAACATCCCCTAAGAGGTACCAAGACCCTGTTTTGTGGGCGTGGCTTGAATTTTTTAACCCCTAAGAGCGGGTACCGATTCTAAAACAACACATTAACTGACAATTTCAGTATATTTAATTGCCGGTTTTCACATGACGTCACTAAAATTCAAACTACAAAACTATTGATCCTCCTGATACTTTACTTTCCTGATGTATAAGAGCAGCTGAAAACTAATATCCATAAACATTTTTGCTTAGAATGGGTTCTTGGTTTTGTGATAGACCACGCTTGAATTTTTTAAGCTTTTGCGTGACGCGACATTTACATGACGGCCGTGTTGGTTAAAAAGTGACTTATTTCAGGACTTATTTCGGGGAATTTGGCTATCTGAACGGTTTTGATTTTTATTTTGAATGGTGTGACACTGAATCAGTTGATTGTGAAATATCTCCTGTCATATTTTGTTTTTCGGCTCAGTACCTAAAAGGGTACCGCAAAATAGCCTGTTCCAGGCTCTCGGTAGTTAGGGACGAGCGAAAACGAGCGAGAAAAAAACGAGGGAGGACTAAGGCGAGGAGCAGCGGGAGAACCTGTAAGACTTTCTTTAACGACCCTCTTCTGGTATAACAGGAGCTGCTATACCCTCTGATTGGTCAATTTTGAGTCCAGAGACCTGGCTATCAAGCTCTTGGAGAATGGAATTGCGAAATGGTAAACTTTGATTGACAAGATATGAGGTAACCGCCGGAGTGTTGACAGTACTGTCAAAACTGACCAATCAGAGGGTATAGCAGCTCCTGCTATACCAGAAGAGGGTCGTTAAAGAAAGTCTTACAGGCTCTCCCGCCGCTCCTCGCCTTAGTCCTCCCTCGTTATTTTTCTCACTCGTTTTCGCTCGTCCCCAACTACCGAGAGCCTGGAACAGGCTAACCGCAAAATTTCTTCTGTGGACGTTTTGACCCTAATTACCCTAAGGGGTATCAAAACCACTTTTCAAACCCCTTAAATGTACGACGACATCCCCGTCTTTTTATGTGGGAGCCTCCTCCGGGAGCAAAATGCTCATGTACTCTACGTACAGGCCTCTACTTCAAAAATATATATCGGGATCTCCACTAACTATTTTGATTAGATATAATCTCACTACAAATCTGTTCAGTATACACTGACGACGTCTGGAAAAAAAGCCATCTAAATAAACCTAAGTGGTGGGAGATTCCTCACTGTTTGCAAGAAACTTGTTAACTTTGTTAAAATTGAAAATTATCGATGAGAACTTGTTTTAATGCATTATAATCAGTTCTTTTTGTGAACTTCTATAGGTCACATTATTTTTACAACTGCCTAAAATTATCTACCTCTTTTGGTAAAACTAGAGGATAAAAACAAAAACATTTTCATGTAGTAAACGTTGATTTTTACCCTTTCATAGGTACACAAATCTTCCACTATACCATACTATACAATTATATAAAAAAGTAAAATTTCAATTTTCTACAATGGAAAAATTTTAATCCTGTAAGAGTTAAAAAATGGATTTAATCTAATTGTCTATAATTATAATAAGCGTATTGTTATTACCTAAAAAGGAAATTAATAACTTTCAAGCCCCATACCTTCCTACAAACTCAGTCATTTCCAATTAAGGTTACACTTGGAAATGACTGCAAATATCTGCTATCTCTTCTGCTGGATAGGAGGTTAACAAGATGTAAACTTATTAACGATCGGAAAACGTTACAGAAATGCGATATACCAAATGTATCATGAAATTATGCAACCATGTATCAAGAACGTCCTTGAAAAATTGTAATTCAAAGCTTATATGGGCGTGTGATCGCACGATCGCTTTAAACTGTTAAGATCTGTTAACACCTGTTATAAATTTGTTTTATCAACAGATGCTGCGGTGACGTTTAACGTATTTGGTAGTCATTTTACTGATGATATCGTTAATCATTTTCAAAAACTCCTTGCTTTATAACTCTGGCCTTGAGACATCTTACACAAGGTCACCGTTCAAACCAGTTGTTCGCATGTGTAGCAAATTGGAGATTCTGCTAACTCATTCGTTACTTTCTCTAAAAAACACTTTAAAAGGAATATGGTACCTTCAGTAAATGTTACCAAGATCTCTTTTAAAAATATTCCTAACTATTTTCTTGATAACAATTTCCTACACTAAACACTCGTTTAATCTGTACAGATATTTGAAAACATTACCAATGTGTAAACTGTTAAAGAAACCTCGCTACAATAATATACTGGACTAAAATAATCAAACTTACATGTAGTTCGGGCATAACAATGCAGCAATGACATGTCATTAAACTGGTTCTTCAAGTTCTTCAATAATCTCTTGCATATTTGGTCTGGCCTCAGGATCTGATTGCAGACATCCCCGTACAAGGGCTCGAAGCAGGCTGTTTGTGATCATTGCGATTTGTTGATCACGTCTTTCAGGATCTGGTAATTTCTGGATGCACATTTCACAGAGAAGAACGCCAAAACTGTACACATCAACCTAAAGGCAACGATTATAAAATAATATATACCATAACACATGAAGATATCTACCCCCAGTCATTTATTATGGGAGTACCAAACTACTCTGTGCTTTCTTTTAAACAATTTTCTTCGTTAAAAGCCATCGGTGTACGTAAGACATTATGTTCATATTCAATAGCAAAATTTATTTCACTTTGTTTTGATCTATGCAATATTCGTCTTTCAAATCAATCAAACTGATGTAATTTGATTGCTATATTACCTTATTATATGTTTAGGATAATCATTGCTGTTTTAGACCGTTTTAGTTTTGGTTAACAAAAACTTTTGGAACACTGTATGCAAATAAAGTAAGTTGTTTTTCTTCAGATAATGCAAGGGGTTTGCCAATTGCCATTAAGATGGCTTGAAATCCAGAAAACAGCAATGCTTGGAACCGCGCACATTCTAAGAAAGGTCCTTTCAATTCAGTAAACGTAACAAACACTCCTTTAGTGCCTTAGAGCCATGGTTCGGCTCTGCCTAGTAGGCAAAATGTAGAAAAATTGATGAAAGGACTCAATAATAATAATAATAATTATAATTATAATAATAATAACGGTAGACCATGTAATCAAGATCGAAGGGAACTTGTAGCCATTTTATGAACACAAAGTTGTGAAATACTTCCTAAAAAAATATCAAATTATCTTCTATTTTTGTACAATTCTAATTCATTTTCAAATTCATCTCGTGAATCACTCAATTTGTTCCTTCAATATTTTTATCATAGATGTATATATGTACATGTTGCTTAATTGAAAGATGGCAAACTTCAAGCAAGTCATAGCTAACCTTGACTGTTTGTTTTGAAGTGAGTGCTTCAGGAGCCATGTAAATCATAGCTCCTGGGCCAACTGTCATGGTATGCTGCATAAAGTTTGCAGTTCCATAATCTGACACTTTGCCTCGCCATTGGTCACCCTGTCGCCATAGTAACACATTAGCACTGCTGATGTCACGGTGAATAATTGGAGAGGGCTTCTTTTGGTGAAGATAATTTAATGCTCGAGCCACATCTAAAGAAATAGTGGAGACTTCTGTTGCAGCGAGAGGCCTCTGCTCTAACAATGCTCTTAAGCTTGATTCCATAAGCTCTGTTACAAACAAAGGACTTCCCTCGTCATTAGTTGCTCCGATGAACTGCAGCAAACAAGGATGGCGGCATCTTGAAGCAATGTCCATTTCTCGTTCAAACAAACTCCGGTTGTGTGGAGAAAGAATCAACTCATGGATTTGTTTCACTGCTACAGAACACCCACAATATTTCCCCTCGACCACACTTCCCCAGCCTCCCCTACCAAGGAGTGTATCTGTCAGCTGAATTTGATCACGGGAAATGGCCCAGTCAGGTGTGTCCTGTCGGCGTTGATGTTCACTCAATGCTTGCTGAGCTGTTGAAAGAGTCGTCTCCAATTCATGCACTTGCTGGTCTTTTACCCTCAGCTGTCGTTCTTGTGTAGTTACTTGTTCCTTTAAGTTAGCCGTTTCGCCCTCTTTTTCCCGAAGTTGTCCTTGTAAGTTTGTCAGCTGTTGTTCCATGCCCCTCAATTGTCTTTGTGAGTTCTCTTCTTGTTGGTCTTTTTCTCTCAGCTGTTCATGCAGTGTTCTTCGGAAATTTGTCAATTGTTGTTCCCTTTCGCTTGATAGCCTTTCCTGTTCTCTCAGTTGTTGTTCCATTCTTGCCACCTGTTGTTCCATTTCCCTCAACTGTCTTTGTGAGTTCTCTTCTTGTTGGTCTCTTTCTCTCAGCTGTTCATCCAGTGTTCTTCGGAAATTTGTCAATTGTTGTTCCCTTTCGCTTGATAGCCTTTCCTGTTCTCTCAGTTGTTGTTCCATTCTTGCCACCTGTTGTTCCATCTCCCTCAACTGTCTTTGTGAGTTCTCTTCTTGTTGGTCTCTTTCTCTCAGCTGTTCATCCAGTGTTCTTCGGAAATTTGTCAATTGTTGTTCCCTTTCGCTTGATAGCCTTTCCTGTTCTCTCAGTTGTTGTTCCATTCTTGCCACCTGTTGTTCCATCTCCCTCAACTGTCTTTGTGAGCTCTCTTCTTGTTTATGTTTCTCCCTCTGCACACTTGTCACCTGCTGTTCAATTCCTCTCAATTGTGTCTGTACGTTTTCTTTTGAATCTTTCTCTCTGTATACTGTAAACAAAGTAATTGAATTTGTTAGAGTTTAGCAATGTAAACTTGAAAATGATAGCTTCATCGTATGTATTCTTCAGTGTGATTAGGGTGCATGGTATTTATCGGGAGAATAGTTAAGTCACTTTCAAACTATCCATCTATTGAGACACATGTCAAAGATAGAGCATCAGCTAGAAAAATATGTATGAGGTTTTTTACAGTCTTCTCCCTCTCACGTAACTTGGTAATTTCGGAGCCATACAGTGTTGCAATGTTGACAAAAACTAATTGAGGACGATAACTAAATTTTTAAAGCTCCTTTCACTAAAAATATAAGCTCTCACCTTTCAGAAAAAGGTGCTCTTGACTTCATTGGGTTGGTGAACAACAAAGCTAGCCGTTGTGGTAAGTATGGTTCTATTTTATTTTTTTTGTGCGATTTTTCAAGTGTGTTAACAGAGCCAACTAAAAGATTTGGTCGAGGATATTACGTGAGGTTTCTGTTCATGTGGTTAAAAACACGCAAGCATTGATAAAATTTAAAATTAGGACGTGATGCAAATAGACCATTTTACAGTTGTCTGTTCAGTGACCTGGCCTTTGAATGGCAGCGAGGCTGGAGGTGACCTTGTCTTGATTAAGACCTCGCTGCTTTTGTTGTGTAAATCGAGTTGTTCTTATGCTAATATGTTAGCATTTAAGAAAAGCAGATAGGCCTGTATCAAAGCAATGTCACCTATAGCCTCGCTTGCATTCATAGGCCAGGTAACTAAGCACAGAACTGTAAAATGGGCAATTAGGTATGATCTATTTATCACCTGGTTTTTTTGGTCTGTAAATAGAAAGTTACTGGGTTTCTGTTTCTCAGGTAATTTGAACTTTGGCTAGATTATTAATGGATGAATTTATTTGATGTTGGTTGAAACGTCAACAAATGTAATCGAATTAAATAGAAAAGCCTATGAAATTGAACTGTTCCCTTAGTTAACATTTCATCAAGGGAAAGCACGAGCAGTTGCTTCTTCTGGTTTTGACAGCAAATAGAGTCATTGCGCTGCTGCTATTTGCCTTAAGTGCTACTTCATGACTATTTCACTTTAAAGGTTTTTGCTTTAAAACTGATTTTCTGCTCAAAACAGGTGGCATGATTGGTCATGATTCTCGACAACACGATATGTATTGCAATCCTAAGTACATTGTGTTCTTATATCTTTTTCGGGTTCAATAAACAGTATGACGTCTCTTTTAGACTACATTTCCCTTGTTAGAAACAGGCTGGTGTTGAAGTTTTGAAAAAAATCATCTGAACTATACGTTTTCTCTTTTGTCAGTTTATTTTATATTTTGTATTACTGACCTCTTTCTTACCGGTCAAGGGTGTTTCGTCATTTAGTTTTGATATGTACATGGAGCCGGATCACCTCTTGATTTCATTAACTTGAAATTTTGCGAACAATAATTAAATGTATATTATATGGCTCAAAAACTCCCAGCCTTCTAACCCACCATTCCTTAGCTAAAAGCCTTTCACATAACAAACTCTCTTCCCTCAACAGAGGAGGAGTCGATAGTACATGACACTCCTCACCCTCTTCTACCAGCACGTTCAGTTTGGTTTGGTGGTTAGGTTCGCGACACAAGTTGTGGGGTAAATCACCGACCGAAAAACACAAACTGAGTCTCTAGCGAAATATGAACCGCAGGTTAATTAATTAAACAACTATTTAAGTTTCCCTTATAGCAGCTTAGGGGGTAGTGGACGACAAACCAGGCAAACCATCCCAATAGCGCACTCCGAACTAAAAACAGCAATAACGTAATACAAGTTAAATGAAACTGTGGAAATCTGAGGAACGTGTTGACTTACTTTATGCTCTACAGTCATATTTCATCGATGTTTTAAAAGATATATCTCCTCCAATTTGTTCCTGCATAGGATCCTGTATGTGCGATGTTTTCTTACCTTTAGTCTCTTCAGGGTTCTCTTCAAAGTCTTCCTCTTTCATAACATTTGTTATATCAACAAGTTTACTTAAGTTATTGTACCACACATTGAGAGTCAGAAGTTACTACATAAAAAAGACTTACTTGATGGTCTATAATCATAACTCATTGATTTTGCCAACGACTCATCCTTTTGAATTTGTTCCCTAATAGCATCCTGTTTATTCTGTGTTTTCATTCCTGTACTTGTAGTCTCTTTGAGGTTCTCATCAAAGTCTTCCTCTCGTATAACATTTTGAATATCATCAAAACGTGCAAAATTTCTCTTACAAAGAAAGAGCTGTCGTCCATTGCGTTTTCCAGTTCCTGATCCAATCCTTTCATCCTACCAATCAGTGAGGTTGAAAAAGAAGTTAATAAAGTTGATTCATTAAATATGCATTCATTCATTCATTCATTCATTCATTCATTCAAGCAAGCAAGCAAGCAAGCAAGCAAGCAAGCAATCAATCAATCAATCATTCATTCATTCATCTATTCAGTCAGTCAGTCTATCAGTCCGTCCATCCGTCAGTCAGTCACTTTACTCAGCCAGTCACTATAGTCAGTCAGTACAGTCCGTCCGGCTGCTGTCCGCCAGTCCGTCTATCTCGTCGATCGGTCGGTCCGTCAGTCAGTCAGTTGGTCAGGTCCATGTGTACTAAGTTATTCACCGGCTGCCTCCATGACAGTTACAAAAAATGAAAAAAGTCAAGGGCGTATTATTTTTAAAACAAGTGGTTTGACGTACTGTGTTGTAATAACAGAAACGTTTAATTAGTTATGGTAAATTTGAATGTCTCAATAAATTATAATAAGTGCCTTCAAAGTAACACAGAAGACATCGTTCCAACTCCAGGAACTCAATGTCGCCAAAATACGACACACTTGTATATCCAAACAAGGTTGTTGTTTCACTTTTTTCCTCTCAAACTGACAGAGTATTCCCCTAAATATTGTGAAGTTTGAAAGTAACAACCCTCCAAAAGTAGCAATAAAATTACACAGGTGTTTGCAAATCCTGATAGTACCCCACAAAAACTAACAACCACAAAGGTAATTTCCGTTTTTTGCAAGAAATATAGAAATTCCATGTGCATATGAAGTGAAAGCCAAATAGGGATTACCACAGCTGACAAAAGATTTGAAGAAAAGCCTGCAACGACTAACTCCCCCACTTGATGTAAAAGATGATTTCATCCAATAACTCATTGAACTATGGGCGGACTTAAATTATAGGGATTCCTTTGCCTCTCTAGTTAATTTCAGCGCTGGTTATATTTGGAATAACTCAATGATCAGAATCGCAGGTACGACTATATTTTATAAACACTGGGCTAACGCAGGGGTGATGAAAAATTAACGATATGATGACAAGTGATTCAAGAATAATATCTTACAGCTGTTTCAAAGATAAGTTTTGTTTTCCATTTTCGTTCCTCGAATTTTGTGGAGTAACTTCGGCTATCTGGAGTGCTATGAGATTCCTGGAACTGTCACTGCCAGGTGAAAAAATGTACTTCTTAAGTTAAACTCATCAAGCAAACCAAGTCAAACAGCTTACAAAATCCTCATCACCAAAAAGTGTACTCGCCCAGAAAAAAAGCCAAAACAAATGGATTAAAGACTGTAGACTCGTTGACGTGGAAGATTTGGACTGGGAGTCAATTTATCTACTACCTAGGATATGTACATTAAGCACCAAATTAAGGAACTTCCAGTTCAAATTTCTCCACAGGCGTACAAACTCTTTTCTGTTTAAAATTAAATTTTCGGAATCAAATCTTTGTTGCTTTTGTCAATCAGCACAAGAAACTTTGCTTCATCTTTTCTGGGAATGCCCGATCACAGAAACCTTTTGGAATAGCGTTCACCAATTCTTCGGCTCTGTTGATTTGATACCAGCCTCACAAGTTGTAACTTTATGCCAATGTTTAGGTCTCAAAGGAGAGAAAAGCGCCTTGTTATTCAATCACTGTTTACTACTTGGTAGATTTTACATTTACTCTTGTAAGTATAAAATATTCGACCATCCTTAATAGAATACGTTAATCAGGTTAGAAGCAATTTAAAAATAGAAAAACACGTTTCGATTATTATAGGAACACAAAACGCATTCCAACAGAAGTGGCGCAAAATACTCCAGTCATTATAACTCCCTGATCTCTCCTTTCAACTTTTGTTTTAAACAGGCAATTTAATTTAAATAAATGATATTTATGTTCTCCTTTTCACTTAAACAGCTTTAATTTAATATTTCATGGCCCTTTATATATATCTTTTTTTTCGCTGATATTTACTTTGTTAGAATAGTGTTTTAGTAACAGTAGTAGTTGGTTGTAGTTTTTTTAGCTATGAGTAATATCGTTGTAATTTTGTAAGTAGTGTAAGTAACTTGGTTTTGTTGTAAAATTGTACATAATAGGATCACAACAAAAAAAACTCTGACAGCTCACAATACAATATTGATGGGAACTGACTGCTAATAACGTAGATTATTCAAACACTGATTCTTTCAAACTGTATTCAAAACAATGACATGTATTAAATTTCTCCAAATAAAAAGTGTGTATGTTTTCACATTTGTCATGGTTCTATTACCGTAACTTCGAACGGCCCATGTATAGTCCATGTTTTAGCTTTCCAAAAGTGCCCCAAAAGTAGCAACCCTCGGAAAGTAGCGATAGGAAAAGACTGCTAAATCTGCTAAAAAGTAAAGATGTTGAAATTTCTTGTTATTGTCTACAATGCTGCAAAGGGCTTTGACACAATGAAAATTAAGTTGACGAAAGATGATGAAAATGTATCCCCGGCCATAACTCCAACAAAGAAGATAAAGGAAGACTGTGGGAATACTGAAAGAAGTAAACGAAGTGCCAACAACAGTAGCGGAACTCTCCGAAGAAGACGCGTTTGGGATGGTTGTCGCCAAAACACTAGCTCGCTTGAGACTGCAAGAAAGGATGCCGACGAAGAAAAAGATAAACGACATCCTTGTTTGAGGCTAAATAGCGAGTTGAGCTCATACAAGTCAACCCATTACATGCAGCTCCAGTTGCTAGAGCGGTTGAACAATACATGTACTTCCCTAGTCAGTTTTCTACTTTGTAAACATTTCGAAAGTTAAATGGTATCAAATTTTTCTATATGACTCCATTTTTGCTCATGGATGTTACGTAACATCCATGAGCTTAGGAGGCAGTCGGATGGCACTCGATCACTCGATCACTCGATCACTCGATCACTCGATCACTCGATCACTCGATCACTCGATCACTCGATCACTCGATCACTCGATCACTCGATCACTCGATCACTCGATCACTCGATCACTCGATCACTCGATCACTCGATCACTCGATCACTCGATCACTCGATCACTCGATCACTCGATCACTCGATCACTCGATCACTCGATCACTCGATCACTCGATCACTCGATCACTCGATCACTCGATCACTCGATCACTCGATCACTCGATCACTCACTCACTCACTCACTCACTCACTCACTCACTCACTCACTCACTCACTCACTCACTCACTCACTCACTCACTCACTCACTCACTCACTCACTCACTCACTCACTCACTCACTCACTCGGTAAATTTATTCATTAAGCCGGATTAAATCGTTTCTCCCAACCCTCCCCTGCTTAGTATGGTTCTTTTCCTAGGCACTTCGTGAGGTAGGTTCAGCAGGTTTTAGCGGGGTACTAGAAAGGCGAATTTTTTGTCCGACAACAAGGAGTTCATACATATGGCGGCTAACGCGGCACGAAGATGTTTTTTGGTTCAACTCGTGGAGTTGTAAAATTGAAATTTGTCAAGCTAAGCAGCAGTAGCTGTAACAAATGGACATGGAAAGACAAGAAGCATAGCGCTTGTCAAAAACCCATGTGTAAATTTATATTGAAAGGTCAAGGTGTTTTTTCATTAGACGTAAACAAAATTCTCCGATTACAAGTCACGCTAAACTCACGCTATGCAAAGAATGTAATCAGATACTCTTTTTTTCGTATATTTGCTGAAGGGCAAGAGAGTCACGTTTCGCAGACAGTGTAAGTAACCACGTTTTTTTAACCGCGTTTTTTTAAAGCGTGGTTTTCAACCGCATACTGCGGTTCTTGTTCTTCCTGATTCGTGACCTGAAGGTTTTGCGTGATCCGTGAAGAACCTGAAATATTAACCGATATTCGTGATTTTACCACTGAAATCTTTTTTGAAATCTTTTATTTTTTGCACTGTTATATAGAATTTACATTACAGTAGGTACATTATAAAACAAAATCAAAATAAAGTAAGACTGAGACACAATTTTGAGACACAAGTTCTCCGAATAGTCTAACGAGAGTGCCTTAGCCATGCAATATGCAATACGGAGCCTTGATTTAGCCATTCGCGATTTTGCTTCCTACAAACACTGTTTTTAATGTAAGAACAGGTCCTTACTTTCTTATTTTCGTAATTCGGGAAAACGAAATTTTTTTTATCCGTGAACCGTGATCCTCTGTATTTTAGGTTCGTGAACCGTGCCAGAGACTTCCCAGTACGACCCTCTTGATATCTAAAGCTTTTAATCGGACATTGTAAACAGACCACGAGAAGATGGTAAATTGTTTTTTGTTAGATTATTTTTTTCAGTGCTGGCCTGATGGGCCGCTTGGCACAAATGTAGACTTTGACTTCCACCGTCTGAGTTTCTATTTGCAGAACGAGTGCTTGTGCCAAACGTTTCCCATGAAAATCACTTGATTTTCATGCGAATGACCGTGCAGGTGACATATATTTTCATACCAATAGTTTCGCTCAAAGACTCGTTTTGCCACAGGGGCAAAAGTAAACTTGGCATTGGGCTATTCATCCATGAGCTGCTCAGAGAGCCTTTGATTATGTTTTGTGGAGATTTTCGATATTCCAGATTGTTGATACTGATACATTTGGACAAAAAGAATACTCGCAATTTTTTTATGCAATAAAATAACTGCTATTATAACAGTTTCAATTTTATTTATACATGGAAACACATATACAAGCGAAAACTAACGATAGAAAAGTCTCGTTAATGAGATGTTACTCATTAAACAATTACGACCGTGTCTAAATGTACAATCAGACTCAATTCGCGCCAAGGTCTTTGTTTAACTTATGCAAATTATTGACGCTGGACTCTTAGTTACTCTCGTAATCGCATTTTTAATTTAGTTTCTCTTGACAATGGCGCCAAGATGTCGCCGAAACGTCGGACTTTTCTATCGTTAGTTTTCGCTTGTATATGCATATCTAAATCAACATGGAAACACGCCATCGAAAAATAGGCTGTGTTCACAGGCTGCGATCATGACGGACAAAAAACGATTTTGTGAATGAAGCCACAAGCACGTGCTCATTGCTGTCTTCAGCTAATGAGAGAATATATATTTCCTGAAAAAGTCAAATTGTAAACAATTATTGGATGAGGTTTTTGTGATATCCAGAATAATCAAGGTCGAGGTAATGGTTATCAGCCGAAGCCGAAGACTGAGGCTGATAACCTTTACCGAGACCTTGATTATTTTGGATATCATAAAAACCGAATCTAATAATTGTTTTATTATACATTGAACGAACGCAAAAACTTGGAAGTCATGTTTCTACTTCTTCACTGACGGCTAGCAACACGAATCGCGCGAAGTTGACATGATTACGCTTGGAAATCATGCACTGCGGTCATACATGACATGATAACCCGTGACCTTGACATGATTATTGTATAATCTGCAGTTATGACGTCACGAGCGCTGATTTCGAAAATTCACAGTAGGCTTTCGGCCAATCAGAAAAGAGTTAGAGAGTTGAATGTATAATAATAAACGTAAACTGCTACACTAACGACACAAGAGGAAATTGTTTGTTTGCTAGACATTGTGTTCAAGCGGCTTTTGAGGTTTCAGCGATCTACTGAGAAATTGGTGGCTAAAATGATAATATAAAGAGAAATTAAAGACGGCGGCCAAGAGCTAAACGCAATCAGGAGGAAACAAGCGGCATTCAGAACTCGCTCTCAACAAATCGAGCGAAGCCACTTGATTTCCCGATTTGTTCATTAGGCAAGTAAAAGATAAAAGATATCTTCCTTCTCAACATCAGTTTTTCGAATTGCAAGTTTCTAATAAGCATTTCCTTAGATATAGCGTCGCCAGTATTTTTCAGCGGCCCTAAACAAAAAACAAATCCGTCTCTATTCGCAGGCCAGCGTCACCATGTTCGTTTGTGACATCTCCTGCGACGGGATGCGAAGATAAGAAACGATATCTGATTGAACAAGTTTCAAAGGGCTAATTTGGCGCGTAAACGTTCTTGAAAATGAAACGGAAGGGGTGATTGGCTAATTTCGTCAAAGGAATCTGGTTCGGATGTGAGCAGCCATTTCTTTGGGGGGAACCTCGAGATGATTTGGTTTTATCAACTGAGTTGATAATGTGAATTGTATGGCGTTATATCTCCGCCAAAATTCGACTTTCGCTTTCGATGTTCAGTTCACATTCTATGTTTGTTGTCCGCGATTCGACATTAGAGTTTCGCAATGCGACATTGAACTTGCAACATTAGAGTTCCACAATGCGACATTGTAGTTTGCCAATACGACGTTGGTTTTCCATGCGACATTCCAGTTACGCATTTTCTATTTCACGCCTACCATCCAACATGCTCAGTTGTCATTTTATGCTAGTTTCAACATGCTTGGTTGTCATTTTATGCCAGTTGTGTAGCAGCTCTCGAAAGGTTTGTTGTGATTGGCTTGAAGCCTTTCGTGAGTAGCGAGGGTAGCGGGCTTTGTGATTGGTTGATAAAGATAAAGATTGTCAGTTACATGTCATCCGGCATGTGAACCCATTTCGCTTGTGCTAAACAAATCTGTATCGAGAGTTATAGATTTTCGCGCAGAAGACAGTTAGCCCGGTGAAGAGGTATTTAGCCGAAGCTTTGATTTTCACCTCTTATTCTGTTTTTTGTAGGTGTTCTTTTTAATACACCTTGATTCGCTCAAAATTGTATTCTCTACTTCTACGTTTATTCAGTTGATAAAATCTTGTAAGATATCACATCAACTATAGTACGTGTTCGTACTATTATTATCTACTTCTTTAAATAAAGTGCTAGCAATGTAGTGCAGTAGAAAGAGGAACATAACGGACACTATTGAGCGGCAACCAACGGCTGGTAAACAAATGCAATCACGGGGTGTAATGCTTAGCCCGTGTGTGTTTTCGGGCCAAAAGTTCTTGGAAGGCTGGTGGAAAGACACATTTAGCTAAAGGTTGTCTTTTTTCCCGGAAATTTGAAAATTCCTTGAATTCTTTGTTCCATTGGGGATCTCACGCTGGGCGTTTATAGCTATTCCAGCGGTCACAGATCGATCGGCATGCAATGTGTTTCTCTTACTTCACCTCAGATGATTTAGAATACTTTCTGCAAGCCGTTTACGTTGATAACGAAGGAAGTATTGCAACTCCTATTGATCAGTTGCCGGGTGAGTCGAAAAAGAAGAAGAATGACTCGAGAAATACGATAAATAAAATGTATACAAATCTTAGCATCTGAATTCCGCTATCGCATCGATAATATTTATTGCGTGAATTTTAAGTGTTAAAATGTAGCTTTTCTTAACGCCCGTGTCCTAACACTATTACGAAAAGGAAATTTACAGTCTATCGATTACTGGCCCCTTGAAGTGGAAAATACCCTCGACACCTCAAAAATTGCAAATTTAGGGCCTGATTACATGGTGAATTTCAGCCCGGGGTGAATTTCAGCTCGGTTGGCCGGGCTGAATTTCCAGCCCGGCTTCTGAAACAAATCCTCTAAAAATCAAACTGGCGATTACATGGAAAAGAATTCAACCCGGGCCGCAATTCAGCCCGGGCTGAAAATCCTAGCCCGGTTTCAAAAACCGGGCTAGGATTTTCAGCCCGGGCAAACGGCCTTAAAAATTAGAAAAAATCTCATGTAATCGAAACGGAATTTCAGCCCGGGCTGAAAATCGAGCTTGGACACGCGCAGTGATTTTTTTTCTGGGAAACGATATCTCAGCCCGGGCTGAAATTCGTCATGTAATCGCAACAAAATTTCAGCCCCCCTAGTCGGGCTGAAATTTCAGCCCGGGCTGAAATTCACCATGTAATCAGGCCCTAACTTACCTTGGAGGGCGTTCTACGTTTCCAAAGTTCGCCCGCCGGTAGGCCGGCCCCACTCGCTGAACAACTTCAAAAGCCAACAAAAAGTAGTGCTGCTCGGTGAAGTTTTTGACAAGTCCAAGATACTGTAAGGCTGTTGTGCATGCATTTGAAATTTATGAATGAAACAATGTATTTTAATGGTAATATAAAGGATTCCAGGGAGTTATTTTGGAGAACATTTCGACGTAATTATGGTAAGTTGAGAGATAAAGATCGGACTGATAGTCCTACACTATCGAAGAGCGCGAATAAACACATTTTCTTCTTTTTAAATTTGTTCAAAATTTTTTCTTATTTATTTTTTGGAAACTAAAAATTTTGGTTTGTTCTTTGGGTTTTGTTAAATATGAGCATTAATCAAACTACTGTAGTTCATTCGAGGGTCCTTAGATAAAATTTTTCTGCAGAAATTAAAATTCATAGAAAGCGAGGCGCCGTGTGTAAAACTCATTTCAGGTACATCTCACAACCGACTGAAACCTTCTGATAGTTATAAACGATAGAGACGCTGCAAACTAAACGCTCGTTTTTGAACGTTTTGAACGATACGGACGATAACAGCTGTTTAACGAAACGAACGTTCTGAACCCTGAAAACAGTGCAAACAGTGTGCGAAGTCAGCCGTGTGTGGCTTAAAATGTAACGTAGACTGTCGCAAATATGTCGAGAATTTAGCCTGCGAAGGTAGACGTATGTTACCGCCCAAAATAACAGCCGTAAATTCATCTGCGTTCGCAGGCTATCGAAAATTCGGCAAGTCATGTAATACTTTTTCGTTGTCTTGCAATAACTCAGAGGAAAAAAGGACATATAAACAGCAATAACAAATAATCTGTTCATGTAAATATTATTATTTTCAAGGAGGATAAATGAAGGACAAATTTTTACCGCCTTCAAGTGTAAACTTATATTTTTTTAACGATTGCAGAGCAAATAATCATTAAGTATCCCACAAAGTGACTTTTTCCTTTATTCCACAAAACAAACACGCACACTCATCATTGATGCAAGGCACATTTTTTTACCCCCCCTTCGACCTGGAATTGAGGAACTTCTCGAGCCACCCCTCCTATCAGGATTTCCAAGTTCAAAGACCGCCAACCACAAATCCGATCTGAATGCATTCAGTAGCATTATTATTGTCATTATTATTATTATTATTATTATTATTATTATTATTAGAGGGCGCTGTTTATTGACCTTTTTTAAAGCGAAATTTTTTTTTGTCCATACATCGTCTGTAAAATTACAAGACGATGTATGGACAAAAAAAAAATCTCTACATTTAGTTATTAACTAGTACAAATTTCTCCTATCATGATTTTGGTAAATTCTGGTGCATTTTTAAGCATTAGTAGCTGGTTTTGCGAGCTCACCGAACTAATTTTTGTCATGATACCATACATTTCTTCTACTGGTTACCCCCCAAAAACGCAAAGGATTATGGGTATGTGAAAGTAGCGAATGGCATCATTAAAACTTATAAAGGAACAACTCTCACGTCTGGTAAGAGCTGAGTTTCTTGACAATATGTACTTTACTTGAGTCAATTTAAGGTGTGTCACCTCCAGGACCAAACTGGTGCGGTTTTCATAAATCCGGCAAGATACATAGTTGAAAAAAGTCGAGCTGTAATCCTATGGCTTTTGAGCCTTTATAGCATAATATCACAGAGCGAGGGTAGCGATAAACATTTAAGCTCTAATCCAGGAAAGAACAATCAAGCAACTTTCTTCCTTCTTATTTGCAATCAGTTCCGCCAGGCAACAATCATCCGCCATTCCGCCTGTGGGAGTGAACCCTGTTTGGTCTCCATTACAATATCCACATACTACATTTTCTTTCCGTCCTCACAATTGTGTCCAGCAGTCTACATAAGAGACACATAGCGGTCAAACGTGTGGCGCGTGCGCAGTTCCAGCCAAAACTTTCGCTTAACAAAGTCTTAAATTTTCGCTTTCAAGCCCAAAGTTAAGACAGTCGCTGAAAAGTTAAGCTTTAAACTTCGCATATGACCAGGACATTTAGTGATGGACATCCTAAAGTCCTCCCAGCTTGTAATTTTCTCTCACAGTACTATTTTTATAACATTTTCCTACAAAAGTCTTGTGGGTTTTCTCTTCAAACTCTTGCAAAGTTCGAGGAGGCGAAGACTGGAAGTGGCGTTGGATTTTTGCGTTTGACCGCTGTGTGCATAGTCGTCATCATCGCTACCCTCGCTACTCTCGCTATCCTCGATACTCGCGCTACCCTCGCTACACTCGCTACACTCGCTACCCTCGCTACTCTCGCTACCCTCGCTACCCTCGCTACTCTCGCTACCCTCGCTACCCTCGCTACTCTCGCTACTCTCGCTACTCTCGCTACCCTCGCTACTCTCGCTACTGTAGCTACTCTCGTTACTCTCGCTACCCTCGCTACCCTCGCTACTCTCGCTACTCTCGCTACTCTCGCTACTCTCGTTACTCTCGCTACTCTCGCTACCCTCGTTACTCTCGCTACTCTCGCTACTCTCGCTACTCTCGCTACTCTCGTTACTCTCGCTACTCTCGTTACTCTCGCTACTCTCGCTACTCTCGCTACTCTCGTTACTCTCGCTACTCTCGCTACTCTCGTTACTCTCGTTACTCTCGCTACTCTCGTTACTCTCGCTACTCTCGCTACTCTCGCTACTCTCGCTACTCTCGTTACTCTCGCTACTCTCGTTACTCTCGTTACTCTCGCTACTCTCGTTACTCTCGCTACTCTCGCTACTCTCGCTACTCTCGTTACTCTCGTTACTCTCGCTACTCTCGCTACTCTCGCTACTCTCGCTACTCTCGCTACTCTCGCTACTCTCGCTACTCTCGCTACCCTCGTTACTCTCGTTACTCTCGCTACTCTCGTTACTCTCGCTACTCTCGCTACTCTCGTTACTCTCGCTACTCTCGTTACTCTCGTTACTCTCGCTACTCTCGTTACTCTCGCTACTCTCGCTACTCTCGTTACTCTCGTTACTCTCGCTACTCTCGCTACTCTCGCTACTCTCGCTACTCTCGCTACTCTCGCTACTCTCGCTACTCTCGCTACTCTCGTTACTCTCGCTACTCTCGTTACTCTCGCTACTCTCGCTACCCTCGCTACTCTCGCTACTCTCGCTACCCTCGCTACCCTCGCTACTCTCGCTACTCTCGCTACTCTCGCTACCCTCGTTACTCTCGTTACCCTCGCTACTCTCGTTACTCTCGCTACTCTCGCTACTCTCGCTACCCTCGCTACTCTCGTTACTCTCGCTACTCTCGTTACTCTCGCTACTCTCGCTACTCTCGCTACTCTCGCTACCCTCGCTACTCTCGTTACTCTCGCTACCCTCGCTACTCTCGCTACTCTCGCTACTCTCGCTACCCTCGCTACTCTCGCTACTCTCGCTACTCTCGCTACCCTCGCTACTCTCGTTACTCTCGCTACTCTCGCTACCCTCGTTACTCTCGCTACCCTCGCTACTCTCGCTACCCTCGCTACTCTCGCTACTCTCGCTACCCTCGCTACTCTCGCTACCCTCGCTACTCTCGCTACCCTCGCTACCCTCGCTACCCTCGCTACTCTCGCTACCCTCGTTACTCTCGTTACTCTCGCTACTCTCGTTACTCTCGCTACTCTCGCTACCCTCGCTACTCTCGCTACTCTCGCTACTCTCGCTACCCTCGTTACTCTCGTTACTCTCGCTACTCTCGTTACTCTCGCTACTCTCGCTACTCTCGCTACTCTCGCTACTCTCGCTACTCTCGTTACTCTCGTTACTCTCGCTACTCTCGCTACTCTCGCTACTCTCGCTACTCTCGCTACTCTCGCTACCCTCGCTACTCTCGCTACTCTCGCTACTCTCGCTACTCTCGCTACTCTCGCTACTCTCGCTACCCTCGCTACTCTCGTTACTCTCGCTACTCTCGTTACTCTCGCTACTCTCGCTACACTCACTACCCTCGCTACTCTCGCTACTCTCGCTACTCTCGCTACCCTCGCTACTCTCGCTACTCTCGCTACCCTCGTTACTCTCGCTACCCTCGCTACTCTCGCTACTCTCGCTACCCTCGCTACTCTCGCTACCCTCGCTACTCTCGCTACCCTCGCTACTCTCGCTACCCTCGCTACTCTCGCTACCCTCGCTACTCTCGCTACCCTCGTTACTCTCGTTACCCTCGCTACTCTCGCTACTCTCGCTACCCTCGCTACTCTCGTTACTCTCGCTACTCTCGTTACTCTCGCTACTCTCGCTACTCTCGCTACTCTCGCTACACTCGCTACCCTCGCTACTCTCGCTACCCTCGCTACTCTCGTTACTCTCGCTACTCTCGTTACTCTCGCTACTCTCGCTACTCTCGCTACTCTCGCTACTCTCGCTACCCTCGCTACCCTCGCTACTCTCGTTACTCTCGTTACTCTCGCTACTCTCGTTACTCTCGCTACTCTCGCTACTCTCGCTACTCTCGCTACCCTCGCTACTCTCGCTACCCTCGCTACTCTCGCTACTCTCGCTACTCTCGCTACTCTCGCTACCCTCGCTACTCTCGTTACTCTCGCTACTCTCGTTACTCTCGCTACTCTCGCTACACTCGCTACCCTCGCTACTCTCGCTACCCTCGCTACTCTCGCTACTCTCGCTACTCTCGCTACCCTCGCTACTCTCGTTACTCTCGTTACTCTCGCTACTCTCGCTACCCTCGTTACTCTCGCTACCCTCGCTACCCTCGCTACTCTCGCTACTCTCGCTACTCTCGCTACCCTCGCTACTCTCGCTACCCTCGCTACTCTCGCTACCCTCGCTACTCTCGCTACCCTCGCTACTCTCGCTACCCTCGCTACTCTCGCTACCCTCGCTACTCTCGTTACTCTCGCTACCCTCGCTACTCTTGCTACTCTCGCTACTCTCGCTACCCTCGCTACCCTCGCTACTCTCGCTACTCTCGCTACTCTCGCTACCCTCGCTACTCTCGCTACCCTCGCCACTCTCGCTACTCTGCCTACCCTGGCTACTCTGGCTTCGCTCGCCACTCTCGCTACTCTGGCTACCTTCGCTACCCTCGCTACTTTGTCTACTCTGGCTGGCTACTCTGGCTTCCCTCGCCACTCTCGCTACTCTCGCTACTTTCGCTACCCTCGCTACTCTCGCTACTCTCGCTACCCTCGCTACTCTTGCTACCCTCGCTACTGTCGCTATACCCTCGCTACTCTCTCTACTATCGCTACTTTGCCTAATCTAGCTACTCTGACTGCTCTGGCTTCCCTCGCTATTCCCACTGATAGCACATTTCTCTGGCTTCTCTAAGACTGACACTTAGTGCCGGTCCCAAAATCGCCCGTCTTGCAGAGAGATGACTGTATTCTTTTTTCTTTCTTTTGCGGTCTGCCCACCGTCTCTAACTTTCCCTTTGTCTATGTGAGTCCCTCTACTACTACCAGATTACCCAAACTATTAGGTCATGTGGAGCTGTCCACTTTGTAAGGGTTGTATATACCCAGGGTGTGTCCATCAACTGTAACTTACTTCCCAGAACCTCATATGTAGCATTTAAGGCATCATGTAAAGAATGTTAGCGCTAGCATGACGGAAATTACAAGAACCCCGTAATGGAACTGTTTCTGACTATTTTCTTCTCTTTACCTCTTGCTTCATTCTTTTCCTCGTAACTTTCTATTTCACTCTGTCACTCAATGTCCTTTCACTTTAATACATTCATTTCTTCTCCTTATATGACAATTTTTAATTAACGACGTACACTCTCAACCAATCAGAACACACCTTACGAGAGCTGCTACATGACCCTTTTATGCTTGTTTCACATTTTAACTTCCGACACGCTTGAGTGATCAACCGTTGTAACCCGCTCTACTTTTGCGGGCTCAATCCAATATGGCGGAGAGTGGGTATCTTGAAGCTCACAACACTGTAAATCAGATAATAACAGCCCTAGAAAACATTACCGACCCACTTGAAATCGATGGACAGTTATTAAGACTCGATTACCTTATCCGCACGCTGGTTAACTTTGAAAACCACCCTCAAACGGATGAAATTATCCGCCTGCTTGGGGAAGCTTGCAACGAACTAACCAGCGCTGCAAGCGAGGCTCAGTCAAGGTTGGTTGATTTAGAGGCCCTCGAGTTTGCTTCTCAAGTTCACACTCAGCGCCGTGGAAGACCAGCCTTTCAAATAAAGGAAGAGCAGTTATCTTTTCTTCTCGATGAGGGATTTAAAATCCCCACAATTGCGCTTCTCTTTAGGGTGTCAACCCGCACAGTAGAGAGGAGAATGAAAAAGTATGGCCTCTCTGTATCAGGTTAGAATATCGGGACTGCTTTTTGTTTTATTATTTTTATTTCATTTAAACAATTCGCCCATGACCTCGGTGGGTGGGGGTTAGCAGCCTGTACCTTGGCGTTGATGAATCAATGGGGCATGTCCCCAAAATGTTGCAATGTGAGAATTGGAACCTTTATATTGAGAACTGTTACGCCAGAAATACTAGAGATGCCACGAAGTAGAAATTACAATGTGTTAGCTGCCCAGAATGTATGCCTTTATCACTGCCAGAATATTCGCAATGTTTTCAACTTTTTGTTTTGCTTCTCCACTGCACCCTACCTAAATAAATAAATAATAAGGCATCAAGTCCCATAAAGACATACATGTAAAATAAATTAGTGATTGACCAACCCATGAACTTCCTCTTGGTGTTGACGCAATTCATTC
This sequence comes from Micromussa lordhowensis, assembly GCA_964020085.1. NCBI lineage: Eukaryota > Metazoa > Cnidaria > Anthozoa > Scleractinia > Lobophylliidae > Micromussa > Micromussa lordhowensis. Next base: position 13,739,400 of record OZ026606.1, read on the forward strand.
ATCAGAACATTTTCATGGCATTCAAGGCATTCAATTACAGTACCACCCTGCAGCAAATAACCATAAAAAACCACTGTTAGCCAAAATGAAATTTTGATAATTTTAACATTCCAACTTTTCAGGTGCAAATGATGCTGGGAAGGTTTTGTATTATAATTATATTCATCTACTGTCTTCAATAATTAATATGGGGTTGACATTTCACATTACTAACCTCAGATTGGACATCTTGCTCCTGGTTTATGATTTCCCCCTGAATATTTCTCTGTAATGGCCGGATATATATAGTAGCTTGGCCAGCTATATCTTTAAGTCGAGCTGGTGAATAGGGCATCTCAAGCTTATGAAAGCCTTGGTCTGTTCCTCCTCTTTGAAACAAACACAGCTCATAGCCGCCAGCCAAATTAAGAGGAGGAAATCTCTCTACCACATAATCATGAATACTGGTTGCTTGTACATCGCATGTAATGGACCCTGGACCCAATCCACAATTGACCAATGATGCTTTAGCTGATATGGTACTTGGGGGCTTTTCGTCATCCACATTACCCAAACAAAACATTTTAAGGGTACAAGTTTGTATTTTCTTTTTTCCCTTTTGGCCTTTTTGGTTTCGGGATGGCTGTGGTTGGAAGGTACGTGTACCCCTGGCAGCATAATTAAACACCCTACGGTGCTCTGCAACTGTTGATTGGATTGTTGACTGATTGTTGACTGAGCTAGAGGCTCCTGATGTTAAATCAGCTGAATCACTAATCTCAGCAGAACCTAAATGAACATAACAGAGAGACCCTGATAAGTGTCTCGAAACAGTTCCCACTACTTTCCAAGGCTTAGAGTTTGATGGGTCATTATAAAGCGTCCGGTGTGCTTTGAAGAACGAGGTCTATAACAATAGCAAAGATATCAGTGACGTCACCTATTGTTATTAATATGCCAACCAGAGAACTATTGGCTGTTGAAACAAAGAGCTCTTTTGTTTAACACTTTGCACATTTAAATAACAAAAACAATGTTTGTAAACAACTATCTTCCCTATAGTTGCTATTCTTATTCAATGAGATGCAAATAAGTGGGCCGGGTATTCTGCAATCTAGCGCACGTGGAGCGCACGACCATCGGCCTCTCACTGACGACGCACCTTGACATACTTCTTTTATGTTATCATTGGCATGGCAAGCGTTCTCTCTCTCTGCTTTCCATATACTACCCACCTTGATTTGCAATTGACATCAACTGCTCCGCCACGCGGCGTAAGGTTGACCTCGCGTTCTGCATCCTTTCGCTCATGTTATAGATATCCGGACCTTGATCCGGACTGTGGAACTTTTGTTAAATTGAGCCCGCAAAAGTACAGCGGGTTACAACGGTTGATCACTCAAGCGTGTCGGAAGTTAAAATGTGAAACAAGCATAAAATGACAACCAAGCATGTTGAAACTAGCATAAAATGACAACTGAGCATGTTGGATGGTAGGCGTGAAATAGAAAATGCGTAACTGCAATGTCGCATGGAAAACCAACGTCGTATTGGCAAACTACAATGTCGCATTGTGGAACTCTAATGTTGCAAGTTCAATGTCACATTGCGAAACTCTAATGTCGAATCGCGGACAACAAACATAGAATGTGAACTGAACATCGAAAGCGAAAGTCGAATTTTGGCGGAGATATAACGCCTTAGAATTGGCCACCGTAAAGAGATTCGAAAGTTGACGTTTCGAGCGTTAGCCCTTCGTCGGAGCGAATTGAGAGGTCAATTGAGGAATTGTGGGTCGTGTGTGGTTTATACAGAAAGATGGAGCTATGCTATTGGTTGGTGCATGGTAACGTGCAAAACAACAGAATTAATTAGTTGAATGAAAAGCGTTTGTTGATACCGTGAGGATTAAGAGTGCCGATTTGACATTTGAATATTTTCTCAGAATCAAGACTAGTGATTCTACACTGAATTCATCAATTTAAATTCCCTGGCTTTAACAGTAGCAACTGAACTATGCTATATTTTCAAAACTTCAACATCAAACCAGCAGACAAGAGCAAACACAACTCACAGTTCACTCTTAAATTGACATAAATCGACAGATCACCCTCAATTTGACATTTAAACAACAGTTATCTGTTCACCTTTAATATAGCTGCTTATCAACAACAGTTCATCCTCAATTTGACTTTCTTTCCTTTGATGAACATTAACTTCATGACGAGAGATCTTCCATGTCCAGTGTAAGGACATGTCTGGATATTGAATTTATTTTCAATGGGTTTATGCAGAATGTTATCTGTTGACATAGTCACATGAACTACATTTGTATAACTAGATACATCAGGTGCAGTAGAAAATATTTTTTTAAATGAAAAAAGCATCTTTGAGCTCGTCTATTTTGTAAAACAACAATAAAGTGAAATCAACACCTCTGAGCTTGCGCATTGACGTGAAATCAACATTTTACTGTTTTTTATTTAAGTGAAGAAATAATTGCTTTCAAAATAATTGTTTCACAACTTGAAGCGAGACAAACTTCTTTGCTTTGTTGTGGAATAAAACTTGTTTTGAGCTTTTTACTGGCAATTCTGAGCATGTGAAAAGCAAATATAGCATAAAATTTGACATACATGTATGCATACAGTAAGGTGGATTACCTAACAAGGATTACCTACCAGTTCCAACCCTACAATTGTGTGCACATTCCCACTTGCATCTTTCTCTTCGCCAATATAACGTACAGTTCCTCTGGCTGGGTAATCCTCTATAAATGTGACAACTCTTTGATCCATTTCAAGTACTTGGTTGATTCTTTCCTGAGGCAACTTTCGTTCACTTATTCCTTTAAAACCTGCAGCCATTAGTCTTGATGTAAAGCCTATCAAAGCTTGAGCATTTCTATCTCCTTTTGGAGATTTAGAGTCAGAAATCTCTCGAGGTGTTAATTTATCAAGTCCAACAAAGACACCAGAGTCTAGCGGACAGGTAAAGTAACGCTTGTTCCTGAATGTCCCATCTGATGTTCCTTGCCCTAAATTTTCCTAAAGGAATAAAACCGAAAACAGATTATTATAAATAATCCACCTCAGGACCCCAGCAAAAAATGGAAAAATTTGCAAAAATACCCTGGCCAGTTTAATCAATTAATCTGCTTGCCTGGGGTTTTCAAACACATTACTGCACTTTTCAGTAACATGCGGACTCTAAAATTCAAGGCTCAAACCAACAAATGCGTTTCTCACTGCCGTCAATCAAATATTCTCGGCATGTTTATACTGTACTAATTACTAACAAGTCACTGCCTGTTTTTATAGGACTTTGTGGATTTAAAGAGAGCATGGTTCAGAGGCACTGGCCCATTTAAAACTGCCAAGAAATCCAAAAAAGCCATTTTGACATGAAAGCATGTCACACAATCAATCTTTAAGAGATCAGAATTATTAAAATTTGTAATTTTGCATCAAGCTTCATCTAAAATCCTTGATTACACATGTCTAAAATCTACTTGTTGTTCTAAAATCATAATCAATAATTTACTCGGTGGATGGCTTGCCTCTTTAGGGTTAGGGTTAGGGGTTAGGGTTAGGGGTTAGAGTTTTTTTTTTAGCAGAGAAAGTTACTTGCCCAACACTGGAATCTACTTGTCCCAGACAAACAAGACAGGGGTTTTCTCGAGTCCTGCATGAGCTAAGGGGCTGACAACAACAACAGTTACTAGCATTTTTTCAGCAGTCCCACATTAACAGGTCAATAATAGCCTTCTTTTTGAGTTAATGCTAGCATAAGGCAGAGAAAAAAATGGCCAAATGTTGGTGAACAAGTTATGATCATTTTCCTGATAGTAGAATTACCATCTTTTAAAACAGTCCTTAACATTGTAATTTTAGGGTTTTAAGTGCTTTTAAATAACTCAAAAACAAATTCAGTGACCTCCATTACGAACGTGGCAAACAGGGAATTCTGAATTTAACAGAATTAAACAAAATTTGAATCAACAAATTTTTGGAAACGGATTTCACTATAAAAATTAATGTTAAAAAACAACAACATTTTGACCATTCGAGAGTCATTTTCAAGTTGAAGAGTAAAAATTTCTTGTATGTGCTTCCATAGATATAATCGATTATAAATGCTAATAAGACAGACTAAGACTCTAAAATATTTACATAAAAAACAATACAAGAAAATTGCGGCATGAATGATAAAGAAAACACTAAGGTGATAGAAATGATAAAAAGTGAAATAATTAAGTAAATAGCTTCGCATGGATCGAGCCACACCAAAGCTGCCTTTAACAATTTTTGTCTTAAATACTGTAATTACTCTGTTTATAAGATTAATATACAAATTCATATGGGGGTAGCCACACATTTTTTTGACATAATTAGCCTTGAATCTCAACAAAAATACTGAAATCAGCATTTTGTGGAAAAAAAAGGAAAGCTTAGGATCTTTTCTCACATATTTCCTTAGAATTTACCTGTAGACACATACAGAAAAGCAAACACATTTATAAAGATCTTAAAGCTACATGGTAAATGGTAACATGAAAACCATTTTTGGTATGTTTTTTTTATAATAAAATTGTTGCAACAGCACTTTTAGCGTTTCTGACAGCCTTCCTCTGGTTTCAGCCAAATATATACAAGTATAGTCTAGATAGCTTTTCATTACAACCAGAAACTAATCACATGTTGAATAGGCTTGTCACTTCCATTTCATAACATAAAATGTAGGCCTGGCAACATGTGTTTTTTTAAAGTTATTCATCGTTTTTGAAAACAACATTTTTTCCTATCCTCTCCCCAGTAAGTACAAGTAATACATTTGCGCCTCTCGCACTTGTCTCGTGCACGCGTACTACACCATCAGTAGGTACATGTTTACAGTTGCATTTCAGTATTGTTTTTGCTGGAAGCCATTAATAGTTAGTGGTTAGCGATACACTGCTATTCTGGTATTCCTGGTTTTAGTACAGGTTCGTAATTTGATTTGGTCACAGTAGGAAAACTTTGCTTTCATCTTGGTAGCGTAGTTGATTATGTCAATGCCAACCCTAGTGCATGCATGGCAGTTAAACCATGTCTTTTTTTTTTATTTTTATTTTTTATTACAATTTAATGGCATAAAAAAAAGCGATTGATACAATAAATAGAAACAAAGCCATAAGGATAGTCTGCAAAAGAGTCGGAGACCCCATACAAGGCAGACCACCTGTACAGTAGACGAATAATATTATATAACGAAAATAAAGCCAAAAATATATATAAAAATGTCTAAGAAAACAGTATGCTGAGCAAAAAATAATAATAAATTATACAATTCTAGAAAATAAGAAATCCCTTACTCCCCTCTTAAAACTAGAGATACTTGAGGCTTGCCGGACAGAAAGTTTTTTTTTTTTTTTTTTTTTTTTTTTTTTTTTTTTGCCGGACAGAAAGTGGTAACACATTCCACGAGTCAACAATCCTATTAAAAAAACTAAACTTAAAGGTATCAGTCCTTGCATAGTTCTTCTTCAATATAAGTTCATCCCTTCCCCTTAAAGAGTACCCCTCAGAAATTGAATAAAATTGAATATACGAGGAAACGTCTAAGTTAATATACCCATTAAGAGCTTTATAAAAAAACAAAACATCCAACAGAAAGCGTCTATCCTTTAAGGATAACAAATTCAATCTTTCTATTCTAGTATCATACTCAACATCTGTCTTAAGTATGAATTTTGTAGCTCTTCGTTGAATCCTTTCCAACTTGTCGACATTTCTAGCTATGTAAGGTGACCAGACAACAGTACAATACTCCAGTTGCGACCTTACCAAGGCACAGTACAAGGTCCTTAGGGTGGTTACATCAGTCAGACCCCTGCACGTTCTTTTAATGAGGCCAAGGATCTTATTAGCCTTACTTGATATTTTGTCGACATGGGCATTCCAAGACAGCATACTCGTAGTGACTAAACCAAGATCACAGAATTCAGATGTTTCCTCCAAGGTATTATTATTGAGCTGAAGATCAGAGCGGAAAGGCATCTTCTTCTTGGTGATACGCATTAGTTTACACTTCTTCACATTGAAGTCCATTAGATTTTGTTGACTCCATGAGTACAAGTTATCCAGATCTGATTGAAACACTTGATAGTCGGAAGGACAGTTTATCAGTCTTACGGGATACACAGAACCTGTGTGCACTAACAAAAGTAGGCACCATCCTTAATCACAATTAATCAAGATTCAAACAAACAATTTTATTGTAGCAGCGGTTTTATGAGCCAAAATTAGAGTGGCTTTGAACCCCCTCCCATACAGATACTAACAATTATTTTCCAATTGCAAAAAGTTGTAATTCAACATTGAAGTGTATATGACCCAAAAAATAAGTCTTTTTAAAAATACGCTCATTTAAAAGGCTTTCCAAAGTAGAGTAAAAATTCTTGTATGTGCTTCCATAGATATAATGTGTAGTTCCAGAAAATATCCATACCCCCACCACGGAGGGAATTTCACGTAAGCCCCCCCCTCCTCCCCGGAATTTCCATTTTTTGACCAGTAAAATAACCCCCCCACCCCTCCGGAATTTCCACTACTATTTTGTACACCCCCCATACCCTCTGGAAAAAATAGTTTTGGCAAGAAAGTGAGTTAAAGTAAAAGTAAACACTCCAAACATTTAGCCATCTGCATTGCACGTAACTACTAAGCTTAATATTCTCGATCGATTGTAACATCTATATCTGAAGATACTCGCAAAGAAAGCGTTCAAGATTAGTGAAACATGCTTTAAAAGAAGAAATAAAATGGAAACTTGTCAAATTACCTTCCAACACGACCAACTCCCTTTGTAAATGTGGTACAATTTCCATTAAGGACTGATAAAATGCGTGTGGATGAAATTGACACTGTACTTTTATTGCGAACACGATCGCTAACAGACTCGAGACGAAAGCCAATTTTACAGCAAAACTACATACAAATAGACAGAGATAAGCAGGGATACGAAATTCTCAAGTGTGTGAAATCGTAACATCATTTCTACATTTATAAAGAAACTAATTTTCATGAAAGAAATCGACTGCCACTTCGAAGACCGATGCGAAAACAAACTAGGCTAGTCTCCAGTGCTTTTCGGTCCACAAGGTGACTGAATGTGGACTGGTAACAAGTAATGGCGGCCATGTCCACGCAACGGCACGTTCTTCGCATTTGTTAGCTTCCAAAATGCTTTTTGAAGAGGGAAAATGTATTTCAAATATAATGCGAGTCAAAAGCAAGTATTCAAGCCACTATTTTTCATGTGAAAGTTCTACTTAGTAGGTAAGAGAAGATTTTTGAACAGCTAGATCGACATTCAAATCCGAATTGAATCAAAAGACCTCTGGAAACTAAAACGATCATACAACCCCCCTTCCCCCTGGAATTTCCTGGGTCTTTGACCCCCCCTCCCCTTCGGAATTTCCAATTCCCTCCGTGGTGGGGGTATGGATATTTTCTGGAACCACACAATCGATTATAAATGCTAATAATATAATAATAATAATAATATTAACATATTTAATCAGGGTAAACCCGTCAGCAAATGCTGTTATCAAGGGGTGCCCTGAACAACTAAAAATAGAATTAAAATAGCATTAAAAGTCCTAAAAACATTACAAAATGAAGTAAGATGATATATACAATAATTAAAAATTCTAAGAGTTTCCAATATAAAAGTCCTTAACCAATGTTTTAAAAATTAAAAGAGATTCGGTTGTAACGGCATCGATTCAAGGTAGAACACGTTTCAACTCTGTTTATTAACCTCAGTAGTGTAGTAACAACAGTAACAGCTACACAAACAGCATTAACAGGCCGAACAGTGGTAAACAGGTAAAACCTAGGTGACAAAAATTACAAAGCGACGTATTTCTAACTTAAACGAAACAAAAGCGACAAAAATGTGCAAATAAAGATAAATTGAACTTTATACATACGTTGTTGCTCCTTTTGCTGTTTTGAATATCGAAACCGTTAAGAGAACTGGATTAAATCTCGTACAAAATCACACTTAGTCGAAAACACAGGCGCCATTTTCTTTTCCCAGCACATGGTTTTTTCCCGCGAGAAGGATTGTGGGAAGAGCGAGAGCGAAAACCGCTGGCTAAACAAAAATCGCAGCGAGTGAATTAGCATGAATTAAAAGCTCCTGACACATCGGTTTCTTTCATACTCGATGGCAAATTATTAAAAACTTGAGCTCCAAAAAAGTAACAGCCTTTCTTTGCAGATTCAGTTGAAACCTTTGGGACAAAGATGTCGAGACCATTGCGCCTAGTGGAATAATTGTGAAAAGTTCTGACAAAATACTCCTTGAAGAGATCTGGAGCAATGTTGTGGACACATTTAAAGACAAAAGTGACAATATGCATGTTACAACGTGCCTTAAGTGACATCCAACTTAATTGTCGTAACAAATGCTCGTGGCTAAGGCTACTATCCTTTAAAATAATTCTAGCAGCTCTCGTTTGTAAAACGCTCTAATGCATGATATCTCGAAGGTGCCAAGTTGTTCCAAACAAAATCGCAATAATTCAATTTAGGAAGAATCATAGCTGTAAAAATCCTTTCAGCTGCATGGACAGTGAGGTTATTTCTTACTCTACTTAACAAGCCAAGCTGTCTAGATACCTTATCAACTAGTCGAGTGACATGTTCCTTAAAAGATAGAGATTGATCTAGATAGACACCTAAATACTTATAGAAAGGTCTACAATTAAGAGCTTGTTCTCCTAAATAAACACCACTAAGATTGTCAGAGTTAATCTGGTTGCGTTTCATAGCCGTTCCAAAGATCACATATTCAGTCTTCTTAGGATGAATAAGACAGACTAAGACTCTAAAATATTTACATAAAAAACAATACAAGAAAATTGCGGCATGAATGATAAAGAAAACACTAAGGTGAAAGAAATGATAAAAAGTGAAATAATTAAGTAAATAGCTTCGCATGGATCGAGCCACACCAAAGCTGCCTTGAACAATTTTTGTCTTAAATACTGTAATTACTCTGTTTATAAGATTAATATACAAATTCATACGGGCTTTTAGACAGGCAAGTATAAAATGGAAGGGCTTATATCCAAGAGAGCCTATAACTGAAAAAAAAAATGTTTTGCAACAAGTTATAGCTGCACATGTTGATTGAAATAGGTTTTTCACATAATAAAACGAACTCAAAAGAAAGAAAGCTAGCAGCTAACCGGATGCAGGGAGGGGGCGGGGGTTATAAGTGGGGGTGTTTATAAGCGGCATTTTACAGTCTTCAGGAATCACATACATCTATTAGTTGCTTTTCACTCATCACAGGCTAATTTCAACCCTCATCGTGTGCCACACATTAAGGACAGTGCCAACTAAATACAAAGGTTTTTGCCTCAGATTAGGACAATGCGGAAAACGTACATCTTTGCAAGGGCTATTGGAATCCAAAAAGGAAAATGGGGGTAGGCACACAATTTTTTTTGAAATAATTAGCCTTGAATCTCAACAAAAATACTGACATCAGCATTTTGTGGAAAAAAAAGGAAAGCTTAGGATCTTTCCTCACATATTTCCTTAGAATTTGCCTGTAGACACATACAGAAAAGCGAACACATTTACAAAGATCTTAAAACTACATGGTAAATGGTAACATGAAAACCATTTTTGGTATGTTTTTTATAACACTTTTAGCATCTCTGACAGCCTTCCTCTAGTTTAGCCAAATATATACAAGTATAGTCTAGATAGCTTTTCCTTACAACCAGAAACTAATCACGTGTTGAATAGGCTTGTCACTTTCATTTCATAACATAAATTGTAGGCCTGGCAACATGTGTTTTTTTAAAGTTATTCATCGATCGTTTTTGAAAACAACATTTATTCCTATCCTCTCTCGCACTTGTCTCGCGCACGCACACTACACCATCTGCAGGTACATGTTTACAGTTACATTTCAGTCTTATTTTTTACAGAGAACAGCTAGTTTTTTAACTGGAAGCCATTAATAGTTAGTGCTTAGCGATACGCTGCTATTCTGGTATTCCTGGTTTTAGTACAGGTTCATAAATTTGATTTGGTCACAGTAGGAAAACTTTGCTTTCACCTTGGTAGCGTAGTTGATTATGTCAATGCCAACCCGAAGGCATGCATGGCAGTTAAACCAATATGTCTTACGGGATACACAGAACCTGTGTGCACTAACAAAAGTAGGCACCATCCTTATTCACAATTAATCAAGATTCAACTTAAGTGTACAAACAATTTTATTGTAGCAGCGATTTTGAGACACCTTTAATTTTTGAAAAATTAGAGTGGCTTTGAACCCCCTCCCATACAGATACTAACAATTATTATACATTCAACTCTCTAACTCTTTTCTGATTGGCCAAAAGCCTACAGTGAATTTTCAAAACCAGCGCTCGCGACGTCATAACTGCAGATTATACAATAATCATGTCAAGGTCACGGGTAATCATGTCAAGGTCACGGGTAATCATGTCAAGGTCACGGGTTATCATGTCATGTATGACCGCAGTGCATGATTTCCAAGGGTAATCATGTCAACCTCACACAATTCGTGTTGCTTGCCATCAGTGAAGAAGCAGAAACATGACATGAGTTTTTGCATTCGTTCAATGTATAATAAAACAATTGAAGGGTTCGGTGGAAAAAGGGCGTTAGGATTTTTACTCAAAAGTGAACTTTGTCAAAAACGCTCCAAATTTCGTATGCAGTTTTGTTTAGGTGCGTTAAACAATGTTCTGTATGTGTTTTCCCTGAAATTTGCTTCGTTTTCGAGATATTACGTATGCAGAAAAACCTGTATTTGTTGTCACGTCAGCGCGTGACCGCAAAGACGGTAATTTCACTTAAAATCCAGCAAAATATTGATCTTTCGCAACGTGTAACCTTAAAAAATGTTGAATTCAGGTTTTCAAAACCATTAAAATGTTGATTTAACGTTAAGGCATGACAGCGAGCACTTTTGTTTCACTTAAAAGCGAGCAAGCTAGTCATTTTACGCAGCGCGGAAGCTCAAAAACGGCCATTTCAGGCCTAAATAGGTTAAAATGTTGATTCAACGTTAAGGCATAACAGCGAGCACTTTTGTTTCACTTAAAAGCGAGCAAGCTAGTCATTTCACGCAGCGCGTAAGCTCAAAAACGGCCATTTCAGGTCTAAATAGGTTGAAATGTTGATTTCACGTTAAACCTTGAACGAAAGCATGTTGTTTTCACTGAGAAAACAACAAAATGTTAACTGCTTGCAACGTATAAGCTCAAAAATGTAGGGCTGACAGATAAACAGATTTACGCTTTTGTGAAACCGTCGTACAAGTCTCATCTGCATGGCCTCTGATCCCAGAAATTTGAAACACTACAAATCATGCCGATTTGAAATAAAATCAAGGCAACCTGGATCACAGATCTATGTTTCAATCGATCGCTTCTTGTTGGCCATTATTATGTTGGAATAAAAAAGGAAAAAAACAAGCTCTGCAATTAGTTAAGAAATATCGTCTCGTCTTGTCTTGTCTTGTCCTGCCGAACGTGATCGCAATGCATGCCGGGAAGGTTCCTTTACACCTCGTGCGCGGGTAAACATGGCGGATGATACAAGACAAATTTTATAAGTCTAAAAGCAGTTCTCACTTTCCAAACTTTGATACTAGCAACGCTTGGCAAATGGGCCACAACTCACGACAGGGTTTTTTTCTTGGGCAAGAAATGCTCTTGGACTTTGCTGCCTGGATCGACCTGACTTCAAACGCCGATATCAGTTGCGTTGGAAGTTACAGAACACATTTTGCTTCTTTAAAACGTGTTGGTGACTTACGGGTTATCAAGGCTTTATGATGCCTTTCAACCACCAGGCAGGCTACAAGGTACTTAAAAACAATGCTTAAGATATTAGTCGAAAGAGCTGTAATGCATGGCATCTCTTTTCAGCTCTGAGTGGGATTTGCTTTGACGCTCGATCGAAACTCACGTGTTGTGTTTACGTCACAATAACCTGTATAAAATTTCTCTCTTACGGGTTAAACTCCATACGCAATTTCTTTAAATAGATATCTTGATTTTTGATAGAAGTAAAGGAACAGAACGAAAAAAAAGATTGTCCGACCTCGTATCGAACCCTCGACCCGTGTCACGGCAAAACAAGTACGAGTCTGGGCTCTTTAGCCCCTTATCCATTGCGCTAACAAAGCAGATGTAAGAGATTTAGGTATTATAGTGAGTTCATCGCTTAGCGAAACAAAAGGTTTCTTTTGTTTTTCATTCAAGAAAAGGTCCCCAGAGGATTCCCTTGGAAAAATGTGTTTTTTTGCATACGTAATATCTCAAAAAGGAAGCAAATTTCAAGGAAAACACATACAGAACATTGTTTAACGCACCTAAACAAAACTGCATGCGAAATTTGGAGCGTTTTTGACAAAGTTCACTTTTGAGTAAAAATCCTAACGCCCTTTTTCCACCGAACCCTTCAGATAAATGAGGTGAAATTAATTCAAATCCAATTAATTCAATTTGCATTTCAATCCATGCCATTATCAGTATTATTAGATTCGGTTTTTGTGATATCCAGAATAATCAAGGTCTCAGTAAGGGTTAGGCTGAGGCTGCTACCCTTACCTTGACCTTGATTATTCTGGATATCACAAAAACCTCATCCAATAATTGTTTATTATTTTCCAATTGCAAAAAGTTGTATTAATTCAACATTGAAGTGTATATGACCCGAAAAATAAGGCTTTTTAAAAATTTGCTCATTTAAAAGGCTTTCCAAAGTAGAGTAAAATGGCATTTATCCTTTTGTGATATCTTCTTTCGTTCCCGAGATATTCAAGTTTTCCTCTTATGCAAATTTTGTCACTGATGATGTCACTGGTTGTGCAACTACAGTGGTGACACACAAAATCAAGAATATCTCTACCAATAACGAAGCAATGTGATTGAAACTCGGCAGAGATGTTGCACTCTACGAAATGTACCAGATAGTACACATTTTGATGTTGCTATGGCAACATTCTCGGTTCCAGTCTCCTTCCCCTTCAAAATGAAATATTACCATTTGCGACTCAACAGGGCAAAATACCTGGTCCAGGGCAAAAAACTTTTGTTTTATTCCACTTGTCCAAAATAACAAAATACCATTAAAAAACGTAGAAATTTTATAATCTGTTTTGTACCAAATCTGGAGTGTTTATTTTAACAGCTATTTCAATTCCTGTTGTTCTTTGCACTTTTTATACACCATTTCATATAGACACATCGGGGATCACTAACATTCTTTATGAACAATACGCGACTTGAGAAAATGCTGCACATCTGTGAGGCATAAAAACTGGGATCTAAGATGAGACATATAAAGCATCTTCCTTCAGCACCTTTCATATAGCAGAATGGCTTGGAGCGTTTCATGTCATTTGGATTAGGCTATTAGCCTGACTGCAAAAGCATTAAGAGGTTTTATTACTTCTTTAATGATCACAAAACTTGCCACAATGGTAATTGTTTCGTTCAAGTGTTGATGAAGCCTTGTCTCAAACGAGGCAGTCATTTCCATATGTGGAATGTGGATCCCAGAACAGAACCAGATATTCTCCGAAAACAAAAGCTGACAAAGGCGAAAACGAACGAGTAAGTTGCCGTGAAAAGAACCCAAACTTCGCGAAACTCAGGTTAGTTTACAAAGTCCAAAATGCTTAGGAACTCGGACCTCAGTAGAAAAGAACACGTTTTTTTTTTCGGCAAACTCTACTCGTCCAGTAGGACAAGTGCTTTCGTAAATCCACTCTTCCGAGATAAGATGGTATTCGTCTCGGACGAGCGGACAAGCGGAAGGTTTTTGTCCTGCGGTCCTATCTAAGACATATGCCAGACCCACCTTCCACT
>OZ026606.1:13755796-13768296 GCA_964020085.1 Micromussa lordhowensis
ATGCAGCTATTTTAAAGGCGCTTTTGAGCGACGTACGGCAACCGGAAGTGGACGTTTCTCATTTTTGGGCAGTAGATGCGATCTAATTTTCAAGTAAATCGTCTCTATGCGAGTAAAGACCCTCAGTATTACAAATGTGGTAGCGCCAAGGCGAGTAAAAAGAGAAAACGTCTCATTTCCGGTTGCCGTACGTCGCTCAAAAACGCCTTTGCTTAAGCTCCCTAATATATATTTCTCACACACTGAATGCCATTTGCCTGCCACACGAAAATGCAACAGCACTTTATTACACAAATTCAAAATTCAACTATGTCAAGACTAAGCAACATAGATACGTAATAAAAAATGACAATCATGACTGTTCGTTGTTCTCTCATTGCTCTCTCAATCACTTTTTACTATTCTTGGGTTTCACGTGACGTCACTAGCTCTGCTCAAATCAGTGTCCGCCATGTTGGTGTCCCTCGAGGTGTCAAATTTATGTAAATACAAGCCATTTCTATAGCAAACCTCTTGCTTTCTCAACCAGTTTTTTTTCGATTTTTCGATGGATATTTCAAAAAACAAAAACGAAAATAGTACTGATGATGCATCTAAATGCATCCCAGTGCTCTCTGAGTACGCCAAAGCCTTAGAGGGTCGAGTAAAGGAGAGATCTCGGTCATCGGAGTTGACCCCCCAAGTATACCGACGGACCAGTTTAGTCCGGAATGCTTGCCTCCAGTTGAGATCTCGGACTTGCTAAGCTATCTTGTACTTGAGACTAGTTACTATACAAACCAACAGTTCAAGGCTTTCAAGAGTCTTGAGACGTTCAACCAAATGGTTTCGGGATTTGTGACCTCAGTTGTGGGCAAACTAATCGCCGGAATCGCCGGAAAATATGTTGTAAGAGCACGTGTGCGATACACACAGCGGATGAATGATCCTTTTGTGAATATTTGGATTATAACCGAACAGGATGGGACTGTTTTGTCGGCCCATTTGCTTGGGATGCAAAGCTGGACTAGCAGAATCGTGCTCACATATCGTGAGTGTTTTATTTTATTTGGAGGTCACTACACGAATTCATGGCAAGCTTGCTTGTACTCAAGTAATTACCTACGTATGTGAATGAAGTGCCGTATGCAAGGGTCAAGGACATCAATTTCTCATCTGCTAAGAAGCTTAAAGAAAACCTTGACCAGAAAATCGATAATCTTGATAACCTACAGCAGCCAATAATCTCCAGCCGACCGGAAGCTTCGCAAAGCTTTCGAGTTTCTAGTTCAGGAGCTGTTTCCGCCTCAGCTAATTTGCGTCCTTTGAAGGAGGAAATCGATGAGCTGTACGGAAAACTAAATAAGTGTAAAATCAAAGCAGTGGCTTTGAGTTTGGTTCCTCCCTTTGCCGATCAATTCGTCGACCAAAGCCGTTCAGTCCCGGTAGTTTCAGAATTGTTTCACACTGAAAATTTAAGTCTTCCGAAGACGAAATGTTTGCTACAAACACGCTCACATTTCTAGCACATCCTTGTAGTCAGTGTCACCCCGACTTATCGCAGAAATCCATTCGGTTCTTCTTTTTAAAGTAAGTTCTTCGTGTTCTGGTCCTTGATTTGTTATCACTTTAGGCACACGAAAAAATCATATATCTTTATCCCTTCCACTTTTGCTGGAACAGCCAGAAATCACGCATAAAACCATCGCTTCACTCTCACAAAAACCTCTCTTCTGCTATCATTTGTTTACTCTCGAGGGACACCAACATGGCGGATAGTAACCGTTGCCAAGGAAAATGGTCACGTGGGTGAAACCCAAGAATTATAAGGGGTGGGGGGTGGGAAAAAACTGTTGCACTTTCAAGGCAAGAAACAAAAACTGACAAGCATGTAAACTGACACCCACTCGTACCCAGATCTCCATTCAGTGTGAGAGAACTTCATTTCTTGCCTCTTTCGCAAGCTCAGCCGGCAAGAAAGACATATTCTTACGTCATGATCACGGAAATCTCGCACGTTTCAGCTGATTCGATTAAAAGCAGAATATTTGCTATTTTTAGATCACATCTCGGAAAACTTCACAGCAACAACAAATCAGCATCCTCTGGGCTGGCATGGGACCATACAATCCAGTAGTAAAGAGAGAATTCATTTGTTTTCTACAACATCGCCAGCATTTTCGCTTTCCCGTCACAGGGGTATGATTATTTTGCCGTTTCATTTTCTAAACTTTTGTCCCCAAGTTTGGACCCATGTCCCGAACTTGGCTAATTAACTCTTGGAAATTTAAGACGATGGAGAAAAATCCTGGACCGCGTGGTTCGACAACTCGCGCATGCTCACATCGCGACCTTGGCGAGTTCCTATTCTGATGACGTAATTCCCAATAGAAAAATCCTTATCAGATTTCTCAAATTTCCTTCGGTGAAATTCCTTAAGATGTGGCAGAGAAGTTATTCCTTATTAGCTTTCCTTGCTTTCAATTTATCAGAAAAATTTGTAAGAAAAGGTTTTCGCTTAGCCTAAAAAACACAAAAATGCTAAAAACGAAAAAACTACCTTGACAACCCCTACTTTTTTCGATTTTAAAAGTTTCTTCTTGTCAGACGCTACCCGTTTTGAGCATATCAGAAAATTTTACCGAAGGAAATTGAAGAAAATTGAAATCAAAGCCAAACAAACGTCAAAAATGGCGATGTTTGAGTAGTTTTAATTTGAGACTAAAAGCTGATATCAGACTGGTGACTGCTGAACAGCAAACTTTGGCCCTTGTTTGTTATGTTTGAGTAGCTTTGATTAGGAAAATAGCAAAAAGAACGAGAACATCAACTTTTGATTGAGGTCACTGGCGCGCGCTTCGTGATCTTGCATAACCCTATTGAGCCACCTTAAGGCGGGGGTACACGTGAAGGCTGTTTTGAGGTTGCTTAACACGGCTTTCTGCCAATATCTCGGTCACGTTTCAAGCGACACTAAATCTCTCTGCTTATCTCATTAACCACTGTTTGGCGGTTTTGTGTAAATTTTTGGGTGATTTTTGGGCATTTTGGGAAAGAGATATTTTTCTCAAAGGATAGGTTAAATTGAGGAAAATATGAAATGTTGAAGATTTGATGGATTTGGAAAATTGAAAT
This sequence comes from Micromussa lordhowensis, assembly GCA_964020085.1. NCBI lineage: Eukaryota > Metazoa > Cnidaria > Anthozoa > Scleractinia > Lobophylliidae > Micromussa > Micromussa lordhowensis. Next base: position 13,758,911 of record OZ026606.1, read on the forward strand.
TTGAAGTGAAGAATTAGTAGACGGATACCAAACAGTCCCCTAGCAACCTGGGGCTCTCTTTTCCGGAGGTCAACTGTCTGGTAGTGTTTCCAACCCATCTTAATCCTAACAATTTCCTTTTTTATATCACTTCAATTTTCACACCTATTCATGTTTACCCCCGCCAGAACTGATTCCAATGACAAATTGTAACAACCTCTCGCTTTTGATGCATCTATATTAATTTTAAATTTCCACTGAGAAAAATGTTCAACAGCACTGAGAGCTTGTTCAGTATATCCGCGTCCGCCATCTTGGATTGGCCCCGAAAAAAACTTGTGAGTATTTGTTGAACAATAGTAGAACTTGTCAGTAGTGATAATCTCGTCATCTTTAGAGATTTTTACTATACATAATTCTTCTAAGTAGCTAAACTATTCCAGACACCCAGTCTCTTCCGAATAGAAAAACCGGCCAATTCTCACATTATTTTGATACGTCACGGACGTTAGGGAGGATTGCGTGACCAGGGTAGGAAGCACGACGCATATAAACAGAACTCAGAAAGGCTGACCGTACGGTTGGGGTTAACTGTATATAATTTCCAATATTTCGTCAGGCACGGCCTGACTTCTTCAGGGAATGTTTTATATACAGTTAACCCCAACCGTACGGTCAGCCTTTCTGAGTTCAGTTTTTTCACGCCTTTGCATTTGCTGAACAGAACCTACCAGGTTCCGGTACTTTTGACTTGTCCGTTGGCCCTTTCTAGAGTTTGAAGATATAAACAGCATTTTACGTGGCAGCCCGCTCCTCTGTACTAGCTGTAGCAGTAGGGATTCTGTCCAAGTAACCAGGCGTAACTAATCGAACCAAATCGAACTCAATCATGCGATTCTGGTTCGGTAATCGAACACAATCGAACGCTCACAAAATGTTTGGAGCAATCGCACTAATCGAGCTGTTCGACTGAGTTCGAGTAGTTCAATTATATTAGTTCGATTGAGTTCGAATAGGTTCGATTATGTTAGAGACAAACAGCGGTCAGATAGCATTCGACTGGAAATGGGGTACTACAAGTGTCATAAGCGCGGTATTCCCCAAATAACGAATAAACAAACCCAATAAAATAGCTTTTTTCAATTTTATTACAATCCCGGTTACGTCAGGGCAATGTGAATCCTTTCTACCCCAAGGAACTAACTAAACCCCCAGCTACGCAAGCTATATCAGGTTATGTTTGTTTGAAACAACCTTTTAACTGCCCTAATTTTTCATTGATCCTACCTCCTTAGATCTGCTCAGTGTTTTGTTTAAAACGAGAAATATTGGTAACACAGATAAATGACGTTAATGAAGTGCACGTGCGCAGAACACACTTGTGATACTTCAAGAGTTACTTTTGAAAGTGGTCTAGACCACATTGGGTTGCAAAATCCCGAGGAGGGGCTCCCATATGAAAAGGACGGCGGGTGCTTGTCGGTAGTTTTGAAAAGATCCCCTAAGAGGTACCAAGACCCAAGAGCAGCTGAAAACTAATATCCATAAACATTTTTGCTTAGAATGGGTTCTTGGTTTTGTGATAGACCACGCTTGAATTTCTTAAGCTTTTGCGTGACGCGACATTTACATGACGGCCGTGTTGGTTAAAAAGTGACTTATTTCAGGACTTATTTCGGGGAATTTGGCTATCTGAACGGTTTTGATTTTTATTTTGAATGGCGTGACACTGAATCAGTTGATTGTGAAATATCTCCTGTCGTATTTTTTTTCGGCTCAGTACCCAAAAGGGTACCGCAAAATTTTTTCTGCGGACGTTTTGACCCTAATTACCCTAAGGGGTATCAAAACCACTTTTCAAACCCTTAAATGTACGACGACATCCCGGTCTTTTTATGTGGGAGCCTCCTCCGGGAGCAAAATGCTCATGTACTCTACGTACAGGCCTCTACTTCAAAAATATATATCGGGATCTCCACTAACTATTTTGATTAGATATAATCTCACTACAAATCTGTTCAGTATACACTGACGACGTCTGGAAAGAACATATTTCAGAAAATTGTTCACCATCTAAATAATCTTAATATTGGGAGATTCCTTACTGTTTGCAAGAAACTTGTTAACTTTGTTAAAATTGAAAATTATGTGATAAGAACTTGTTTTAATGCATTATAAAATTCTTTTTGTGAACGTTTATAGGCCACATTACTTTTACAACTGCCTAAAATTATCTACCTCTTTTGGTAAAACTAGAGGATAAAAACAAAAACATTTTCATGTAGTAAACGTTGATTTTTACCCTTTCATAGGTACAAAAATCTTCCACTATACCATACTATACAATTATATAAAAAAGTAAAATTTCAATTTTCTACAATGGAAAAATTTTAATCCTGTAAGAGTTAAAAAATGTATTTAATCTAATTGTCTATAATTATAATAAGCGTATTGTTATTACTTAAAAAGGAAATTAATAGCTTTCAAGCCCCATACCTTCCTACAATCTCAGTCATTTCCAATTAAGGTCACACTTGGAAATGACTGCAAATATCTGCTATCTCTTCTGCTGGATACGAGGTTAAGGCGGGGGTACACGTGAAGGCTGTTTTGAGGTCGCTTAACACGGCCTTTCTGCCTATATCTCGGTCACGTTTCAAGCGACACTAAATCTCTCTGCTTATCTCATTAACCACTGTTTGGCGGTTTTGTGTAAATTTTTGGGTGATTTTTGGGCATTTGGGAAAGAGATATTTTTTTCATAGGATAGGTTAAATTGAGGAAAATATGAAATGTTGAAGATTTGATGGATTTGGAAAATTGAAATTTGAAGTGAAGATTTAGTAGACGGATACCAAACAGTCCCCTAGCAACCTGGGGCTCTCTTTTGCGGGGGTCAACTGTCTGGTAGTGTTTCCAACCCATCTTAATCCTAACAATTTCCTTTTTTATATCACTTCAAATTTCACGCCTATTCATGTTTACCCCTGCCTTAACAAGATGTAAACTTAATAACGATCGGAAAACGTTACAGAAATGCGATATACCAAATGTATCATGAAATTATGCAACCATGTATCAAGAACGTTCTTGAAAACTTGTAATTCGAAGCTTATATGGGCGTGTGGTCGCACGATCGCTTTAAACTGTTAAGATCTGTTAACACCTGTTATAAATTTGTTTTATCGACAGATGCTGCGGTGACGTTTAACGTATTTGTTAGTCATTTTACTGATGGCATCTTTAATCATTTTCAAAAACTCCTTGCTTTATAACTCTGGCCTTGAGACATCTTACACAAGGTCACCGTTCAAACCAGTTGTTCGCATGTGAAGCAAATTGGCGATTCTGCTAACTCATTCGTTACTTTCTCTAAAAAACACGTTAAAAGGAATATGGTACCTTCAATAAACGTTACCAAGATCTCTCTTAAAAATATTCCTAACTATCATGATTTTCTTGATAACATCCCTACATGCAATGGTCATTTTCCTACACTAAACACTCGTTTAATCTGTACAGATATTTGAAAACATTACCAAAGTGTAAACTGTTAAAGAAACCTCGCTACAATAATATACTGGACTAAAATAATCAAACTTACATGTAGTTCGGGCATAACAATGTAGCGATGACATGTCATTAAACTGGTTCTTCAAGTTCTTCAATAATCTGTTCCATATTTGGTCTGGCCTCAGGATCTGATTGCAGACATTCCCGTATAAGGGTTCGAAGCAGGCTGTTTGTGACCATTGCGATTTGTTGATCACGTCTTTCAGGATCTGGTAATTTCTGGATGCACATTTCACAGAGAAGAACGCCAAAACTGTACACATCAACCTAAAGGCAACGATTATAAAATAATATATACCATAACACATGAAGATATCTACCCCCAGTCATTTATTATGGGAGTACCAAACTACTCTGTGCTTTCTTTTAAACAATTTTCTTCGTTAAAAGCCATCGGTGTACGTAAGACATTATGTTAATATTCAATAGCAAAATTTATTTCACCTTGCTTTGATCTATGCAATATTCGTCTTTCAAATCAATCAAACTGATGTAACTTGATTGCTATATTACCTTATTATATGTTTATGATAATCATTGCTGTTTTAGACCGTTTTAGTTTTAGTTAACAAAAACTTTTGGAACACTGTATGCAAATAAAGTAAGTTGTTTTTCTTCAGATAATGCAAGGGGTTTGCCAATTGCCATTAAGATGGCTTATCATGTGTAAAACACATACTACATCGGTAACACCTATCTGTAGGTTCACAATTTCCCAGAGGAACATCCTTGAGTTGTCAACCTGTTGGATTTAACGTTCGCTTTTAGATCACCCATGAAACTATACTCCGACATTACTACCGCTAGCGCTACCGCTAGCGCTACCGCTACCGCTACTGCTACTGCTACTGCTACTGCTACTGTTACTAATAATAATAATTATAATTATAATTATAATAATCCACGTTGTAGTAGGTGCCCTTGGGATTATTAAGAAAGGAACAGAAAAACGACTCCGCGAAATCCCAGGCAAGAGCAACTTGCAGGACATCCAGAAAACAGCAATGCTTGGAACCGCGCACATTCTAAGAAAGGTCCTTTCAATTCAGTAAACGGAACAAACACTCCTTTAGTGCCTTAGAGCCATGGTTCGGCTCCGGCTAGAAGGCAAAATGTAGAAAAATTGATGAAAGGACTCAATAATAATAATAATAATAATAATAATAATACGAATAATAATAATTATAATAATAATAACGGTAGACCATGTTATCAAGATCGAAGGGATCTTGTAGCCATTTTATGAACACAAAGTTGTGAAATACTTCCTGAAAAATATCAAATTATCTTCTATTTTGGTGCAATTCTAATTCATTTTGAAATTCATCTCGTGAATCACTCAATTTGTTCCTTCAATATTTTTATCATAGATGTGTATATGTACATGTTGCTTAATTGAAAGATGGCAAACTTCAAGCAAGTCATAGCTAACCTTGACTGTTTGTTTTGAAGTGAGTGCTTCAGGAGCCATGTAAATCAAAGCTCCTGGGCCAACTGTCATGGTATGCTGCATAAAGTTTGCAGTTCCATAATCTGACACTTTGCCTCGCCATTGGTCACCCTGTCGCCATAGTAACACATTAGCACTGCTGATGTCACGGTGAATAATTGGAGAGGGCTTCTTTTGGTGAAGATAATTTAATGCTCGAGCCACATCTAAAGAAATAGTGGAGACTTCTGTTGCAGTGAGAGGTCTCTGCTCTAACAATGCTCTTAAGCTTGATTCCATAAGCTCTGTTACAAACAAAGGACTTCCCTCGTCATTAGTTGCTCCAATGAACTGCAGCAAACAAGGATGGCGGCATCTTGAAGCAATGTCCATTTCTCGTTCAAACAAACTCCGGTTGTGTGGAGAAAGAATCAACTCATGGATTTGTTTCACTGCTACAGAACACCCGCAATATTTCCCCTCGACCACACTTCCCCAGCCTCCCCTACCAAGGAGTGTATCTGTCAGCTGAATTTGATCACGGGAAATGGCCCAGTCAGGTGTGTCCTGTCGGCATTGATGTTCACTCAATGCTTGCTGAGCTGTTGAAAGAGTCGTCTCCAATTCATGCACTTGCTGGTCTTTTACCCTCAGCTGTCGTTCTTGCGTAGTTACTTGTTCCTTTAAGTTAGCCGTTTCGTCCTCTTTTTCCCGAAGTTGTCCTTGTAAGTTTGTCAGCTGTTGTTCCATGCCCCTCAATTGTCTTTGTGAGTTCTCTTCTTGTTGTTCTTTTTCTCTCTGCTGTTCATGCAGTGTTCTTCGGAAATTTGTCAATTGTTGTTCCCTTTCGCTTGATAGCCTTTCCTGTTCTCTCAGTTGTTGTTCCATTCTTGCCATCTGTTGTTCCATTTCCCTCAACTGTCTTTGTGAGTTCTCTTCTTGTTGGTCTCTTTCTCTCAGCTGTTCATCCAGTGTTCTTCGGAAATTTGTCAATTGTTGTTCCCTTTCGCTTGATAGCCTTTCCTGTTCTCTCAGTTGTTGTTCCATCCTTGCCACCTGTTGTTCCATCTCCCTCAACTGTCTTTGTGAGCTCTCTTCTTGTTTATGTTTTTCCCTCTGCGCACTTGTCAACTGCTGTTCAATTTCTCTCAATTGTGTCTGTAAGTTTTCTTTTGAATCTTTCTCTCTGTATACTGTAAACAAAGTAATTGAATTTGTTAGAGTTTAGCAATGTAAACTTGAAAATGATAGCTTCATCGTATGTATTCTTCACTGTGATTAGGGTGCATGGTATTTATCGGGAGAATAGTTAAGTCAGTTCAAAAAAGTTGAAACAACATCCAAAATATCCATCTATTGAGACACATGTCAAAGATAGAGCATCAGCTAGAAAAATATGTATGAGGTTTTTTACAGTCTTCTCCCTCTTACGTAACTTGGTAATTTTGGAGCCATACAGTGTTGCAATGTTGACAAAAACTAATTGAGGACGATAACTAAATTTTTAAAGCTCCTTTCACTAAAAATATAAGCTCTCACCTTTCAGAAAAAAGGTGCTCTTGACTTCATTGGGTTGGTGAACAACAAAGCTAGCCGTTGTGGTAAGTATGGTTCTATTTTATTTTTTGTGTGTTAACAGAGCCAACTAAAAGATTTGGTTGAGGATATTACGTGAGGTTTCTTCATTGATAAAATTTAAAATTAGGACGTGATGCGAATAGACCATTTTACAGTTGTCTGCTCAGTGACCTGGCCTTTGAATGGCAGCGAGGATGCCAGGTGACCTTGTCTTGATTAAGACCTCACTGCTTTTGTTGTGTAAATCAAATTGTTCTTGTGCTAATTTGCTAGCATTTAAGGAGGCTGGCATCAGTTTCCAGCATTTTTCTAACAGCTATACTTTGGTGGATGAATACTGCCACTGTTTAACACATGATGCTACAATAATGGTATCGTACAAATTCCCAACCATTGGTAAACAAGTTGCAAACATCTATTTTACGGAACAGGTTACCATAGCAACAATATGGCCTACTAAAGACACCTTTAATTTTAGCTTTGAGCACTTATAACTCAAAAACGAGTTCGGTGACCCCTACTTTTTATTATTGAATTATGATAAGCATGATAAGACGCAACGTTTTGCAAAGTTTAAAAACATTCTGTGGAGCGGGTTCAGAGCCACCTTAAATGAGAAAAGCAGATAGGTCTGTATCAAAGCAATGTCACCTATAGCCTCGCTTGCATTCATAGGCCAGGTAACTAAGCACACAACTGTAAAATGGCCTATGTTTTTTGGTCCGTAAAGAGGAAGTTACTGGGTTCTGTTTTTCAGGTAATTTAAACTTTGGGTAGATTATTAAGGGATGAATTTATTTGATGTTGGTTGAAAAGTCAACAAATGTATTCGAATTAAATAGAAAAGCCAATGAAAGTGAACGGTTCCCTTAGTTAACATTTCATCAAGGGAAAGCACGAGCAGTTGCTTCTTCTGGTTTTGACAGTAAAGAGAATCATTGTGCTGCTGTTATTTGCCTAGTGCTACTTCATGACTATTTCACTTTAAAGGTTCTTGTTTTAAAACTGATTTTCTGCTCAAAACAGGTGGCATGATTCTCGACAACATGGTATGCATTGCAATCCTAAGTACATTGTGCTCTTATATCTTTTTCGGGTTCAATAACCAGTATGACGTCTCATTCAGACTACATTTCCCTTGTTAGAAACAGGCTGGTGTTGAAGTTTCTAAAAAAATCATCTGAACTATACGTTTTCTCTTTTGTCAGTTTATTTTATATTTTGTATTACTGACCTCTTTCTTACTGGTCAAGTTTGTTTCGTCATTTAGTTTTGATATGTACATGGAGATCACCTCTTGATTTCATTAACTTGAAATTTTGCGAACAATAATTAAATGTATATTATATGGCTCAAAAACTCCCAGCCTTCTAACCCACCGTTCCTTAACTAAAAGCCTTTCACATAACAAACTCTCTTCCCTCAAGGAGGAGTCGATTGTACATGGCACTCCTCACCCCCTTTCACCAGCACGTTCAGTTTGGTTTGGTGGTTAGGTTCGCGACACAAGTTGTGGGGTGAATCACCGACCGAAAAACGCAAAAAAGTCTCAAGCGAAATATGAACCGCAAGGCCTTAAGGCCCATGGTTAATTAATTAAACAACTATTTAAGTTTCCCCCATAGCAGCTTAGGGGGTAGTGGACGACAAACCAGGCAAACCATCCCAATAGCGCACTCCGAACTAAAAACAGCAATAACGTAATACAAGTTAAATGAAACTGTGGACATCTGAGGAACGTGTCAGTGACTTACTTGATGCTCTACAGTCATATTTCATCGATGTTTTAAAAGATTTATCTCTTCCAATTTGTTCCTGCATAGGATCCTGTATGTGCGATGTTTTCTTACCTTTAGTCTCTTCAGGGTTCTCTTCAAAGTCTTCCTCTTTTATAACATTTGTTATATCAACAAACTTTGCAAAATCTCTCTTACAAACAAAGAGCTGTCGTCCATTGCGTTTTCCATGTCCAAACCCAATCTTTTCATGCTACCGATCAATGAGGTTGAAAAAGAAGTTAATTAAGTTCATTCATTCAGTCATTCATTCATTCATTCAAGCAAGCAAGCAAGCAAACAAGCAAGCAAGCAAGCAATCCATCAAACAATCAATCAATCAATCAATCAATCATTCATTCATCTATTCAGTCAGTCAGTCTATCAGTCCGTCCGTCCGTCCGATCATTCACTTTACTCAGCCAATCACTATAGTCAGTCAGTACAGTCCGTCCGTCTGCCGTCCGCCAGTTCGTCCATCCGTCAGTCCATTCCCTCGATCGGTCGATCCGTCAGTCAGTCACTTTACTCAGCCAATCACTATAGTCAGTCAGTACAGTCCGTCCGTCTGCCGTCCGCCAGTTCGTCCATCCGTCAGTCCATTCCCTCGATCGGTCGATCCGTCAGTCAGTCACTTTACTCAGCCAATCGCTATAGTCAGTCAGTACAGTCCGTCCGTCTGCCGTCCGCCAGTTCGTCCATCCGTCAGTCCATTCCCTCGATCGGTCGATCCGTCAGTCAGTCACTTTACTCAGCCAATCACTATAGTCAGTCAGTACAGTCCGTCCGGCTGTTGTCCGCCAGTCCATCTATCCGTCGATCAGTCGGTCCGTTAGTCAGTTGGTCAGTTCCATGTGTACTAAGTTATTCACCGGTTGCCTCCATGACAGTTACAAACAATAAAAAAAGTCAAGGGCGTATTATTGTTAAAACTAGTAGTAATCAAAGATTAGGAGTGCGTTCTCCGCCTGTGATAATAGTTGTCTGTTGCTGAAATCATTATCTTCATGTGAACGGCTGAAGTTTTACAGACATGTAACATACTGACAAAG
>OZ026606.1:13773296-13850796 GCA_964020085.1 Micromussa lordhowensis
GTAAATATTCTGCCACCATTCGCCAAGATTGAGAAGAATAATTGTTTTAGTATATACACAGGAAGTGATCTCAACAACATTTTCAGAAGGAAACCATTAAAAATCGATTTAATTGATCTCTCAATTCATGCGTGGAAAACGTGCAAGCGGTACAAAGCATGTGCGAATTCGCGAAACGCATTATTCACTCGGTAGTGAATAATGCTCATTAGCCAGAGATAGCGCACCAATCAGATTGCTTAAAACACCAAGATCACTGAGTGTGTATATACTAAAACCCATTACATGCAGCTCCAGTTGCTAGAGCGGTTGAACAATACATGTACTTCCCTAGTCAGTTTTCTACTTTGTAAACATTTCGAAAGTTAAATGGTATCAAATTTTTCTACATGACTCCATTTTTATGTTTTGTGGAGATTTTCGATATTCCAGATTGTTGATACTGATACATTTGGACAAAAGGAATACTCGCAATTTTTTTATGCAATAAAATAACTGCTATTATAACAGTTTCAATTTTATTTATACATGGAAACACATATACAAGCGAAAACTAACGATAGAAAAGTCTCGTTAATGAGATGTTACTCATTAAACAATTACGACCGTGTCTAAATGTACAATCACACTCAATTCGCGCCAAGGTCTTTGTTTAACTTATGCAAATTATTGACGCTGTACTCTTAGTTACTCTCGTAATCGCATTTTTAATTTAGTTTCCCTTGACAATGGCGCCAAGATGTCGCCGAAACGTCGGACTTTTCTATCGTTAGTTTTCGCTTGTATATGCATATCTAAATCAACATGGAAACACGCCATCGAAAAATAGGCTGTGTTCACAGGCTGCGATCATGACGGACAAAAAACGATTTTGTGAATGAAGCCACAAGCACGTGCTCATTGCTGTCTTCAGCTAATGAGAGAATATATATTTCCTGAAAAAGTCAAATTGTAAACAATTATTGGATGAGGTTTTTGTGATATCCAGAATAATCAAGGTCGAGGTAATGGTTATCAGCCGAAGCCGAAGCCTGAGGCTGATAACCTTTACCGAGACCTTGATTATTTTGGATATCATAAAAACCGAATCTAATAATTGTTTTATTATACATTGAACGAACGCAAAAACTTGGAAGTCATGTTTCTACTTCTTCACTGACGGCTAGCAACACGAATCGCGCGAAGTTGACATGATTACGCTTGGAAATCATGCACTGCGGTCATACATGACATGATAACCCGTGACCTTGACATGATTATTGTATAATCTGCAGTTATGACGTCACGAGCGCTGATTTCGAAAATTCACAGTAGGCTTTCGGCCAATCAGAAAAGAGTTAAAGAGTTGAATGTATAATAATAAACGTAAACTGCTACACTAACGACACAAGAGGAAATTGTTTGTTTGCTAGACATTGTGTTTAAGCGGCTTTTGAGGTTTCAGCGATCTACTGAGAAATTGGTGGCTAAAATGATAATATAAAGAGAAATTAAAGACGGCGGCCAAGAGCTAAACGCAATCAGGAGGAAACAAGCGGCATTCAGAACTCGCTCTCAACAAATCGAGCGAAGCCACTTGATTTCCCGATTTGTTCATTAGGCAAGTAAAAGATAAAAGATATCTTCCTTCTCAACATCAGTTTTTCGAATTGCAAGTTTCTAATAAGCATTTCCTTAGATATTATTATAGCGTCGCCAGTATTTTTCAGCGGCCCTAAACAAAAAACAAATCCGTCTCTATTCGCAGGCCAGCGTCACCATGTTCGTTTGTGACATCTCCTGTGACGGGATGCGAAGATAAGAAACGATATCTGATTGAACAAGTTTCAAAGGGCTAATTTGGCGCGTAAACGTTCTTGAAAATGAAACGGAAGGGGTGATTGGCTAATTTCGTCAAAGGAATCTGGTTCGGATGTGAGCAGCCATTTCTTTGGGGGGAACCTCGAGATGATTTGGTTTTATCAACTGAGTTGATAATGTGAATTGGCCACCGTAAAGAGATTCGAAAGTTGACGTTTCGAGCGTTAGCCCTTCGTCGGAGCGAATTGAGAGGTCAATTGAGGAATTGTGGGTCGTGTGTGGTTTATACAGAAAGATGGAGCTATGCTATTGGTTGGTGCATGGTAACGTGCAAAACAACAGAATTAATTAGTTGAATGAAAAGCGTTTGTTGATACCGTGAGGATTAAGAGTGCCGATTTGACATTTGAATATTTTCTCAGAATCAAGACTAGTGATTCTACACTGAATTCATCAATTTAAATTCCCTGGCTTTAACAGTAGCAAGTGAACTATGCTATATTTTCAAAACTTCAACATCAAACCAGCAGACAAGAGCAAACACAACTCACAGTTCACTCTTAAGTTGACATAAAATGACAGATCACCCTCAATTTGACATTTAAACAACAGTAATCTGTTCACCTTTAATATAGCTGCTTATCAACAACAGTTCATCCTCAATTTGATTTCTTTCCTTTGATGAACATTAACTTCATGACGTGAGCATCTTCCATGTCCAGTGTAAGAACATGTCTGGATATTGAATTTATTTTCAATGGGTTTATGCAGAATGTTATCTGTTGACATAGTCACATGAACTACATTTGTATAACTAGATACATTAGGTGCAGTAGAAAATCTTTTTTTAAGTGAAAAAAGCATCTTTGAGTTGTGTAAATCAACAATAAAGTGAAATCAACACCTCCGAGCTTGCGCACTGATGTGAAATCAACATTTAACTGTTTTTTTTTTAAGTGAAGAAATAATTGCTTTCAAAACTTGAAGTGAGACAAACTTCTTTGCTTTGTTGTGGAATAAAACTTTGAGCTTTTGAGTTTAAATGAGCTTTTTACTGGCAATTCTGAGAAAGTGAAAAGCAAACATAACATAAAATTTGACATACAGTAAGGTGGATTACCTAACAAGGATTACCTACCAGTTCCAACCCTACAATTGTGTGCACGTTCCCACTTGCATCTTTCTCTTCGCCAATATAACGTACAATTCCTCTGGCTGGGTAATCCTCTATAAATGTGACAACTCTTTGATCAATTTCAAGTACATGGTTGATTCTTTCCTGAGGCAACTTTCGTTCACTTTTTCCTTTAAGAAAAGATGGCATAAGTCTTGATTCAAAGTTAGCTTGAGCATTTTCATCTCTTTTTGGAGATTTAGAAGCAGATTTAGAGTCAGAAACTTCTCGAGGTGTTAATTTACCAAGTCCAACAAAGACACCAGAGTCTGGTGGGCAGGTAAAGTAACGCTTGTTTATGAATGTTCCATCAGATGTTCCTTGACCCGGATGCTTCTAAACGAATAAAACAAAATTGAGTTATTTTTAAAATGTATGATAGTCATAATGATTTTTGGGGAGCAGGGTTAGCACAGTGGATGCTTCTAAAGGAATAAAACCGAAAACAGATTATTATAAATAATCCACCTCAGGACCCCAGCAAAAAATTACACCTTGCAATCTGGTAAATATTTTCCAAGATGAAAATGACATATCCTATTTTTGATTCCTGCATGTTTTTCCACTGTACATGTACATGTTATAACATACTGTACATAGAATATGACATCGTATGTCCACACTTATGCCAAGGATTGAATGCAAGTATTGTTTAATTAGTACTTCATATTTGGCAGGGTTGTTTGACATTTTCATATTACTTCATATTTGACAGAATTGTGTGTGTTTTGGTGACTTTTACCAATGAGGACACTTTGTGATGCTTGTCATGAGGAATTTGAATTTCATTAGCACTCAATCCTGGACATATCTGCAAATCTCTCCTACAAAGCACTGTTCTCTTATTGATGGTATACATGTACTACATCATAACATAATTTGTCAAAGTACATCCATGGATCCAACCAGCTAAACCTCATGGATCTACAGCTACTTTTTATGATACAATTTGTCATCAGATGCATAAAAAGCTGGCATCAGTTTTCTTTGTGCAACAACAGAAGCCTTCACGAATATACTTCTAAAAAATGTCAAAGAACTTTTCTTTTAGCCAAAATGATTTTGGAACTCATTACAACATAAACTTAAAAATGATACAACTCAAAACTAAAATGCAGTTCTAAATGGAATTTCTATAACTAACCTGTATTCAATTCACAAATACTTGAAAAACCATTGAATTGTTAATCAGGTCACAGAGCAAAATAAACAGATCCCATTAACCGAGTTCCACATCAAAGTTTGACTCAAATAAAAACTAGCCAAATGATCGAGTGTGCCTTGACAGTTATTCTATCATTTACACAGCTTGATGCGGAAAAATGGCATACCATGAGCCATCAATTTGTACATAAAGACATGTAAAAGAATGTACTGTGAGTATACGAAAATTATGTGCCTGTGATAACTGTTGACTAGAGCATTCAAGCCTAAAGCATTCAACATAAGCAACAATAATAACATGGCAGGGCTTGAAAATATTTGCATTCGACCTTTTCGTTTGGCAGTAACTGAATTGAATTCTGCTTGCCTGGGGTTTTCAAACACATTACCACACTTTTCAGTAACATGCGGACTCTAAAATTCAAGGCTCAACCAACAAATGCATTTCTCACTGCCGTCAATCAAATGCTTGGCATGTTTATACTGTACTATACTAACAAGTCACTGCCTGTTTTTGTAGGACTTTGTGGATTTAAAGAGAGCATGGTTCAGAGGCACTGGCCCAATTTTAAAACTGCCAAGAAATCCAAAAAGCCAGTTTGACATGAAAGCATGTCACACAATCAATCTTTAAGAGATCAGAATTACTAAAATTTGTAATTTTGCATCAAGCTTCATCTAAAATCCTTGATTACACATGTCTAAAATCTACTTGTTGTTCTAAAATCATAATCAATAATTTACTCGGTGGATGGCTTGCCTCGCTAGGGTTAGGGTTAGGGGTTAGGGTTTTTTTTTTAGCAGACTAGAGAAAGTTACTTGCCCAACAGTGAAATCTACTTGTCCCAGACAAACAAGACAGGGGTTTTCTCGAGTCCTGCATGAGCTAAGGGGCTGACAACAACAACAGTTACTAGCATTTTTTCAGCAGTCCCACATTTATAACAGGTCAATAATAGCCTTCTTTTTGAGTTAATGCTAGCATAAGGCAGAGAAAAAAATGGCCAAATGTTGGTGAACAAGTTATGATCATTTTCCTGATAGTAGAGTTACCATCTTTTAAAACAGTCCTTAACATTGTAATTTTAGGGGTTTAGTGCTTTTAAATAACTCAAAAACAAATTCAGTGACCTCCATTATGAACGTGGCAAACAGGGAATTCTGAATTTAACAGAATTAAACAAAATTTGAATCAACAAATTTTTGGAAACGGATTTCACTATAAAAATTAATGTTAAAAAACAACAACATTTTGACCATTCGAGAGTCATTTTCAAGTTGAAGAGTAAAAAATTCTTGTATGTGCTTCCATAGATATAATCGATTATAAATGCTAATAAGACACAGACTAAGACTCTAAAATATTTACATAAAAAACAATTCAAGAAAATTGCGGCATGAATGATAAAGAAAACACTAAGGTGATAGAAACGATAAAAATTGAAATAACTAAGTAAATAGCTTCGCATGGATCGAGCCACATCAAAGCTGCCTTGAACAATTTTTGTCTTAAATACTGTAATTACTCTGTTTATAAGATTAATACAGTCAACTCTCTCATAGCGACCACTTCTCGTAAGCAACCACCTCCCGTAAGTGACCACTTCGTAAACAACCGTTCTGTCTCTCAGTTAAATACTGATCCCAGAGCTCTCTTGTAAGCGACAACCACTCAAATTTCTAAAGCGACCGCGACCACTTTTTAGGCCAGAAATTTGACATATTCTTTTGTTTTCTGTTTCTGGTAAGCGACCACCCAACATAATCATGTATGATCGTTGGTGAATCACTACTCAGAAGTGACAAAAGTTCAATTTTTAATGACGCTACCACGGACTTGATCTCGTGCGTCATATAGCTGAGTTTGCAGATTATCGGAGTTGCGAGGAGTTGTCCACTGCAGTCACGAAAGTGTCTGATATTCGTGTTTACGTGAGGCTTAAGTCACAGAAGCAATCGAGCATTCTAGATTTCGTGGATAAGCGGTCAAATGTAACCGAGTAATGTAAATACATTATTAAGATTTCAAGTACAGTATATGCACGCGATGTTTGACGTTGTTTTCCTAGGTTTTGTTCGGTTTAAATTTCAGGTGATTTTCATTAACATGAGACACATTGACAAGTACTGTACACTCCACTCTACTTTTCCCGAAACTTGTTGCATGTGAAAAAATCAAATAAATTAGTTTCTATTTGCCTAATTTTAGCCGATTAGGCAATATGTTTATGTATTTAATTGATCAATCCAGTGTTAGACTTATTTTGTTGATCTTTCCCGTAAGCGACCACCTCCCGTAAGCGACCACTTTGTCGTGCACCAAGGGTGGTCGCTTACGAGAGAGTTGACTGTATACAAATTTATAAGGGCTTTTAGACAGGCTTATAAAATGGAAGGGCTTCATATCCAAGAGAGCCTATAACTGGAAAAAATGTTTTGCAACAAGCTATAGCTGCACATGTTGATTGAAATAGGTTTTTCACATAATAAAACGAACTCAAAAGAGAGAAAGCTAGCAGCTACCCGGATGCAGGGAGGGGGCGGGGGTTATAAGAGGGGGTGTTTATAAGCAGCATTTTACAGTCTTCAGGAATCACATACATCTATTAGTTGCTTTTCACTCATCACAGGCTAATTTTTGCCCTCATCTTGTGCCATACATTAAGGACTGTGCCTACTAAATACAAAGGTTTTTGCCCCAGATTAGGACAATGTGGAAAAAGTAGATCTTTGCAAGGGCTATTAGAATCCAAAAAGGAAAATGTGGGTAGCCACACATCATACTGACATCAGCATTTTGTGGAAAAAAAGGAAAGCTTAGGATCTTTCCTCACATATTTCCTTAAAATTTACCTGTAGAGACATACAGAAAAGCAAACACATTTATAAAGATCTTAAAGCTACATGGTAAATGGTAACATGAAAACCAGTTTTGGTATGTTTTTTTATAACAAAATTGTTGCAACAGCACTTTTAGCGTCTCTGACAGCCTTCCTCTGGCTTAGCCAAATATATACAAGTATAGTCTAGATAGCTTTTCCTTACAACCAGAAACTAATCACATGTTGAATAGGCTTGTCACTTCCATTTCATAACATAAAATGTAGGCCTGACAGCATGTGTTTTTTTAAAGTTATTCATCGTTTTTGAAAACAACATTTTTTCCTATCCTCTCCCCAGTAAGTACAAGTAATACATTTGTGCCTCTCGCACTTGTCTCGCGCACGCGCACTACACCATCAGTAGGTACATGTTTACAGTTGCATTTCAGTATTGTTTTTTGACAGAGTACAGCTAGGTTTTTAACTGGAAGTCATTAATAGTTAGTGCTTAGCGATACGCTGCTATTCTGGTATTCCTGGCTTTAGTACAGGTTCGTAAATTTGATTTGGTCACAGTAGGAAAGATTATGTCAATGCCAACCCTAGTGCATGCATGGCAGTTAAACCATATCTTACGGGATACACAGAACCTGTGTGCACTAACAAAAGTAGGCACCATCCTTAATCACAATTAATCAAGATTCAAACAAACAATTTTATAGTAGCAGCGGTTTTATGAGCCAAAATTAGAATGGCTTTGAACCCCCTCCCATACAGATACTAACAATTATTTTCCAATTGCAAAAAGTTGTATTAATTCAACATTGAAGTGTATATGACCCGAAAAATAAGTCTTTTTAAAAATACGCTCATTTAAAAGGTTTTCCAAAGTAGAGTAAAATGGCGTTTATCCTTTTGTGATATCTTCTTTCGTTCTAGGGATTACCAAGTTTTCCTTTTATGCAAATTTTGTCACTGATGATGTCACTGGTTGTGCAAGTACAGTGGTGAGACACAAAATCAAGAATATCTCTGCCAATAAAGAAGTAATGCAATTGAAACTTGGCAGGGATGTTGCACTCTACGAAATGTACCACATGGTACACATTTTGATGTTGCTATGGCAACATGCTCGGTTCCAGTTTCCTTCCCCTTCAAAATAAAATATTACCATTTGCGACTCAACAGGGCAAAATACCTGATCCAGGGCAAAAAACTTGTTTTTTATTCCTCTTGTCCATTGGACGAGTAAAATTCAGATTTTGGTTGTCCAAAAGTAAATTTCACTTGTCCAAAAAAATTTGTTAAAGTGAATAACAAAATACCATTAAAAAACGTAGAAATTGTATAATCTGTTTTGTACCAAATCTGGAGTGTTTATTTTAACAGTTATTTCGATTTCTGTTGTTCTTTGCACTTTTTAATACAACACCATTTCATATAGACACATCGGGGATCACTAACATTCTTTATGAACAATACACGACTTGAGAAAATGCTGCACATCTGTGAGGCATTAAAACTGGGATCTAAATGAGACATACAAAGCATCTTCCTTCAGCGCCTTTCATATAGCAGAATGGCTTGGAGCGTTTCATGTCGTTTGGATTAGGCTATTAGCCTGACTGCAAAAGCATTAAGAGGTTTTATTACTTCTTTAATGATCACAAAACTTGCCACAATGGTAATCGTTTCGTTCAAGTGTTGATGAAGCCTTGTCAGCCTTGTCTCAAACGAGGCCGTCATTTCCATATATGGAATGTGGATCGCAGTCTTTACTAAAACAACAGAACCAGATATTCTCGGAAAACAAAAGCTGACAAAGGCAAAAACGAACGAGTAAGTTGCCGTGAAAAGAACCCAAACTTCGCGAAACTCAGGTTAGTTTACAAAGTCCAAAATGCTTAGGAACTTGGACCTCAGTAGAAAAGAACATCTTTTTTTTCGGCAAACTCTATTCGTCCAGTAGGACAAGTGCTTTCGTAAATCCACTCGTCCGAGAAAAGAGAGTACTCATCTCGGACGAGCGGAAGCTTTTTGCCCTGTGGTTCTATCTAAGACATATGCCAGACCCACCTTCCACTGGGTCTCCTCTTGAACATTTTTAACTGTATATTTTGTCTTGTGTAGCTACAAAAGGTAATATTTGATTTTGAAGAGGAAAGAGATGTACACCATCTGGTATATTTCCTAGGGAGCAACATCCCTGCCAAGTTTCAATTGCATTGCTTCGTTATTGGCAGAGATATTCTTGATTTTGTGTCTCACCACCATACTTTGCACAACCAGTGACGTCATCAATGACCTAATTTGCCAACAGGAAAACTTGAATACCTCTAGAACAAAACAAGATATCACAAAAAGAAAAATGTCATTTTATTCTACTTTGAAAATTCTTTTAAATAAGCACGTTTTTAAAATGACTTATTTTTCGTGTGATATGCACTTTAAATCAAGCCACTAGACTCGTTTTTGAGTTATGAGCACTAATATTTTCCTTCACTAAAATGGCCATGCATATTGGGTATTCATTTGGTACCATTATTATGGCAACAACTGAAAAATACTGGTAGCAGTGATACATCAAAGAATAATTGTTAAAAAATGTATGGAACTCTTTATAATTATGGGTTAATTGATACATACAATCAGTTCAACTCCAAACATAGTGCCAGGATAAGACGGTAATTCACCCTTGTACCATACGACACCAGGTAGATCCTTTGTAAATCCTTTCACTGAAACAAACACCTGACTTGGTGGTGAAAGTCGTCGCCCAAAAGGCAGACGCTTCCTGTCAATAAACGTTTTATATCTCTCTCCCAAGGAAGATATCGCCAAAAGCAAGTTTGCTTCTTCGTCCGAAAGCCGAGTTAAGTCCGCCGTAGGACATTCAAGACGCAATGATTTACGGTCAATTCCAACAAGGGCTACTCTTTGAAAATCTGAAGGTTGTTCAGCTTCAGGAAGAGCTTCCAATAACTCTCCTCGTAAGACTTGAGTTGGTGTAGCCTTTGTCGAAAGACCAAGCGCCAAGAGATTTCTCTCAAGTGTGTTACCCGTACGATTAACAAGAAGAATATATTTGTTCTTGGGTTCTTCCATACCGTACTACAGACTAAGTAGCAACTATTTTCTGTTTTCTGCAGCAGAAAAATTTGCAAACCGACACTTGCTATCTTCAAGGGAATTTCCCTAAGGCCTCGTTTTCATGAGTAATTTCCGGGAAATGTTCAATGACGTATGCAGCTATTTTAAAAAAACAAAATATAGATCGTTTTCACGTGACGTCATCACTTTCTAAAGATCCACCAAAGTTTTCATTCTCATCAGGTATAAGAGGTGACATATTTATATCTGTTTACAACTTTACAGCTCAACAGCGTGCTTCGTTTGGAAACCAGAGCATTTTGAATTTCCGGGTTATGGAGGTGCGTGACACAAGGCTACGATCAAATTTGTTGAAAAATATGCTTATGTAAATACTTGTTTTTTCTATACTGATAATCAGTCGCCTAAGTTCCAGATGTTTACGCTATTTTCCGGCCGCCATATTGGTGTACCATCATACCATGGAGGTACACCAGCATGACGTTTTCATACTGGGCTCTGTAAATTTCTGCGAAAACGCACAGGGCTAAAACGTGGAGGAGTGTCTTATTTTTTATCTTCTATGACATCACAATTTCTTAGCTTTTTCCACTGGATAGTTTCGATTTATTTTTTTATTGCGTGACAGTGAAAACGATCTATTCTTACGTCATGATCACGGAAATCTCGCACGTTTTCAGATGACTCGAGTAAAAGCAAAATATTTGCTATTTTTAGATCGCATCTTTGAAAACTTCACAGCAACAACAAATCAGCATCCTCTGCCAGGCCTCTGGGCTGGCATGGGATCAAACAATCCAGTAGTAAAGAGAGAATGAAAATCGTGGACCCCCCCCCCCCCCCCTCTCTCTCTCTCTCTTTCAGAAAAGGCCATGGGACGAGGTTAACTGATTCCAATGACAAATTGTAACAACCTCTCGCTTTTGATGCATCTGTATTAATTTTGCATTTCCACTGAGAAAAATGTTCAACAGCACTGAGAGCTTGTTCAGTATATCCTAGCCTGTTGCAGGCTCTCAGTCAGTGGGGACGATCGAAAAAGCGGGTGCTGGACGAGCGGGATCTTGTAAAAAAAATAGGAGAGGTCGCAGATTACCCGGCCAGATTCCGCTCGTCCCGCGCCCGCTTTTTCGATCGTCCCCACTGACCGAGAGCCTAGAACAGGCTAAGTATATCCGCGTCCGCCATCTTGGATTGGCCCCGGAAAGAATGTAACTTGTGAGTATTTGTTGAACAACAGTAGAACTTGTCAGTAGTGATAATCTCGTCATCTTTAGAGATTTTTACTATACATAATTCTTCTAAGTAGCTAAACTATTCCAGACACCTAATCTATTTCGAATAGAAACAGTACCCGCCTCTAATTCTCACATTTGGTACGTCACGGACGTTAGGGAGGATTGCGTGACCAGAGTAGGAGGCTGATCTTCGGACGGAAAAACAAGGCTTTAGAACAAATAAAAGTGCGACGCAAATAAGAGATATAAACAGAATTTTACGGAATGCCTGTATCGTGGCAGCCCGCTCCTCTGTACTAGCTGTAGCAGTTTGAAGTTCAAGGAATGGCATTAATAGGGACATTTAGCACCAAGGTTTTCAGTGGAAACCTCAAACGGCAAACCGCTAGAAGTCACGTGACAAAGCGCTGCGGTCACGTTTGGAGTTCTCAACGCGGGTTTTTAACGCCAAGAAGTAGGTTTTCACGTAAGTGATTTACCTGAACGTCTCATATCCTGAATTTCTGTTTATACCACGTGCTCAGTAAGAGACTTAGTAAACCAGTCTTCTTAGTACATGGTTAGATATAATTTTTAGCCAATGAGTTAAAATAGGACTTTTTGTTTCCATTTGAAAATCAACACTGCTGTTGTCTGGAAATTCAATATGGCGGCCTCTTCAAGTGAAAAACTTCTTTCATGTCTTCGTAGCTAAACCGATAGAGGTCACAAACGTCTAACGCCAAACGCCTAACCTGAATTGCCGTTTGCGGATTGCCGTTTTCATGAAAACCTTGGTGCTAAATGTCTCTATTAATATTCTGTCCAACTAACCCGACGTAACTAATCGAACCAACTAAACGTTCCATTGATCGAACTCAATCGAATTTAATCGAACTCAATCATGCGATTGGTTTCGATTGAGTTCAAATCGAACACAATCGAACTCTCACAAAATTTTTGGAGCAATCGAACTGTTCGACTGAGTTCGAGTAGTTCAATTAGTTTGATTGAGTTCGAATAGGTTCGATTATGTTAGAAACAAACAGCGCTCAGATAGGAGAACTCCTTAAGGAGTGTGCTGAGGAGCTATCATACCCTCTGGCTCTATTGCTTAATTCGTCTCTCAGATCTGGGAGAGTTCCTTCTTTGTGGAAACGAGCTAAATTAATGTTACTCTTGTGTTTAAGGCAGAGGCCAAAGTTGTAGTTGAGAACTATCGACCTATATCACTGTTGTCCATTCCAAGTAAATGCTTAGAGAAGATTGTACATAAAGCCATATATTCCCACGTGGCTCCTTATCTAACAGATTGGCAATATGGTTTTATAAGGGGTCGCTCATGTGCCACTCAGTTAGTTTTAACACATCATCAGTGGACAAAAGTACTGGATGTGAAGAAATAAATGCATCCGTAGTATTTTTTTTGCAAACAAACAGGAGCCTTCTTTACCATATTATCAAATCCTTGATATTTTAAAATTTGAAAATGTTGTTAAATTCAAAATCTGCTCACTGGCATTTAAATTATACAACAATCCATCAACTGTTCCAGAAATCTTCCATAACTTTTTAACACCTACAACAACTGTCCACTCCTATAACACCAGAAATTCCACTAAGCTTAACTTTTACCGACCACAAGTTAGAACTAACATTGGCAAATTTACTTTTAAGTACTCTGCTTCTGTCATGTGGGAAGCTGTCCCCTTGGCATTAAAAAAAGCAAATACATTTAACAAGTTTAAGAAACGTTATAAGGCCCACCTAATTTCTTGTCAATCAGCTAATATATGTTTTATTTAATGGTCAAACGTAAAGTATGTAGCTAAACTTCTGTTTTTGCTTGTTGCTGTTGCTGCTGCTGCTGTTTGTTTGTTTGTTTGTGTGTTTGTTTGATTGTTTGTTCCTTGTTTCCTTTTGCTAAGCTTGTCCTTTTTAGATTTCTCTCTTGGTTCAACATATCTCTAACATGCTCAATTTATATACATTTTTTTTTTTGGACATTAGTCCTAGGCTCTATAAATATTTTCTACCATATTTCAGTTAAGCTCAGTGTCAGTTCTTTGTTTACTTAAACGTAGATGGTGGTCAACTAGAAAGCCTTTGCTACTTTGACCACCATACACATTTTTTAACCTGTATTGTAATTATTTTATCTTGTAATCGTGTGTTGTAACTATACTTTTCTTCCTATGGTAAACTTTATGTAAATAGTGTAAAATAAATGAACCTTGAACCTTGAACCTTGGACGATGGATTGCAGGTGGACGTCGTGTTCCTAGATTTTTCGAAGGCTTTTGACAGAGTTTCACATGATCTACTCCTGCTGAACTTAACTTTTAGATTTTATTATCATATCATATATGTATAAATACATTTTTATTACATTTATAAAAACACATTAATTCTGTTGCCACTGTGTTTAAATAAAGTTTATTATTATTATATTATATATTATGAAACTGTGTAATTTTAGCATCTCTGGTAGCCTACTCAATTGGTGTGAGAATTACCTGAGCCACAGAGAGCAAGGAGTCGTAATAGATGGTCAGAGCTCTGCCTGGTCTGTTGTCCCATCTGGTGTTCCACAGGGTTCCTTATTAGGGCCATTATTTTTTGCGATATTCATCAGTGACTTACCTGACGTGGTCATGCCTGAGAACACAGTTGCATTATACGCGGACGATTGTAAAACATCTAGAGTGGTAAGCTGTGTAGAATAGTTTAAACAGTGACTTTGAACGTTTATTTTGAATCTATTAGTTTTATCTGATATTTGTTAATTTCGAGTGATTTCCGGTCAGCGGTCGTTACTGTAGTTTAGTCTCGTCATTGCTTACGTCACTATTCGGGAAAGGTACAAAACACGTTTTTCGTTCCCGCTCAAAAGCTCGCTCAATATGACCGCCATGTTTGTAACGCTGTCGAACCAAAGTGAAATATAGTTGAGTTCCTATCACTGTGGTATTTCCTGCTTCCCCACATTTTTGGTGCCGGGACCAGGATGGAAGAATTACCGAAACTGCTAGCCTCGAGAAGAGCACACAAGGCGCATTTAACCAAGTTAAGACACAAAATCGACGAAACTGCAAAAGGCACAATTACCCACAATGGGATTTCTTTACTCAAGTCGCTCGTCGACCAACTGAAACAAAAGAGACAAACCCTCAAGGAACTTAACGATAAGATAGCAGTTTTACTGGAAACTCCTGAAGAACTCGAAGTAGAAATACTCGATGCAGAGGAACTAGACAGCCTTATCGTGGAGAAAGTTTGCATCACCGACAATTTAATTGAACTCGCCAAAGGGAACCTCAGTCAACACGTGTCGTCTCACAGTCCTGAGACTATCGGTACTCCGCCAAGTTTGCCGCAAGGGGGACAAGAAATTCAACAACCCATTCCATCTACGTCGCAAACGGAACAAGAAAGTCAACAAGCCAATTCACCCCCGCCGACTGGAACGTCAGATAGCGATTTTCAAGGTAACACAGCCGCCTCAGCAGAGAATCCTCCGATTACACCGCCGCCGGTGAGTACATTCCAAACTAGTCGTTTACCTAAACTTGTATTGCCATCGTTTAATGGGAACCCGCTTGAATGGCAATCGTTTTGGGACGCTTTCCGGTCTGCAGTACACGATAACTCTTCAGTCAGTGATATCCAAAAGTTCAATTATTTGAGAGCACAGTTACGCGACGGAGCTGATAGAGTCATTGCCGGGTTGCCATTAACAAGTGCCAATTATGCTAAGAGTGTTCAGTTATTGAAAGAGAGATTCGCTCAACCCCACAAGATCATCAATGCACACATGGAGGCACTACTCATCCTTCCATCACCCACTGACCATTTAAGTAGTCTGAGGCTTTTCTACGACTCAGTTGAGACACACATCAGGGGACTTGAATCACTAGGAAAGAAAACAGAAACGTATGGAGATATTCTTGTCCCCATCATTCAGAAGAAATTACCTACTGGGATTAAGAGGAATCTAGCAAGACAAAATGGAAATAAGGAGTGGCAGCTTGATAATTTGCGGAAGGCAATCTTGAATGAAATTGAAATCTTAGAAGCAGGTCAGAACAGTTCTAGTGACTATGAACTCAGTAGCAACTCAACAACTGCTGCTACTGCTGCATTTCTCACGTCTTCGAAGCCACATACACCTGTTCTCCCTCCTCCCACTGATCGGCGCCCCACCAAACGAACATGCCTTTTCTGTAAGGGCGAACATAGTCCAAATGATTGCAATGTCGTGACAGATAAGGGAAAGAGATACTCCATTGTACGTGATGCAAGGGTATGCTTTAACTGTCTTAATCGTCATTCAGTATCTAAATGCAAGTCACGGAACCGATGCAAGGTATGCCACCGAAAGCATCATACCAGTCTTTGTCAAAATGTAGAACCACCACCTCTAGTGTCATCCACTGAACCAACAACTGCAAACAAGATTTCAAGTACACTTGCCACAGACAAGACTGTAGCACCTTCAGTCTCATCCTATCACATTGGCGATACTGACAGACAGACACCCGTTCTGCTAAAAACAGCTGTTGCTTCTATTGGAAGTCACAACAACCACATCAGTGCGCACATTCTATTCGATGAAGGCTCTCAACGCTCCTTCATTACATCAGACGTAGCAACCAAGCTTGATCTGAAATCAGAAACGCACGAGACAATATCTCTGTCAACCTTTGGTGGAAACACATCATCTGTTAAACGCCTTGACACTGCTACCATTTATCTCAAAACTGCTCAAGAGGAGACCATTCCCATTCACGTGATCATTGTGCCAACAATTGCTGCGCCGCTCACTACTTACACTGGTGCCAACGTAAGGGACTTGCCACATCTAAAGGGACTGTCATTAGCACAAATTAACGTTGATGATTCACCTTTCACAGTTGATATTCTAATCGGTGCTGATCATTATTGGGACATCGTGGAAAACGAAGTTATCAAGGGTCCAGGTCCCACAGCAGCCAAATCAAAGATAGGGTACCTCCTCTCAGGCCCCCTCTCCAACAGTAACCATTCAGAGAGCCTCAACACTTCTATTTTAAATGTTGTGACCGAGCATCGTCAAGAACAGTTTGATTTGGAACGTTTCTGGCAGATTGAATCAGTTGGTGTTCAGCCAGACTCCTCAGAAGAAATGCCTGACTTTCTGAAGTATTATCAAGACTCGTCTATCACGTTGGAGGATGGCCGGTACAGTGCAAAGTTACCATGGCGACCAGAACATCCCCCTCTACCATCAGATGCAGAAGTCACTAAGCACAGAACCCGTTCCATGATCAGAAAACTGACTACAGATCCTGAGAAACTGCGCATGTACAATGACGTCATCCAAGAACAGCTGTCTCGAGGCTTTATTGAAAGGGTGAACAATCCAGATTTGACCAACGGAGAGTGTCATTACATACCTCATCATGCTGTCCTCAAGGACTCCAACACAACTCCCCTACGCATTGTGTACGACTGCAGCTTCAAACAAGGTGAACAACCCAGCTTGAATGATTGCTTACAGCCAGGCCCTCCGCTTCTCAATGACCTTACTGGCATACTTCTACGCTTCCGTCTTCACAAGTATGCCATAGCTACAGACATTGAAAAGGCATTTTTACATGTAAACCTGGACCAAGCCGATCGAGATGCCACGCGATTCTACTGGCTATCTAATACAGATGACCCAGAGAGTGAATTCATTGTGTACCGATTCAAGTCTGTTATGTTCGGTGCCACAAGTTCCCCCTTCATCTTAAACGCCACTCTCAACAAGCACCTCACGCAGTCTACAGACCAAATCAGCTTGGATATGCTAAGGAATCTGTACGTGGACGACCTCGCCTCGGGAACAAGCGATGATGGTTCAGCAGTCAACTATTACCAGGATGCCAGGAACAAGATGTCACCAGTGGGCTTCAACCTCAGGTCATGGAGTTCAAACAGTCCTGGTGTTCAACGCCTTGCAGCCAAGGATCAAGTCCTTGACACCAGCCCAACTAAGAAAGTACTTGGCATGCTTTGGAACATAACTTCAGACACCCTACGATTCTCATGCAAACAAGCAACCTCTACCCCTCCATTGTCAACCAAGAGAGAGGTGTTACAAGAAACAGCAAAAGTCTTTGATCCACTCGGCTTACTTCAACCAGTCACCGTTGCTGCTAAGATTCTAATCCAAGAACTGTGGAAGGAAAATATTGATTGGGATGACCCCCTTCCACCTTCTCTTGATCAAAAATGGCGTACTGTAGCAAAGGAGATAGGGGATGCAACCAAACTTGAGTTTCCGCGTCGCTACTTTACTTCTGATGTCTCTGTCGATAACAGTGATACAGAACTACATGTTTTCGCTGATGCGAGCCAAAAGGCCTATGGAGCTGCCGCTTACTTGGTACGTGAAAACCAGTCGTCCCTAGTCCTGGCAAAGTCTCGTGTTGCTCCAACAAAGAAGAAACGCACCCTTCCAGAGCTAGAACTTATGGCAGCTTTAACAGGTGCACGTTTAGCTTCTTATCTTCAAGAACAACTGCAAGTTACGAGAGTCACGTTTTGGTCTGACAGCCAAATTGTACTTCATTGGCTCAAAAGCACCAAGTCGCTGAAGCCATTCATCAACACTCGCATCCAAGAAGTAAAAAAGCTGACATCTATTCCCAACTGGAAGTACTGCCCTACAACTGAGAACCCCTCCGATCTTCTCACAAG
Source organism: Micromussa lordhowensis (assembly GCA_964020085.1). Classification (NCBI taxonomy): domain Eukaryota; kingdom Metazoa; phylum Cnidaria; class Anthozoa; order Scleractinia; family Lobophylliidae; genus Micromussa; species Micromussa lordhowensis. The sequence continues at coordinate 13,791,308 of OZ026606.1, forward strand.
AGGGATAACAGCACATCAACTGAAGACTTCTTCACTGTGGAAACATGGTCTCACATGGTTGCCAAATAGATCTCTGTGGCCTACGTGGCCTACAACAGAGGTTCTCCACTTATCAGCCACTGAAACCTCAACTGATGGGTCCCCTGCAAACAGCACAGTCCCAGTTCAACAACAAGGCCTTCATCGCCTGATCAATCCATCGGATTTCAGCAGTTTGCCAAGGCTTCTACGCGTTACAGCCTATGTTTTCAGATTTGTACAGCTTCTCCAGAAGAAAGTCAGCCAACAAGGTCCAATTACAGCTATGGAATATGATCATGCCATGACAGAATGGGTAAAGAATCGTCAATCTGTTGTCTTTCATGCTGAAGTTGGCAACCTTTCCTCAAAGCCAAGACACCGTACAACTTTGGTACGTCAACTTCGCCTTTTCCTTGATGACGGTGGTCTTCTACGCTGTGGCGGGAGGATACATAACGCACCCTTAAGTAGCAACACCAAATTTCCTCTGTTGCTACCAAGCAAAGACCGCTTCACAGATCTAGTAATTCACTCCACCCATGTCAAGCAACTTCATGCAGGTGTCAACTCAACGCTCACCGCCCTGCGTCAAAGTTACTGGGTTCCTTCTGGCCGACAACGCGTCAAAACCTTAATTGACAAATGTGTAACCTGTAGAAAGGTTTCAGGAACAGCCTACAATGCACCAGACCCACCACCCCTTCCCAAGTCAAGAATGCAACAAACACAACCCTTTGAAGTCACAGGAGTGGACTACACTGGAGCTCTGTATGTTCGAAACGCTGGAATTGAAACAAAGGTCTACATATGTTTGTTTACTTGTGCAATAACCAGGGCTATTCATCTTGAAGTTGTTGAAGACTTGACTGTTGAAGCCTTCTTGCTCGCCTAATATCTGACAATGCCTCAACATTTGTATCGGCGAACAATGAACTTAAGGAACTGTTCCAATCTCATGCGCTCAAGGAAACACTTGCTAGGGAAGGCATTGAATGGCTATTCATTCCAAAGAAGGCGCCTTGGTATGGCGGGTTTTGGGAACGCCTCATCGGTCTTACCAAGTCCACCATTAAGAAGGTACTCGGCAGAGCTGCAGTCAACCTGTGCACTCTTCAAACGATTGTTGTTGAAGTGGAGGCAATTCTTAATGATCGCCCCCTGACCTATGTTTCCTCGGACATTAGGGATGAAGAGGCATTAACCCCTGCGCATCTACTTTATGGCCGACGAATCACGTCACTACCACATCCACATGTAGAGAGTGACGAAGTGGATGATCCCACCTACCAAACAAACATAGATTTCCTGGGGAAGACAAAACACGTCACGTTACTGATTCAACACTTTTGGCAACGTTGGCGTCATGAGTACCTCACCTCCCTCCGAGAGTTCCACAAAGGTTCAGGAATCAACAAGGAATCCGTAAAGGTTGGCGACGTAGTTCTAATCCACGATGACAACCCGAGAGTAAACTGGAAACTAGCACTTGTCACCTCCATTAACAGAGGTCGCGATGGACTTGTACGTTCCGTCAATTTACGTACTGCTAATGGAACAACAAACCGCCCCATAACAAGATTGCATCCTCTAGAAGTTCAAGCCAAGGAAGTACAGTGTCCCACAGAGGCCGAAACAACCACAGTAGAAACTCCAACTCCTGTGAGAAGACCACAAAGAGATGCAGCACGACGTGCTATGAGAAGAATTGCAGACTGGACAAGGGACATTTGCGTGCCCCCGGAGGATGTAGAATAGTTTAAACAGTGACTTTGAACGTTTATTTTGAATCTATTAGTTTTATCTGATATTTGTTAATTTCGAGTGATTTCCGGTCAGCGGTCGTTACTGTAGTTTAGTCTCGTCATTGCTTACGTCACTATTCGGGAAAGGTACAAAACACGTTTTTCGTTCCCGCTCAAAAGCTCGCTCAATATGACCGCCATGTTTGTAACGCTGTCGAACCAAAGTGAAATATAGTTGAGTTCCTATCACTGTGGTATTTCCTGCTTCCCCACAAGCTGTCCATCAGATCAACAAGAGTTTCAAGCTGATCTTGATAACTTGTGTGAATGGAGTCAGCGAAACCTGATGGACTTTGATGTGAAGAAATGTAAATTACCGCGTATTACAAAGAAACGGATGCCTTTTCATGCTGACCTTAAGTTGAATGGGTGCTCTCTGGATGAAACGTACGAATTCTGTGATCTTAGTCTGGTCACTAGTAATAAGCTGTCCTGGAATGCCCACGTCGATAAGATTTGTAGCAAGGCTAACAAAATCCTTGGCCTTATAAAAAGAACCTGTAAAGGTCTGAAAGACGTCAATACCCTACGAACTTTGTACTGTGCCTTAGTAAGGTCCCATTTGGAGTATTGTACTATTGTCTGGTCACCCCATACTGCTCGAAACATTAACAAACTGGAAAGGATACAGCGAATAGCTTCCAAGTTTATTCTCAAAACTGACGATGACTATGAAACTCGTAAAGACAAACTTTGGAGGATAGGCCCTTCTTTTTTGATGTCTTGTTTTTTTTACAAGGTTCTTAATGGTTTTGTTAATATAGACATATCCCCACTTATAGATTTTTATTCTCATTCTGATCGATATTCTCTGAGGGGCAGGGATAACTTAACCCTAAAGAAACAGTTTTCCCGGACAGATATTTTAAATTTAGCTATTTTAATAGAATTGTAGACTTGTGGAACTCGCTGCGAAATTTTTTTTCTGTGGTGGTCTGCCCAGCATGGGGACTCTGTCTCTTTTGCAGACCCTCCTTATGGCTTTTTATTCTGTGTATTCTTAACTTCCTTTTAGCCATTAAATTGTAATAAATAAATAGTATTCGACTGGAAATGGGGTAATACAAGTGTCATAAGCGCGGTATTCCCCAAAAAACGAATAAGTAAACCAAGAAAATTGCTTATTTTCAATTTTATTACAATCCCGGTTACGTCAGGGCAATGTGAATCCTCGGTGAATCCCATGTGTTTCCAACGTCTTAAAACAAAAAAGCTCTCGTGCCATCCCGCCGGCTGACATTCCTTAGTCGTCAGGACTAAATCATATACAATAGAATGGTTCCAGTGAAGTAAGATTAATTTTCCCAGGTAATTTTCTATTGCCGGTTGAATTTTATTTTGCGGGATATTTTCGTTCAGTTTTAAAGTCGGTGTATTCTTTCGTTTGCAAAATGGTAAAATCAATGTAATGTCCACTTTGAAAGTCTAGGTTAATCAAGATATTACAAGTTAGTTATTATTTAAAGCAGACTGTTCAAATGTCTAGTGGTATTTTTGGGTGAAGTTAAGATTTCGGTGTTCGATTGAGTTGGATTGGGTTCGACTGAGTTCGAAAATCGAACGCAATCGAACTCGGCTCTTTTTTTTTCGATTATCGAACTAATCGAACCAATCGTTCGATTGGGTTCGATAGAATTCAATTAACGAACAGTTCGATTACGGTTACGTCGATGATAAGTTTTGTCGATGATAAGTTTCTTTCCGGAGGCGCATTACTTCCAAAAGCCTGGAAAATGGTTGAAATCCCTTTCTTTGTTAGCCTGTTCCTGGCTGTCAGTGAGGGCGGGCGAAAACCGGGCGGCCGAGAAAAAACAAAACAAAAAACAAGCGGCTATTTATTTGTGAACAATTATTGCTTCCAAGCATCGCCAGTCATTTCAAAAAAATCCATGTCGTTAAGGTGGCTCAAAACAGTTTCCAACACTTATATTTGGATAGGTCGTTATAACCACTGTTTATCATTTGATGCTACAATCATGGTATCAAAAAGCTGCCCAATCATTGGTGAACACGTTGTCATAGTTTTCTTGACACAATAGGTTACCATAGCAACAGTATGACCTCTGAAAAACACCCTTTTAGCTTTAGGGGCTTATAATTCAAAAACGGCACGGTGAAATTTTTTTATATTATCAACTTTTGATAAGCATGATAAGACGCAACTTTTGGCGAAGTTTAAAAAAATTCTGTACATGGGGTTCAGAGCCACCTCAAATGTTCGAAAAATTGATAGACCACGCTTGAATTTCTTAAGCTTTTGCGTGACGCGACATTTACATGACGGCCGTGTTGGTTAAAAAGTGACTTATTTCAGGACTTATTTCGGGGAATTTGGCTATCTGAACGGTTTTGATTTTTATTTTGAATGGTGTGACACTGAATCAGTTGATTGTCAAATATCTCCTGTCATATTTTCTTTTCGGCTCAAAATTTCTTCTGTGGACGTTTTGACCCTAATTACCCTGAGGGGTATCAAAACCACTTTTCACACCCCTTAAATGTACGACGACATCCCCGTCTTTTTATGTGGGAGCCTCCTCCGGGAGCAAAATGCTCATGTACTCTACGTACAGGCGTCTACTTCAAAAATATATATCGGGATCTCCACTAACTATTTTGATTAGATATAATCTCACTTCAAATCTGTTCAGTATACACTGACGACGTCTGGAAAAAACATATTTCAGAAAATTGCCGTTCACCATCTAAATAATCCTAAGTGGTGGGAGATTCCTTACTGTTTGCAAAAAACTTGTTAACTGTGTCAAAATTGAAAATTATCGATAAGAACTTATTTTAATGCATTATAATCAGTTCTTTTTGTGAACTTATATAGGCCACATTACTTTTACAACTGCCTAAAAGTATCTACCTCTATCGGTAAAACTAGAGGATAAAAAAACATTTTCATGTATGTGGAGGTAGAGAAGATTTTCCTTCAAGGAGCCATCCACCCAGTCACCTCCAACACCGAAGGGGGTTTTGTCAGCAGCATATTTCCGGTCGTCAAAAAAGGCTTCGGTCATCGCCCTGTTATCAATTTAAAGAATCTGAATTCCTTTGTGAATTTCCAACATTTCAAAATGGAGGGAATCCACATGTTAAGGGACCTTCTAAAAAAGGAGATTTTATGGTAAAATTGGACCTCAAAGACGCATACTTTACTGTCCCAGTTTGGTTAGGGCATCAAAATTAAAAGTACTTAAGGTTCCTATGGAAGGAAACTCTATGGGAATTTGCATGTCTTCCCTTCGGGCTGGCCAGTGCTCCCAGAACATTCACAAAAATCATGAAACCTGTGGTGGCAACTCTGCGGAACTTAGGGATTCGCCTGATTATATATCTAGACGATCTTCTAATCTTAGCAGACTCGGAGCAGACTGCCAGACTCCATCTGGCGACTGCTCAAAGTCTCCTGGAGAACTTAGGTTTCGTTATAAACCTAAAGAAGTCGGTGTTGTCCCCAGTACAGAAAATAGAGTTCCTCGGTATGACTGTGGATTCGTTAACCCTTTGCCTTGCCCTTCCCAGGGACAAAGTCAGGAGTATTCGCAGGGAGTGCGAGTGTTTGATTGCAAATCCCACTACAACAGTGCGCCAATTAGCACATCTCCTAGGTCGTCTGAGCTCTTCCATTCAAGCAGTGTTCCCTGCCCCACTGTACTACCGCTACCTGCAACAGGCAAAGATTCAGGCGCTCAGATCGGGAGGCCACTACGAGTCTCAAGTAGTTTTGAATCAGGAGGCTATAGAGGAACTGCAATGGTGGGCAGAGAACCTAATGGCTTGGAATGGGAGGGCACTAGCTCAACCAGACCCCAGCATCGTAATAGAGAGCGATGCCTCGAGGGAAGGCTGGGGTGCACTGGACTGAGCACAGGCGGCCTGTGGAGTCAGTCCGAGCAGTTCTCCACATAAACTGCCTGGAACTGCTGGCAGATTCTTCTGCAATAAAATGCTTTGATAAAGACAAGACAAACATTCACATTCAGCTTTTCATGGACAGTGTGACAGCTCTTACCTTCATCAACAAGATGGGGGGAACCAAATGCCGTGTCCTAGCCTTTTTATCTCGCGACCTCTGGCAATGGTGCCTACAGAGGCAGATAACAGTGTCCGCCACACACATTCCCGGGATTCTGAATGTGAATGCAGACAGGTAGTCTCGGTCTCACCTGGAATCCTCAGATTGGAAGCTTTGCCCAGCAGTGTTCCAAGCCCTTCAGAACAAGACAACAAGTGGGGTCCAGTAGATATCGACCTATTCGCATCCCATCTGACAAACCAGCTACCTCGCTTCGTGAGCTGGAAGCCGGACCCCCTATCAGAAGCAGTGGATGCCTTCTCCCTCCAGTGGAACAAGGTCAAGTGTTATGCCTTTCCCCCATTTTGCCTTTTAGGCAGGTGCCACAGTCAAGTTCTGAGACAGCAGGTACCACGTCTAGTCCTTGTAGCACCGGTGTGGAAAACCCAACCCTGGTACCCTCTCTTATTGGACCTCCTTATAGACCTTCCAGTCCTTCTCCCTCAAATCCCCAATCTCGTAACTCGGGAAGGAATGACTCACCCGTTAACCCACCTCCAGCTGGGAGGATGGCTTATCTCGGGCAGCAGTATGAAGAGGGAGGCTTTTCTGTCCAAGCTAGAGACCTGCTCTCAGCAGCTTGGAGGAGAAACACCTCAGATCAATATACGCCTGGATGGCGCAAGTGGACTAGCTGGTGTGCTGAGAAGAAAGTCAATCCTAGTTCAGTTCAGTGACATTATTAACTTTCTCGCTGGGGAATTTCAGCATGGGAAGCAGTACAGATTCTTAACGTTTACCGTTCTGCTATTTCATGACACACCCAGTCATAGACTCACACAGGGTCGGAGAACATCCCATGATTTGTCAATTACTTAAAGGGATATTCAATTAAAGACCCCCACAACCTAGATACTCCTTTACCTGGGATGTCTCTGTCGTTGTCGGGTATATTAAATCTCTTGGTGCAAATTCGGCCTTGTCCCTTAAAGTTTTGTCCCAAAAGCTGGCTATGCTTTTAGCTTTAACTTCTGCTGAGCGGAGTTCTGAGTTAGCAGCCCATGATCTCCGTTTCAGACGTTTCTATCCAGAGGGAGTCGTGTTTAATCTTCCCTGCCAAACTAAATCTATTCGGAGTGGGAAGAATTTGAAACAGTCTTTTCATGCTAGCTTTCTTGAGGACAAGAGCCTATGTGTTGTAGAGTGCCTCCGGGAGTACGAAGCTCGTACCAAGGATATGAGACCAGTTATAGCTGGTCAAAAAAAAAGCTTTTCCTGTCCATTGTTCAACCTCACAAACCCGTTTCGTCTGCTACTGTGGCTAGATGGGTTCGGGGCTTGTTACATGCAGCTGGTATTGACACATCTCAATTTAAGCCCCATTCAGTCCGGGGGACCTCAGCGTCCGCTGCTGCCAGGTGTGGAGTAGCCTTATCTGACATTTTGGCCTTGGCCTGCTGGTCGTCTGATTCCACATTCAGACGTTTCTACTATAGACCTGTGCTGGACCCTGAGGCTAGTAGGGCAGTCCTCTCAGTTCCTAACAATAGTTGTCTTTGAACACGCATTGTTACATGGAGACGAATGTTTTGAAGTATAATCCCAGATTATACAAGTAACCGTAGGTCATGAAGTATAAGATAGATTATACGAGAAACATGAGATGGAATGTAACAATGCAATCCCACCCAAACCCAGAACCCACTGTTGGTTACCTGTTTTACTAGTTTTTCCTTTGTATGTTTCTGTTTTTCTTTCAAGTTAGCTCGCTCTACAAAGAGGCGCTGTGCTGGATGGCCGCAACTCCTTGTGGGTGCCACGAGGTTGAAAAACCTGTTTTTCTAGCTTATTCCTGTTACGTGTACTGTAAAACGCTATATTTGGAGCGAAATAAAGTTGGCATTGCATTGTTACATTCCGTCTCATGTTTCTCATATAATCTATCTTAAACTTCATGACCTACGGTCACTTGTATAATCTGGGATTATAGTTACAATCATGTTTCTTAAATAGCTGCTTAATAGGAGTAGATGAAAAATCATAAAAACAGTCGTGTTTTTACCCGGGGGGTACTCCCTATAATGGCCAATACGGGGAGGCTCCGCTCAAAAGGGGTACCTTTTTGAGGCTTCAGGTATGTAAAAGGGTAGGGATTTCACAAGCTGAGGTATATAAAAGGGTAGGGAAATCGGTCATTTAGGTATTTTAAAGGGCCTTTAATTCTGATATTTCGAATATATTCCCCTTATGGCTGTATCAGGTTATTTATTAAGCCCTTCATGAAAATGAGAACAAGACTTCCTAAAGTACGTATGTGAAAGGGGTACCTTTTTTCAATGAAAGGTATATAAAAGGGGTACCTTTTCTGCCAAAGTGCGATATAAAAGGGTAAGGGGATGGACCTCGGGGCGGAGCCTCCCTGTATTAAACTTTGTTAAGTACCCCCCGGGTGTTTTTATAGTTAAGTTAAGTTAAGTTAGTTACTTAGTTAGTCAAAATAGTTAAGTCGGTTTCAAAAAAAATGGAAACAACGTCCAAAATATCCATCTATTGAGACACATGTCAAAGATAGAGCATCAGCTAGAAAAATATGCATGAGGTTTTTTACAGTCTTCTCCCTCTCACGTAACTTGGTAATTTCGGAGCCATACAGTGTTGCAATGTTGACAAAAACTAATTGAGGACGATAACTAAATTTTTAAAGCTCCTTTCACTAAAAATATAAGCTCGTTGTGGTAAGTATGGTTCTATTTTATTTTTTGTGCGATTTTTCAAGTGTGTTAACAGAGCCAACTAAAAGATTTGGTCGAGGATATTACGTGAGGTTTCCGTTCATGTGTTTAAAACACGCAAGCATTGATAAAATTTAAAATTAGGACGTGATGCAAATAGACCATTTTACAGTTGTCTGTTCAGTGACCTGGCCTTTGAATGGCAGCGAGGCTCGAGGTGACCTTGTCTTGATTAAGACCTCACTGCTTTTGTTGTGTAAATCAAGTTTGTCTTATGCTAATATGTTAGCATTTAAGAAAAGCAGATAGGTCTGTATCAAAGCAATGTCACCTATAGCCTCGCTTGCATTCATAGGCCAAAATGTTGCTGGAGAGCAAGACTTTTCTCTCCAGCAACATTTCCCATACAAAACTTCTAAATTTTCCGAAAATTCAAACTGTCGTATAAACTTACTCTTTCATTCCAGGGGGCTCAAACTTGACCATTTTGGTATTTTCGATGCGCTCTTTCCACTTCTGGCATTCTTTAAGTTATAGCCCATATAATAAAATTTTTCTAGAAAAATTTGGTCACGTGACCCCACCTGCAAAGGGCCTATTAGGTATGATCTATTTATCACCTGTTTTTTTTTTTTGGTCCGTAAATAGGAAGTTACTGGGTTTCTGTTTCTCAGGTAATTTGAACTTTGGCTAGATTAATAATGGATGAATTTATTTGATGTTGGTTGAAAAGTCAACAAATGTAATCGGATTAAATAGAAAAGACAATGAAATTGAACTGTTCCCTTAGTTAACATTTCATCAAGGGAAAACACGAGCAGTTGCTTCTTCTGGTTTTGACAGCAAAAGTCATTGTGCTGCTGCTATTTGCCTAGTGCTACTTCATGACTATTTTACTTTAAAGGTTCTTGTTTTAAAACTGATTTTCTGCACAAAACAGGTGGCATGATTCTCGACAACATGGTATGCATTGCAATCCTAAGTACATTGTGCTCTTATATATTTTTCGGGTTCAATAACCAGTATGACTTATCTTTCAGACTACATTTCCCTTGTTCGAAACAGGCTGGTGTTGAAGTTTCGAAAAAAATCATCTGAACCATACGTTTTCTCTTTTGTCAGTTTATTTTATATTTTGTATTACTGACCTCTTTCTTACTGGTCAAGTTTGTTCCGTCATTTAGTTTTGATATGTACATGGAGATCACCTCTTGATTTCATCAACTTGAAATTTTGCGAAGAATAATTAAATGTATATTATATGGCTCAAAAATTCCCAGCCTTCTAACCCACCATTCCTTAACTAAAGGCCTTTCACATAACAAACTCTCTTCCTCAACTGAGGAGGAGTCGATTGTACATGGCACTCCTCACCCTCTTCTACCAGCACCTTCAGTTTGGTTTGGTGGTTAGGTTCGCGACACAAGTTGTGGGGTGAATCACCGACCGAAAAACACAAAAAAGTCTCAAGCGAAATATGAACCGCAAGGCCTTAAGGCCCATGGTTAATTGATTAAACAACTATTTAAGTTTCCCCCATAGCAGTTTCCGTACAAAATTTGTACATTTAGTTTTCCAGTGTTTATTCCCGGGGAAAACTCTCATATATAAAAAGGTCGAGGATGTTCGTTGTTCCGCTTAGAAATGTCAATCATAGGTTTTGGTCTCCCTTTTGGGTGGTCAAAGTATCTTTTAGGGTGCGCTCGAAGAAATAATAAAGAAAGGCTACCAATTTCGCTTTAAGTAGTATCTTTTAGGGGTGAAATAGGGCTCGAGCCACGCCTAAATTGGTCTCCTTTAGGGGTTCAAATCTGTTGCGTCGAGTGAACCCCATCTATGGACAGTAAATGCAAATTTTAATCAACATTTAGACCATAAAGGATATTTTTGTCTTACTTTTCCTACTTGTCCTACTTTGACTCCTAGTTTCTCTAAAACATAAATTCCTTTCTCTTCATATTCCTGTCTCGTCATCCAAAAGCTTTCCATATCTTTCATACTTCCTGCCAGCACAGCGCCACCAACGAAAACTGTATGTTGTGGATCTTGTTCCTTAATTTGGATTCCAACATTCTAAGGAGAAATATTGACAATTCTCAAGGCTGGTTTTCACTAGCACTTAAAGCATAAGAAACTCTCTTCAGACACAGAAGACGTTGATACCACAAAATCCCACGTTAGAGTCTCCCCCCGGTTATAACCCCCCCCCCCGAGTATAAGCCATTCTATTTGCTAACAAAGATATTATTTCTGATATAAGACCCCCTCGGATATATATCTTATTAGACGTTTTTAGTGTGTAGTATCACTGGGTATTTTTAAGAGTTGTGCAGTATTCACTGGTATTTTGACGAGCCCGTAGGACGAGTGAAAATACAAACAACGAGTAAACATTCTCAGCGATACTACACATCAAAACGTCTAATAAGAGGTTTATTATCAAACGATTTCTTTTCCCAAAATTCTAACTTGCCAAGTTTTTTAACCTTAACGCGGCCGGTAGGAATGAGACGAGTACAAATATCGTGTGATATTTGTACTCGTTTCGCGCGTTATTTGTACTCCACGAAGCAGAGTTGGATAATAAAAGCTCATCTAATGTATAAGTTCCTTTCTTTTGGGTTTCTTTACAAACATCAAAATTTTTCATCGAACGTTATCGGGTAATAGCTCTAGATGAAACTTTAATTCGTCTCTCAGATACGTTTTATCTCGTCGCTATAAAGCACTCTTTTTATTCAGCTTATCCCCCACTCAAAACCCCTTATGAAGTTATATAAGCTCAGGGTAACTTGTGTCGAAATTGTGACACATCCAAATTACGCAGAAACATTTCCCAGTGTAAAACAGCGTCTTTTATAGCGCCTCTTACTTTGTCCGCATGTGCTGATCGTGGCGCGTGACAATGACAAGTTAACGTTTTTTGGTCGATCCTTTGTTTAGGTATTTCTATTATAATACACATGAAAAAATTACTCGATTCTGATTGGCTGAGAGCAGTGCAGTTCAAGTGTAACACCAGTGCAAAAAGTGTAACACCGGTGCAAAAATGTAACACCAGTGCAAATTACACATCGTAATTCTGGATAATGATTGGCAGAAAGACAATGAGAAATTTTGTAGGCCAATGATATCATGTAAAGCACTGACAAAAATTTTGTACGGAAACTCTGAAAAATGGCTTCAAGAAACATCTTCCGGCAATTTTTCTGCGCGAATTTTTTCATGTTTGTATTATTAATAAGTTTTTTTCGTTCAATTTGAAATTAATTTGCATTTGTGAGTTTTTAAAAAGCTGAGATTACACTCGCCGAAGCGGCTCGTGCAATTTCAACTTTTTGAAAAACTCACTCGTGCAAATTAATTCCAAATTGAACTCGAAACCGTATGATTACCTATACTAATCACTGACAATGACCTGAGGAGATCATGACACAAACAGACAGAAAAGAAGGATGACAACATCTTAAATTGGCGGTTTTTATGCTAAAGGCGCATTATATGTCTAGACAAACTTGGACGAACATTTGCAGTTGGTCTGGGTAATGCATACTCTGGTATGAATACGGGCACAAGACAGATTATGCGTCCAGACGCGGCTATCCTTTGTACTGCGTCGTCCAAGACGCATTAAATTATTAATAAATTATGAAGGATAGTTCGTCTTGACGCATGTGTCTTAAGGCGTTTTGTGTCCGTCTTTTTCTGGAACCGCATAACCAGACGGACTACAAATGTTTGCCCAAGTTCGTCCAGACGGATAATGCGTCTTTATAGTGAAAACGGCGAGAATGCATTATACTTCTCGACAGATAATGCGTCCACTAACATAAAAACCGGCTATTTATATTCGTGATTTGTTTAATCGCCATAGCCGGGTTTCCTCTGCAAACCGAACTATTAAACAAATATATTCGACTATCAGTTATTCTAATAGTAAAAGTAATAAAGTACATTCCTATAATTCGTGAGCGTTATTCAAAGTAGTTGCTCATCGAAAAGAAACCGCAGCCTTGAACTTGGTTGTACAGTTTGTGTCCAGAAAAAAAAGACCAGAATCACGGCTGGAGCCACGCGCGCATTCTGTTCAACCAAGAATTGCGGAAATGGGAGCAATTGGTATGGAAATTTCCTGGGAAAGTTTGCGGAAAATCCGAAAATTGTTAAATTTCTCAGATGCGAACCATTTCATCGAAAATTTCAGAAAATTCTGGGATGAAATTCAATTGCAACAGAATTTCCTGGTAATAAATTTTTGGAAATTTGTGCACAGCTCGCGAGGTTAGTCTCTTTTCCGGAAATTGTGAAAAAATGATGTTTGGAAATGCGGAAAAATCTAAGGGAAAGCGCTGAGGAAGGATTTTAATGGGCTTTGCTATTTGATTTGCGATGGTAAGTGTCGATTATTTTGAAAGAAGTGCAAAAAATTGACGTTTTTCAGTAAAAACCTTTAATTGTTTGCGACTATTTACAGATCTAAAACACAAGGATAAAATATCAATTTAACATCTTTCTGGTTTTAAGTTATTTTGCCCAATAAGAAGGATTGAGCTAGTTTTCTGAACCAAGTGGATAGTCCTATTCCACCGCCATCGATTTGTTGCGCTCCGAATAATCTATAACAAGATCACTCAAATACCTCGAAAACCTGATAAGTACCAATCTACCAATTCCACCAATTCCACCTCAGGACATGGATTGTTTGGATTCCAATCTAAGGATCCCATTTTGAATGGCGAAATTCAAATTTCAGTTGGTTAAAAAGAACGCTTTCTTGAACAGTTTTGTCCGATGTCTCTAATGACCGAGACTTCATTGATATTCCTTTTCCATTGAATTTTGAGCTACCCATTCGAGTTTGGTTTTCCTCTTTCTAAGAGAACATAAGACACTCGATGAGCTACCTTGTTTACATTACCTGTATAATCCGACAATACAATCAGACAAACGATGTAACAATGCATATATTTATTTAACTGAGATAGTGGAAAAATATAGTCCGTATATACTGAAAAAGGTGAATTTTCCTTACTACATTATTGCTAGTTTCGTGAGCTGCCCTGTAATTGCCTACTGAATCCCACAAGATAAAAGGTCCATGCCATTTTTAATCCTTTGTTTGCCAAGTTTGGTCTGTCAAGAGGACTGGAAATTGGCCTTGTCTGGTCCATAAAAATGCAAAACTATAGAAGTTAGTGCCGGAGCCAATATCCAATCTTTATGCAAAGTCAGCATCCATATATCACAGCAGTTATCGGATCTAAAAGCTAAAGAGTTTACTGAAGTATTATAATCAAACTACGCTCAGTGCTCTAAGACTAAGAAGAACAAATCTTCTATAGCTTTGGGAATATTCTGACAAGGATCCCTAAGTTTGAATAAAACGTAAAAGTTGGAAGCCTTCGTTAATGATAGAAAATTGTATACACTCGATATTATGGAGAGAAAGAGAGCTATTCAAAATACCACTCTAAACTGGAAATACGAAATGCATTCATCGCTAAAGCCATCTCAGCCATTTGTTTTCAATAGTAGCTATCACACGTACGAAACCCCGCGAAAATGTTCACTACGGACCTATACCAACTATACACTAAGAGAATCCCAAACTACTCTTCCAGCTCATCAATAATCTCTGCCATATTTGGTTTCTCCCCAGGCTCTATCTGCACACAACGTATCACGATCTCTTGAAACCGACGCGGCTGCATACGGGATATTTGTGCCTCGCGCTGATGGGGATTTGGCAATTCCAGGACACAGATCTCACAGAGAAGAACACCAAAACTGTAGACGTCGACCTAATAACAGCACATTTCACTAGTTATGGTAGAATGACAGCGGGAATGTGTAGTAACCATCACTAGAAATCATTCGGAACTTCAATTTCCTTTGTATTTTATACAAACCAGACAAGAACAGCATAGATTGAAACTAGAAGTGAATACCACAAAATCCCACGTTAGAGTCTCCCCCCGGTTATAACCCCCCCCCCCGAGTATAAGCCCTTCTATTTGCTAACAAAGATATTATTTCTGATATAAGACCCCCTCGGATATATATCTTATTAGACGTTTTTAGTGTGTAGTATCACTGGGTATTTTTAAGAGTTGTGCAGTATTCACTGGTATTTTGACGAGCCCGTAGGACGAGTGAAAATACAAACAACGAGTAAACATTCTCAGCGATACTACACATCAAAACGTCTAATAAGAGGTTTATTATCAAACGATTTCTTTTCCCAAAATTCTAACTTGCCAAGTTTTTTAACCTTAACGCGGCCGGTAGGAATGAGACGAGTACAAATATCGTGTGATATTTGTACTCGTTTCGCGCGTTATTTGTACTCCACGAAGCAGAGTTGGATAATAAAAGCTCATCTAATGTATAAGTTCCTTTCTTTTGGGTTTCTTTGCAAACATCAAAATTTTTCATCGAACGTTATCGGGTAATAGCTCTAGATGAAGCTTTAATTCGTGTCTCAGATACATTTGATCTCGTCGCTATAAAGCACTCTTTTTATTCAGCTTATCCCTCCACTCAAAACCCCTTATGAAGTTATATAAGCCCAGGGTAACATGTGTCGAAATTGTGACACATCCAAATTACGCAGAAACATTTCCCAGTGTAAAACAGCGTCTTTTATAGCGCCTCTTACTTTGTCCGCATGTGCTGATCGTGGCGCGTGACAATGACAAGTTAACGTTTTTCGGTCGGTAAAAAATTACTCGATTCTGATTGGCTGAGAGCAGTGCAGTTCAAGGGTAACACCAGTGCAAAAAGTGTAACACCGGTGCAAAAATGTAACACCAGTGCAAATTACGCATCGTAATTCTGGATAATGATTGGCAGAAAGACAATGAGAAATTTTGTAGGCCAATGATATCATGTAAAGCACTGACAAAAATTTTGTACGGAAACTCTGAAAAATGGCTTCAAGCTAGAAACATCTTCCGGCAATTTTTCTGCGCGAATTTTTTCATGTTTGTATTATTAATAAGTTTTTTTCGTTCAATTTGAAATTAATTTGCATTTGTGAGTTTTTAAAAAAGCTGAGATTACACTCGCCGAAGCGGCTCGTGCAATTTCAGCTTTTCGAAAAACTCACTCGTGCAAATTAATTCCAAATTGAACTCGAAACCGTATGATTACCTATACTAATCACTGACAATGACCTGAGGAGATCATGACACAAACAGACAGAAAAGAAGGATGACAACATTTTAAATTGGCGGTTTTTATGCTAAAGGCGCATTATATGTCTAGACAAACTTGGACGAGCATTTGCAGTTGGTCTGGTAATGCATCTCTGGTATGAATACGGGCACAAGACACATTATGCGTCCAGACGCGGCTATCCTTTGTACTGCGTCGCCCAAGACGCATTAAATTATTAATAAATTATGAAGGATAGTTCGTCTTGACGCATGCGTCATAAGGCGTCTTGTAACCGTCTTTTTTCTGGAACCGCATAACCAGACGGACTACAAATGTTTGCCCAAGTTCGTCCAGACGGATAATGCGTCTTTATAGTGAAAACGGCGAGAATGCATTATACTTCTCGACAGTTAATGCGTCCACTAATATAAAAACCGGCTATTTATATTCGTGATTTGTTTAATCGCCACAGCCGGGTTTCCTCTGCAAACCGAACTATTAAACAAATATATTCGACTATCAGTTATTCTAATAGTAAAAGTAATAAAGTACATTCCTATAATTCGTGAGCGTTATTCAAAGTAGTTGCTCATCGAAAAGAAACCGCAGCCTTGAACTTGGTTGTACAGTTTGTGTCCAGAAAAAAAAGACCAGAATCACGGCTGGAGCCACGCGCGCATTCTGTTCAACCAAGAATTGCGGAAATGGGAGCAATTGGTATGGAAATTTCCTGGGAAAGTTTGCGGAAAATCCGAAAATTGTTAAATTTCTCAGATGCGAACCATTTCATCGAAAATTTCAGAAAATTCTGGGATGAAATTCAATTGCAACAGAATTTCCTGGTAATAAATTTTTGGAAATTTGTGCACAGCTCGCGAGGTTAGTCTCTTTTCCGGAAATTGTGAAAAAATGATGTTTGGAAATGCGGAAAAATCTAAGGGAAAGCGCTGAGGAAGGATTTTAATGGGCTTTGCTATTTGATTTGCGATGGTAAGTGTCGATTATTTTGAAAGAAGTGCAAAAAATTGACGTTTTTCAGTAAAAACCTTTAATTGTTTGCGACTATTTACAGATCTAAAACACAAGGATAAAATATCAATTTAACATCTTTCTGGTTTTAAGTTATTTTGCCCAATAAGAAGGATTGAGCTAGTTTTCTGAACCAAGTGGATAGTCCTATTCCACCGCCATCGATTTGTTGCGCTCCGAATAATCTATAACAAGATCACTCAAATACCTCGAAAACCTGATAAGTACCAATCTACCAATTCCACCAATTCCACCTCAGGACATGGATTGTTTGGATTCCAATCTAAGGATCCCATTTTGAATGGCGAAATTCAAATTTCAGTTGGTTAAAAAGAACGCTTTCTTGAACAGTTTTGTCCGATGTCTCTAATGACCGAGACTTCATTGATATTCCTTTTCCATTGAATTTTGAGCTACCCATTCGAGTTTGGTTTTCCTCTTTCTAAGAGAACATAAGACACTCGATGAGCTACCTTGTTTACATTACCTGTATAATCCGACAATACAATCAGACAAACGATGTAACAATGCATATATTTATTTAACTGAGATAGTGGAAAAATATAGTCCGTATATACTGAAAAAGGTGAATTTTCCTTACTACATTATTGCTAGTTTCGTGAGCTGCCCTGTAATTGCCTACTGAATCCCACAAGATAAAAGGTCCATGCCATTTTTAATCCTTTGTTTGCCAAGTTTGGTCTGTCAAGAGGACTGGAAATTGGCCTTGTCTGGTCCATAAAAATGCAAAACTATAGAAGTTAGTGCCGGAGCCAATATCCAATCTTTATGCAAAGTCAGCATCCATATATCACAGCAGTTATCGGATCTAAAAGCTAAAGAGTTTACTGAAGTATTATAATCAAACTACGCTCAGTGCTCTAAGACTAAGAAGAACAAATCTTCTATAGCTTTGGGAATATTCTGACAAGGATCCCTAAGTTTGAATAAAACGTAAAAGTTGGAAGCCTTCGTTAATGATAGAAAATTGTATACACTCGATATTATGGAGAGAAAGAGAGCTATTCAAAATACCACTCTAAACTGGAAATACGAAATGCATTCATCGCTAAAGCCATCTCAGCCATTTGTTTTCAATAGTAGCTATCACACGTACGAAACCCCGCGAAAATGTTCACTACGGACCTATACCAACTATACACTAAGAGAATCCCAAACTACTCTTCCAGCTCATCAATAATCTCTGCCATATTTGGTTTCTCCCCAGGCTCTATCTGCACACAACGTATCACGATCTCTTGAAACCGACGCGGCTGCATACGGGATATTTGTGCCTCGCGCTGATGGGGATTTGGCAATTCCAGGACACACATCTCACAGAGAAGAACACCAAAACTGTAGACGTCGACCTAATAACAGCACATTTCACTAGTTATGGTAGAATGACAGCGGGAATGTGTAGTAACCATCACTAGAAATCATTCGGAACTTCAATTTCGTTTGTATTTTATACAAACCAGACAAGAACAGCATAGATTGAAACTAGAAGTGAATGCTCTATCATCAAAAATGACATTGGGTCTCGGGTTATGATAAAGGGTCTCTTCGTTATTATCCACTTAAGAGATCATCCATCCACCCCCACCCCCACTCCCTGGCTAATTAAATTAGGAACGTTATGTCCGGCATAGACCTACGGGAAATATCTTCCGGAGGCAAATCGTTTTCCTCAGAAAGATAAAAAATGTTTCTCAAGCATTTAAAAACGTTTGACTTTTCTCTGATTTCAAACTCCTTTTCAGATCAACTGCTTTGTCTATTTAAATCCCAGTCTTGTTGAATTTCAGGTCTATTTTCATTGCAATGAGTTCCCTCTCGTTCGTTGCTCGCTGGTCCCTGCAGATAAGTAACTTCTTCGTTTCTCGCTGTCAGCTCTTCTTCCAGATCAGAAATTTGTTCGTTGCTTGCTGTCAGTTG
Source organism: Micromussa lordhowensis (assembly GCA_964020085.1). Classification (NCBI taxonomy): domain Eukaryota; kingdom Metazoa; phylum Cnidaria; class Anthozoa; order Scleractinia; family Lobophylliidae; genus Micromussa; species Micromussa lordhowensis. The sequence continues at coordinate 13,810,012 of OZ026606.1, forward strand.
TCCTTGCAGATCAGTACTTTGTTCGTTGCTCACAGCCAATTGTTCGTGCAGATAAGCAGCTTCTTCAATTCTCGCTGTCAGCTCTTCTTCCCGTTGAGTAATTTGTTTGTTGCTCACTGTCAGTTGTTCTATCAGATCAGTAATTTGTTCTTTGCTCACCGTCAATTGTCCCTGCAGATTAGTAACTTGTTGGTCTCTCTCTATCACATGTTCCTCCTGTTCCTTCTGGCTTGGTTGGTTTCTTCGCTCGGCAGCCAATCTTTGTCCCATACTCTTCACTCCTCACACTTCAAGTCCACTTGAGAAAGGTTCGTCCTGGATCTTTGTTTTTTGCTGCATTTACCCCTGCAATGGTGAAAGGAAAATAATAACTAGCCTCTCTTCATGTTATGTCGAGGCCAAATGTCGCTCGGTGCTTTTTTAAACATTGTCTGGTGTTTCTCCTTTCCATTTTAGGATCATAAGAGTCAATTTTCTATGTAATAAACAAGACCTGGGAAGCTTGCACATTTGCGCACGCGACAGACGCCGTGCGGACAATCACGTGACAACCAAAATCTTTAGCTCGATTAGTCTGCTGGCAGCCGGTTTTTTCTCTAAGGGTCACTAGGACGAGCGTTTAGTCATCGCGAACGCAAATGGCGTTGGCCGTGTGGAGAAGAAGGCGAGACGGGGTGGTATGGCCGAGTGGGGAAGAAGGCGTGCCGCGCCCATGTCTCATCCCATTCCCCTTTAGCCAAAACGTCTCGCCGCTCGCCTCATAACCTCTACTGATTCGAGAGAAAAACAGACTGCCAGCAGTCTATAGCTCGATAGGTTACCAAATTTCTTAGACGTGAAGCTCCATTCGCGTGACTTCGGCTGGCAGGAGCTCCGCTAGTACGAGTTGTAACAAAATCGGGCGATCAAAAAGCGGAAGTTCAGATGGACGAGACGAGGCTCTTCTGCCAACTGAAAAATAATCCGCCGCCAAAATTCCTAGTAGTCCTTATAGCTAGCATAATCTTTCCTAAATGCACAGTTAAACTACTTCGTACTTTAGCACTAATCTGTACAATTTAACGCCATTTTCTTCAAACCTGATTTCCTCTTTGAGCTCCGTCATAAACACTCTAGCAGGCCAGAGAGGCCAGAGCGGATTACCACAATCTCGATAAAAAGTTAACGTTACCAAAATGTCTTATTTCATAATTGCCTTATTTCCTTATTTCTGAGAGAGTGTGGCCCTTATACACATTTAGACCCCTTAACCATTTTAACCTTGGCGGGATGTGGGGTGCTCAACACATTGTCGTAAATGACAGTTGAAGATCTCGCGATGAAAAAGCTACATGTATTTCTGTGCTGGGCAGCGTAACTGAAGGATTCTTCCAGCACATTTTACACGTTTATTTAGCATTACTCTGTGATAAAGTTCAGCTGCTTAAACATTCAATAACCGGATACTGAATTGTTAAAGTGCACCTAACCCCCAAATTTTTTTTCGGCCGAGATGAAACTTTGCAACATTCGCATAAAGAATTTGATAATATTATCAGTATCTGGTATTTTTAAGGGTTTTACTAATTGGCAGAAAGTAGCTGAAATTTGTTATCAATTGGTTCACGACCGAGCTAGCAGGGGCCTGGCTCTATTCTTGATTTGACGTCACAGACCCATTTACTTGGAATTAACTCTTTGTGAACATGCATGCAAAACAGTTTATGACGTCAAATGAAGAATAGACCCATTCCCCTCACCAGCTCGGTCGTGAACCAATAGACCATACTCGTATTCTCGTTATTCGACTGGAACTAGCTTGCAACTGAGGCTAATGCGGGGAGTTTATTCAGATACAAATAATATTTATCACTTTTTAATGATATTCCCCCGCCAAAACTTCCACTGCAAGCTAGTTCCAGTCCAATACCGAGGATACGAATATGGTCTATTGATAAAAAATTTCAGCAACTTTCTGCCAATTTTTAAAACCCTTAAAAGTACCAGGTAATTATCAAATTCTTTATGTGAATGTTGCAAAGTTTCATCTGAGCCGAATAAAAAAATTTGGGTTAGGTGCACTTTAATGGTAAGCGCTATGTTTTCGGTTGATAAAGGATAAAACGAAGGAGGGTAACACAACCACAGCCACAAGCAAAGATGTCTCTGATAAAGAGAAGCACTACCCCATTGGAACGGTATTTTCAGCGAGTGACTAAAGTCTGACTATAGATTTTTCTGAACTTGCATGAAGCTGCACTATCTGCAACAATCACAAATACATGGCTAGAAAGGGTTGCTAAGGCTGTGGAACGAATAATAACGCGTCTAAAAAACAGATTAAAGAATAACATGCTTGATGCGTTACTGCAGGCTTCAATTAATGACACAGCTGTTGAAACGTCTCAAGCCAAAGCAGCAGTAAAGGAAGCAGTCACAAACTGGCTACAAAGGAAAACCGCAGATTTAAGGGACCTCCCACCCTCACGCGGAAAGAAACCGCCTCAAAAGTTACCCCTAAACCTGTGTTAGTGGACCAAGGTACCCAGTGTGATTCCTCAGACTTCACAGACCGCCCATCTCCACCAGCATTGAAACCGCCTCATGAACTGTCCCTTAACCTATGTTAGTAGACCAAGGTACCCAGTGTGATTCCTCAGACTTCAGAGACCTCCCATCTCCACCAGCACAAATACCGCCTCATAAACTGCCCCTAAACCTATATTAGTGGACCAAGGTATCCAGTTTGATTCATCAGACTTCAGAGACCTCCCATCTCCACCAGCATAGAAACCGTCTCAAATACTGCCCCTAAACTTATGCTGGTAGACCAAGGTACCCCGTACGATTAAATGCAGAACCTTGAAGCTCCTGGAAGAACAACTTCAACAAATTGTGTCCTCTCTAAAGACGGCCTTCTTCTTACTAGATCACGATTCCGAGTCAGATAATGACAGTGCTTGGGAAACAAATGAAATCGAAGTCAACTAAATTCCCCACCATTTAGCCTTAGCATGCTTTTCAAATGTGTTAATTGTTGTTCATTCAGTAGAAAACGACATTTGAAGTTAAGAGATGAGAGGTAATTTTGTCACAACGTTTTAACACCTTTTCTTGGTATTTTTTTTTTGTAACGTGTTTTGATTTAGTATTGCTTTTGAGATGTCACGAAGATCTGATAAAGACAATGAAACTATGCGCAGGTTCTACTAAGTAACTTATAAACATTGGCTTTCCTGTACGTAAGCAATGTAAAAAGCAACAGTACTTTGTGTTTACCTCTAAATATCAAAATAAAAATCATAGGTTTTTTTTGGTTTATGGAGAGCATCAAGAATGGTCTTCTATTTATCCCCGCCCCCCTCAAAAAAAACAACGAGGAAAAAGCAGTTCCGAGAGTCTCAATTTCAAAATTTCCCGGGATAGCATGCGCCCGTACCACTAAGGAGGTAGCGATAATTTATTACAAAATTTATTAACACAACGTTTTGCGGTTTTTGTTATAAACACTAACAAAATCAACAATGAACGTTGACCAACAACTGGTTTCAGACGACTGTTGGATAATATAATCAATCAATCCCGCGACCTAAACCAAGACTGTGGTCCCCAGTTTAACAGTGGAGTCAATGCATTTTTTCGTGACCTTAATACTCTTTATCAAACAAGATTTAATAGCCTTGACTGTTAACGTACAGTTAAGTGTTACAATTTTTTTAAGGGTTGAATATTGCCAATTCAAACGAAAGTTTAAATTTACGTTTAATACTATATTCTCCAACACTTGGTGGCAGGTTAATCATTAATTTAAATCTGCTCACCTCTAATTCTCTTTGACAATGGTTTCTTGGGTCAAATTGATGTCTCTTTCTTCCAGTGAAATAAACTTTAGAAGAGTTGACGAGAGTTGATATCTAATCAACGGGCATTGCGCTTACAAGGCTGGCTGGCATTCAAAAAGCGCCACATTTCTCCTCGCTTGAGCAAAATTAGAAAATGACACAGACGAGTGACAAGAATTTACTGACATATTACTGAGCAATTTTTCCAGTTATTTGTCTTTCTTTGTTACAGCTTAACCAGAATATTGTCAACTGGATCCAGATCCACTGGCAACAGCTATCAATCAAATCCGCTCATCTTTCTTTCCTTGGGATGTTGGGATGTTCTGCAATGATTGATTTTCTTGGAAAATAAATGGTCAGAATCCTACTGACCCGTTTTTCGCTTGAAAATTAATAATGAGGTAAGCTCAGCGCCCGGGGGGGGGGGTGCTCCCTTATATGGGGTATACAGGTATGTGCGGCCCCAAAGGGTATGGTTTTTTCAGCCGTTTTGGTCATAAATAGGGTATCGATTTTTGCACTCTAGTGTTGAATTCGTCCTTTTTTTGGAAGAAGCTACTTCTTCAGCATGTCCCCACGTTTAAAGCCTACTACGCGCGCTAGATAAGACCAGCAACAAAAGCCCTTTACAAATAATGTTAACGGTGACTGCGTACGTGCAGCAACGGCTTGTGACGCACTCCGGTCACGGGCTGGGCTCCAGGGGTTTTTGAACTGAGGTTGACTAGACATTGACTACTACTTCGGGGACTACTTGTAGCCTAGCCCAGACACCGTAAACTGAAGCAGCCAGTAAATAATCTGAGGAAATACAGTGAAATATTTTATTAACCGAACATTGCATTACAGTCAAATCGAGAATGAAATAGTTATTTAAAGGAAAATACTTATGTAACACATGAGTCAAAACACCGGAAAGTCAAACAGGTTTACTTTTAAAAGTTATGACAACTTAGTCAGATCGTGCGATCCAATTACTTGCACGGCATAACTTGACACCAGATACCAAGAGCTTTTCTGATCAGAAACTTGTTGGTCTTTGGCTGTCTTGTTCTCTTTCTGATCTGAGAAAGTTGTTGGTCTTTGGCTGTCTTGTTGTCTTCCTGATTAGAAACTTGTTGGTCTTTGGCTGTCTTGTTGTCTTCCTGATTAGAAACTTAATGGTCTTTGGCTGTCTTGTTCTCTTCCTGAATAGAAACTTGTTGGTCTTTGGCTGTCTTGTTCTCTTCCTGATTAAAAACATGTTGGTCTTTGGCTGTCTTGTTCTCTTCCTGATTAGAAACTTGTTGGTCTTTGGCTGTCTTGTTGTCTTCCTGATTAGAAACTTGTTGGTCTTTGGCTGTCTTGTTCTCTTCCTGATCAGAAACTTGTTTTTCTTTGGTTGTCTTGTTCCCTTTCTGATCAGAAACTTGTTGGTCTTTGCCTGTCTTGTTCTCTTTCTGATCAGAAACTTGTTGGTCTTTGGCTGTCTTGTTCTCTTTCTGATCTGAAAAAGTTGTTGGTCTTTGGCTGTCTTGTTGTCTTCCTGATTAGAAACTTGTTGGTCTTTGGCTGTCTTGTTGTCTTCCTGATTAGAAACTTGTTGGTCTTTGGCTGTCTTGTTGTCTTCCTGATTAGAAACTTGTTGGTCTTTGGCTGTCTTGTTCTCTTCCTGATTAAAAACATGTTGGTCTTTGGCTGTCTTGTTCTCTTCCTGGTTAGAAACTTGTTGGTCTTTGGCTGTCTTGTTGTCTTCCTGATTAGAAACTTGTTGGTCTTTGGCTGTCTTGTTCTCTTCCTGATTAAAAACATGTTGGTCTTTGGCTGTCTTGTTCTCTTCCTGATTAGAAACTTGTTGGTCTTTGGCTGTCTTGTTGTCTTCCTGATTAGAAACTTGTTGGTCTTTGGCTGTCTTGTTGTCTTCCTGATTAGAAACTTGCTGGTCTTTGGCTGTCTTGTTCTCTTCCTGATCAGAAACTTGTTTTTCTTTGGCTGTCTTGTTCTCTTTCTGATCAGAAACTTGTTGGTCTTTGGCTGTCTTGTTCTCTTTCTGATCAGAAACTTGTTGGTCTTTGGCTGTCTTGTTCTCTTTCTGATCTGAGAAAGTTGTTGGTCTTTGGCTGTCTTGTTGTCTTCCTGATTAGAAACTTGTTGGTCTTTGGCCGTCTTGTTCTCTTCCTGATTAGAAACTTGTTGGTCTTTGGCTGTCTTGTTCTCTTCTGATTAAAAACATGTTGGTCTTTGGCTGTCTTGTTCTCTTCCTGATTAAAAACTTGTTGGTCTTTGGCTGTCTTTTTGTCTTCCTGATTAGAAACTTGTCGGTCTTTGGCTGTCTTGTTCTCTTCCTGATTAAAAACATGTTGGTCTTTGGCTGTCTTGTTCTCTTCCTGATTAGAAACTTGTTGGTCTTTGGCTGTCTTGTTGTCTTCCTGATTAGAAACTTGTTGGTCTTTGGCTGTCTTGTTCTCTTTCTGATCAGAAACTTGTTTTCTTTGGCTGTCTTGTTCTCTTTCTGATCAGAAACTTGTTGGTCTTTGGCTGTCTTGTTCTCTTTCTGATCAAAAACTTGTTGGTCTTTGGCTGTCTTGTTCTCTTTCTGATCTGAGAAAGTTGTTGGTCTTTGGCTGTCTTGTTGTCTTCCTGATTAGAAACTTGTTGGTCTTTGGCTGTCTTGTTGTCTTCCTGATTAGAATCTTGTTGGTCCTTGGCTGTCTTGTTGTCTTCCTGATTAGAAACTTGTTGGTCTTTGGCTGTCTTGTTCTCTTTCTGATCTGAGAAAGTTGTTGGTCTTTGGCTGTCTTGTTCTCTTCCTGATTAGAAACTTGTTGTTCTTTGGCTGTCTTGTTCTCTTCCTGATTAGAAACTTGTTCTTCTTTGGCTGTCTTGTTCTCTTCCTGATTAGAAACTTGTTCTTCTTTGGCTGTCTTGTTCTCTTCCTGATCAGAAACTTGTTGTTCTTTGGCTGTCTTGTTCTCTTCCTGATTAGAAACTTGTTGTTCTTTGGCTGTCTTGTACTCTTCCTGATTAGAAACTTGTTGTTCGTTTGCTGTCTTGTTCTCTTCCTGATTAGAAACTTGTTGTTCTTTGGATGTCTTGTTCTCTTCCTGATCAGAAACTTGTTGTTCTTTGGCTGTCTTGTTCTCTTCCTGATTAGAAACTTGTTGTTCTTTTGCTGTCTTGTTCTCTTCCTGCTCTTCCTGATCAGAAACTTGTCGTTCTTGTGCGGTCTTGTTCTCTTCCTGATTAGAACCTTGTTCTTCTTTGGCTGTCTTGTTCTCTTTCTGATCAGAAACTTGTTGTTCTTTGGCTGTCTTGTTCTCTTCCTGATTAGAAACTTGTTGTTCTTTTGCTGTCTTGTTCTCTTCCTGATTAGAAACTTGTTGTTCTTTGGCTGTCTTGTTCTCTTCCTGATCAGAAACTTGTTGTTCTTTGGCTGTCTTGTTCTCTTCCTGATTAGAAACTTGTTGTTCTTTGGCTGTCTTGTTCTCTTTCTGATCAGAAACGTGTTGTTCTTTGGCTGTCTTGTACTCTTCCTGATTAGAAACTTGTTGTTCTTTGGCTGTCTTGTTCTCTTCCTGATTAGAAACTTGTTGTTCGTTTGCTGTCTTGTTCTCTTCCTGATCAGAAACTTGTTGTTCTTTGGCTGTCTTGTTCTCTTCCTGATTAGAAACTTGTTGTTCTTTGGCTCTCTTGTTCTCTTCCTGATTAGAAACTTGTTGTTCTTTTGCTGTCTTGTTCTCTTCCTGCTCTTCCTGATCAGAAACTTGTTGTTCTTTTGCTGCCTTGTTCTCTTCCTGATTAGAAACTTGTTCTTCTTTGGCTGTCTTGTTCTCTTCCTGATTAGAAACTTGTTCTTCTTTTGCTGTCTTGTTCTCTTCCTGCTCTTCCTGATCAGAAACTTGTCGTTCTTGTGCGGTCTTGTTCTCTTCCTGATTAGAAACTTGTTCTTCTTTGGCTGTCTTGTTCTCTTTCTGATCAGAAACTTGTTGTTCTTTGGCTGTCTTGTTCTCTTCCTGATTAGAAACTTGTTGTTCTTTTGCTGTCTTGTTCTCTTCCTGATTAGAAACTTGTTGTTCTTTGGCTGTCTTGTTCTCTTCCTGATCAGAAACTTGTTGTTCTTTGGCTGTCTTGTTCTCTTTCTGATCAGAAACTTGTTGTTCTTTGGCTGTCTTGTTCTCTTCCTGATTAGAAACTTGTTGTTCTTTTGCTGTCTTGTTCTCTTCCTGATTAGAAACTTGTTGTTCTTTGGCTGTCTTGTTCTCTTCCTGATCAGAAACTTGTTGGTCTTTGGCTGTCTTGTTCTCTTCCTGATCAGAAACTTGTTGTTCTTTGGCTGTCTTGTTCTCTTCCTGATCAGAAACTTGTTGTTCTTTGGCTGTCTTGTTCTCTTCCTGATCAGAAACTTGTTGTTCTTTGGCTGTCTTGTTCTCTTCCTGATCAAAAACTTGTTGGTCTTTGGCTGTTTTGTTCTCTTCCTGATTAGAAACTTGTTGTTCTTTGGCTGTCTTGTTCTCTTTCTGATCAGAAACTTGTTGGTCTTTGGCTGTCTTGTTCTCTTCCTGATCAGAAACTTGTTGGTCTTTGGCTGTCTTGTTCTCTTCCTGATCAGAAACTTGTTGGTCTTTGGCTGTCTTGTTCTCTTTCTGATTAAAAACTTGTTGGTCTTTTGTTGTCTTGTTCTCTTCCTGATTAGAAACTTGTTGGTCTTTGGCTGTCTTGTTCTCTTTCTGATCAGAAACTTGTTGGTATTTGGCTGTCTTGTTCTCTTCCTGATCAGAAACTTGTTGGTCTTTGACTGTCTTGTTCTCTTTCTGATTAAAAACTTGTTGGTCTTTGGCTGTCTTGTTCTCTTTCTGATCAGAAACTTGTTGGTCTTTGGCTGTCTTGTTCTCTTCCTGATTAGAAACTTGTTGGTCTTTGGCTGTCTTGTTCTCTTCCTGATCAGAAACTTGTTGGTCTTTGGCTGTCTTGTTCTCTTTCTGATTAAAAACGTTTTGGTCTTGGGCTGTCTTGTTGTCTTCCTGATCAAAAACTTGTTTTTCTTTGGCTGTCTTGTTCTCTTCCCGATTAGAAACTTGTTGGTCTGTGGCTTTTGGTTTCTCTTTCTGATTAAAAACTTGTTGGTCTTTTGTTGTCTTGTTCTCTTCCTGATCAGAAACTTGTTGGTCTTTGGCTGTCTTGTTCTCTTTCTGATCAGAAACTTGTTGGTCTTTGGCTGTCTTGTTCTCTTTCTGATTAAAAACTTGTTGGTCTTTTGTTGTCTTGTTCTCTTCCTGATTAGAAACTTGTTGGTCTTTGGCTGTCTTGTTCTCTTTCTGATCAGAAACTTGTTGGTCTTTGGCTGTCTTGTTCTCTTCCTGATCAGAAACTTGTTGGTCTTTGGCTGTCTTGTTCTCTTTCTGATTAAAAACTTGTTGGTCAGTTTTGTTGTCTTGTTCTCTTCCTGATTCGAAACTTGTTGGTCTTTGGCTGTCTTGTTCTCTTTCTGATCAGAAAGTTGTTGGTCTTTGGCTGTGTTGTTCTTTTTCTGATCAGAAACTTGTTGGTCTTTGGCTGTCTTGTTCTCTTTCTAATCAGAAACTTGTTGGTCTTTGGCTGTCTTTTTCTCTTTCTGATTAAAAACTTTTTGGTCTTGGGCTGTCTTTTTGTGTTCCTGATCAGAAACTTGTTTTTCTTTGGCTGTCTTGTTCTCTTCCCGATTAGAAACTTGTTGGTCTTTGGCTGTCTTGTTCTCTTTCTGATTAAAAACTTGTTGGTCTTTTGTTGTCTTGTTCTCTTCCTGATCAGAAACTTGTTTTTCTTTGGCTGTCTTGTTCTCTTCCCGATTAGAAACTTGTTGGTCATTGGCTGTCTAGTTCTCTTCCTGATCAGAAACTTGTGGGTCTTTGGCTGTCTTGTTCTCTTCCTGATCAGAAACTTGTGGGTCTTTGGCTGTCTTGTTCTGGTCTATTGCTTAATTATAAAATAACTGACATACTACTCGCGCCCTGATTGGTCAAAACCTACGTTCTATTGTACTGGTAAACTAACTAACCTTTATTCTATTCGCAAACCTTTGGTTAAATTTGGTGTGAAATGTGGAATTGTCACGTTTGCTTCTTGAACGTATTATTTAATTTAAAAATTAAGAACGGAAACGACGTAAAACACCAGAGTAAACAGAAATCGGAAGTTATTTTTGGACCTTGAATTAAAATACTGTACACACATGGAACAAGCACACTGCTAAGATTATTTCTTATCAAGGTTTCTGTCCGTTCATATTCTGCAAGGGCAGGGGTTCGGAGACCTACAGTGCCAGAGCTATCGATTGTATTCTGCAGTATTTGAGATTGTCTAACTTGTTTGAGTTTCTGATCCAGTTTAATTATTGCAACCGGGAGCTTCCCTTTTAGGCTTGGCTAAATCAATATATTATTTCCATACTTTATGTCAAGGATGTTATGTACGCTTCAACGCGTCTCGCCAGAGATTAGAGCACGTAGAATAACCACCTGTCTGTAATATTCATTTCACGGTAAATGAATGTTTACGTTGATTTGGACGAAGGAAATGATTAGAACTAATGCTCATAACAGCATATGGACATGTTTAACATGTCTTCCATTACGTTCCAAGAAAAAAGCACAAGAACAATATCATTGCAGTTGTGCACACGTCATGCTTGGTGGTTCGTCAGTGGGAGCAGTCAATCGAGGAAGGACTCTTTTAAGTTTGGGCTCTCTTTATTCTCTCAAGATAATGACACTTAACTCCGTTGGTCGGTATAGGTTCACTTTAAAAAATGGTTTGCCAGCCGAGAAACCTTATTGTTCGCAATTGCTTAGCGCCTTGTGTCTCATAAATGCAGGAATGAAACCACAATAAATTTGTAAGCTTGAATGCTGAAACAGGGATGTCTGATGAGGTCCTGATTTTGCACTAATTTGCAATGATGCGGTGCTATGATTTTCATTAGTGGCTGTCAGCGCTACACTTTGATCATAAGGTACTTTAAGAAGCTTTTTCTATTGTGTTTAGACAATGATTGATGTCCTGTATGTCTTTTCTCTAATGGCTTATTGAACTTCGGAAACTACGGGCTTGTTTGTATAAATTTAAAACGGAGCTGTAGGGTGACGATAGCAGAATGGAAAACAATAACCGGAAGAGAGATGAGGGCACGTGGAAACTCTTATATGATAAGGTCTGGGGTGCTTCTTGTCTAGTGTGCGGATGTAAATCGCGGATTGTGGTCCCACTTAGGGTGTCCAGGACGAAAAGCCACTATGTTTAAGTCGTCAAGGTATCTTTTAGGTTCGCTCTCGATGAAATAGTAATAAACTGCTATCTTTTAGGGGTCAATTAAAGCTCAAGTCACACCCAGATTAGTGTCCTTTAGGAGCCTCCTCGACCACTTTCATGGTAGCCCTCCATCAGGAAGCGCATTAATCAGTAGTAGAGTCAACCAACACTGTGATTTATTTTCATTGCAATATTTTCTTGGTTTAAGACCGGCTATAGCTTTTTTTAATTGTTATGCTTTAAACTAAAAAGTGAGCGGCCAACTGGACTGTTACATTTGTATATTTGTAACATTACTCTCTAGCTAGGGTCTAAATCACCACTAAACGTTGAAAGGGCACCAAAGTCACAAAAGCAAGCATGGATTATTAATGTGTAGATTTTAACTGGGCTTTCTGATGCTCGTCTTCAGCGAAGTTTTCTTTGAGATGTTCTATTCTTGCGTCGGCCTTAAACTCCGCGGGGACATTATTGGTTCGCTGGCCACTGTTAATCTTCTTCATACCTCTCTTGCCGTAGTGATGGTAATAGTATGCACGTGACACACTGAAAAAGTAAAAGTTCATCTGATATCAACATACGATTCTCGTTACCCGCCGCCCGCCATGAATATCTTCATTATGCTTAGACTTTCAGGAAAGTCCTTGGCCTTGTTTATTCAAGCTCAGCTTGCTTCGCTCGCTTGGGTTTTCTACATGAAACTCATGGGGTCGACTTGTGGCGAGTCTACATTGTGCTGATCTAAACTTTTAAATGAAATTCTGATCAGAAATCCAAAGCTGTTTACTTAACGTCCCCCCCCCCCCTCCTCCCACTCCCCCACTATCCCCAATTACCCCTGAAATGGTTTTAGCACTTTTGGTCGCATTTCTCTATATCAATTTCACTGACGATTTTTTTGTTTGTACCATTCTGGTGGAGCTCTCGCTCTCGCGGTCATGTGGCATACAGTCATTCAAACATCTCCCTCAGTAGTTCTGCGTATCTACTCACTCGATTTCAATAATGGTCAACAAAACAAGTGCTGCAATGAGAATGATGTGAGTTTTCATCTTGAGTTCAGCCTCGATGAACAACGACAGGCAGATTGACGTGACTGGCTTAAAGCTGAAAAACGAAAACATGCAAAGAATGATCAGTGTGGTATAGACAGAAACTCATTAGCTGACCACTGAGTTGTACATGTAATACATGCATAAAATTGTGCATAGAATACCTGCATGTATTATATATCCATATGCTTTGGAAAACTGAGCAAAAACATACATGAATCCGTTTTTTGTCTTTCAAACGTCTGACGTTCATACACGCTACACCTTTCCGACTGAATCCTTTAGGCTCCTAGTGGAGCAAAGGGCCGGTCAACAACGCCAAACTTAACAATTAGTTATTTGTCTCGATTTCTGCACAATTTAACCAAAATTTCCTTCAAATAGCGATTTCCAATTTTTTTCAACTTTACGCTTGACAAATCATCAATGCCACGTCTCTCTGCGACTCTTCTCTGACTTATGATCCATTTCCTTCTGACTGTTCCTTCGACTGAGCTTCAGAAAAGCGAAACAACGTCGCCATTTCGTAAACGACCTACATCTACTGAACACTAATGGTTGATAGTGTACATGCAATACGATAGTTCACCCAAGCAGATTGCCGTTACATTAGTATTCTGGCATCGAAGTTCTACTAACTTTGAAGAGCGTAAGTTCTTTCGAGCCTGGTCAACGAGCGAGGATTCCTTATGACAAGACACTGGGCGATGCCGGTTTTATAAATAAATAAATGAAGTTTGTTTAACACCGCTGGTTTATACCGCTTTCCATCGGCGATTACGTTATGTTGCGTTGAAATGTTACGATCGTTTTGCCGAGGCTTAAAAGGAGTACTTGGCAGTCTTGTGGCCGAAAAACCTGAAACCCTCCGGAACCCCGCTATACCGATTAGATTCACATACATAGAATAAACCGGTATCCAAAACGCCGACTTAGAGGCTATTGACTTGAAACTTTCTTTACAAGAGCAATTGCTTACCTTAATGAGAAATCTTCGTGTCGCTCCTTGTGCGCTCAAACGTTGAATGAAAACCAGCGCCCTTGTCTACTAGTAATAAAGAGCGTTGCGATTGTCTGGCCTTTGATAAAACTGTCACGTCAATGGCTTATGAATCGCCCCAAGCAATGATTTGAGATTCAAAAACTTGAAAAAATAATTCATTTTTGGTTTTACTATTTCCACACTTTCTCAGTATCAACGATGTTACACTACACCTTACCAGAACAGCGATTAGATCACGTAACATAACTTCTGTACTAGGTCTATAAAACTTGAAATAAAAAAATCAGTATCTTAAGGTTGTTTCAGTTTGCATATTTTTCAACCGTTCCGCAACAAGAGAGCTCTGAATAGAAACAATAAGCTCGTTTGGACAAAAGTCATGCTTGGCAGTTCCTCAATGGGAGCAGTGGATCGAGGAAAGAACCCGCAAACAATTTCAAGATAATTACGGGTAGAGATCTTATCTCTAATAAGCTGTTGTGTCGATGGCTATTACAATTCTATTTGTCTGATTTGAATGACTTTCCTTGTATAGTCTACTGAACTTGAAAGAGCACTGGCTTGTTTGTGTCTAATGAACGCACCTTGGAGCCAATTTGAACAAAAGAGCACTCAACAAAATAACTTGATCGCGCGCAAACGTCATGCTTGGCAGTTCCTCAATGGGAGCAGTCGATCGAGGAAAGAACCCCAAAGATTCCCGCTACATTATCAATTTAATTTATAAATAGACTGGTGTACTTTCAAGATAATTATGAGAAGAGATTTCATCTGGGATATAGTGTCGCGCCGATAGCTGTCACAGTTTTAGGCAATTAAATTAAATGTCTTTTATTTTAAAAGGACTTTTCTCGTATAGTCTGAACAATTTTAGAGTTTACTCGGTTGTTTATGAGTATGAGACATCCTGGAACCTGTGCGGTGAATTTTGTAAACTATATAAGCACAGACCAATGGGAAGCGAGTACTTTTAACGGAGATTCCTGATAGCAGCTGACTTTCAGTGATATGATTTGTCGAGAGAAGAATATATATAGAACACGATCGCTAACTTGGACGAGGTAAACGATTGAAGTTTCTAAGATAGAGAACCCACCACTCACATCAAACGCCACGCTTGGCAGGTCATTCTTGAATGCAGTCAAAGGAGAAATGAATGTGGCATTTTGTACATTCTTTCAAGAGTAAATATTCTTTAGTGGTTTGCGAATAGCCACGATGGAAAGTTCTGTATAAGCTTGAGAAGAAAAACAGCAGTGTTTTGCGGGCTCTTCAGTCTTTCAGTAAAATATGACTTTCAGGCTTTAATGACTTTTCCGGTACATATAGCCAGTTTAGTTGAACTTGAGAGGGTTTTCGCTTGTTTATGTTTAATCAATGCGCCTCAGGGCCTGCATGATGATTGTAGTTTAAGTGCAATTCAACAATTGTGTTTTCTGCACAGTCGGGGCCGAAAAAGGAGGTAGCGTGGCCGAGTGGTTAGCGTGCCGGACTTGAAATTCGGATGTTGCGCTCTGACCACTATCTGAATCTGCTTCACGGTAAATAGACAACTGGTTTGCCTCCGACCAGTTGGGATTCTTAACAATGTTATGTTCAATTTGAATCATTGCTCGGCCCCACTAGCCTTTGTGCTAAAAACACTGCTGAGGGTAAATAATTCATTTATTAAAGCAGATGAAAACATGCAATAATTAACAAAGGCCTTTGTCGGGTTTCATAACCATACCCTTCTATATTAATCAGTAATGGACGATTACACATCAGATAACAAGGTTCAAAGTCTATGGGAAAGAGGTGGTCTTTTTTTTATATCTGTGTTAACCGTTATAACTACTTTCTAATCTAGCTGCCCACTAAACCAGTGCTGCACTGCAATACTGAGCACACCAAGAAACGAGAAAAAATGTATGGTTAATTAAATGCTCGCTCGCACACTCACTTATGCTCTCCGTTGTTTTGTTTTTCCTGTTCAACTGCAAAGCATTTACCCTACGTCGAATTCAGTGGCTTTTCAAAACAGCTTATGGTTGGTGCGTTTTGCAATAATTAAAGTTCAGAATGAGATTGTACGTACCCGTTAAGTTTTAATTAAAAGTTGCAAAATTTTAAATATGACCGTCGAGATTTTAAGCATTCGTGAAGGTTAAGTAACAGCAACAACAATATTTACCTTAATTTAGCAAAACCGAAGGTTGAGAATTCAATGAAAAAATTATTCCATTCGCGCTTGTTGATATGAGATTGGTTATAGCCAACTCGGCCCTACGGGCCTCGTTGGCTATTTACCATCTCATATCCAACGCGCGCTCATGGAATAATTGTTAATTAGGACTTCAAGGAAAAAACAAGAGGCGCTAGCGTCAAAAGCAGTTTATTCAAACCGTCATTTGTAATCGAAATATTGGTTTCATATTAACAGGTTTGCTGACTGCCCACTTGTTTAAACAAAAGAACAAAACAACTGGTCCTTTGCGTCCATGGCAACGTGTCTTTCAAATTCTAGCTACGTTTCCAGAATTATTTATTAAGCTATCGCAGAAAAATCATATACTCCTTACTTCAATACGAACTAATAAACATTTATACCTAATAATAATGCTTTGACCGAGCTATATTTTCTGGGTCATAAAATATCTGAAATATTAATAATGAACTCCTGAACTAAAGAATGACACCGCATACACACCCTTCAGCAGAAAAAAAATACTCAACAAGAAATTCAGCTGCTACTGATCCGGATTTCTGTAAAAACCGTTTGTTTTTCCTACCTAGGCTACCGTGTTCAAAGTACTGATCTGATCCAAGAGGACTGTAGATGGCCAGACTCGAACTGAGCCACGGGTGAAACCTTACGACTTTGATCTTACTGTCTTGTTCTCTTCCTGATTTGAAACTTGTGTCTTGTTCTCCTCCTGATAAGAAACTTGTTGGTCTTTGGCTGTCTTGTTCTCTTCCTGATTAGAAACTTGTTGCTCTTTTGCTGTCTTGTTCTCTTCCTGATCAGAAACTTGTCGTTCTTTGGCTGTCTTGTTCTCTTCCTGATCAGAAACTTGTTGTTCTTTTGTTGTCTTGTTCTCTTCCTGATCAGAAACTTGTTGTTCTTTTGCTGTCTTGTTCTCTTCCTGATCAGAAACTTGTTGTTCTTTTGTTGTCTTGTTCTCTTCCTGATCAGAAACTTGTTGTTCTTTGGCTGTCTTGTTCTCTTCCTGATCAGAAACTTGTTGTTCTTTTGCTGTCTTGTTCTCTTCCTGATCAGAAACTTGTTATTCTTTTGCTGTCTTGTTCTCTTCCTGATCAGAAACTTGTCGTTCTTTGGCTGTCTTGTTCTCTTCCTGATCAGAAACTTGTTGGTCTTTGGCTGCCTTGTTCTCTTCCTGATCAGAAACTTGTTGTTCTTTTGCTGTCTTGTTCTCTTCCTGATCAGAAACTTGTTGTTCTTTGGCTCTCTTGTCCTCTTCCTGATCAGAAACTTGTTGTTCTTTTGCTGTCTTGTTCTCTTCCTGATCAGAAACTTGTTGGTCTTTGACTGTCTTGTTCTCTTCCTGATCAGAAACTTGTTGGTCTTTGGCTGTCTTGTTCTCTTCCTGATTAGAAACGTGTTGTTCTTTGGCTGCCTTGTTCTCTACCTGATCAGAAACTTGTTGTTCTTTGGCTATCTTGTTCTCTTCCTGATTAGAAACGTGTTGGTCTTTGGCTGTCTTGTTCTCTTCCTGATCAGAAACGTGTTGATCTTTGGCTATCTTGTTCTCTTCCTGATTAGAAACGTGTTGTTCTTTGGCTGTCTTGTTCTCTTCCTGATTAGAAACGTGTTGATCTTTGGCTGTCTTGTTCTCTTCCTGATCAGAAACTTGTTGTTCTTTGGCTGTCTTGTTCTCTTCCTGATTAGAAACTTGTTGTTCTTTGGATGTCTTGTTCTCTTCCTGATCAGAAACTTGTTGTTCTTTGGCTGTCTTGTTCTCTTCCTGATTAGAAACTTGTTGTTCTTTTGCTGTTTTATTCTCTTCCTGATCAGAAACTTGTTGTTCTTTGGCTGTCTTGTTCTCTTCCTGATCAGAAACGTGTTGGTCTTTCGCTTTCTCATTCTCATCCTGATTAGAAACTTGTTGGTCTTTCGCTTTCTCGTTCTCTTTCAGATCAGAAACTTGTTGGTCTTTCGTTTTGTTGTTCTCTTCCTGACAGAAACTCATTAGCTGACCATTGAGTTGTACATGTAATACATGCATAAAATTGTGCATAGAATACCTGCATGTATTATATATCCATATGCTTTGGAAAACTGAGCAAAAACATACATGAATCCGTTTTTTGTCTTTCAAACACGCTACACCTTTCCGACTGAATCCTTTAGGCTCCTAGTGGAGCAAAGGGTGTCAACAACGCCATACTTAACAATTAGTTATTTGTCTCGATTTCTGCACAATTTAACCAAAATTTCCTTCAAATAGCGATTTCCAATTTTTTTCAACTTTACGCTTGAGAAATCATCAATGCCACGTCTCTCTGCGACTCTTCTCTCGAACTTATGATCCATTTCCTTCTGACTGTTCCTTCGACTGAGCTTCAGAAAAGCGAAAAAACGTCGCCATTTCGTAAACGACCTACATCTACTGCACACTAATGGTTGATAGTGTACATGCAATATGATAGTTCACCCAAGCAGATTGCCGTTACATTAGTATTCTGGCATTCGCTACTTGCACATGACCCATAATCCCTTGCGTTTTTGGGGGGTTACCAGTAGAAGAACTGTATGGTATTATGACAAAAATTAGTTCGGTGAGCTCGCAAAACCAGCTACTAATGCTTAAAAATGCACCAGAATTTACCAAAATCATGATAGGAGAAATTTGTACTAGTTTATAACTAAATGTAGAGAAATGTTTTTTTTGTCCATACATCGTCTGTAAAATTACAAGACGATGTATGGACAAAAAAAAATTCTCTACATTTAGTTATAAACTAGTACAAATTTCTCCTATCATGATTTTGGTAAATTCTGGTGCATTTTTAAGCATTAGTAGCTGGTTTTGCGAGCTCACCGAACTAATTTTTGTCATGATACCATACATTTCTTCTACTGGTTACCCCCCCCCCCCCAAAAAACGCAAAGGATTATGGTTATGTGCAAGTAGCGAATAGAAGTTCTACTAACTTTGAAGAGCGTAAGCTCTTTCGAGCCTGGTCTACGAGCGAGGATTCCTTATGACAAGACACTGGGCGATGCCGGTTTTATAAATAAATAAATGAAGTTTGTTTAACACCGCTGGTTTATACCGCTTTCCATCGGCGATTACGTTATGTTGCGTTGAAATGTTACGATCGTTTTGCCGAGGCTTAAAAGGAGTACTTGGCAGTCTTGTGGCCGAAAAACCTGAAACCCTCCGGAACCCCGCTATACCGATTAGATTCACATACATAGAATAAACCGGTATCCAAAACGCCGACTTAGAGGCTATTGACTTGAAACTTTCTTTACAAGAGCAATTGCTTACCTTAATGAGAAATCTTCGTCTCGCTCCTTGTGCGCTCAAACGTTGAATGGTAATTGGTAATAAAGAGCGTTGCGATTGTCAGGCCTTTGATAAAACTGTCACGTCAATGGCTTATGAATCGCCTCAAGCAATGATTTGAGATTCAAAAACTTGAAAAAATAATTCATTTTTGGTTTTACTATTTCCACACTTTCTCAGTATCAACGATGTTACACTACACCTTACCAGAACAGCGATTAGATCACGTAACACAACTTTTGAACTAGGTCTATAAACTTGAAATAAAAAAATCAATATCTTAAGGTTGTTTCAGTTTGCGTGTTTTTCAACCGTTCCGCAACAAGAGAGCTCTGAATAGAAACAATAAGCTCGTTTGGACAAAAGTCATGCTTGGCAGTTCCTCAATGGGAGCAGTGGATCGAGGAAAAAACCCCAAAGATTCCCGATACATTATCAATTTAATTTATAAATAGACTGGTGTACTTTCAAGATAATTATGAGAAGAGATTTCATCTGGGATATAATGTCGCGCCGATAGCTGTCACAGTTTTAGGCAATTAAATTAAATGTCTTTCATTTTAAAAGGACTTTTCTCGTATAGTCTGAACAATTTTAGAGTTTACTCGGTTGCTTATGAGTATGAGACATCTTGGAACCTGTGCGGTGAATTTTGTAAACTATATAAGCACAGAACAATGGGAAGCGAGTACTTTTAACGGAGATTCCTGATAGCAGCTGACTTTCAGTGATATGATTTGTCGAGAGAAGAATATATAGAACACGATCGCTAACTTGGACGAGAAAAAGGATTGAAGTTTCTAAGATAGAGAACCCGGGTAATAATTATCTTGAAGAACATGTTTCAATTTGCATGTCTCCCACCGCTCACATCAAACGTCATTCTTGAATGCAGTCAAAGGAGAAATGAATGTGGCATTTTGAACATTCTTTCAAGGGTAAATATTCTTTAGTGGTTTTCGAATAGCCATGATGGAAAGTTCCGTATAAGCTTGAGAAGAAAAACAAGCAGTGTTTTGCGGGCTCTTCAGTCTTCTTTGCCTCCGACCAGTTGGGATTCTTAACAATGTTATGTTCAATTTGAATCATTGCTCGGCCCCACTAGCCTTTGTGCTAAAAACACTGCTGGGGGTAAATAATTCATTTATTAAAGCAGATGAAAACATGCAATAATTAACAAAGGCCTTTGTCGGGTTTCATAACCATACCCCTCTATATTAATCAGTAATGGACGATTACACATCGGATAACAAGGTTCAAAGTCTATGGGAAAGAGGTGGTCTTTTTTTAATATTTGTGTTAACCGTTATAACTACTTTCTAATCTAGCTGCCCACTAAAGCAGTGCTGCACTGCAATACTGAGCACACCAAGAAACGAGAAAAAATGTATGGTTAAATAAATGCTCGCTCGCACACTCACTTATGCTCTCCGTTGTTTTGTTTTTCCTGTTCAACTGCAAAGCATTTACCCTACGTCGAATTCAGTGGCTTTTCAAAACAGCTTATGGTTGGTGCGTTTTTCAATAATTAAAGTTCAGAATGAGATTGTACGTACCCGTTAAGTTTTAATTAAAAGTTGCAAAATTTTAAATATGACCGTCGAGATTTTAAGCATTCGTGAAGGTTAAGTAACAGCAACAACACTATTTACCTTAATTTAGCAAAACCGAAGGTTGAGGATTTAATGAAAAAATTATTCCATTCGCGCTTGTTGGATATGAGATTGGTTATAGCCAACTCGGCCCTACGGGCCTCGTTGGCTATTTACCATCTCATATCCAACGCGCGCTCATGGAATAATTGTTAATTAGGACTTCAAGGAAAAAAAAGAGGCGCTAGCGTCAAAAGCAGTTTATTCAAACCGTCATTTGTAATCGAAATATTGGTTTCATATTAACAGGTTTGCTGACTGCCCACTTGTTTAAACAAAAGAACAAAACAACTAGTCCTTTGCGTCCATGGCAACGTGTCTTTCAAATTCTAGCTACGTTTCGAGAATTATTTATTAAGCTAGGGCAGAAAAATCATAAACTCCTTACTTCAATACGAACTAATAAACATTTATACCTAATAATAATGCTTTGACCGAGCTATATTTTCTGGGTCATAAAATATCTGAAATATTAATAATGAACTTCTGAACTAAAGAATAATACCGCATACACACACTTCTGCAGAAAAAATACTCAACAAGAAATTCAGTTGCTACTGATCCGGATTTCTGTAAAAACCGTTTGTTTCATCCTACCTAGGCTACCGTGTTCAAAGTACTGATCTGATCCAAGAGGACTTAACTCAGTTAATAATGAAGGGGGGGGGAGGGGTGTTCAAGTATTTCCGCGTCGAATAAAGTTTAGTTGTTAAAATTCCATTTCTTCATCTTAGTAATTGGCTTTATAGTTCGTAGTTTCATGACATGATGTCCTGACTTTCGAAATAAAAGGGACCTTCCACAAAACACGACGGCAACGGCAAAACAATAAACTTATTGAGTGGCACAATGAATCTTTACTTGCATTACGCTACTTTTCGACGATAAGTTCGTTTGGGCAAACGTCATGCTTGGCAGTTCTTCAATGGGAGCAGTGGATCGAGGAAAGAATCCGAAAGATTCCCGCTATGTTTTAATTTAAATACTAAATAGATGTATTGCTAAGATAATAATAATAATAATAATAATAACAAGAGATCTTATCTCTGATAGTCGGGCCGATACCTGTCAAGTCCATTGTCCTCTTAAGACATATGACGTTCTTTAATGACTCTTCTCGAAAAGTCTTGGAAGTTGAGACTGCACTCGCTTAATTGGTTATGGATAAACGCATCTTGGGACCTATACAGTGAAATCAATATAGTTGAAATTCTCACCAGCTGAAACTGCCGACCACCGAGAATAAAACTTACCTAACCCAGAATGGGATCAAGAGAAAAAAAGGGCGAAGAGAACTTAAGTTAAAATGGGAAGCAAGTACTTTTTTAAAAGATATTAAAATATCTAGATACGTGCTTAACTTCAAGGAATGCTACGCTTCATGGCGCCTTTCCGGAGATTCAAAGCATATAACAGCTGACTTTCAGTGAAAAGGTTTAGCCATGGCTTTTGGAAATACGATATTAATCGAGTATACGGTATCTATTCGCAAACCTTTGGTTAAATTTGGCGTGAAATGTGGAATTGTCACGTTTGCTGCTTCAACGTATTATTTAATTTAAAAATTAAGAACGGAAACGACGTAAAACACCAGAGTAAACAGAAATCGTAAGTTATTTTTGGACCTTGAATTAAAATACTGTAAACACATGAAACAAGCACACTGCTAAGATGATTTCTTATCAAGGTTTCTGTCTGTTCATATTCTACAAGGGCTGGGGTTCTGAGACCTACAGTGCCAGAGCTATCGATTGTATTCTGCAGTATCTGAGATTGTCTAACTTGTTTGAGTTTCTGATCCAATTTAATTATTGCAACCGGGAACTTCCCTTTTAGGCTTGGCTAAATCAATATATTATTTCCATACTTTATGTCAAGGATGTTATGTACGCTTCAACGCGTCTCGCCAGAGATTAGAGCACGTAGAATAACCACCTGTCTGTAATATTCATTTCACGGTAAATGAATGTTTACGTTGATTTGGACGAAGGAAATGATTAGAACTAGTGCTCATAACAGCATATGGACATGTTTAACATGTCTTCCATTACGTTCCAAGAAAAAAAGCACAAGAACAATATCATTGCAGTTGTGCACACGTCATGCTTGGTGGTTCGTCAGTGGGAGCAGTCAATCGAGGAAGGACTCTTTTAAGTTTGGGCTCTCTTTATTCTCTCAAGATAATGACACCTATACCGACCGTTGGTCGGTATAGGTTCACTTTGCAAAATGGTTTGCCAGCCGAGAAACCTTATTGTTCGCAATTGCTTAGCGCCTTGTGTCTCATAAATGCAGGAATGAAACCACAATAAATTTGTAAGCTTGAATGCTGAAACGGGGATGTCTGATGAGGTCCTGATTTTGCACTAATTTGCAATGATGCGGTGCTATGATTTTCATTAGTGGCTGTCAGCGCTACACTTTGATCATAAGGTACTTTAAAAAGCTTTTTCTATTGTGTTTAGACAATCAGATTGATGTCCTGCATGTCTTTTCTCTAATGGCTTATTGAACTTTGGAAACTACGCGCTTGTTTGTATAAATTACAAACGGAGCTGTAGGGTGACGATAGCAGAATGGAAGAGAGATGAGGGCACGTGGAAACTCTTATATGATAAGGTCTGGGGTGCTTCTTGTCTAGTGTGCGGATGTAAATCGCGGATTGTGGTCCCACTTAGGGTGTCCAGGACGAAAAGCCACTATGTTTAAGTCGTCAAGGTATCTTTTAGGTTCGCTCTCGATGAAATAGTAATAAACTGCTATCTTTTAGGGGTCAATTAAAGCTCAAGTCACACCCAGATTAGTGTCCTTTAGGAGCCTCCTCGACCACTTTCATGGTAGCCCTCCATCAGGAAGCGCATTAATCAGTACTAGAGTCAACCAACACTGTGATTTATTTTCATTGCAATATTTTCTTGGTTTAAGACCGGCTATAGCTTTTTTTTAATTGTTATGCTTTAAACTAAAAATTGAGCGGCCAACTTGACTGTTACATTTGTATATTTGTAACATTACTCTCTAGCTAGGGTCTAAATCACCACTAAACGTTGAAAGGGCACCAAAGTCACAAAAACAAGCATGGATTATTAATGTGTAGATTTTAACTGGGCTTTCTGATGCTCGTCTTCAGCGAAGTTTTCTTTGAGATGTTCTATTCTTGGGTCGGCCTTAAACTCCGCGGGGACATTATTGGTTCGCTGGCCACTGTTAATCTTCTTCATACCTCTCTTGCCGTAGTGATGGTAATAGTATGCACGTGACACACTGAAAAAGAAAAACATCATCTGATATCAACATACGATTCTCGTTACCCGCCGCCCGCCATGAATATCTTCATTATGCTTAGACTTTCAGGAAAGTCCTTGGCCTTGTTTATGCAAGCTTAGCTTGCTTCGCTCGCTTGGGTTTTCTACATGAAACTCATGGGGTCGACTTGTGGCGAGGCTACATTGTGGTGATCTAAACTTTTAAATGAAATTCTGATCAGAAATCCAAAGCTGTTTGCTTAACGTCCCCTCCCCCTCCCACTCCCCCACTATCCCCAATTACCCCTGAAATGGTTTTAAGCACTTTTGGTCGCATTTCTCTATATCAATTTCACTGACGATATTTTTGTTTGTACCATTCTGGTGGAGCTTTTCAACGAAGCATCACTCTCGCGTTCACGTGGCATACAGTCATTCAAGCATCTCCCTCAGTAGTTCTGCGTATCTACTCACTCGATTTCAGTAATGGTCAACAAAACAAGTGCTGCAATGAGAATGATGTGAGTTTTCATGTTGAGTTCAGCCTCGATGAACAACGACAGGCAGATTGACGTGACCGGCTTAAAGCTGAAAAATGAAAACATGCAAAGAATGATCAGTGTGGTATAGACAGAAACTCATTAGCTGACCACTGAGTTGTACATGTAATACATGCATAAAATTGTGCATAGAATACCTGCATGTATTATATATCCATATGCTTTGGAAAACTGAGCAAAAACATACATGAATCCGTTTTTTGTCTTTCAAACACGCTACACCTTTCCGACTGAATCCTTTAGGCTCCTAGTGGAGCAAAGGGTGTCAACAACGCCATACTTAACAATTAGTTATTTGTCTCGATTTCTGCACAATTTAACCAAAATTTCCTTCAAATAGCGATTTCCAATTTTTTTCACTGGGCGATGCCGGTTTTATAAATAAATGAATGAAGTTTGTTTAACACCGCTGGTTTATACCGCTTTCCATCAGCGATTACGTTATGTTGCGTTGGAATGTTGCGATCGTTTTGCCGGGGCTTAAAAGGAGAACTTAGCAGTCTTGTGGCTGAAAAACCTGAAACCCTCCGGAACCTCGCTATACCGATTAGATTCACATACATAGAATAAACCGGTATCCAAAACGCCGACTTAGAGGCTATTGACTTGAAACTTTCTTTACAAGAGCAATTGCTTACCTTAATGAGAAATCTTCGTCTCGCTCCTTGTGCGCTCAAACGTTGAATGAAAACCAGCGCCCTTGTCTACTAGTAATAAAGAGCGTTGCGATTGTCAGGCCTTTAATAAAACTGTCACGTCAATGGCTTATGAATCGCCCCAAGCAATGATTTGAGATTCAAAAACTTGAAAAAACAATTCATTTTTGGTTTTACTATTTCCACACTTTCTCAGTATCAACGATGTTACACTACACCTTACCAGAACAGCGATTAGATCACGTAACACAACTTTTGAACTAGGTCTATAAACTTGAAATAAAAAAATCAATATCTTAAGGTTGTTTCAGTTTGCGTGTTTTTCAACCGTTCCGCAACAAGAGAGCTCTGAATAGAAACAATAAGCTCGTCTGGACAAAAGTCATGCTTGACAGTTCCTCAATGGGAGCAGTGGATCGAGGAAAGAACTCGCAAGTTCGATATATAAACAATTTCAAGATAATTACGGGAAGAGATCTTATCTCTAATAAGCTGCTGTGTCGATGGCTATTACAATTCTATTTGTCTGATTTGAATGACTTTCCTTGTATAGTCTACTGAACTTGAAAGAGCACTGGCTGGTCTGTGTCTAATGAACGCACCTTGGAGCCAATTTGAACAAAAGAGCACTCAACAAAATAACTTGATCGCGCGCAAACGTCATGCTTAGCAGTTCCTCAATGGGAGCAGTCGATCGAGGAAAGAACCCCAAAGATTCCCGCTACATTATCAATTTAATTTATAAAGAGACTGGTGTACTTTCAAGATAATTATGAGAAGAGATTTCATCTGGGATATAATGTCGCGCCGATAGCTGTCAAAGTTTTAGGCAATTAAATTAAATGTCTTTCATTTTTAAAGGACTTTTCTCGTATAGTCTGAACAATTTTAGAGTTTACTCGGTTGTTTATGAGTATGAGACATCTTGGAACCTGTGCAGTGAATTTTGTAAACTATATAAGCACAGAACAATGGGAAGCGAGTACTTTTAACGGAGATTCCTGATAGCAGCTGACTTTCAGTGATTTGATTTGTCGAGAGAAGAATATATAGAACACGATCGCTAACTTGGACGAGAAAAACGATTGAAGTTTCTAAGATAGAGAACCCGGGTAATAATTATCTTGAAGAACATGTTTCAATTTGCATGTCTCCCACCGCTCACATCAAACGTCATTCTTGAATGCAGTCAAAGGAGAAATGAATGTGGCATTTTGAACATTCTTTCAAGGGTAAATATTCTTTAGTGGTTTTCGAATAGCCACGATGGAAAGTTCCGTATAAGCTTGAGAAGAAAAACAAGCAGTGTTTTGCGGGCTCTTCAGTCTTCTTTGCCTCCGACCAGTTGGGATTCTTAACAATGTTATGTTCAATTTGAATCATTGCTCGGCCCCACTAGCCTTTGTGCTAAAAACACTGCTGGGGGTAAATAATTCATTTATTAAAGCAGATGAAAACATGCAATAATTAACAAAGGCCTTTGTCGGGTTTCATAACCATACCCCTCTATATTAATCAGTAATGGACGATTACACATCGGATAACAAGGTTCAAAGTCTATGGGAAAGAGGTGGTCTTTTTTTAATATTTGTGTTAACCGTTATAACTACTTTCTAATCTAGCTGCCCACTAAACCAGTGCTGCACTGCAATACTGAGCACACCAAGAAACGAGAAAAAATGTATGGTTAAATAAATGCTCGCTCGCACACTCACTTTTGCTCTCCGTTGTTTTGTTTTTCCAGTTCAACTGCAAAGCATTTACCCTACGTCGAATTCAGTGGCTTTTCACAACAGCTTATGGTTGGTGCGTTTTTCAATAATTAAAGTTCAGAATGAGATTGTACGTACCCGTTAAGTTTTAATTAAAAGTTGCAAAATTTTAAATATGACCGTCGAGATTTTAAGCATTCGTGAAGGTTAAGTAACAGCAACAACAATATTTACCTTAATTTAGCAAAACCGAAGGTTGAGAATTCAATGAAAAAATTATTCCATTCGCGCTTGTTGATATGAGATTGGTTATAGCCAACTCGGCCCTACGGGCCTCGTTGGCTATTTACCATCTCATATCCAACGCGCGCTCATGGAATAATTGTTAATTAGGACTTCAAGGAAAAAACAAGAGGCGCTAGCGTCAAAAGCAGTTTATTCAAACCGTCATTTGTAATCGAAATATTGGTTTCTATTTACCATCTCATTTCCAACGCGCGCTCATGGAATAATTGTTAATTAGGACTTCAAGGAAAAAACAAGAGGCGCTAGCGTCAAAAGCAGTTTATTCAAACCGTCATTTGTAATCGAAATATTGGTTTCATATTAACAGGTTTGCTGACTGCCCACTTGTTTAAACAAAAGAACAAAACAACTGGTCCTTTGCGTCCATGGCAACGTGTCTTTCAAATTCTAGCTACGTTTCCAGAATTATTTATTAAGCTATCGCAGAAAAATCATAAACTCCTTACTTCAATACGAACTAATAAACATTTATACCTAATAATAATGCTTTGACCGAGCTATATTTTCTGGGTCATAAAATATCTGAAATATTAATAATGAACTCCTGAACTAAAGAATGATACCGCATACACACCCTTCAGCAGAAAAAAAATACTCAACAAGAAATTCAGCTGCTACTGATCCGGATTTCTGTAAAAACCGTTTGTTTTTCCTACCTAGGCTACCGTGTTCAAAGTACTGATCTGATCCAAGAGGACTGTAGATGGCCAGACTCGAACTGAGCCACGGGTGAAACCTTACGACTTTGATCTTACTGTCTTGTTCTCTTCCTGATTTGAAACTTGTGTCTTGTTCTCTTCCTGATTAGAAACTTGTTGGTCTTTGGCTGTCTTGTTCTCTTCCTGATTAGAAACTTGTTGCTCTTTTGCTGTCTTGTTCTCTTCCTGATCAGAAACTTGTCGTTCTTTGGCTGTCTTGTTCTCTTCCTGATCAGAAACTTGTTGGTCTTTGGCTGTCTTGTTCTCTTCCTGATCAGAAACGTGTTGTTCTTTTGCTGTCTTGTTCTCTTCCTGATCAGAAACTTGTTGTTCTTTGGCTCTCTTGTTCTCTTCCTGATCAGGAACTTGTTGTTCTTTTGCTGTCTTGTTCTCTTCCTGATCAGAAACTTGTTGTTCTTTGGATGTCTTGTTCTCTTCCTGATCAGAAACTTGTTGTTCTTTTGCTGTCTTGTTCTCTTCCTGATCAGAAACTTGTTGTTCTTTTGTTGTCTTGTTCTCTTCCTGATCAGAAACTTGTTGTTCTTTTGCTGTCTTGTTCTCTTCCTGATCAGAAACTTGTTGTTCTTTTGTTGTCTTGTTCTCTTCCTGATCAGAAACTTATTGTTCTTTTGCTGTCTTGTTCTCTTCCTGATCAGAAACTTGTTGGTCTTTGGCTGCCTTGTTCTCTTCCTGATCAGAAACTTGTTGTTCTTTTGCTGTCTTGTTCTCTTCCTGATCAGAAACTTTTTGTTCTTTGGCTGTCTTGTTGTCTTCCTGATCAGAAACTTGTTGGTCTTTGGCTGCCTTGTTCTCTTCCTGATCAGAAACTTGTTGTTCTTTGGCTGTCTTGTTCTCTTCCTGATCAGAAACTTGTTGTTCTTTGGCTGTCTTGTTCTCTTCCTGATCAGAAACGTGTTGTTCTTTGGCTGTCTTGTTCTCTTCCTGATCAGAAACTTGTTGTTCTTTGGCTGTCTTGTTCTCTTCCTGATCAGAAACTTGTTGTTCTTTGACTGTCTTGTTCTCTTCCTGATCCGAAACGTGTTGGTCTTTGGCTGTCTTGTTCTCTTCCTGATCAGAAACGTGTTGGTCTTTGGCTATCTTGTTCTCTTCCTGATCAGAAACTTGTTGTTCTTTGGCTGTCTTGTTCTCTTCCTGATCAGAAACGTGTTGTTCTTTGGCTGTCTTGTTCTCTTCCTGATCAGAAACTTGTTGTTCTTTGACTGTCTTGTTCTCTTCCTGATCAGAAACGTGTTGTTCTTTGGCCGCCTTGTTCTCTTCCTGATCAGAAACGTGTTGTTCTTTGGCTGTCTTGTTCTCTTCCTGATCAGAAACGTGTTGTTCTTTGGCCGCCTTGTTCTCTTCCTGATCAGAAACTTGTTGTTTTTTTGCAGTTTTATTCTCGTCCTGATCAGAAACTTGTTGTTCTTTGGATGTCTTGTTCTCTTCCTGATTAGAAACTTGTTGTTCTTTGACTGTCTTGTTCTCTTCCTGATCAGAAACTTGTTGGTCTTTGGCTGTCTTGTTCTCTTCCTGATTAGAAACTTGTTGTTTTTTTGCTGTTTTATTCTCGTCCTGATCAGAAACTTGTTGTTCTTTGGATGTCTTGTTCTCTTCCTGATTAGAAACGTGTTGTTCTTTGGCTGCCTTGTTCTCTTCCTGATCAGAAACTTATTGGTCTTTGGCTGCCTTGTTCTCTTCCTGATCAGAAACTTGTTGTTCTTTGGCTGTCTTGTTCTCTTCCTGATTAGAAACGTGTTGTTCTTTGGATGTCTTGTTCTCTTCCTGATCAGAAACATTTTGTTCTTTGACTGTCTTGTTCTCTTCCTGATCAGAAACGTGTTGTTCTTTGGCCGCCTTGTTCTCTTCCTGATCAGAAACGTGTTGTTCTTTGGCTGTCTTGTTCTCTTCCTGATCAGAAACGTGTTGTTCTTTGACTGTCTTGTTCTCTTCCTGATCAGAAACTTGTTGGTCTTTGGCTGTCTTGTTCTCTTCCTGATCAGAAACGTGTTGTTCTTTGGCTGTCTTGTTCTCTTCCTGATCAGAAACTTGTTGTTCTTTGGCTGTCTTGTTCTCTTCCTGATCAGAAACTTGTTGTTCTTTGACTGTCTTGTTCTCTTCCTGATCCGAAACGTGTTGTTCTTTGACTGTCTTGTTCTCTTCCTGATCCGAAACTTGTTGGTCTTTGGCTGTCTTGTTCTCTTCCTGATCAGAAACTTGTTGTTCTTTGGCTGTCTTGTTCTCTTCCTGATCAGAAACGTGTTGTTCTTTGGCTGTCTTGTTCTCTTCCTGATCAGAAACTTGTTGTTCTTTGACTGTCTTGTTCTCTTCCTGATCAGAAACGTGTTGTTCTTTGGCCCCCTTGTTCTCTTCCTGATCAGAAACGTGTTGTTCTTTGGCTGTCTTGTTCTCTTCCTGATCAGAAACGTGTTGTTCTTTGGCCGCCTTGTTCTCTTCCTGATCAGAAACTTGTTGTTTTTTTGCAGTTTTATTCTCGTCCTGATCAGAAACTTGTTGTTCTTTGGATGTCTTGTTCTCTTCCTGATTAGAAACTTGTTGTTCTTTGACTGTCTTGTTCTCTTCCTGATCAGAAACTTGTTGGTCTTTGGCTGTCTTGTTCTCTTCCTGATTAGAAACTTGTTGTTTTTTTGCTGTTTTATTCTCGTCCTGATCAGAAACTTGTTGTTCTTTGGATGTCTTGTTCTCTTCCTGATTAGAAACGTGTTGTTCTTTGGCTGCCTTGTTCTCTTCCTGATCAGAAACTTGTTGTTTTTTGGCTGTCTTGTTCTCTTCTTGATTAGAAACGTGTTGTTCTTTGGATGTCTTGTTCTCTTCCTGATCAGAAACTTGTTGTTTTTTGGCTGCCTTGTTCTCTTCCTGGTTAGAAACTTGCTGGTCTTTGGCTTTCTTGTTCTCTTCCTGATCAGAAACTTGTTGGTCTTTGGCTGTCTTGTTCTCTTCCTGATTAGAAACGTGTTGTTCTTTGGCTGCCTTGTTCTCTTCCTGATCAGAAACTTGTTGTTCTTTGGCTGTCTTGTTCTCTTCCTGATTAGAAACGTGTTGGTCTTTGGCTGTCTTGTTCTCTTCCTGATCAGAAACTTGTTGTTCTTTGGCTGTCTTGTTCTCTTCCTGATCAGAAACTTGTTGGTCTTTGGATGTCTTGTTCTCTTCCTGATTAGAAACGTGTTGTTCTTTGGCTGCCTTGTTCTCTTCCTGCTCTTCCTGATCAGAAACTTGTTGGTCTATGGCTGTCTTGTTCTCTTCCTGATCAGAAACTTGTTGTTCTTTGGCTGCCTTGTTCTCTTCCTGATCAGAAACTTGTTCGTCTTTGGATGTCTTGTTCTCTTCCTGATTAGAAACGTGTTGTTCTTTGGCTGCCTTGTTCTCTTCCTGATCAGAAACTTGTTGGTCTATGGCTGTCTTGTTCTCTTCCAGATCAGAAACTTGTTGGTCTTTGGCTGCCTTGTTCTCTTCCTGATCAGAAACTTGTTGGACTATGGCTGTCTTGTTCTCTTCCTGATCAGAAACTTGTTGGTCTTTGGCTGCCTTGTTCTCTTCCTGATCAGAAACTTGTTGTTCTTTGGCTGTCTTGTTCTCTTCCTGATTAGAAACGTGTTGTTCTTTGGATGTCTTGTTCTCTTCCTGATCAGAAACTTGTTGGTCTATGGCTGTCTTGTTCTCTTCCTGATCAGAAACTTGTTGGTCTTTGGCTGCCTTGTTCTCTTCCTGATCAGAAACTTGTTGTTCTTTGGCTGTCTTGTTCTCTTCCTGATTAGAAACGTGTTGTTCTTTGGATGTCTTGTTCTCTTCCTGATTAGAAACTTTTTGTTCTTTGACTGTCTTGTTCTCTTCCTGATCAGAAACTTGTTGTTCTTTGGCTGTCTTGTTCTCTTCCTGATCAGAAACGTGTTGTTCTTTGGCCGCCTTGTTCTCTTCCTGATCAGAAACGTGTTGTTCTTTGGCCGTCTTGTTCTCTTCCTGATCAGAAACTTGTTGTTTTTTTGCTGTTTTATTCTCGTCCTGATCAGAAACTTGTTGTTCTTTGGTTGTCTTGTTCTCTTCCTGATTAGAAACTTGTTGTTCTTTGACTGTCTTGTTCTCTTCCTGATCAGAAATTTGTTGGTCTTTGGCTGTCTTGTTCTCTTCCTGATCAGAAACTTGTTGTTCTTTTGCTGTTTTATTCTCGTCCTGATCAGAAACTTGCTGTTCTTCGGCTGTCTTGTTCTCTTCCTGATTAGAAACGTGTTGTTCTTTGGCTGCCTTGTTCTCTTCCTGATCAGAAACTTGTTGTTTTTTGGCTGTCTTGTTCTCTTCCTGGTTAGAAACTTGCTGGTCTTTGGCTGTCTTGTTCTCTTCCTGATCAGAAACTTGTTGGTCTTTGGCTGCCTTGTTCTCTTCCTGATCAGAAACTTGTTGTTCTTTGGCTGTCTTGTTCTCTTCCTGATTAGAAACGTGTTGGTCTTTGGCTGTCTTGTTCTCTTCCTGATCAGAAACTTGTTGATCTTTTGCTGTCTTGTTCTCTTCCTGATTAGAAACTTGTTGGTCTTTGGCTGTCTTGTTCTCTTCCTGATCAGAAACTTGTTGTTCTTTTGCTGTTTTATTCTCGTCCTGATCAGAAACTTGTTGTTCTTTGGCTGTCTTGTTCTCTTCCTGATTAGAAACGTGTTGTTGTTTGGCTGCCTTGTTCTCTTCCTGATCAGAAACTTGTTGTTCTTGGGCTGTCTTGTTCTCTTCCTGATCAGAAACGCGTTGTTCTTTGGCCGCCTTGTTCTCTTCCTGATCAGAAACGTGTTGTTCTTTGGCCGCCTTGTTCTCTTCCTGATCAGAAACTTGTTGTTTTTTTGCTGTCTTGTTCTCTTCCTGATTAGAAACTTGTTGGTCTTTGGCTGTCTTGTTCTCTTCCTGATCAGAAACTTGTTGTTTTTTTGCTGTTTTATTCTCGTCCTGATCAGAAACGTGTTGTTCTTTGGCGGTCTTGTTCTCTTCCTGATTAGAAACGTGTTGTTCTTTGGCTGCCTTGTTCTCTTCCTGATCAGAAACTTGTTGTTCTTGGGCTGTCTTGTTCTCTTCCTGCTCTTCCTGATCAGAAACTTGGTGTTCTTTGGCTGTCTTGTTCTCTTCCTGATCAGAAACTTGTTGTTTTTTGGCTGTCTTGTTCTCTTCCTGATTAGAAACGTGTTGTTCTTTGGATGTCTTGTTCTCTTCCTGATCAGAAACTTGTTGTTTTTTGGCTGTCTTGTTCTCTTCCTGGTTAGAAACTTGTTGGTCTTTGGCTGTCTTGTTCTCTTCCTGATCAGAAACTTGTTGGTCTTTGGCTGCCTTGTTCTCTTCCTGATCAGAAACTTGTTGTTCTTTGGCTGTCTTGTTCTCTTCCTGATTAGAAACGTGTTGATCTTTGGCTGTCTTGTTCTCTTCCTGATCAGAAACTTGTTGTTCTTTGGCTGTCTTGTTCTCTTCCTGATCAGAAACTTGTTGGTCTTTGGCTGCCTTGTTCTCTTCCTGATCAGAAACTTGGTGTTCTTTGGCTGTCTTGTTCTCTTCCTGATTAGAAACCTGTTGATCTTTGGCTGCCTTGTTCTCTTCCTGATCAGAAACTTGTTGTTTTTTGGCTGTCTTGTTCTCTTCCTGATTAGAAACGTGTTGTTCTTTGGATGTCTTGTTCTCTTCCTGATCAGAAACTTGTTGTTCTTTGGCTGTCTTGTTCTCCTCCTGATTAGAAACGTGTTGTTCTTTGGCTGCCTTGTTCTCTTCCTGATCAGAAACTTGTTGTTCTTGGGCTGTCTTGTTCTCTTCCTGCTCTTCCTGATCAGAAACTTGTTGTTCTTTGGCTGTCTTGTTCTCTTCCTGATTAGAAACGTGTTGATCTTTGGCTGTCTTGTTCTCTTCCTGATCAGAAACTTGTTGTTCTTTGGCTGTCTTGTTCTCTTCCTGATCAGAAACTTGTTGTTCTTTGCATGTCTTGTTCTCTTCCTGATCAGAAACTTGTTGTTCTTTGGCTGTCTCGTTCTCTTCCTGATTAGAAACTTGTTGTTCTTTTGCTGTTTTATTCTCTTCCTGATCAGAAACTTGTTGTTCTTTGGCTGTCTTGTTCTCTTCCTGATCAGAAACGTGTTGGTCTTTCGCTTTCTCATTCTCATCCTGATTAGAAACTTGTTGGTCTTTCGCTTTTTTGTTCTCTTTCAGATCAGAAACTTGTTGGTCTTTCGTTTTGTTGTTCTCTTCCAGACCCGAATGTTGTTGATCTTTCTTTTTTTCGTTCTCTTTCAGATCGGAATTTTGTTGGTCTTTCGCTTTCTTGTTCTCTTTCTCTCGCTTTCTTGTTTTTTCTCTCTTTGCTGCCAATTTCGTTTGTAGATCATCTACTCGTTGGTCTCTTGTCATTACGTCTTCTTCGAGATCAGTAATCTGCTGGTCTTTCGCTCTAATTTGTCTTTGCAGAACAGTAACTAGTTGGTCCTTTGATGTAACCTGTCTTTGCAGATCAGAAACTTGTTGATCCCTCGCTTTTACGTCGTGTTCTAGGTTAGTTACATGTTGGCCTCTAGCTGTCATTTGTTCTTGTAGATCAGTCAGCTGTCCGTTGCTCACCGTCAGTTGTCTTTGCAGGCTATTTACTTGCTGGTCTCTCCCGATCACGCCCTCTTCCATATCAGCTACTTGTTGCTCTCTCGCTCGAACTTGTCTTTGAAGATCAGTAACCTGTTGGTCTCTTGCTTTCACGTCTTCTTCTAGATTAGTTACTTGTTGGCCTCTAGCTGTCAGTTGTTCTTGTAGATCAGCCAGCTGGCCGTTGCTCACCGTCAGTTGTCTTTGCAGATCATTTACTTGCTGGTCTCTCGCCATCACGCCCTCTTCCAGATCAGCTACTTGTTGGTCTCTGGCTCGAACTTGTCTTTGCAGATCAGTAACCTGTTGGTCTCTTGCTGTAACCTCTTCTTTCAGATCAGTAACTTGCTGGTCTCCCGCTGCAAGGTGTCTTTGCAAATCACTAGCCTGTTCGTCTCTTGATCTCCCTTGCCATTGTAAATCAATAACGTGTTGATATCTCGCAGGCAGTTGTCTTTGTAAGTCAGTAACTCGTTGGCATCCCGCAGTCAGTTGCCCATGCAGATCGGTAACATCCTGGTATCTCGCAGTGAGCTGCCCGTGCAGATTAGTTACTTGCTCGTGTCCCGAGATAATCTCTTGTTGCAGAAACGTTATCAGCTGGTCTCTCGCTGCTAGTTGCCCTCGTAGATCAGTGACGTGTTGGTATTGTGCTGTTCTTTGTCTTTGCAGATCGAACACTTTTTGTTCTTTCGCTATCAGTTGTTCTTGCAAATCGGCAACTTGTTGGTCACTCGCTATTACTTGCTTTTTTAGAGCATTAACTAGTTCGTCGTTCGCTGTCAATTTTCCTTGTAGATCAGAAACTTGTTCGTTGCTTTCAGTTAGTTGATTTTGCAGATCAGCAACTTGCCCATCTCTTGCTTTTACTTGTCCTTGCAGACCATTAAGTTGTTCGTTGCTCACATTCAGTTGTCCTTGCAGATCAGTAACTTGTTTGTTGCTCACAGTCAGTTTTCCTTGCAGACCATTAACTTTTTCGTTGCTCACAGTCAGCTGTGCTTGCAGATCAGTAAGTAGCCGGTGTCTGGTTGTTAATTGCCGGCTCTGCAATTCAGGAACTTGCTCGCTACTCACTGCCACCTGTCCTTGAACATCGTTAATATGTTGTTCTCTTACTGTTCGTTGTTCTTGGCCGCTTGCTACCACTTTTATTTGCAAAATAGAAACCTGCTCGTTGTGAGTTGTGGATTGTCCATCTACTTCAGTAACTTGTTCGTTGCTCGCTGCCAGCTGGCCTTTCATTTCAGTAACTTGTTCTTTGCTCCCTGTAGGTTGTCCTTCCGGATCAGTAACTTGCTCGTTGCTCGTTGCCAGTTGTCTTTCTAGATCAGTAACATGCTCGCTGCTTGCGGTCAGTTGCCTTTGCACATCAATAGCTTCCTGATCCCTTTCTGTCACTTGTCTTTGCAGATCAGTAATTTGTACGTTTCTCGCTGTCAGTTGTCTTTGTAGATCTGTTACTTGTTGGTCTCTCTCCATCAGTTGATTTTGCAGATCACTTACTTGTTGGTCTCTCTCTGTACCTTGACCGTTTAGATCAGTAACTTGTTGGTTGAGTGCTGCCAGTTCTGCTTGCAGAGCAGAAACGTGTTCGTCTTTCGCTGTTGCGTGTCGTTGAAGATCAATGACTTGATTGTCTCTCGCTACCAGTTGTTCATGGAGATCAGCAGCTTGTTGATGTGTCAGTGTCAGACGTCTTTCCACGTAAGTGAATTGTTGGTTCATCATTTTTAGTTGTCTTTGCAACTCAGCTAATTGCTTCTCCTTTTCTACCAGTTGTTCCTGTGTTGTGCTTAATTGACTTTGCAGGTAAATATCTCGTTCTTGTTCTCGTCGTAATTGTTCCTCTATGTTTGCCATATCTGCATCCTTTCTTTGTAACTGCCCTTGCAAGGTGGTCAATTGCGTCTGTGTCCTTACCAGTTCCTGCTTTGTTGTGCTCAACTGTCTTTGCAGGCTAATAACTTGATGTTTTTCCTCCCGTACCTGTTCCTTTAAGGTTGCTCTGGCTCTGTTCCGTTCGCGTAATTGTTCTTTCAAATCCGTCAGTTGATTTTTTCTGTCTGCATCTCGTTGTAGTGCCACTCTAAACTGCTCCTCCACATGTGTCGTATTTGTACTGGTTTCTTCTAACTGTTGCTGTAAGTTACTCAATTGTCTTCGCAGATCAGTTACTTCTTGTTCTCTGGCTGGCAGCTGTCCTTGCAGAACGATCAATTCCGTTTGATTCCTTGCCAGCTGTTGCTTTGTAGTGCTTAACTGGGTTTCCAAGTTCATCACTCGTCCTCGTTCCTCTCTTAACTGCCTCTTTGAAGTTTCCTTATCTGAGCTGGTTCGTTCCAATTGTCGCTGTAAGTCAAACACTTCCGTTTGGTATTCTACCATTTGTTGCTTCGCTGTGATTAACTGTTTCCGTAGGCTACTAACTTGATACTTCAGAGTCGTGTTATCTGTTTCGCTGTCTCTCAGCAATTGTCTTAGCGGGTTACTGAAAAGCTGTCCCATCTCTGCCACCTTTTGCGTAAAAATGCGAAATCGTCTTCTTTTTGTTCTTCGGAGGTTTTTGTCGACTGTGTCCTCTTGCTTGTTCCTAAGCTGTTCCTTTGTACTCTCCTGCCAATTTTCTCTTTAGGAACTCCTCAATTTCTCATCTCCGTGATTCTATATTACCAGGGTTTATTGCATGACTCCACCAACTGTTTTTTCTTCCTTTTGAACCTTCTTTCCTTTTCAGTTGTCCAAGTGAGGAAGTTTCAATCGTTTTTTTTAACTGTTAAACCTTGTGAAACAAAAGAATACCGCAAAATTAGATAACAACCCCTGAAAATACAATCTCGTTCCCAAAGGCCAGGATTCTTTAGGCCAGCGTCTTGAATCTTGCGTTAGCGCGTTAGAGCTTGCGGTCAACCCCCTCCGTCCTGTGCACTTTTGCGACGAGAGCCACTCGAAATTTAGTCTCTAAAAAATTAGACCTGAAAATCCTTCCTTTATAACTGTAGAACTTTTTTCGTTATCTTCACTGAGTTTTTTTACTTTTTCTTCCTACAATAAGGACTTCAACAATGCGCTCTTCCGAAAAAAAAGCCCACCAAAAGCAGCCTCTTGAACTGAAAGAAGACCCGGACTAACTACTGGGATACTCAGGTATTCAGAGATTGGGCAGCATAAACGTTAGCAGGCGGGTAGTGTGTTGTTAGACACTTATGTCACATGGGTATGACTACTTTAATGTCATTTATCAACCTCTTCACTATGCAAGTAGCATGTGTTGAATTGAAAACTTAATTGAAAATCTGTGCTCATCTATTATGAAGACCTTATGCAACCATCATTATACGGCTGTTACTGAGTTTCCAGCTTTCCTGTTAGTTCACTTTTTATCTGTGATTAGCGGACAACAGAAAGCTGATCTTATTTGGTAAATCACCCTGGAATTTGACTGCGAGCGGTCTTTTTTTTTCACTTGAAAATCCGCGGGGAAGAAAGCAAAAAGTTCATTGGATAAGCACGATATTCGAGGGATAAGAGGCGAGGCTGAAAATATACTGCTCTTTTTAGCGTTCTTCCCCGTGCATTGTCATTGTGAATTATCAAAGCTGCTTTAAAAAAAACTTAATACACAGAGTTAACAACAGCGGCTCAATGAATTCTGTCCCGCTCGCTTTACACACATCAAACCAGACCGGTTTCGGTGTTTAAAAAAGGTTTGGTGTTTTTCTATGAATGTATTACATCGTATCTAACGCAGAAACAGGAAATAAAACCCAAATTAATATCGCGAGATTTAAATTCTGGCCGTAAAGGGAACTTACCGGAAGTAGCGTATGAGAGTTATAGCTTTACACGAGCAAACCACGAACCCAAGTCAACCTCGAGTCACGAGTCAATATCGAGTCAACCACGAGTCTAACCGGTTTTTTTTCATTCCTGTTTTTTACTTTGTCTCGAATAAAAATATAGATTTTAGGCTCATCCAGATCGCGCCTCGCATCATCTTGTAGTCTTACGCAACATATTATCCAGAGGACCCTGGCACGAATGTTATCGTTCAACTTTTCTCTGAGTCAGTAGTCAACGTGATTCATGTCACTCTCTATTTGGATAAGACAATCTTACCTTGATAATCTGCAATGGACTCAGCAAATAACGTGACTTGCCCAGCCTCCTTGTTTGCCATAGTTTGGGGATTGATCACGAATACACACGATCCCACGGTCCTCTGTGTAATATGTTGCGTAAGATGGCGCACGGCGCGATCGAGCTGAACCTGTGATTAAAATTTCCTGTTGTTAACTGAAACAAAAAGAAAAAAAGAAAAGAAAACGGCTTGATTCGTGGTTGAATCGAGGTTCACTCGTGACTCAGTAACGCTACAACTCAGTGTACGAACGGATTTCCGCGAAAACAAATCAGGATTTTCCGAGAAAATCAATCATGCGGAGCGAGCTAATTTTCACGTTTGCACGGTTCTACATTGCGAGATCGAGCATTTCAGGCTGGAAAAACCTTAAATACGCGCAAATCAAAAGTTGAAATGCGAGAAATTGACATCGCAGCCTAGAATCACACATACAAAAAAACACAGGTCACCCAAGCTCGAAAAATGTAGTGTACATACAGTCATACGTACTGAGGTTACGCAACAATTTTATATCCTTAAGCCTACGGAATACGAAGGAGATGAACAAAATAAACCTACTTCGCTTCACGGTGTGTGCTACCTTATTTCCTGTGAGATTTCTAGGTTTTCTTTTGATTCATGGCCATTTATAAATAGTGTACCGGAAGTAGTGTGCAAACGAGTTTCCGCGAAAACGATTCGGATTTTCCGAGAAAAATCGATTAAACGCAGCGAGGTAATTTAACGCACAGTGATGTATTTCACCGTTTATAAAACTTCTAACTAAATCAGTTCATTTATATACCGCACGATTGATCGTTTCAGCCTGGAACAAACGTAGTTACTAAAATCGAAATCTATTGTCTTTTTTAAAAAATTGGTTGGTGAAATCTTCTCAAACTGCAATATTATATGTCACCAGAAATGACCTTCAAAATATTTCAGTTTAAAAAA
This sequence comes from Micromussa lordhowensis, assembly GCA_964020085.1. Lineage (NCBI taxonomy): Eukaryota > Metazoa > Cnidaria > Anthozoa > Scleractinia > Lobophylliidae > Micromussa > Micromussa lordhowensis. The sequence continues at coordinate 13,849,176 of OZ026606.1, forward strand.
AATCTGTAGGGTAGATTAAGAAAAAATCCTCTTTTTGACTATTGTTCTCTTATTTTTTTTCCTGCCCACAGAATTTTTTAAAAATCGGACTATGTATGCAGCCAATTGATCCTGGTTATCACTGAAAAAATAAAAAACATCCACCGAGCGGAGGCGGAAATATGAGCGATTAAAGTTATAAAAACTCCAAAATTTCGACACGACAAGATCAGCATTTGCGCATCTGCGTCAACTGCACGCGCGAGATTAGGCTTGTTGATTTCGCAGTTGGCAGTGTTTTGTACATGTGATGTTTTGTTCTACAAGATTCTAAAACAACTTACAATTGGGCGATTTTACCTTTCTCGGGGACCAATATGTGTTTAAAACATCAGTTTTTATCAAAGTACTCTATTATTTTTGCCAAAGTAGCCGGATGTTTTGTTCCTCGTGGCGTGGATCGAAAGTACATCACAGTCGCCATATTTGTTTACTTGGCTTCGTGGATTTTAAAAACCGCGCCGCGCGCGAGATTAGAACCGGCATACGCATACGTAGGGGCCTTTTTCCGCCCTGGAACCAGTTTGCGCACCTTAAGCCGAGAAGTTAAAACGTGGGAACGGTGAGCACGAGGTTTGGCTGTGTAAGAATATACCGGATGTGCGAACATATTTCCGCGAAAATCAGGACTTTCCTAGAAAGTCGATCATCCGGTTTCAGGTGTTTAAACTGACGCACAGCGATGTTTTTCACTGCTTATAAAAGTTCCAATTTACTGATTTTAATTCCTTTGTATACTGCGAGATCGATCATTTTAGGCCGAACTAACGCTAGATATACCTAAAATAAAAGTTGAAATCTTACCGCGGCGTTTATTGCACACAAAAAAGCAGATAGTAGGCCGTGACTAATACTTATATTACTTTTGTTTAGTTTGTCATCAAGTCATGGCATAAATTCGAATACAAGATGCAGATTTAGCTGCTTACTGTCCATCAGTTTTTGTTTCAAGTTGCAGTTTGGAGATTCCAAACAAATACTTCTATGAACGGTTGGAATTTCATAATCATCGTTTCAACTCCATAGTACTCACCTCTCTTTATCGTTGACAATATTCTCAGTCAAATGTCGTGTACATACAGTCATACGTACTGAGGTTACGCAACAATTTTATATCCTTAAGCCTACGGAATACGAAGGAGGTGAACAAAATAAACCTACTACGCTTCACGGTGTGTGCTACCTTGTTTCCTGTGAGATTTCTGGGTTTTCTTTTGATTCATGGCCATTTATAAATAGTGTACCGGAAGTAGTGTGCAAACGAATTTCCGCGAAAACGATTCGGATTTTCCGAGAAAAATCGATTAAACGGAACGAGGTAATTTAACGCACAGTGATGTATTTCACCGTTTATAAAACTTCTAACTAAATCAGTTCATTTATATACCGCACGATCGATCGTGTGTTTTTCGTGAGATTTCTAAGGCCATTTAGGGTCATTTAGGTGGTTTATTGTTTCACTGCTTTGTCCTCTTAGCATACCGGATGTAGTGTAGGAACGGATTTCAGCGAAAACGATCGGGATTTTCCGAGAAAATCGAATGGATTATATGGAGCGAGCTATTGTCAACATTTTTGTCAC
>OZ026606.1:13858296-13865796 GCA_964020085.1 Micromussa lordhowensis
CCTCGCTAACGCTTTTCTGCTTTTTGTGGGAGCGGTACGTTCTTTGGACTTCATCAAGCCTATTTCCATCGCGCGCGCTTCCTAAATAGTTTTAGCCTGTTCAAGAGTCTAGTGGAACAAGCTAAAATAGTTTTGGACTGAATTGCGTTGTTCCAGGTCCTCGTCATTCAATTCATAGTTTGGAAAACTTCAATGCATACGCGACGAGCAGTTTTCACAATCTCATGTTATTTTTTGAACATGGCCCCATAATTATACAAGGCTTCATGACTATCGAGGGCAATTTACATACATCTCTTACACTAAGAACATTTTATTTGTTAAAGACAAAACTCATTGGTAGTGATTTCCAGCAACCATTAGAATCCTGGCGGAAAACTCGGTTGGAGGGAACTTGTGTCTCTTTTGAATATCTTCGTCTAACATTCGACCTGAAATCTTGCAAATCGATGACGTACATGAAGTGTTTGACTGGCTGCTGTCAACGTGCAAAGTTCGAAATACGTGTAGTGTCGTACCCAGATGTTTTCAAATATTTTGCGAAAAGATTTTAGTGCGTTAGGGATCTCTTTCCGAGCCTGAGACACAAACCATGAACATTAACACTCATAGAATCTGTCTCGCCAACAGCAGCCATCCCAACCATACACACTGTCACGCCAGTAGGATGCCACGAGAGCGATGTCGCGTAGCAACTTTGGCAACGAACTCTGCGTAGCTATCAGTTATTAGGGAGCTCAAGCAACGACGACGCCTAGTCAAAAATGAATTCATATTTTACCAGACGGAAATTCGCAGCGGTCTAGATCTGTTCAGTACGCCAATGGCTCGAAAACCGCGCTCAGGCTAAATATGCAGTGACAGGGTTAAATTCGAAATGGAAATACGAAAACTTAGCCGTCGTCGTTCGCGTTCCTCGGGCTACGCAGGACTTACTCATTTCACGATCTTGTTTTGCAGAGGACAGTAAAGAAATGTACAAAGATTTGTACCGCACGTGTATAGCCATTGTTTTGCTCATTAAATTTTTGTTTGGTGACGTTCTCGTTGCCGTCGTCGTCTGTGTTTAAAGATCCCTATTTGCTGATCTCGGGGCCCGCATGAGGTCTTCGATAACTGACTGGTTCATAAAACTAATTATTATATGACTTGCGTTTGTAGCCGATATAACGCGCGCTCTGATTGGCTAATACTAGGGCATTATTCTCCCGTAATGCCCATGGGTTGATCACGGGCCTGCAAGAGCCAAGCAAAAAAACATATAATAAACAACTTATTAACCTCGAACGTTCGATCTTTTCAGAAAAATCTCAAACCTCGGCCTTGCCGTATTGACCTCGGTATCGCTCGGTCAATACGGCAAGGTCTCGGTCTGAGATATTCCCGTAAAGACTTTACTCTCGGTTAATAAGTAGCTAGTACTAGGAGGACTGTAAATTTATCATGTTCCCGGCTTGTACAGAAGAACTCGTTATTCGGGTTTCTTTTTTCCGAGGAAATTTGGTTTTTCACCACACTTTATTTGTAAGTTTACAATACTTAACTTACTCACATCACTAGCTAGCATTACTTTCGATGTACAATAGCTAGAAACATTGCTTATAATACAAACGCTACGTAAACAGTGATAACATTACTCACTAATTAACAAAACTATGCTATCTTCTGATTTCTTATTCTGCACGAGATCGTGCTAAAACGTACTCTCGTGACGTGTTCATCCGGTAACACCCCAAGCGGTTTTCTTGAGCTAATAAATCAAAATGTGTTTTATTGCTTAAAACCCAAAGAATGAAATAATGATGACACTGCTATGTATCATGGTCACGAATCATGAGCAGCATTTCTATCAGTACGCTGATGTAACTTTTTAATTGACTGATTAAACCCCAGCTTGCCATTCAAAAAGCACTTCAATACTGGAACTTTCTCTATAACGTTTAAAAAGTTCGTCATTTAAAAAAATAGGAAATATTTTTTGTGTTTCTATCGGGTTATGAAAAAGGTTTTAGGAGAGCGATAAATGCTGTCGGAATGCTCTGGTCGGAACTCGAACCGCGGGCTAATTTTGAGCGAAGGTAAAACCTCTTTTGCTCGCGTCATTGTCACATGAACATTAACAGGACTATCAGGTTCTGTTTTTATAGAGTTACTGGTGATGATACGGATTTTAGCGAGAGTAATTTTATACACCGTTTTATGAAGGTTTTTAATCCTTCTGAACTAGATTCTATGCTACATATACACTGTTAATAACAAATTATTTGTTAGATAATATTTTTAAACCTCTATAGTAATATTATATGACTTGGGTTTGTAGCCGATCTAACGCGTGCTCTGATATGCTAATTCTAGGGCATTATTCTCCCGTAATGCCCACGGGCCGATTACGGGCCTGCAAAAGCCAAGCAAAAAGCCATATAATAAACAACTTATTAACCTCGAACGTTCGGTCTTTACGGGAAAATCTCAAACCTCGGCCTTGCCGTATTGATCTCACTATCGCTCGGTCAATACGGCAAGGTCTCGGTCCGAGATTTCCCCGTAAAGACCTCACTCTCGGTCAATAAGTAGTTAATAATTCTCTCCGATGTTTTTTTTTTCTATCTAAAGATCATTTCTCCAAAAAATTGTAAATCATCATGTAAATTCAGTTTTTCAAAGTTCTTTCTTTACCTTTTACAAAAGTACCTTTTCTTGGGGGCACAGTGTCTGACGCAATAAGATAGTGTCACTGTGAATCCAAATGATCAATGATCTCTTCCATAGTTGGTCTCGCCTCAGGCTCGCTCTTAATACAGCATTTGATGAGGCCTTGAAACATCTCGTCTGTTACCAGAGATACTTGCTCCTTCCGCTGATCAGGATCTGGTAAGTCCCGGATGCACATTTCACAAAGAAGAACACCATAACTGTATACATCCATCTGTTGACAGGGGATTATAATTAACAATAATTTAAATACCTCTTACTAACTGAGTTCGAGGGCCGTACTGCAAGTTACGAACCGAGTTTTTTCCCCATCGATTTATGGCCCAAACGCGAAGCGTGCGGGCCATAAATCGAAGGGGAAAAACGAGGATCCATAACTTACAGTACGGACCGAGAAAGCCAGGTTAGTAAGATATTTATTATATCTCTACTGTGTGTCTGACGGGTTCGGGAACAATTGCTATTCACGCGGAACGGTTTCAAATTCATGACGCAGCTCGAAAGCAAAACGAGTCAATTTAAAAAGTCGTTAATTGACTCTTAAGTCGTTAGCAGGTTTTAATACACAATTTCAGAAGTAAAAGAAAGTTTCAAACTTTTACTTGCTAGAAAAGTTAAGAACGCTTGGCGATCAATCAAAAAACATTTTGGCAACAAAAGCAGCTTCAAATTTTAGCGGCTCGTACAGTAGAATACGGCCGGCTAAATTGACCAATCACAGCGCGCGTACTAACTGAGAGATATAATTTAAAAACAATTATTAGGTAAAGTAATTGTTAGATGGAATCTATCTGTAGACAGCAGCATCCATCTGTGGCCTAATAATCAGCTTGCCGCCATCACTTCATTCATCGTCACACCCACCCAACCCATATATCAACCAGGAGAAAGTGAACTCTGTGTACTACTCTTATGAAGCAATGCTTTGGTTATATTAACACAAGATCAACAGCCTAGCTTTCCGGCCCTAGGAACGGGAGAAACTAGATTAACAATGGTAGCTAGCACACAGTGGTAATCCTCTTCGAAGTTTTCGTTGAGCATAGCAACCTGCGTTCCAGGCTTTCAAAGAGTGCACTCCCTCTTCACGCTTCACGCTTGATTTCGATTGCTTTCTTCCTTCTCCCTCTCCTTTCAACGCCTGTTACGCAGGCTAAAGATAAAGGGAGGCTGTTCACAGACTAAGCTACAGCAGGGAGTGCAATATTATAAGCTAGAGACATCTACTTATACTACAAGAAGTGAACATTTTTACCTTAACTGTTTGATTTGGGGTGAGTGCTTCAGGTGAACTGTATATCATAGCTCCAGGAGGAATTGTCTTGGACAAGTGCACAAAATTAGCAGCACCATAGCCTGACACTTTGCCTCTCCATTGGTCACCATGTCGCCATAGCAACACATTAGCGCTACTGATGTCACGATGAATAATGGGAGGCTCACTTCTGTGCAAGTAATTGAGCGCTTGAGCTATATCCAGGGAGATAACAGAAATATCTGTGCGTGAGAGAGGTCGCTGCTCTAGCAATGCCCGCAAACTTGATTCCATGAGCTCTGTAACAAACAGAGGACTCCCTTCATCATTTGTTGCTCCAATGAACTGCAACAAACAAGGATGACGACATCTTGAAGCAATGTTCATTTCTCTTTCATACAGTCGTCTGTTATAAGGTGAGAGAATCAACTCGTGGAATTCTTTCACAGCCACTTTGCAGCTTCTGAATCTTCCCAGTACAACTGTTCCCCATGTACCAATCCCCAGGCGGGTATCTGTCATGTGAACTTCATTCGGGGAAATGACCCAATCAAATGACTCTTTCAGTCCATACTCATCAAGTGTCTGTTGAGCTGCGGACAATTTGTTTTCCAGTTCCATGATACGTTCGTCTTTAGCTCTTAGCTCTCTCTCTAAGTTAACCACTCTTCCTTCAGCTTCTTCTTTAGCATGTTTTACTAGTTTCAGTTCTTCTTCAGGGCTTTCTTGTAGTCGCTGTTTCTCCCAGTCACTGTGATTTTCGGCGTTTTCTTTCAGCTGCTGAAGACAGATTTTGAGTTACTTTCTGAATAGGCAGAATTTCACATTTTCTTAGCTTGTGAAAAGTTTCTTTGTGTGTATTTTTCGCCAAACCAACGAAATTTGTGGTAGCTGATTCAGAGCTACCCTAAATTTCCGCAAATTTAAGGTGGCTCTGAATCCTTGCGCACTAATTCTTTTAAATTAACTTAAAAAGCTTTCAATGTTCACATGCCAATTGCAATTTCATAACAAACAGTGTGGATCACTGGAATCACTCTTTTAGTTATAAGCCCATGAAGTTAAAATTAAGAGTATTTTCATCTGACAGTTTGTAATGTTAAGAGAATGGCTAACTTTTGCACCAACGATTGGCCATCTGTTCGATTCCATTACTGTAGAGTCAACTGAAAAAGAGTGGTAGTATCAATTTATCAAAGTAGAAGAGCTAAAAAATGCTGGAAACCTAAATGTTGCCAGATATCTGAAATTTGCTCACGAGTTGTGTTTGATATCAATCACAGCGAAGAACAACATAATTTTGAAAAAAGTGCAAATTACATAACCTCAGTAGGTAGTCTCACGAATTAAGTGATCCTTACGGGGTTGTTGTCCGTGCAGACTATGAATGACGACCGTAATTGCTACCAAATTCAGTTCGAAAAAAAATGCTCGAGTAGAAGGCCTGGATTGTGTTGTATTTTGTATTTTTCATTTCTCCACTTTGATGTCATGATACATTATTGTTAACAAATAAGTGCAGTGAAAGGAATGTGGATAGGGGAAAATATAGTAAACCAATTATACAGTCAAGTCTCTGCTAACGGACACTCTCGTAAGCGGACAGTTCTACTTACGGACACTGTTTTCAATTCTCCCTTTTTACCTTTTTTCCCCTTTTTTTCTTATGGGAATAATTCTCGTAAGCGGACAGCTCTCAGTAATGGACAGTTTTTCCAATTCCCGAGGGTGTCCGCTTACGAAAGAGTTGACTGTATGTCTTTTAATGAAATAAATTTATTTTAGGATAAAAGAAAACTAGAATATTGTTAGGTAACGATTTTGAGTTATTGTCCGATTCAACTGTAATTGCGGCATGCCAGGATTCCAAATTCTTCCTCACGAGAAAATTTCCCTTGTTAACTACATGGGCGTTGTTTAAGGTGGCTTGAAACAGTTTGATGGGTCATTATAACCACTCTATATCGGTTGATACCAAAATCATGGTACAAACTGCCCAATCATTGGTGAACAAGTTACTGTCAATTTTGTGGCACAATAGGTTACCATAGCAACAATATGAACTGCTAAAAACACCCTTTTAAAACACCTTTTATTGTAATTTTTTCTACTTCACACTTTTGATTGCAGACTGGCAATCGAAAGCTCAACTTTTAAAACTATTTTAACCAGAGAACGTTTTTAAAATTTAATGGAGAGTAATATGACCATGAAGTGCAGTCTCACCAATTGTGATAATGAAGCTGCGTAATTATTCCCCGACAGCACCATAAGTTAGATATGGGTATACTATTAAATACTTATCAGAGATTGGGATGCCACATGTGGTTTAAGTTTAGCGATGATACTTCAGTGCAGTTTTGCTAATTCTACTACTTATATAATCAATGCTCATCCCATGACGAAGCAATCAATAATGAGCCCTAAATAGTTAGCAGTGGACGACTGTACTAGCTACTGATCTGCTAATATAGATGAAAGCTTATTTGTATCGATTACTTTACTTAAAAATTCAGGTCTGGAAAATCCTTTTGGAATGTTGCCATGGTAACTGCTGACGACAAAATAGCAGCTGTTTTAGGTAAAGTATAAATTATATAATCCAAATTTACAAAAATATTATAGTGGCCCTGGTCTGCCTTTTTGTTCTATTCTTACAAAGTTACGAGCCGTCGAAAACACGAAACCTGGTACGAGATACCTTAAGCAGTTGTGAAATTGAATCCTGAGACTGCCTAAGTTGTGTATATAGGGAAGATATTTGTTTACAGACATTGTTTTTGTTATTTAAATCTTCAAAACGTTAAACAAAAGAATTATTTGTTTCACCAGCCAATAGTTCTCTGGTTGGCATATTAATAACAATATGTGACGTCACTGATATCTTTGCTAGAACTGGGATGATCAATCATGTCTTCATATTTTTCTCCGCAGCTCAATTATACGATCTTTCTTATATTCACTTGTGTCTTCAGGCTCAGATTAAGTAAGTCAAAATTTCTTTCAACGTTGAATCTTTCAACTATATTCAATTCAACGCAAAGAAATAACGATACATTTACATATTGTGAAGTGGGACAAAGTGACAATTTGTGCTCTACTTGCTAATTGCCGGTGAAAATGAAAGTTTCGGGCTTTTCCGCTCGCTGGAATTTATTGAGCGCACATCATCACACATGACGCTTCCAATTAATCGTAAATGTTAATCAGTGATTTTGATTTTAATAATCACTGGCTATTTATAGGTTTTTATTGTTCGGTTTGACTACAAGTTCTTTATTTGAAATTTGTAATATCTCTTGCTTGGCAGCATTGATCGCCACAGAAACCTGAGTGAATTTCGAATTCGTAACAGCATCAAAGCAGAACACAGCTACTTGCTGATTACTATTATCAGTACAAGCTTACCTCATACTTGTGATCTCTCGAGCACTTTTAAGAATGCATGCACCACTGACAAAGCTTGGTAACAATTAGCAAAATATTACACAGACTTACCTTCCCTTCAGCTTGACGTTGTTCTCCAACACGAC
>OZ026606.1:13870796-13873296 GCA_964020085.1 Micromussa lordhowensis
GGTGACGAATTTTATGCCGGGTCGTGTGATCGACAAAAGCTCAAGGAATTTCCTCAAGAGGCACTCTTTCGTGCCATTTCTTGTAGTGGTATGTAAGTTTGTTGAGCCTTTTCACTGTTATCTCCATCATACAGTTCAATTGTTTTTAGGTTGAAGAATTCGGAAGCTGAAAAATCGACATCACATGACCACTTCTTTCGAATTCGCAATCGAAATCAACGTTGCGTGAAACGGACGAAAAAAACATCATTTTTCTGAACAGACGTCGTTGATCAATAGAAGTTATGGAACAAAACTGTCCACAATTGATGCTACCAGAAACATTAAACCTTCTGATTCTACCTATCACTTTTGGCTTTCAACTCGCAATGTGGACATTGACAGGAGCGAAAAATGTATCAATTTATCCCATGCCGTTAGAAAATTGCCAAGGCTGTGTCTTGCGGAAAGGTTGCATTCAATAATACTCTTCCTCGAAAATCTTCTGAGCCTCCAAAGAGTGAATAAAATTTCGAACAGTTACTAACTCTCGTCAACGTTAGATATCGAACAGAAACGTTTCAAATGTCTCCTAAAAAATTCTACTAACAATGTTACAATATAAAAGGAATCCAGGTTCTTTCGCACTTCCATCTTGCGATTTCTCTTCAGAAGTCTAAACATGATCGTTTTGGTCTTTTCTTAATGCAACAAACACATTGACGCCAGGATTTTGACTGTCTTCTTATTACTTAGTATATATTTTGTCACAACATTCTGAAAGTAGTTTAAGGATCCACAGCTACTTACACAATGCTACGACGCTACTTTGGCAACGTTATGATGAAATTAATCACCAACAAGAGGAAAGACGAATAAATAGCTGGCGTCAATTTGGTAATTGTATACACTTGATGTTATTTATAAACACAACTTGAAATAACTCTAGGCTGGAAATAGAAACTGCACCCATCACCAAAGCGATCTCAGCGATTCAATCCCCCTAGGAAAAAAGATGGCGGCTGTACATTTTACCACAATACCTTGCGAACCTAACACAGCGTAAAAGACACAAGAAGAACCAAATTTTTACAATATTTGTCCCTGTACTAAGGACATTGTGTATCGTAGGTTTGAAGATTTATAACCCTTCCGTACCTTTTTATGACCGTTGTTAAAGTTTTTGTGCGCTAAGAACTGTGGGTAAATGTACCAGTCGCCATCTTTTTTTCCTACGGAGGATTATAGCTATCCGTACAAGCATGAAATCCCACTTAAATGTTTACCACGATAGCAACTACACACAAACTAAGTCAAATCCAAACTACTTGTCCAGGTCATCAATAATCTCTTCCATATTTGGTCTCTCTCCAGGCTCTCCCTGCACACAGCGTTCCACGATCTCTTGAAACCTGGGCAGCTCCATACGGGATATTTGTGTCTCGCGCTGTTGGGGATTTGGCAATTCCCCTACACGCATCTCACAGAGAAGAACGCCAAAACTGTAGATATCGACCTAATAACAACACAATTGATTAGTGATAATAGCACGACAGTGGGAATGTGTAGTAACCTTCACTGGACATTTTAAGAATCTCACTTGAATTAAATTCAATGCAAGCATAACGCAGTAGAATTGGAGCTAGCAAATCACCACAGAAAAACATTAGACCAAAAGTTCTGTTTTGCATTTCCGGAATGTTCCAGTGATAAATAGAACAGCATTTTCCTGCACAACTTCCGAAAAAGAGACCAACCTCGCGAGTTTACCGGGAATATCTGTTCTGGAACTTTCGTTTAAATGGTCGGAGTTTCCAGAACCTTTTCATGGCATGTTCGGGAATGCAAACCAGACTTTTTGGTCCAATGGAATGCGCGCTTTATCGCGCATGTCTTGGCCTGTTTTTCCAAACTAACCTTACAGCTGATGATTTGATCCTGTGCTCCACTGAGGACCTCTGGTGCGCAGTAAATCGCAGCCCCAGGATCGTCTATCCTGCACTGACGAACGAAATTTGCGGTTCCATAATCCGACACTTTGGCTCTCCATTCGTCACCTTGTCGCCAAAGCAACACATTAGCACTACTGATATCACGGTGGACAATGGGGTCGGGTTTGTTCTGGTGGAGATAGTTTAGTGCTTGAGCTACATCCAGCGAAATAACAGAAATTTCCTTCTCGGTGAGTGGTCTCTCTTCATATAATGATCTCAAACTGCGGTCCATGAGCTCTGTTACTAGTAGCAGCCCTTCTTCATCGTTGGTTGCTCCAATAAACTGCAACAGGCAAGGATGGCGACATCTTGAGGCAATGCCCACTTCTCGCTCGAAAGCCGTCCTGTTGTGAGGGGACAGAATGGCCTCATAGATTTTTTTCACAGCAACATTGCAACGCCGGAATTTCCCTCGAGTCACTGTCCCCCATGCACCCTGTCCAAGCAGGTCATCTGATAGGAGAATTATTTCATTCCGACTTATTGCCCAGTCTCGTTGACTTTCATGACGATTAGTATCACTGGAG
>OZ026606.1:13878296-14018296 GCA_964020085.1 Micromussa lordhowensis
TGATAAAACCAAATTATCTTGTAATAGTCCCCACCGACGCAGCACCACAGTTTCTTTAGAAACTTACCCCCTTTAGTTCAAAAATCATATTGAACTGTTTATTTGTAGATGAACGACAGACAGACAACTTTATTTTACCAGGGTAGCCCAATCAGCTGCAAGGCTGGTATCCTTAGGGGCCCTGGGTTCAATAAGACTTACATATACACATTTACAATAAAATTACAAGGTTAAGTAAAATTTGCTAAAATTACAGGAGGGAAAAAAAGAAAAAAAATCAGATAAACTGTCCTTTAAGAAAGCCTTGAAAAGCCAAAAGGAAACAGTCAAAACGCACTAATTGCAATTACAATTGTTTAATTTCTATAAGCTAGCTTCTTTATATTACAGAAATTTTTCACGAACGAGTACTATTCATCCGGGTATTTTCCTCGGACGGGCTGATAGTGTCTCTCCGCGGATGAACACTATCACGTCACGTGATCAATTTAAACCAATAAGAACCGGAGACAATTTAATGGTGAACTATTTCCGCCATAAAAGCCATAAAATTAGGCGTAGTACCTCAGTAACGTTTGCGCTGCCGCTCTTGTCCGTGGTGCATGATTTTGTTTTTCGCCTTCTCGAGCTGCATTTAGGCGACACTTTGCAGCTCACTTTACGATCTCCGATTGTGAAGCATGGAGGGGGATTTGGGACCAAATTCACAAATGGATCGTACCTTAGGGGAAATCGCTCGTACCTCTAGGTAAGTCGCTCGTAGTATGAGGGAAATGGATCGTACATTAAGGAAATGGATCGTACCTCCAGGGAAACGGATCGCAACCGACGGAAAGGAATTGAGTCAGCAGTCCGAATCGCAGGCTCGCTTACCCTCCGGCTCTGCCATGTTAGTTTTTTTTTCTTTCGAGTGTCGTTTCGAGTGAGCTTCGAGTCAGAAGTATTGGCCAAATAAGTTCTCTTACAGTGAGGATTTAAGAGAAATAAAAAGAATACCAATCTAGGTGTGTATGTTGTTCTTCATGTGTTCTAACTTTGAAAAAACCACAATCAAAAGCAGAAAATTGGAGAACATTTAGTGTTTCAGAACCAGTGAGCTGGTTAATTTTTGACATTAGATCAACATGTATGTAATGTTACGGATTGTGTCGACTTAGCTTTGTTAACCAGACACTGCCGGATTTGAAAATGTTTATGGGCATTGTTTATGCCAAGAACAGTTAATTAAATGGAGCTTCAAAATGATCATCACAAAATACATATTAGTTCTTACAGAAGCCGTTCATCTCCATACTTTCTTGACCAGTTGGCAGAGAGTTTGAACACTCACTTGGATTTCGAACAGCTATGAAAGAATACCCTGCATTACTCGAGGCTTTCTTTGTCCCCAAGCAGTGGAAAGTTGAATGCAGATTCTATCATCGGTGTATCTAAGTTCCCTAAAGATATGGATGACAATGAAAGCAAAGTTGCAGGTTTCATTCATACGTTTATACAAAATGCAGACGTTGACACATTTAGGCCCGGTTCAGACGCCGTACTTTACATGAGCCAAATCGAATTCGAATTTAGGCCGACCCAAATTAATTTAGACCGGCTGAATTGATTCAGACGCCGTACTTCGCATGAATGTAATTCATTGAATTTGATTCGGCTCATGTGAAGTACGGCGTCTGAATCAGACCTCAGGAAAGTTTCTTTTTTGGCCACTGGTGCAAAGGTTCTTCTCGATTTCTGGGCTTGTAAGGATTCAGGTGAAGTTTGGTAGAGTACCATCTAACTACAAAGTACAATAGTTATTTTGCTTTGAGTACAAGTTTGTATAACTGTTTGGAAATTAAGTTACATCTGTAACGATCCGTTTTGCGTCATTAGAGTTACTCTTTTTAGTCACCGGTAAGAGTTGTTGACAAAAATGTTAATCCTATTTTTACCCGATGGTCATATCCAGGATTTTCTCATTAACAGTAGGTCAAGGCCTTCTGCTTATTGATATATTTTTTTTACAATACAAATGTAATTTCATGCACGGTCTAGTAACTTTTTGTTCAGGTTCTTGTTGCAGAGGACGTACTTATGTACCTGTTTTGAGTTTTGCTACCAATAAATGTCTATAAAAATGGTTAAGTGTTATACAAATTGATATGGATTGATTTGAAGACTACAGAAAGTACTTTTCATGAGTGAATAAAAGTATGCAAATTTGTGTTCGATCTATTCTTTAGATTGCATATGGGTCACCAACAACACTTAAAAAGAGTGCATTTGACTCAGATATGGGTACTTGGATCTAGGATCTATCTTTAGGTGGCTTTTATTGGGTTCCTTATGTTTGGCATGGGTTAGACTGTTTTGTTATTCCTAGTAACACCCACTCCGCCTGACATGCACCTTTGGTATTCTTGTCAGAGAAATAAAAAATAGGTCCGCAATGCGTACTTGTGTGGGATTTCATTCAAGTTTGCTACGGTTTGAATAAATGAGAAACTGTTTTGTTTTGTTACTATTCAGTCCCTTTTGCGAAGTAACGTATTACAGTTTTATGATTTGCGTTGTAATCTTTGAGAAGGGGAAAGCAACAATTGAAGTTTTCAAAGAACTCAGGAAAAACTAAGTTGAAGGGTTGTTAAATGCCATTATTGACATTTAAAAAACAAATGATTTTGTAACAAGTCTAGATAAGCAGTGAAATGCTTATTTTCAAGATGAGGGTTATTGGGTAAAGTTCTATGTAGGTGTGATTTTGAACACACAGGTTCCAGATGTAACCAGAGGATTTTGGGAACTGAAAAAGATGTCAGCTTGATGTCTTTGAGTTGCGTGAAAGATTCAGTCATGATTCCGTTTATGTTAAGGGAGGCATTTTGTATACCAGTGGATTAGCACAAAAGTAGAAGCCACATTGGGAGCTTGATTTGGTTTAAATGTACGACTTATTTTTGATAATATATGCCTGTTATATATCACAATGCAGTATTTTCAATAAAGAAACACAGAAAAATTTAGTTGAATCAAGTGCCTATGGGGTTGCAAATTGAAGAATTTAAGGAAAAAAGATAGACGCATAAAAATACCAGAACAAGAGCAATTTTTAATAAATCACATATTGAGTAGCGCTTATTGACATTGTAATGATTTTTAACCCAATAAAATTAACAATTACCTGGAGGTTTTATTTAACAGAAAGTTCAACAGAGATAGAGGGTGCATTTCTTTGGGGTTATCTGAATCAGGATCAGTGATCGAAGATCACTGGTGCATCAGAGGAACTGATGAATCATGTTAGGTTATGGATTCATTGGTTCCTTTGATGAACTATGTGAGTTATCCTGGATCACTGATCATGATCCAGATCACTCCAAAGGAACACACACTGAGTGTTATCATAATAGATTTCAGGAATAGTAAACAGGAACATACCTCAAGGACAACAGAGTTCAATGTATAGTGAAGTTTATGATGATATTGTATGACTTTAAATATCAGAATGTTTGAGGTTTTCTATTATGGAGAGTGTAATTTCATGCCAGTTTGTTTACCAAGTTCAAGCTATGTGGAAACATGAACTGAATAGATAAACTTGACATCATGCAAAGTGCTTATGTACTGCAGAAGAAGGTTGAAAACAAACATTGTGAGCAAGTGAACTTTGTTTATGACTTCATGTTAGTGCACACAAGAGGACCTGTGAGACTTGCTTCACTCTGAATTGCTGGAAAAGACTGAACGTTTGGCACCAATCAAAATTCAGAATGAGTATTACAATTCGGAACTGATCTGTCAAGAGAGTAGTTTTAGGGGGTCTACACATGTGATTTGAACTCTGGGTCTGTAAGAATGCCTGATGATTATCTAATTGATATGAAGTAGCTTTAACTATAAACTTAACAAACATAAGTTCCTTTGAACTCTGTTCATAAAAATTCAACAAAATTTAAGCTAAATTAATTCAAGACAGTGTACTTTGGAATTTTAAATAAGCACAAGTAAATTTTTTCGAATGACAAATGTCATGTGGTCAAAGGTTGTATGCAGTTTGAAGTTTCGAAAAATTTACAAGTGCAAATCACATTAGAAATTATGTTATTACCAAGTCATAATGTACACATGAACGATGCCCATTCACAGTAACTCAACAAACTGACGATAGGTAAATTTGGCAGTAGTGACTAAGTGAAGTGTTTGCCATCAAAAATTTTGCTTGGAGATCTGATAGGTTTTTAGTGCTACATGCTTTCAGTGAGCCAAGTTTAGATTTGCACTAGAGTTGCTGCTTTTGCACTAGTGATTGAGAAAATGGCATCTAGTTGGTTTGAGCCAATCACAAGGGTGTAATTTTTCAAGTATATGAGTATTGCGATGAATTAGTTAAAACCCAAGAAGTAACTGAAAGAGAGTTGTAGTCTACCACATAAAGGTTTAATAGACATATATTGTTACTAAGTATAAACATGAATGCTTGTCTGAACTATTATGAGGAGAATCTGGAAGACTTCCGAGGTTATAGGATGTCATGAAATGTTAAGGTCTTGTTCTAAAATATTAATCACATTTCCTTGTAAACTTCTAGGTTCAATAAAAGAAAATCCCTTTGTTTGTCAGTTTTAATGTATTAGTTTCTTAAAGTTTGGAATCAATCACAATAGACATTTAGCACCAAGGTTTTAACTTCACCTGATGGGAGGACATATTCTCAGGATATTGAATTTCGAGACAACAGCAGTGTTTTGTTCACCGCACAGTCAAATTCAAGCCGACAAATATTGGCTTGCGAGTACAACGACTCCTTTATAACAACTCGAAAACACCAAATCGAAAGGTCCAAGGCGATGACTGTTGGCTTCTGAATAAAGTCAAACAGCTCCTGTGACAAACGATCTTATGTTATAAACACCTGAAGAAATATCAGAAGGAAAGTCGCAGATTAGAAACAACGCAGGTGAAAAAAACGGGAACGTAAATCGACTTTCGTCTATCAGTTGGGATACTTTGAAGCCAGAATTTCAACTTATATAAGAAATTAAGACTTAAATATACTCCACGAAAACGTCAAAAATGAAAACGACTTCTACTTACCTTGTGAACTAAAAGCACAACGCAAAATCTTCAATTAAAACTCGGTAAAACCACAACAGCTGAAAAAAGCAATGGCCGCCTACGAAACATGAACGGCACACAGTATACTTGAACCCAGTCTTCTCACGTGCACACAACCAAACTAGAAACCACGTGACGAGCACTACGATCAGTGGACAAATAAATAAATAAATAAATAAAGAAATAAAAAAATATCGCTGCCTCTGGCTATGTCATTAGACACCTTAAGATCGAGGTTTACCGCGGACCGCAAACCGCGGTTTCAGGTTTGCGGTTTGTCGTTTGCGGTATGCCTCCTTCGTGTATTAAGAATCGCGTGATAACGATAATGTGCTTCCATGCCGCCATATTGGATTTCAACGTTGTGCAGCAGTTGTCGTTCAAACCTTGTAAAAAACAAAACTTTTGTCTTCTTAATATTAAAATTCATATGAAATGAAAGAAAAAGGTTTTTTCTGTATATCAGTGCCAGGCATACGTGGGATCACAAAACATTCATGCAAATAAAAGTTGACGTAAATGACTTACGCGAAAACCTACCTCTTGCCGTCGAAAACGTGGAAAATTTCCCGTAAACGCGAGGTTGAAGTCTGGTCACGTGACCTGCAGAGGTTTGCAGTCCGCGGTAAACGTCGATCTTAAGGTGTCTATTGTGTGGGAAATCCCACACAAAAACCTTACAGCATTCTAGTGAACACAAACGCTGAACCTCTCAAATTGAAATAGCCATATGTATAATTTTAGGTAAAAAATCAACTGCAAACACATGATTAAAATGCTATTATCTCTTCTACAAAGCAGCAAGCATCAGTATACAGCTCAATCCCAAATCCACTGGCTTCCTGAAGTGGATCAATGAGTTCTATGAGTTGATCCAAAAGGGGATGTAAGATCGTCTATGCAAACCTCATTTTCTGGCTGTGGCTTTGTGATTTCTTGAGACCAATCTATCCCATATTGACTCCAATGCTGGTGAAAGACAATACCCCAATACCCCGCTAAAACAAATATATCAGTCGATAAGAAAAATCAGTTTTACATATGCGCAGCTCATGATCCTGTCCCACTCTTAACAAAGCTAAGTCGACACGATCCCTTATAAGATTACATACATGTTGATCTAATGTCGATAATTGAACTGAGCTGAATAACACGATATTGAAACACGATAAATTAATCAGCAAAGCTGATGGGGCCGTGTATCTAAATATAAACGCGCTATAAAAAAATTGTAGACATAAGTATTTACAATTTTTAATAATATATCACCTTTGAAAAGGTTTTAATAGTATACAAAGCGGCTGCAATCCTTGTTTTTGATGATAGCTGCGGTGGGCTCGAAGGTTATTTTGTTAGTGTCAAAATTGTTCAGTAATCGCTTAAATTCATTTAAGTTATTTGCCCGGCGTTGATTCCTTGCTTGATAACCTGATTTACGGTGGCCCACAACTGTCACGGCAAAATAAATAACCTCACGGCGAAAAGGAAAACCTCACGGCAAAAGAAAAAGACTCACGGCAAAAGAAATAACTTCACGGCAAAAAGAAAAAGACTCACGGCAAAAAGAAAAAGACTCACGGCAAAAAGAAAAACCTCACGGCAAAAAGAAAAACCTCACGGCAAAAAGAAAAACCTCACGGCAAAAAGAAAAACCTCACGGCAAAAAGAAAAACCTCACGGCAAAAGAAAAAGACTCACGGCAAAAAGAAAAAGACTCACGGCAAAAAGAAAAAGACTCACGGCAAAAAGAAAAACCTCACGGCAAAAAGAAAAACCTCACGGCAAAAAGAAAAACCTCACGGCAAAAAGAAAAACCTCACGGCAAAGAAGATGTTTTGCTTTGTTTTGCTGTAACTGTGGGCGACAAGTTTCGGATGCCGTGAGGTTTTTCTATTTGCCGTGAGGTTTCTCTATTTGCCGTGAGGTTTTTCTCTTTGCCGTGAGACTTTTACCTTTGCCGTGAGTCTTTTTCTTTTTGCCGTGAGGTTTTTCTTTTTGCCGTGAGTCTTTTCTTTTTGCCGTGAGTCTTTTTCTTTTTGCCGTGAAGTTATTTCTTTTGCCGTGAGTCTTTTTCTTTTGCCGTAAGGTTTTCCTTTTCGCCGTGAGGTTATTTCTTTTGCCGTGACAGTTGTGGGCCACCGTACTGATTAACTTCACTGATCTTGAAACACTAAATGTTCTGCAATTTTCTTCTTTTGATTGTCATTTTTTCAGTCAAGCTATAATAAATGAAGAGTTACATATATACCTAGATCGGGTTTCTTTTTTGTCTTAACTCCTCTCTAAAAGACAACTTCTTCGGGCAATACTTCCGACTTGAAAACCATCATGGCAGAGTGGACTGCTGACCCAACTCGTTTCCGTCAGTTACGATCCATTTCCCTGGAGGTACGACACAGTCATTTCCCTGTACGACCCAGCTCCCTGGAGGTACAATCTATTTCCTTAATGTACGAACCATTTCCTTGATTTACGACCTCTTTCTTATAATCCATTTCCGAATATTGTCCCAAATCCCCCTCCATAGTGAAGAGTTTCGGACGAAAGAAAACACTGTACTCTTTACTCAAACACAACTCGAACGAAGTCGGGACATTCCGAGATACTCCGCCTTACTCCAGTCCCGGTTCCCTCTCTCTCCTCCACATTGGAAGAGAGGTGGGGAGAAGTTGCCTCTAGCGTAGAGTTGCGTGACAACTTGATTACGTTGTAGGTTCGTTTGTGAGTAAACCCTTGCTTTATTTACCTACTCGACAATGCACAAAGCATATAATTTTTACCAGAGCAATAATTTTCAATCTTTCCGTAGGTGTGCGAGGAATATTTTGAACGAAAATTCTGCCTCCAGCGCTTTTATGCACATCGGGCCACATAGGGCCACATCAGATTTCGGCGTTTGTATTGTTTTGAATCACCTCGTATCTAACGGGTGGGTGAGTTTGAAGTTTAAAATCAGCGATTGTCATGACACGGTCACAAAGCCGGAAGTTTAAACGTAGCAACATTAGATAAGCCATAAATAGTAGCTACTAACTACGGATAAGCTATCTCACAAAGTGTGACCGTAGGAACATACCGGCGCCATTAATCATTACCGGACATAGTCTCTAAAACAGACTTCCACGTAAATCTGGATTGATCGCGCGGAGCTAATTAAATGCACAGTGATCTACTTTCGAAAGTGTCAAATTGATTTTCACTTCTATACTGCGAAAGCGATCATCTCAGGCTGGAACTATAAACGCCAGATACAAAATCAAAGTTGAAATTTGAGAACTTGGCGTCTTTTATAAGTACGGCACACAAAAGCAAATAGTAGGTCGTCCATGCGAGGGATTTTCTACTTGCTCTCAAAGCTGCAGTACTTTCAGTGTTTCTACCATGCGCTAAGTTCTAGTTTGTCATTAAGCCAACGCGTCGTTTTGGTGACAACAACAAGGGATTTGGCTGCTGTTTCAGCATCAAGTTGGATACTGTATTGTTATTATTTCTAACTGCTCCTTTCATTATCATTCGTTTCAACTCCATGCCACTCACCTAGCGATTAAGCTTTCTTCAAATGACTGATATCCAATCACTTCTCTTCTTCTCTATTCGAAATTTGCGTTTACACACAGCATTCGAAGTGTCACACCCTTCTTCCGTGATAAGCGTGACAATCAACCACGAATGTGTCTGTGACGCTGCCATCATCCACACGTCACGGAAACCAAATATGGTGTTCTCCAGGTCACGGCAAAAGAAACAACCTCACGGCAAAAAGAACAAGCTCACGGCATAAGAAATTACCTCACGGCAAAATAAAAAACTTCACGGCAAAAGAACCAGCCTCACGGCAAAAAGAATAACCTCACGGCAAAAGAAATTACTTCACGGCAAAAAGAATAACCTTATTCTTTTTGCCGTGAGGTAATTTCTTTTGCCGCGAGGGTTTTTCTTTTTGCCGTGAGGTTATTATAAAACTGCCTTTTTTGCCGTGAGGTAAAATATAAAACTATTTTTTACTATACTTGCGTCGCCCTTGGCGTCGCCGCGCGCGTTGGGTATGAGATGGTAGATAGCCAACGAGACGCATAGGTCCTAGTTTGCTACAATCATCTCATAGCAAATTAAGTTGAAAAGCAACTTAAAATGCAAAGAAAAATCACGCGTACGCCTACCATATTCGTAGAGCATGGTATAATAAAGTTTATTTAGGATGCGTCAGTCAAAAGTCTCCTAATGTATCCTCATAACACTATTGGTTCTAAAAATAAGAACATGTGCTACGTCATTAACGAGAAAAACATATTTAGAAAACATATGCGGGAAACTTCTTCCTCATCTAATACAGCAGAGCCAGAACACGAACAAAAGGCATTCTACAATAATTT
Source organism: Micromussa lordhowensis (assembly GCA_964020085.1). Lineage (NCBI taxonomy): Eukaryota > Metazoa > Cnidaria > Anthozoa > Scleractinia > Lobophylliidae > Micromussa > Micromussa lordhowensis. The sequence continues at coordinate 13,887,767 of OZ026606.1, forward strand.
AAATCACAATCATGAAAAAAGGTGGGCGAACACTACGACTGACCGACCCCAGTCACTATACCACTATACCACTATACCAAAAAATCACCAAAAAATTTACAAAACAGGCCAGAACATAGATATGTGGGATGAGAGGAGAGATTATTGACTGCTTGAAACGTGAACGAGATATTTGCGTCCAGACCATACTACCCGCCGACCGGTTAGCTCAGTTGGTAGAGCATCGGACTGCTGTGCGGGAGGTCGCAGGTTCAAATCTCGGCCGGACCAACACTCAGGGTCTTTAAATAATTGAGGAGAAAGTGCTGCCTTTGTAATGACATCTGCAAATGGTTAGACTTTCAAGTCCTCTCGGATAAGGACGATAAACCGTAGGCCCCGTCTCACAGTACTGGTGTGGGACGTTAAAGAACCCACGCACTGTTCGGAAAGAGTAGGGGAATGTCCCCGGTGTGATGGCTTATCACTTATTCTGACCTGGGGGCACCGGTATATCATACTGTACTTTCTCATGAAAATTGTGAACTGCGTGGAGCAGTCTGGCAAAGTCCCCCACAAAGTGTTGTAAAGCGCATTTGATTATATCTATATAGATAAATGCGTTATATAAATAGGAAATTTATCTTTATCTTTACCCAGCCAAAATACGGCCTTCAGGTAGAACCCCGCCTTTTATCCGCCTTAAATCCCCCATGCTTAGGGTAGTTTCTAAGAATCTCGTGATGTTCCGCAAGCCTCTCCATCGTGTTGTCAGAATATTGATTTCCGATTAATGTGTCACTCAGTAGTCCCCAGCCTCTTTCTTTCCGACAAAAAATAGTTAACTTGGATTTTCCATAATTTTCTAGTTTGCAGCACTATCCGAGATTTTGATGGGTCATTATAACCACTCTTTATCAGTTGATACTACAATCATGGTATCAAAACTCTCCCAACCATTGGTGAACACGTTGTTAACATTTTCGTGACACAATAGGTTACCATAACAGCAGTATGACCTGCTAAAAATACCTTTAATTATTGCTTTAAGGGCTTATAATTCAACAAGAAGCTATTTCTCAGAAGGGAATAGTGTTTCGTTTCCGAAAAAAAAAGATGAGAAAGGCGGCTGGGGTTTTGATATCTTGTGCACAAGAGGTCCCGAGGTGAGGGGGATTTGTGCTAATGCGCCGCTTTGCGCCGCACTGATCCCCTCAGTTGACAGAGCCTGGGGTTTTTCGTCTAGGCGAGGTGTAGTACAGAAACTATTTATTTAAGTTGTCTACACATATATCAATTATTACAGTCAACACCCTTCGAAATGCAGCTAGGTGCACTCCCCGGCTTTTATCGGCTTCTTAGGTATATCCAGCCTCAAAGGTTATGGTTTTTTTTAACACATTTTGGTCAGAAATAGACTACCGATTTTGGTCTTAAGCTGGATATGTTTTTTGCATTCGTCGTGAATTAGGTATGCTTTTTAGAAGTATAATTTTTTCGTGATTATCGATAAGACCAGCAACTATAGCCATTCAAAATACCTTAAACATCATTCTGAACTAGGGAACTAAGGCAGGTCTGAAACAGGGTATTAATTTAAGGGTCAGGTCATAGATAGGGTAGAAAAATCGCAGATTTTGGTCTTAAATAGGGGAAGTGCTTCGAGACGCGGGCCTTACAGCAAATACAAATAAAGCTAAGAGGCAAAAGCATTTCACCCATAATTTTTCCATTTTTGTCATACTTGTCCAATACTCTGACAAATTCACTTAGCACATTGTATTGTATTCTATTGTATTGCGTCGTTCTCAATTGTATTGTGTTGTTAATCTATTGTTATGTGGACATAATACAATACCGATGCTAAGTGAATTTGTCGGAGTATTGGACAACCCTCATTTTTGTGTCAGACAGCGCTTGATACGAATGGATGCGGCATTCTACGTTTTGTTGTCAATGACGCAGTATGTTTTTCGTCTCAAAGAGGACATCTTATGTGTGATGACAGTTGTGCAGTTATTCCTCCACTTTTGCTTGAATATTAGGAAGTTTTCATGGAGACCAGCTCTTGAAATGCCGCGGTACGTCAAAATACAAATTTTCTTATTTTTATAAGCGCACTCTCAGAGTTGTGGCGGAAATTCAACTAAATCTGGAATATGTCGACACCTCCGATATAAAGAAACCCAATATACCAAAGCCATGTTGGGCCTATGATTATCTTCCACAATATATCGTTCAAGCGTTTTAAGTGCGTGTCTTTTTCCCGTAAACAGCCACAGAAAAGTTGTAACTCTTGACAATTAATCAGATCAAAATTATCTCGCCATACTTATGATCTTAATCACATTTAATTCAAGCACGGTAACAGATATCTTCGTTTCTCTAGAGTACATCGCTTAACAGTCTGACTTAGAACCATTTAACTCGCCAATTATTTCTACCTGTATGACATTTTCAGTTCCTTTTGTCTTGGTGTCACGAAATTAAATTTGGTCTCAACAAGTTATTTTTGCTGAACATGTTGACCTTGTGAATTACAAGCGTTACTCTGATAACATTCATACTTAATATGTCAATATAAATCACTCTGAAACGGAAAACAGTACCATTTCTTTGTTGAAGTAAACAAAACTAACTGCTTCCATCGGCTTAAAATATCGCATTGGCGGACAAATCGCGTGTTGTGGTGTCTCTACCTCGAAAATATATTTCCTTTTCATTATCACTAGCCGATTAGACGTCCAGTTTGTAGTTTCTTGCCTAATGTAATAACGAGAAGCGATAGTTTCAATCGTAATTCCCCACTTTCGTACGAGACAACAACTGAAATATTGCACCTTGTTTTGGCGGAAATTTTCCGCCGTATTTACATTAACATTTAAGAACTTTACTCTGATTGGATATTACCACCACTATCTAAATAGTTCACCACCGAACTGAAAACATTACCGTTAGGTTTCTGAGGAAACGAAACAAAAAACGGCACTGCGAATTTTGTTCTCATATTATCAAATTTTGATAAGCATTGGTTACCAGAGATCTGTTGCTCGTGACTCGTAATGCAGCAGAATACCAATTAATCAGGTATCTCAAATTTGGGTGAAACTGAGCTTACGGTGGTAACTTTCTTGACAGGTCGAACATCTGCGAATTTCTTTTTCCCACTCCCTCTTACCCTGTTCTTGATTTAATGTTGATAGAGCATAAAAGCAGCACAATACTGTACAATATTGAACAAATATATAACTTGCGAAATTATTTAAAAGTTAGTTTAAAAGTTTAAAATTACTCTGATAATCTCCAACGTATTTCCGTAAATAGTTCATTTCTCGACAGTCTTGTCTTGAAAGCATCTCGTTAAAGGGTTTTCATCGTTCCATATGAGAACACTTTGTCTTTGTGACACAGTGTCAGACAAAGTAATGCAATGTCATGAAGAATCCAAATCATCAATGATCTCTTCCATATTTGGTCTCGCCTCAGGGTCCTTCTGAATACAACGCCGTATGAGGCCTCGAAACACGTGATTCGTCACCAGGGCTACTTGTTCCTCGCGCTGTTTGGGATCTGGCAATTCCCGGATGCACATTTCACAGAGGAGAACGCCAAAACTGTACACATCGATCTGTTGACAGCAACACAAAATATCACCAGTAATCAATAAACCATTCTCATATATGAATGTCACCTTATTACTCTAGCTTGAGTAAGACACTCTGGGGGGGGGGGAGGGGGGAGAGGAAGGCTGATATCATTAATGATGATGGTAAATATTGTGTAGTACAGATATTACAATTTACTGCACTAATGGTAAATTGACACACAGTTTACGAGACCGAGATTGGATGTCAGCTTGTAAAGAAGTTGCTGCTAACAGTTCATTAATGATCTCATTGCGTTCACCCAAAAGTAAAGATCACAAGGAGACAGCAATTTTTTTTCTTTTGTCTTTGCTGTGTGGGAGGCCTGGTTAGTGCACTCAACTCAGGATCGAGCAGTCAGGATTCAGGCCCTGGCTGGGGACATTGTGTTGTGTTCTTGGGCAAGACACTTAACTCTCATAGTGCCTCTCTCCACCCCGAGTATAAATGGGTATTAAGTAGATTTAATGCTGGGGGTAACCCTGTGATGGACTAGCATCCCATCCAGGGGGGAGTAGAAATACTCCTGGTCACTACATGTTGCAGAAACCAGAGTCAAACACCAGTCTGATGGGCCACTTGGCTTACCTTTACCTTTGCTGTGACAATGAATAACTACTTAATAATAACAAAAAGTGAGATCTTTATGGGGAAATCTCATACCAAGACCTTGCCATAATGACCAAGCGATAGGGAGGTCAATAAAACAAGGTGGACGTCTGAGATTTTCCCGTAAAGACCAAAGGTTTGTTTATAAATATATTACTTTTTGCAAGCCCATAATCGGCCTGTGGGCATTCCAGAGAATAATGTCTTAGAATTAACCAATCAGTGTGTGTTAGTTCGGCCACAAATACAAGCCATTTATTAATGAATTGTGTTAATGCTGGAATAATTTTATGTTATATAAGGAACAGGATTATCTGTGGTAGCACACATTGGTAACCCTGACTTATTTTCCCTTGAGTAGATGAATTTCCACAAATTTCTTGCAAAATCGGCTGTTTTTTTCCATGAATTTGTCTTTGAAAATCCCACAAAATTTGACTTTTATTACGTGACCTATTAGATGCCCTGCATAAGAGACATCTCTATACTCAGACTTTACTAGAAGAAATGTAAGTAATATATCAACTTCACCTTGACTGTTTGATTTGAGGTTAGTGCTTCAGGTGAACTGTAAATCATAGCTCCAGGGGCAATTGTCATGGTCTGTTGCATGAAATTAGCAGTACCATAGTCAGATACTTTGCCCCTCCATTGGTCACCATGTTGCCATAGCAAGACATTAGCACTACTGATGTCGCGATGAATAATGGGAGGCTCACTTCTGTGCAAGTAATTGAGCGCTTGAGCTATATCCAGGGAGATAACAGAGGTATCTGTGTGCGAGAGAGGTCGCTGCTCTAACAATGCCCGTAAACTTGATTCCATGAGCTCTGTAACAAACAGAGGACTTCCTTCATCATTTGTTGCTCCAATGAACTGCAACAAACAAGGATGACGACATCTTGAAGCAATGTTCATTTCTCTTTCAAACAAACGTCTATTATGAGGTGAGAGAATCAACTCGTGGATTTGTTTCACAGCCACTTTGCAGCTTCTGAATCTTCCCATTATAACTGTTCCCCATCCACCAACCCCCAGGCAGGTATCAGTCAAGCGAATTTCATCCCGGGAAATGACCCAATCACATGGCTCTTTCTGTCGATACTCATCGAGTGCCTGCTGAGCTGTAGATAAAGTTGTTTCAAGTTCCTTGACATGTTCGTCTTTAGCTCTTAACTCTCTCTCTAAATTAACTACTCTTTGTTCGGCTTCTTCTTTGGCTTGTTTTGTTAGTTCCAGTTCTTCTTCAAGACTATCTTGTTGTTTCAATAATTCACCTCGCTGTTTCTCCCAGTGTTTTTCAATTTTTTCTTTTAGCTGTTGAATTCCATCAGGAGTACCTGTGAACCAAATTGAAGGAAAATAAAGAAATAGGAATTAGAAGTGGCAATTAACCCACAGAGTGGCTGACAGATCACTAGGAAGTTAGAAAGGTTGTTTGTTGGATACTTATGTCAAGTATAGACCAACTGATATTGTCTCTGAAAAAGCCTCATAATCACCATTGTTTGACTGCAAGTCGGGACTGCAAGCAGGACAGTTTTTAGCCCACTCACTGTCCAAACATTGCACCTCATTAAGAGGAATTTAAGTCTCACCTCAGTAAACAAAAGAATTAACATCATGCAAAACTATTGTACTATAACGTATCCTTCCCTGGCTTACCATTTATCTATTTAAGTGTCCCCCATCTTGTTGTTATGCTTTTTAATACTTATTAACAAAATGCACTTCAAACCTGAGCTTATATCTTGCTCCTTCCTTTCAGCATCCTCACTGTTAAAAAATTGCATCCATTGCGGCGTGGATGGTGTCAGGAGTACGGATCCAACCATGCCACCATTACAGGTACTGGGCAGCCCTGTTAAGAATGGCAGCAGAGACATTGGCTTGGTGCTGCTAGGGCTTGTTTCTTTATTGAATCTGTTTAAAGAGCTGTCTGATACAAGCGAGGAGTGATCTGAGACACTTTCAGGGTGGTGAGTTGTTTCTGGCTGTAAGTTAACTGGTGAATAAGTACTTGTGCTGCTATCTAAAGGTCCTGTTGTGTTTGAAGGAACATACAGATTCTCATCCAATAATATTGAAGCTCTTGCCAAGTCCACACTGCCTGTGGCTTTGCCGACTGTTTTTTCTTCAAAGTAGTTGCTAAGAGAAGAATTGGCAGGTGGACTTGATTCATTGCCGCAAGACTTCCTCTTCCACAGGGGAAGCTTTGGTCTCCCCCTTTGAGAATCAGTTGCATCTGGCCTGTGGCCATCTCGCCAGCCTCTTGGCATTGTTTGTGTGATGTGAACCCCTCAGCAAGCAAGCTGCAAATAGTAAAGGAAAGATACATTATCAATAATTATTTACACCAAAATATAAGCTTAACAAATGAATTTGAGAATAAATATATGATTAATTAAAAAACCTTGTATATGAGCTTACAAAAGGTCGCAAAATGTCCAATTTGTCTACTAAGCAAGCTTATTTTGTTGAACAAAGAACTGCATGCATAATAAATGTAGGGGTTATACGGAAGTCTTTCCAGATAATGTATTAGCTTATTAGAGAAAACATACAAATTTACAATTAAGGGAAGTATTAAGCTTAAAGGTTGATAACCATAGCTAAAGAACTCGAGAAAGGAAATTCCCTTAGCAAAAAAGCTTAATGAGCTGATAACTTGGAGAGACAATTTCTTTGCCTAAGAACGAAATAAATTATCGAACGTATGAACATTATAAGCAAGGCAACAAACCTTTAATATTTACCTAGAAACCTGATCAAAGATGCCAATGTTCTTTACACAACAGCGCCATCTTGAATCAAGATTCTCTCCCAGGCCTCCCACGGTTAATGAATTCACTATGGCGGAGGGAGTGTCGAAGGTGGGTTTCACAGTATTACTCGCCACTGGTCTGCGTGAGAGAATTTCTAGAGTTTTGCTCTAACTTTCACTAGCCTGAAGAAATCGCCGTTGTAAAAATTCACAAGTGCTTTAGAAAGATCAAAGATCGCGAGACACTGCCATCACCCAGATAGGCTCGTACTTTCGAAATCTGCAGAAATCGCGCCTCGTCATCGATCGTTTACTCACTTTCTTCGACTGGGTAATAGTGGTGTTATGAAGTAATATTTATAGTAAGGGTGTGGCAGTTTATTTTTTCACCCTTGTAAACGCAAATCTCATCGCTTGAGCCATGGAAAAGAGAAGTAATTTCATCCTTCTTCGCGACTTGGAAGACCCTTCGAACCAAGCTTCTGGTGTGTTGTGGGGAATGTTATCGAATTACGTGTATGGGACACTACCTCCGATAGCATTGAAAGGCGAATTATTTGAAGCTCTACCAGCAGATGAACAGCCTGTTGGAATCGAAGAAAAAATCGCCTTGCGTGGACTAAAGCAAAAGTGTTTGAAAGTCGAGTGTCCCAAAGAAGATTTACAAGCGATCAATGAACACGATGCTCAAATTTTACTCGCTGTTCAGTCGTATAGTGAAAGATGTAGGATGTTGAATGAACGGCAAAATCTTCTCCGTTGGGGTGTGAGCGAAAATGAAGGATGCCAGGTGCTTGTGTGGATGGAAGACTTGAAGAAGGATGTGGATGCCATCGTTCATTATAAAGGAGCTCTACCACCCTATGATGGAATCATGTTCGGTGTTGAGATTGTGGTAAGCGTATTTCTTAAATTAACCCCTTGGTCAATATCGAAATTGTCTGAAACGTTTGTTATATATTTCTTCCCTGTCACCTTGAGAGAACTTGTTTTTAGTTTAGACATTTTACAATAGTACAAATATATTTGTTTCTACACAGCCTCCTATAATCAAGAGGAATTAGTTTACAATTTTAACTACATAATTTAATATACAATATTAATGATCAATAAAAAAGGTGAATACTTCACACTAATTCTAAATATAAGAAGTTAATCGAGGTGTGATTTCCTGTTTGTAACAGTTATATGTTCCAGAGCTAGTGTGAAAGTGGGATAAAATAAGTTTTCGATGCTAAACTTGTCCAAATTTATTTCTCTATTTATCTGTCGGAGTGGACAAGTTTTGGTTCTCCTCATCGTTGGTCATTTACAGGCCATACAAAAAATGTTGGCATTCACAGTTTTCCTTCTGTAGGACCTGACTTTTGGGCCTCACTCCACGACAAATGAACTGACATCAGCTCTTTTGCTGTGGTTCTAACATGTAATAAGTTCCAACAGCTAATTCTGGTGGTGGATTTTATTCCCAGGAGGGTGGGGGAGGGGACCTCAGCTTGTGAGCTTCCTTGCAAGTGGTTTTACGTTGCAATCATTTGGGTTGCAAACTGAATGGATAATTTTCATGAGACATATCACAGTTCACCAAGAGTTTTGCTTATGAGTGGCATTACAAGAAGCTATTTGCTACCATGCGTCCACGAATGGTAGAGCTATCAAATTTGCTGTGACACTTAAATTTACTGTGGCCCCTTGTTGTGATACGGACTGTTGGTGTTATACCAATAATGCACTAGCTTTTTGTATAGTAGGGAATTAAGGGACATACAATACTAGAGCGATCCAAACTGACGTTTGATTAAAGGCACTTTTTCTTCCCTACCCCCACCCTACACTAAACATTTTTTTGTCAGACAAATGGATACAAATCCCCCTTGAAATACCCCATCAACTGGCCTGTTTGTAATGATATTAATGAAGAGTCATAAGATACCAACATGCCCTTTTGAATTCCCTTCATTAGGATTCGCGCTTTCGGAACAGAGGTACCACAGATGGAGTATTCAGATGCCAAAGATATTTCAGATGTTCCCCAGGAGCCGGATTATTTGTGTCGCTGGATAAACTTACAGTTCCTGCAGAAGAACCAGATGACAATGTGAAAGGTATTAAAAATACATTTGATAATTCAGTGTTGATTTAGATGCAGATTTAGATATCTGTTGCCGGGAGGTATGTTGGTTGAAATGGACAGTATCCATGTCGTAGGTCAAAATGAAATTCAGGTGAAAATGAAATTCCTTTGTCTCTTAACCCTAATTATTCATGGATCATGGGTAATAAGGGTTAGAAGACAAAGGAAATTGAGAATCAAACTAGGTTTAAATCATTTTCACCTGAATTTCATTTTGACCTACAACATCCATCCCAATCATTATGAGTTCTCTTAGGGCGCGTTCCATTTGACCAAAAATCCCGATTTGAATTTCCGAAATTTTCGTATGTTAAATGGAACGGTATTTTCCACCAGGCGAACCGATCTTGTTCTATTCCCGCTTGAGCACATTTCCCACCAAGAATTACTCGAGAAAATGCTGCGGGATCGTGATGAAGTGGCTGTCTTAAGTGCCGTATTAAGCTGCTTCGTGTGGAGAAGCTTAAAAAGCATTCTGAATTCAACTCTTCCTTGATATTTATGAGAGCAACTTACGAACTTTTCTCGCGAAAGAGTATGCAAACCGGGCGAACTGACCCACAGGAAATTCCGGCGGTACGACCAGTCCACAATTTTCCAGGCAATCAGATCCTAACGTTTTCGTTTTCGATCAAGAACAGGCTCGAGCCGTGGCAGATCATTTTGCATCCATTGTAGTGTCGACTCGACAGACTTACTCGCCGCCATCTTGTAGCTTTTCACGACTAAAGGAACTGGGGTCGATTCGAACCGGGTAGAAATGCCAAATGGAACAGGAAATTTCCGGAATTTCCAAAATTTCCAGAAAAAAGGACAACCTCCGGAGGTTGTCCACAATTTTCGAAACGAATTTCCAGAAACGTTCTGTTCCATTTGATTTTGTACCGGAATTTCCGGAAATTTTGGTCAAATGGATCGCGCCCTTAGTTTCCACGTTGTGCTGGAAATTCCAAGGGGGAGGGGGGTCTCAAGAACCCATATTTTCAAAGGAAGGTACAATATTTAGGGGGGCTGTCAACCAAAGAAAAAACAGAGTGAGGGGTATGGAAATTTTCCGGAAGGGCACATTTACATAACCAAATGCCACTAAATATGCAAATAAACTGGATAAAAGGACTCTTTGTAGCAAACTAAATATATATAAATTATTTGGGAAAGGAGTACAGGATTACAAGGATGAAAATGGATTACGGTTTTTTCTAATTTAATTTTTGTGACAAGCTGTTGAGAAATCAAAATTGCCTTTCTGGTGACATTTTGAATCTTTTAGTCATTGTTTGATATTTTTTTCCTGTCAGCACTTGTCGGCTTTTTTCTCTTTTGTTGCACAATAATAACTGAAGGCAAGTTTGTAGCAAGCTCTGTTTTTTAAACAGGATACAAGCATGTAAAAGGTGAATTGATCAACATGACACAAGCATGGAACGAAGAATTCACCTTTTTTATTCACTTGTCATGATACAGACATGTTTCAACTGGGACACTGTCTCTTCACTGATGATTAGTTCATATCCTGTGATTAAAGATCCAAAGACCTGGGCAACCTTCTTTTCTGATTGTGGGCCACTAAGGAACTTTACTCTAACACAAATTATCACAATCAGGCAACCAGTCCTGGAAAACAATTTTATGATCTTTCCCTTTTAGCTTGTGTAGCAACTGTTTCCTTTCCTTTTCCAGGCGGAGAGATCAAACAAATGAGTGAAGGAACGTGCCTGGAATGAGGAAAAAATTGGGGAGAATTGGGGAGGGGTGAGTGAGAGGGGAGAGGGGGTGGGGAGAAATCCCCCCTCCCCCTGCTCCTGGAAACACTTGCTACGCAGGCTATTTCCCTTTCGGTCTCATGGTCTACTACTAACCAACAGAGGACTAGTATTAGCCCCAGGGGGGAGGGGTTACTCCCTTATATGGTCTATATAGGTATGTGCAGCCCCAAAGGGTATGGTTCGTCAGCCATTTTGGTCATAGGTAGGGTATGGTTTTTGTACTCTACTCTTGAATTGGGTTTGTTTTTAGATAGATAGATAGATAGATATTTGTTTATTTCGACCCAATGGCAGTCGTGACTGAATTGCTGGGTCAGAGTACCCGCCCCGAGTGTATTATCTAACTGACGAAGCCATATATCAATTACTGCATTTGAAATGCGACATACCACAGATATTTTTTGGTCAACCTGGCAAATGTGCTCCCTTGGACATCTTTCTTACTTTGCACCAAAGTAAAGATTGCAGCTTGGCGGCCAAAACAGGGCACTTAAGTGAGAAGTCTCGCCAGCTATGCACACCATGTTTTTTTAAACCAAAACCAATCGCCGCTGGACCTTTGCATTTTCCCACCCTCTCGGGGAGGGGGAGGGTATTACTCCCGTAAACTATGGATAGGTGTGTATGGCCAAACCCTAAAAATGACACTGTTCAAGTGAAAAAACAAAAACTAAGAATGGCGTGAACGAGTCAACTCTAATTCGTTTCTGCAACGTTGTAAGTTAACCATCAGGCAGTATAATTTATTTTGTTTTTTTTGTTGAGCTGAGCATTTACGCACTGGAACTTTGGCTGATACAATTTCGGTTCCATATCTTAGGGTCACACTGGACACACAATGTCAACAGGGACAAAAATAATACCCTACTCAAGGATCGGGAACCTCAAACAAAAACCATACCCTATCCCTCGACACATACCTATATAGTCAATATATCAGAGTGCCTCGTAGCCCCGGGTGTTTTCCCCTGCCTGGAACCGGTCGAATGTTTCTTTGTTTCGAGTTTTGCATTGCGTCAACCTCGTTCCCATGAGCTTTTGTCTGGGAACGAGGATGTCCCTCACCGTTGGTTTTACCTCAGCGTTTAGAAACTGGTCGATAAAAACAGCAGCTACTTATCTTGCCCGTGCGGCATAGGATTGTTATAGAGGTAATAGACCCATTTCAGTTAATTCCCAATCTGGAGGACAAAACAATAAGATTGTTTTGCATTTGAAAAGTCTGTTTCTCTCAGGGGAGAAAACAACCATTGTTTGTCCTCCAGATTGGGAATTACTGAAATGGGTCTATTGACTGATATTTGCGGCTTTCATTTCCATCTTTTTTAGAAGACAACGAACAAGATGATTACACCTGTATAGAGGTCGAAACGAAGCCAAGCGGAGAGGACTCTGGGATGGAGAGTTCAGAACACTCATTAATGGAAGCAGAGCTTCTTCAAGCGAGGAGCGAGGCTTTGATTTTGGATGAAAATAATACAGATGGTTCAGAAACCACTGGCGAGCTTGATGGATGCAAGAGCGAAGAGTGCAGCAGTGATACTCTGCTAAAGGAAGACAAGTCAAGCGAAGATGAAGAAGAGGACTTTAAACAGTTATACCTGAAGGAGAAGAAGCTCTTGTATGAAGCCCAATACCGTTTGAAAGAGAGCAAATTTAGGATTACCAGCTTGGAAAAACGGCTGGACGAAGAACTAGCAATTCGAGAGAAGCTTGCAGAGAAATGCAATGCATTGCACAAGCATTTAAGCGAAGAAGCACTTCACAGAGCTGAGGCTGAAAGTCTCCTGGAGGAAGAACGAAGTAAGATTCGAAAAATGCAGAAACGGTTTGATCGCGAGTGGGCGGAATTCGAGAGGCGTTTGATAGAAGAGCGGGCTGCGAAATCAGACATGGAGCGACAGTTAAATGACTCTAGGAGACAAATAGAAGAGGAGAGGAATACAACGGTGACGTTACAAAGAGAGTTGGAGGCTTTACGAGAAAGATTAAATCATGAAGGAGAGTTCGAACAACAAAGACAACAACAACAACCACTACAAGAAACAGTCCACAGTGAAACGCACGCGGTCGAGGCTCACCCAGTCTTAGAGTCGCGTGACTGGATTGTCAGTCGAGATGAGGTGGAAGTGTCGGAAGAGAGAAGTCTGGGCACTGGTGGTTGGGGCGTCGTGAAAGAAGGGAAATTTCGCGGATGTAGAGTGGCTGTGAAGCAGATCCATGAACTGATTCTCTCCCCACACAACAGACGCTTGTTTATGAGGGAGATGGGCATTGCCTCCAGATGTCGCCATCCGTGCCTGCTGCAGTTTATCGGAGCTACGAATGACGATGGCGTACCTTTGTTTGTCACAGAACTGATGGATATCAGCTTACGAGACCTGCTTGAGAAACAGCCTCTCGACAAAGCCGAGGTAATCACCATTGCACTGGACGTCTCTAGAGCTTTGAACTACCTGCATCTGAACAGACCTCCCATAATTCACCGCGATGTTAGCAGCGCCAATGTGTTGCTATGGCGACGAGACAAGCAATGGCGTGCAAAAGTGGCCGACTATGGTACTGCGAACTTTATGAGACAGTGTAGGACCATTAATCCAGGGGCTGTTATATACTCTGCGCCAGAGGCCCTCTCACCCGAGCAGTCGCCAAAGGTTCGTCAAATGAATTTCTTTTTTTTTCTCTGATTCTTTGGACAAAATTGCTGCGACCCCGATGGTTGCATGCATATATAATTTTCTCTAATTTTCGCGTATAAACCGTATTTTGCCACAAAAAAGACACTAGTTATCTTAGGTAGCCTCTGAGTGTCAGGTTTGCAATATAAGTTGGTATATTTTACGTTACACCCTTTCTTCCTGAGCACGTTGACTTCCTTGAATGATTATTTTGTTTCTTTATTTTCTTACGGTAAGTTATTTTCTCCACGTCTTTTTAATGTTTATTGGCGGTAGCTAAAGGTGTCCGCAGTTTTCGTTTATTTTTATCATCGCACAGCGCTTCTCTTGATGACGAGGCCGAGAAGACTAAGCTACCAACTTGAAGGACCTGAAAATGTTCCAACAGCCGTGTCAGCTAAAGTAAATTGCGAAAGACTCACCCCCTTCTCAGTTCTTAGCGGAATGCTGTCGAGGTTAACATTTCTTACAGTTTACTTTTTATTTCATTTACAGATTGACGTCTACAGTTTTGGATTGTTGCTGTGCGAAATGTGCATCCGGGAACTCCCAGTGCCTCATCAGACTCGGGACCAGATCTCTTTGATTACAGATCGAGACTTCAGAGACCTGGTGATGAGTTGCGTGCGGCAAGACCCTGGAGAAAGACCAAACATGGCGGAAGTAATCAGTGAGCTGGAACGAATGGAACAAAAAAAAGTTAAAAATCCAAATAGTTAGAAGCTGTGTTCAATTTGGCTGGGGTGGGTGCTGGGAGTATATGGAAGATAGCTTTCAATTTATATTTATTAATTCGTTCAGGAATCACGCATATATAGGGTTTCGGCCATTTCAACACATCTTGTGATGTTCATTTGTGTTAACGTTGAATTTTGTCATGTCAGGGACAAATCCTTTGGATAGGGTAGGGGCTGGAGGGGGATTAGTCACAGATGTCTGTAGTAAATGGGTTTGTTGGATTTAGTCATAAAACATGTTAGTTTGATGCTGGGTGCCGATGTGGATTACATCACAATATACCTGTACGATATTTAAGTGTTGAAATGCTCTTCGCTGTGTAAAGCTACAAGAGATTCTAAAGGCGAAGGAGAATAGTGTAAAAAATCCCTTAGGTATGATCTTAAATGAGATGTTCTGAAATCGTAAATCGAATAATCGCCCGTGAGAAAACAGAAGGCCATATGCAGACATGTACAAGATCATTGGGAAAATTATTGCTGCAACATGGCAAAGGTTGTCAGATAAAAAGTTAACTTCATGTTACAAAATAACACTGATACTAAATTGAAAAGTATACAAAGAAATCGCAAAATTATTTTCATATCATAAAAAGATGTTGGATTTTCATATCGTTTAAAAAGATATTGGAAGGTTTGGTTGATTACCGAATTATTGATTTTACTGACCGAAATAATTCCATTTGTTTCCTGGGTGTTCTAGTACAGTAGAAACTAGGAAGAGGGAATAGTGACTTGACAGAAGATTTACTCTCAGACTTGGCGAGAAAGCAGCTACGACAAATATCGTTTCTACGTAATGATATGAATAATTACCAAGATTGTTCCCAAAATTGGAACCAAGGGAATTCGTCTTTTATTATTTTTAGATCACTCCCCGTTTTGGAGTTTTCGGCGACGCAGATTTCGCTCACATAAACAGTTTTATACCCCATTCACACCAACTACCTAAATTAGGTTTAGGTTTTTTCAATTTGTCGATTACCCTTGGCACTGAGAAGACAAATTTCAAACCGTCTTGCTAACATATTTTAATCAAACAGGTTTCTACCTTGTTAAGATGTGCGTTGTGTACGGTGTGAGCAACTAATTTTCAACCTTGTTTAGACAAAACGCTTTCATCCTCCACGAAAACATCCACGCAACACGCGTGGTGACGTGACGTTTAATCAGTGGCGGATCTAGGGGAGGGGCCCGGGGGGCCCGGGGCCCTCCCTTATTTTGGGTAAAAAGAGAAGAAATGACTGAAGGGAAAATGGCCGCCATGGCAAGTAAATCAAGACCGCCCCCCCCCCCCCCCCCCTTAGCTCAAGGTCTGGATCCGCCACTGTTAATATCCGCGGAAAACTGGATACCATCTCTAAAAATAACTTGAAGAGGGATTTGCTTGTTTTTCCTCCTCGTTTAGAATTCCAAAAAAAATCGATCAATCAACACACACGTGCAGTTCACGTGACTTAGGACCATTGTATTATTATTTAATATGATGTCAAAGATTATTCAAAATAATTTGGAGCTCATTTCATAGATTTGTTTCATTGTAGATAATTATTTAGTTAGCTAGCTAGGATATAAAATTCATCATAAATGAATAATAGTGAATGAAGTGTATTGTTTTGTAGCTAGATTAATCTTGGGAAGGATTTGCGGCAACTTTTTTAAAGGAGTACAATTGTTTTAATGATACCACCTATGAAGCTAAAATCTAAGGCCCCGTTCAAACTACGCCGGAGAAATTAAAACATGTAGCAATAACCGGTCGTTTTGGATTTAAGTTTGAGGAAAAGTCGGGCAGGGAAATCACATAATTATCGTGGCGGCATCGTTTACATGGTTTACAAAAAGTTCAACTTTCAAAGTGTTTTCCGTCCACGCGAAAACGAAAAGCCGGCGTTTACAAATCCCTCCGGTTTGAAGAGCGTATTCGAAAAGCTCAATTTTCAAAATGTTTTCCGTCCATATGAAAACTCAAAGCCGGCGTTTACAAATTCCTCCGGTATGAAGAGCGTTGTCGACAAGCTCCGTTTTCGTGACGGAGTAGTGTGGACGGTAGGCCTAACCGTAGAAATAAAGCTGCGTTTACAAATTTCTCCGGCGTAGTGTAAACGCCGCTTAAAATCTAAAATGACCTCCGTTAGAATTATCATGCAAAATAGTTCAGATTCGTTGGGCGACAGAAACGCGGCACCCAAATCTCGCTCGTCACGTATTGACGCGTTTTGGAGCCTACGAAGTGTAGTTCTCCTTGCGAGGGAGTAAAGATACAAACAAATGTTCAGGGTAATACTAAAAGGAAAATAAATAAACATGAAGTGTTTCAATTCTGTGTTGTTTCAGTTAAAATCCATTTTCCTTTTATTGGCAATTTTCATTTATTTGCGGGTGTGGTGTTGGTGGAATTATGCACGATTAAATAGTCCAGAGGGGCAATTACCTAAAAGTAGTCAATCAGATTGCTCCATTGCGGGTGCTTTCCATTATGCCAAAGATTTCGGAAATTTTGATCGGAATTCAAAGGAAAGGTCCGTTTCGGCTTCTTCCGACCGGAATATTCGGGATCACCTCTGGAGGTGGTCCACTTATTTCGGTCGGAATATTCCGACCGAAATTCGCCGTTCCATATTTGACAAACCGGTTCTTTGCCCTTATTAGGGAATTCGGAAAAGGAATAAAAATGGTAAGAGCCATTCCTATTGGTTGGCCCGGTTTATGTCGTTCCATTTCCTCGGGTATTCCCACTGATCTCTGACCGATCGGTTTGGCATAATTGAAAGCTCGCTTACTGTTTGTGTCAGAACCAGTCTTCATGCGAAACCATTCATATGAAAATGGTTCTCACTGCAGGTTCATTTTCATGCAAATCAAACTCAACTTGATATGAAAGGTTTTGCACGAGGACTCGCTTGGAAACAGAGGAAAGTAACGCGGAAATGGCCTATATTAAAAACACTGTTGGCTCTCAATCTGAATTGCGCGCTTGACGCCTGGTTGGTTGAAGTTTACGGTTTCTTCGTGGTATTTTGTCTAAATGCTTTCAGTCATGTGGTCGATCTCTTAAAAATTAAAAAAGCTTGCTCGGGGCCGCAGTGCGAGAATTTTTTATACTAAAGACGCATTATCCGTCTGGACGAACTTGGGCAAACATTTGTGGTTCGTCACCTGGTTATGCCTCTATAGTGTAAAGACGGACACCAGAAGTATTATGCGTCTAGACGAAGATCTCTCGTAGTGCGTCGTTCAAGACGCGTTTCGAAGAATAGTTCGTCTAGACGGATAATGCGTCTTGTGCCCGTCTTTATACTGAAGACGCATAACCAGACAAACTTCAAATGTTTGCCCAAGTTCGTCCAGACGGATAATGCGTCTTCACTATAAAAAACGGCGAGGACGCATTATCCTTCTGGACGGATAACGCGTCCTCTAGTATATAAACGGCCAATATCGGTCTTCGTTCTATATTTTTCTCTCCTCCTCCCCAATCCTCGCGCTGAAATCGCGCTTCTTTTGGGTGATTTAAGGAATGGAAAATGTCTAGCGTGCGTCCATCCAATTCGGGATGAACGCGGATGGTTGGGAGAGCACGAAGGTAGCGTAAGAGATGCTCGAGGCGCAGCCGAGAGCATCTCTAGCTACCTAAGTGTTCTCACAACTATCCAAGTGCATCCCGAATTGGATGGAGCACGTTAGACATTGTCCATTGCTGCTGTAACATAGCAAGACATTTTTCACGCTGAAAAGTCGCTTTTTCACCGACAATGATGTCAGCATGAACCATCTCTATGAACCATCCATTTCTTTTTCATAAGAAATTAGCCAATCAGAGCGCGCGCTTGCATATAGCTATGTTATAATTAGTGACCATGGCAGAATGTGGAGCTCCTGATTTCATGAGAGCCGAAAAAAAAAAACCGGATCAACATTATCGTAAACTTTATTTACGAGAATAAGCAAGGCTGATTACACAGTATAGGGATATATTTTCCAATATTTCGGAAGGCACGGCCTTCCTTCCTCAGGGTGTAACAGAGAATGACGGTTATATGTTACACCCTGAGGAAGGAAGGCCGTGCCTTCCGAAATATTGGAAAATATATCCCTATTCGCTACTTGCACATAACCATAATCCTTTGCGTTTTGGGGAGGTAACCAGTAGAAGAAATGTATGGTATCATGACAAAAATTAGTTCGGTGAGCTCGCAAAACCAGCTACTAAATGCTTAAAAATGCACCAGAATTTACCAAAATCATGATAGGAGAAATTTGTACTAGTTATAACTAAATGTAGAGAATTTTTTTTTTTGTCCATACATCGTCTTGTAATTTTACAGACGATGTATGGACAAAAAAAAATTTCTCTACATTTAGTTATAAACTAGTACAAATTTCTCCTATCATGATTTTGGTAAACTCTGGTGCATTTTTAAGCATTAGTAGCTGGTTTTGCGAGCTCACCGAACTAATTTTTGTCATGATACCATACATTTCTTCTACTGGTTACCCCCCCAAAAACGCAAGGGATTATGGGTCATGTGCAAGTAGCGAATACTGTGTAATCAGCCTTGCTTATTCTCGTGTATTATTCAACTTATAGCTGATTAGATTCTCTACAGCGAGAAGATCCGGTACTTCTGTCTTGTCACGGTGGTCCTTACAAAAATTAACGTTTGAAACTTTATTTACCCTGGAACTTACAGAGTAGCATTGTTGCTAATTTTTGTGAGCTTCCTGAAGTTGGCCCCCACCACAAGGTTAGAAATTAGAAATAATGAAAGAAAAACTGGATGCTCTCGAAAGTTATGATTTCATGTGATTTCCCTTTTTTGGCTTTTTCTTATTTGGCCGAGAAACAGTTTGAAAATTCCACTCGAACACCATTAAGTCACGCTTGGTCGAGGAAGTGGAAACATGCTGATCACGTGGAATGTTGGTTGCCACGGACAACAAAGCGCCGCAAACTCGAGGTTGCTTACATCTTCAGTAAACTTTTTGAGTGCTTGTAACATTTTTAGCCGAACGATTTCTACATGGTGTTTGGAAAAGCTAAGTCGGGATTCAATTTTGTCCATCAGGACCAAATCTGGTAAGAGAAGCATCCGATTATTCAAGTAAATTTGTTAATTAGCTAATTTCTTTAGTCGAACTTCGATCTATTTGTCGCATCCATAGATAATCTATGCAATTTGTATGGAAAACTCTAACGAAGTTCATACATTCAAGTATGTTTGAGATGCACTGTACTGTAATGTTTCGAATTTGTTCTTGACGTAAAGTCGTTCGTTTCTCACCAGGAAAGATCACGTCGGCCATGAGCACAGTGCTGCGAAGCGATGGCCTGAGAACTGGGGGTTTCTAATCGGACAATACAAGATTGTAAGTTGTGTTTATTCTTGCTAAACAAAGAAAATTTACCTCTGCCTTGAAGGATTACAGGATTTAAGCTTACTACGTTGCACGATGCGCAAAACGTTCTAGAAGCATTTGTTATTCGTTTGGAATGGTCTGTCGTTCAATTGCTCGCGTATTCGATCGTCATTTATGGCAGGTGATGAAATTCCTTTCTTGCGTGTGTGGCAGGCTAGGGGCTGTGAACGTGCAAGGTGTCGTAGCTTAGATTTAAAGCCTGCCCGTGTGTAAGTTCAATAAGGCCATTGAAAAGTTGCTTGTTAAATTAAACATATTGTTACCGCTGAAAATCAAAACTAAAAGCTGTAGTATAATTTTGATTTATTCAATGCTAAGTAAATCTAAAATGTTGTGTAATCTGCATATTTAAACAAATGGCTACCTTTAAGGCTGGTCTCATATTTGTCAGCCTAGTTATACGTGGTTCCAAGGATGAATCCAAGAGCCTGCTCTCATCTTTCATGAGAATGAGTTTGGGGAAGGGGGGAGGGTTGCTCTCCCCTAGACCCATCCCTGGAACCTCATGTATATCTCTATTCAAAGGGCACAAGTTTTGCCTCTGTCCTTACTTCAGCAAGAAAAGTCACATCTTCAGATTTTAATCTTTAGTGATAGCTGGGTTACAACAGTAAGTTTTCCTGTTTTCTTTAGTTGGCAAATGAGGATGAAAGTGTTGAAAATGGTGCAGCAGCAGTGAGAGTAAAGCAACGGCGTGAAGCCCTGAAACTTCCTCCTATTGATTCCAGTGTGGCGTCACAGCTGTCAGTGGGCAAGTCAAATGCAAAATTTCCAACCAAGACCTCTGAGGAGGTTGGCTGGCGATCCAGTCAACAACACTGCAATTTGGAAAGATATGGCAGATATACGAAGCTCAAGTCATCATTCCTCGGACAGATGAAATGGCCACCTGAAGCAGTAGATTAGTTTGGTTGTAACGAACAATAACATGAGAACAGTTCATTCTATTTTTTAGTTTGCAGGGGTGAATTAGGTTTTAAGAGGTCATGTGGTCTGAGCATTGCCTAGGTTTGATTTAATGCTGCTTCTCATTCGACAACTGAAAGTTGTTAGTGAAATGAAAGAGACGGCTCTTATAGTCAAATGGGGAATGATACAAACTGCTGATCAAGATTACCATGGTTACAGGAAAAATGGCTGGTTTCAAATTTCAAATGTTCAGTTGACTTTAACTTCTACTAGAAGCATATGCTTCTGCCTCTAATGAATAGTCTAGGTTTTTTTTAATAATTTCCAATCACAGTCTTTGTGTAACACAATTGCTTTCCATACCTCTTTTCGGATATTTCCATTTGTCAACCAAGAAGATTGCTTAAGTAGAGAATTTTTCACTGATATCAGAAAGAGGACTTCAGTAGTTTAGTTAGATTTTTCAGCCACTCTGGTTTAACAAAGAAACAAAAACAAAAAATTTTAAGAGGGCCCGGTACTTCAGCCACACTGTGACTGTAAAATAGCATGGGAATGATTATTCAAATCTTAACAATGATAGATGTGAGTTTATTTTTTAAATTTATTTTATAACTGAGAAGCATGTGCTCTTCAAAGAGTGTGAAACATTGAGTATTAGAAAATTTTACAGCGAGTGAACTCTTTGTAAATTTTTACAAATGCGTTATTTATTGAATATTGTGTTTCATACCATTTGATCAATTTATGTGGAGAATAATAATTATGGGCAAAGATCTGGGTGGTCTCCTTCAAAGCTTTTAGTCCCAACACTGCCACAAACAAATTAACATTTTCTAAAAAAAATATCAGACATGACTTACTGTACCTTATTGTTGTTGCGCTTTATGAAACACTGATCAATAGTAGTAACAGACATTCTCCTCAAAGTCACTTGTTACAGCACTAAGGTCTGCTTTGGTTTAATTAGAGTGTGAACAGTAAGTTATTGTGTGCAATTGAATTTAATCTAGCTCAAATCAGCAACGAGGGATTACTTTTTTCCTGGTCATGCTTGTTGTTATTTTCATTTAAATGGGTACAGTAAACTAAGGTTCTTGCATTTTACTTTTAAGCTGCACTTTTTGTAATATAACTTGAAGTGCATGATTTGTAAATAAACGCTTTTTATTCCATTGTCTGTTATTGAATTCAAGTTGCATTTCTACAGAGTCATTTTAGTATGGGAAAGCAAAACAATAGTTTTTAGGCCTGCTTTTCACAAGTGACAAAAACACAAAAATACAGCAGTTCATATTATAATTATTCAAAACTTGGTGTTTATGCAGAACTTTTTTAGGGTCAATACAAGTGTTCTGTAGGTATGTGGAAGAGGTACCATTTCCTATGGAAGGTATATATATGAAAGGGTTACATTCACAGTAAAAGGATAAGGGTTTAGGCCTTGGCCTCTCTGTGTTAAAAATTTGTTGAGCAACCCCCCCCCCCCTCCCCCTCCATAGCACTGATGTGACATGAATTTAGTTATTTGTGTCATTCCATTGTGCTTTAATCATGTTACAAAGATTACATATTGTACATGGGAAAATAAATAATTATATAATAATTTAATACATGCTCTATTAATATTGTCTTAATTTAACTCCTGCTTGGTTTATACAAAGCATTGTTTGAATATCATCATGTCTTTCCCTTCAAATGGGAAGACAAACTTTAATTTGTTTATAACTCTAGTCTGACATCGCTCACTTCAGTGTGCATAATCTGATTCAGTTCCCTTGCTAGAAAAAATGTGTTGCTGGGCCTCTAAAGAGGATTTCCAGTCTGTACTGCGAGTCTCACTTGATAGAATGTGAATTGATGTTATTCTTCACCAACCGCTTACCTTATCTTCGAGACATTTTAAATTCTTTTCCCAACAGTTTCTTTGATATTTACAGGTTCAAACTTGTTTCATCTAGTGATATCAAAAAAAAGAATGAAACAAAGCTTTGCCTCCATAATGTGGTTAAAATAAACTTTGAATTTACTTCATGTAAGCAGTTGCAAAATGTTACATTTTCTGACGTCTTCATGAATCTAAACTAAAATCGAAAGCAAACTCCTGAGAGTGCACATTACAGACTGGAAATCATTTTAGGCTCTCGACTGGAAACAGTTTTTTTTGTTGTTGTCAACAGAGTGAAATGTTCTATTTACATGACGAATGGTCCAAATTGCACAGCCACGCCCAGAAAGAATACTGGGTGGAGAAATGTCTCCTTTAATTTTCTCATACATGTACAATGTACCTTGACCATTGCAGTCTTACAAACAAGATATCAATTCATATATTCTCCATACAGTTTGCATTAATTCTCTTTAAAGCTAGTTCTGAGAATTTTGTAGTACATCATGACAATAACCCCTAATGGTAGTTTACGTTGTCATCATCCACCTGCTTTACTCTGTACACAAAGACAAGGTAAGCTGGTGAATTCAACCTTGATTATCCTTGATTTTCATTCATGCTACAGAACATCCCAACTGGAAATATGATATTTCAAATAGAAGCTCTCTACTGTCAAAGCATTTTCCAAGAAATTTTTATGTTTGTGTTATAATTTATTAATAATTATTATTAGTAGTCATCCCTGTAGAGTACGTCAAATCACTCAGCACTTGACCCTTGAAGCTGCACCGTGAGAATGATGTCGGGATCAGCCGAAATCACCAATGACGCCTCAAAAGACTTTCCTGCCTCAGTAGGTGAGAAACTCACTGGCAATCGAACAAACCTATTAGGCCTGAAAGGAGGAGAGGAGTAAATTACTAATCCTAGCTCCACTTGTGCATAGCATACAATCAGGTTACTTGAACTTAATAACATTATTATAACATAATTATAACATAGATAGGACCCTGCGTGCACTCTGATTGGTCAATTGGTCAGTTGGTCGAAAACATAGAAAACGCGTGTTTTCTTGTTTTACGCGTGTAAAATCTATATCATAAAGCAAATGAAGAAGCCTAATCTGTGTATTACACTGTGATAAAACACTCCGGACATTTGAGAACACTCGGGAAATGTAGAAAACACTCGCCTCCGGCTCGTGTTTTCTACATTTTTTCATACATTTATACAATATTTGTCACGTGTAAGTGTTGGAATTTCACAGGCCAAGTATACTAACAAATTACCAGACAGGGATGGTGGACGTAAAAACTTGCCTGGCCTTTCTGACATAGGTAGGAAGTAGTGATCTGGCAAATGTGACACCATCAGTTCTCTGGGTTGTCACAGGCTTATGGATAGGAACATCTAGAGATATATTTAGAGATTTCTATTGAAGTTTTGAAAACATTTAGAGGGGTTTAAAATTTTAACTCAAGTACTTATCAGATTCCAAATAAGCCATCCCTTGACCTATGAGTTAATTTATGAAAAAACACACTGAAGTACAGACTTATTCCGGAGTGACTGGAAGTTAAATGAAAAAGCATTGTTAATTACAATTGACAATATGAACATATGTTGTACCTGACAGAAAACTTTGTATTCTGGACAGAGAAGGGCTTGATGGGTGGTGAAATCCGCACCTGTATTGTTGACAGATAATTGATCAATACAAAGATTAGCTAGGTGAACCTAAATTAAAATCTTGTTCCACAGGCCAGCCGGTGGCTTGTTACCTCTTCCCTCACAGACTTAATTGGATGTGTTTGGCTTAATTGTTCAATGTAATAGTTAATAATAATTATTAACTATTACAACCTGACTGTCAACCTTCCACCAATAGTGACACACTTTTCAAGACGACGACAAAGGGCTAACGCTCGAAACGTCAGCTTCCGAATCTCTTTACGGTGGCCAATTCACTTTATCAACCCAGTTGATAAAACCAAATTTTCGTGTAATACATGTACTCCCACCGACGCAGCACCACAGTTTCTTTAGAAACTTGCCCCCTTTATTCAAAAAGAGTGTACATTTGGACACATATTTTATGGGTACAACAGTGCTTGTCAGATCTCCAACAAGGAGGATGGCTCCTTAAAGGTAAGTCTATAAATTTCATATCATAAGTGCAGAAGTATTTTGATTCTTAATAGATGGATGCTAGTCGATTAATGGTTACTGCCAGCATCAGCTGTTAGCACTCTAAGTACATTGCTCAGACGAGAAGCTTTGTCAAGACCTGTACACCATTAAGAGGTAAAAAGGAAGAACCCCTAGGTGGAGAAACACAGTGTGAGTATTGTATTTTGCATATAAAAAAGCATAAAGATCCCAGAGGTGAGACTTGCAACCTGGACCTTGCAATCCAGAGCCTGGCACACTCACTCAGTAACTGACTTTGCCTCCTCCAAACAGAGAGTCTAAGAGTTTCTTAGTTGGAGATCCATCTGTATTTGGCCGTAACAGATGCAGCAAGAACCCAGCAAGAACCCTGTACACTAGTAGCTGGTAATTAGCAAAGGATTGACCTACTTATAAAAAGCATGTGAATGGACCAAAATACAAGAGATATAGAAGGTTTGTGTAGAAGATGATTGAAGGAAACAATGCAATATCTACTCACTGAATATGGGGTCTCTCCCACGCTATAATTATTGATCTTTAATTTGACTTCACTAGTTGTCCCTGGTGCTGTAACGGGAAAGTGAAGAACATTCTCTGTAACATAGAGCCCTTTTTTCTGGCTCTTAGTTGATCTGAAACCAGAAGGAAAAAATAGTTGTAAAGTACATCAAACCAATGATCTGTTAGCAATGAAAGTAGTGTCAACTTGCTTATTTTTGTTGTCCAGTGGATTTGCAAAAAACATGCATTTCTTGTGCTCTCTTAATTTCCAATGGTCTTAAGTTAAACAACAAAGTTAAGGAAACAAAATTTAGCTTCTTTATCACGGAGAAAATAATATTAAGGCTCCTGTTCAGCAAAATAAACTGAAACCAATGCTTAACAAACAGTGTGACTCCATTCATGCAAAGCTATTTGTTTAATAGACAATTATACATGTTACTTAGATAACACGCTTTAAGGTTTTTACATTCCCATTTATTTTTTGAAATGACCGAGGTCGAAACATTGTTCGTTTTTATCAGTAATTTTTTATTATCAAATTTTTATCAAAGAAACCTCTAAATTGATAACAAATTAATACAATTTAATATCTTTTAACCTCTCACCTCAATGGCTCTTTGATGGTAACTTTTTTTGGTTTTGATGGTGGGAATGAGTTGGCATCTTCAACTCTTTGTTCAAACTCACCAATTCTATCTACTGCCTGCAAAATAATAGCACATGAAATTAAATCATAGCACTTAATTTTGCAAACCCCAATTGCACACTTGTTAATTTATGCATTCAATGAGCAAACAACTAACACAATGCTATTATTTTTCAAAGCTTGCTTCCAAAATTTTTGAGGCAGTACTTCTTTTCTTCTTTGTATTAATTAAATAACACCTTTTTGCAATTTGTGACCAGGTTAGGTTCGGTGTTGTTATGTAAACAACAGACAAAATGCAAATCAATTCACAAACGAATTTATTACAAACCAAAAAGGGTGAAAGCAACAATGAGTGAAGGTCAACTAAGACTTGACTTGAGAAGGCTTGCTTCAGAGCAACTGCTAGTGCAAAGGCTTGTGTGCAACTGACTAAAACTAGCTTGCTACTGTTAATTTCTAGATGCTCTAAGCTATGTCACATCCTGTGACTCAAGGCATAAACATGTGCTGGGCTTAACCACAATTTTCATGCCAAGATTCCTACATGCTTACAAGCTAAAGAAGTTCTTTATTTATTGAAGGATGCTTGTTTACCTCAGAGGAAATGACTAAACACAATTTAACTGATATGCCTTGAAACAGGCCATTTAGAACGATAAGATAATATAACTTGTGGTTTGTGTGACAGAAATTTGGCAACTGAATACTGCATTCCTGTGCACACTAAAGTTGGCACATGTACTAAAATAGTGACTAAAAATATTCCACATTCCTAAAAGAAAAATTAAGAACTTGTGAACTTGGTCACACACTCCCCTGCTTGGGGTTGTCGTCCTCGACAAGTCTTTGACTATAGAAGTCAACTTACATTAACTTAGTACTTAGAGAGAATCTTTCACTGACTTTGGAGTTTGGTTTGCCAAGTTAAAACTATGCAAAATAAAACTAACTAAGCGTAAGGCTGCTATAATGTTCATATTAATTGCTGAACGTGGCTCCTTGTTTGGGTTTCCATGTTTGCCTGCTGTAGATCTTGTGGATCTGCGTAGCAGGGGCTCTGGCTGTTTGTCTGCATCCTCTGCATCTTCGTCAGGAGTGTCCTCAGGAATATCTGGAACATCAGCTATAGGAATCTCAGCAACATCAACTCCAGGGTTGTCGGGAACAACTTCCGCATTGTGCTCAGGTTGGCTCTGAGTGATTGGAAAAGCTATCTCCTCAGTCTCTGAGTCTGTGTCGTCCATCTCCCTGCTGTGTTGCTGGGGTGTTCTGACGGGTCTGGTTGGCTGGTAGAACTCTGGTTCACTGGGGCAGATCTGCATGGCCGTACGATGGATTCGTCTCATGTCACCACTGCCATCTGCTCGCTCTACTGTATATACTACTCCATCTTTCTCTGGTAACTCGGTGACTCGGTAGGGGGTGCTGGACCAAGCATCCTGGATTTTATTCCGTCCTCGTACTCTGTTTCTAAGGAATACAAGTTGGCCAAACTTGATTGGTACGTCACTCAATCTCTGGTCATGACGGGCTTTCCTGGTCTGTGCTGCATGCTGGAGACGCTCCCCTGCTTTTTGGTAGGCGTCTCTCAGGCGAGACTGGTGGGTGGTCAACCAATCACGAACATCTCCTGGTGGGACTTCTGCATGCTGGTCTTGTCCTCCCATTAGTATGTCAACTGGCAAACGGGGTTCTCGGCCGAATAGGAGATAGAAAGGTGTGTATCCCGTTGATGCGTGGGGAGTTGCATTATATGCATACAGGAGCTCAGGAAGGTCTTCAGGCCACTTCTTCTTCTTCTCTTTAGGTAGCGTCCTCAAAAGGTCATGCATCGAGCGGTTAAACCGTTCACACTGAGCATTTCCCTCCGGGTGATATGGTGTAGTTTTTGACTTCTTGATCCCATAAACACGACACAGCTCATGGACGAGGTCACTCTCAAAGTTTCTTCCTTGGTCGGAGTGTATTCGCTTCGGTATGCCATATCTCAGGAACCATTCTCTGACTAGCACTTTTGCTGTCGTGGTTGCTTTCTGATCTTTGGTAGGAACTGCGTGAGTGAACTTTGTAAATACATCTGTCATAACGAGTACATTTTCGCGACCATCTGAAGCAGGTTCTAGAATGGTGAAGTCAACGGCAAGGACTTCCAGTGGTTGGGATGCTAGAAGACTTCCCATGGGGGTCCGAATTCGTGGGTGTGGCATCTTGGCCAGTATGCAACGTTCACAATTTTTGATCCACTTTTCAACATCAGCGTGAACTTTTGGCCAATAGAAGCGAGTCCTTATGAGTTGTCATGTTCTCTCGATTCCTTGGTGTCCTTGATCATTATGGAGGCTGTTGAGAACTTTCTCTTTCAGAATGTGCGGCAGAACAAACTGTTTCACATCACCCATGGAGTGATCATGGATTACTCGCCATAGTAAACCATCTTCTTTTTTGATGCGGTCCCACTGTTTTAGTAAGCTGTGAGTTTCTGTTGACATTTTACATCTCTCTCTTGTGTTAGGTTTTTTGTTTGCTGTCCAAAACTTCAGGAACTCTTTAATCGAGGGGCTTCAGTCTGCATTCTTGCTAACTCGTCCTTTGAGTACTGAGGAAATGACGGGGTTATTGAAACCTCTGGAGTACTTGAAGCCTGTTTTGGGGTCTGTTCTGGAAGCTTCTTTTCCATTTGTGGAAGATTGCTTCCGATATCATCCTCAGTTGTCACTGATGCTGCTAGTCGCTTGGCCTCGACCAAAGGTGTTCCTTCTTGGGCAGCTGCAATAACTTCTGGAGGGATTTGTGTTGACATAGCCAAAGTTGCAAATGTAGTAGTTACACAACTTGTGCTAACGATGGTTGTCTTGGGCTTTTCTGTCACTGTTTCTGGCTTGAGGGGCATGCGTGATAAAGCATCAGCATTTTGGTTGTTCTTTCCAGGCTTGTAGGTGATCTTGAAACTGAACAGGGCAAGCTGGGATGCCCAATGCTGCTCTATTGCACCAAGTTTCGCAGTTTCCAAGTGGCTCAGAGGGTTGTTGTCGGTTAGAACTCTGCTCTGCTCCAAGTAGGTAACTGCGAAACTTCTCGGTTACAGCCCACTTCAATGCCAGAAATTCCAATTTCATGGAACTGTAATTTTCCATGTTACGTTCTGTTGGTCGCAGTCTCCGACTGGCATACGCAATTACTCTGTACTTCCCATCATGTTTCTGGGAGAGTACTGCTCCAAGGCCCTCTTGACTTGCGTCCGTCTCCAATCGGAAAGGCTTACTGAAGTCTGGGAATCCAAGTACTGGTGCCGTCGTCAGTTTATGTCGGAGTTCGTCAAATGCTCTCTGGCAGGGTGCGTCCCACCTGTTGGCAAATGGGATGGTGAGGTGCTTGTTTGTCTTAAGTTCATGGAGACAAGAATTCACTAGTTCGTGCAGTGGTCCTGCTATCTTAGCAAATCCTTGGACAAAACGTCTGTAGTAGCCTGCAAATCCGAGGAACGACCTGAGTTCTTTCACGCTGGTTGGTACCTTCCACTCTTCTACCACAACTATCTTCTCGGGGTCGGGAGACACACCACTGGCTGAAAGCTGGTGTCCAACATATGTAACCCTTTCTCTTAGGAAGCAACATTTTGAAGGCTTCGGCTTCAACCCATGCTCTTTGAGACGCGTCAGGACTCTGTCCAGTCTCTGAAGGTGTTCGTCAAAGGTCTCTGAGAAGACGATGATGTCATCTAGGTAGACCAACAATATCTGGAATATCATTTCGTTAAGGCAACGCTGCATCAATCTGTTAAAGGTGGCAGGTGCATTGGTCAATCCGAATGGCATCCTGTTGTATTCATAGAGTCCAAATGGCGTTATGAAAGCTGTCTTGTGCCTATCTTCATCATCCATGGTCACTTGAATAAATCTACTAGCAAGGTCAAGTGTGCTGAACCATTTGGCAGTCCCGACAGCATCAAGACTTTCCTTGATTCTGGGTAATGGGAAGGCATCCCTCACGGTCTTGGCGTTCAATTTACGATAGTCCACGCACAGCCTCATCGATCCATCTTTTTTCCTTACGATAACGATTGGTGATGCATAAGGGCTGTAACTCTCAACAATAATCTGGTCTTCAAGAAGCTTCTGAATGTGTTCTTTCACTTCTTGATATTGCGTTGTAGGAATTCTTCTGAATGGCTGCGTGACTGGAATATCATCAATGGTGGGGATCTTATGTCGGTAGGTCTCTGTATAGCCAAGATCGTCTCCATCCTGAATGAAGGCATCAGCATGTTTAAGGAGCAACTGCTGTAACCGCTCTTTCTCTTCAGGGGTACAGTTTAAGTCCTTTATGTCTGTGAGTTCCACAGGACATTTGCCTGGCTTTGGTAGTTCCTTCTTAGATGTACTCGTGCTCAGC
Source organism: Micromussa lordhowensis (assembly GCA_964020085.1). NCBI lineage: Eukaryota > Metazoa > Cnidaria > Anthozoa > Scleractinia > Lobophylliidae > Micromussa > Micromussa lordhowensis. The sequence continues at coordinate 13,918,016 of OZ026606.1, forward strand.
GTAACTTCAGCTTTGTCCACAGAGATCCTAGAGACTTCTACTTTTCTTGTCGGGTTTTCGATGTGGTCAGCCACATGTAGTACTCCAATTCGGGTTCTTGGTTGTAGCCAGACATCTTCTTCTTTGAAATTTAGGACTCTCACATACATCTGTCCAGCTATTGGTTTCATCACAGTATTGACGATAATTAGCCCACCAGGTAACGGACCTTTAATAGGTTCCACCAGAGCTGTAGCCTGCTGGCCTCTCCACCCTGTCACAGGGACCATTGCAACAGACCTTGACGGTATTCTGACTGACTGCTTGCCAGCAACTTTAGCAATTCCATGCACTGTTTTGGTATGCTCCCGTGTGCTTAATTGCAGAATTTTTGCCCAGTCGGATGTTGTATCCTGAAGGGGCACTCTGTCTTTAGTTCCTTGTAGCTGTCGTCTTATTTCTCCAATGATGTTCATACCCAGTAATCCAGGAACTTCCTCCTTCCGCTGTCTTGAACCTGGATCTGCAGAGTCTCTGACCACCAGGATTCCCCTCTTTGGGACAGTGATTCCCAAAACTTCAACATCCAGCTCGAAATATCCAACATAAGGGATGTCTAATCCATTTGCTGCTGTAAGTGTTAGCCATCCGCTTGTAGAAAGGAGAGTCTTGCCTTTAGGGCGGTAGTTCTTGTTGAAACAGCTTTCAGTAATAGTGGATACTTCGGATCCGGAGTCTAGGAGACATGGTATAGAAACTCCACCTAGCGTCACTATGGTGGTGGGACACCTTCCCACGGCTCTCCGATAAACTTCGTCTCTGCTAGGTTCTTGTTCTCTGGGTGAGCCATTGTCTTCCCCTCCTGCCATTAGACTCATTGTGGCAGGAGGCGGTAGTTTGACGATTGTGACTGCTGGGTTTTCCTATCCATCGTCTGGTCCTGCGCTGGAGGTCTTTGACCTACTGGCTTTGAGCGGCAGTACCGGGCAATGTGATTTGGTGTCCCACAGTTGTAACAATTTCCACGGGAACTACTTGCTTGGTTTCTTGGATGCTGGTTCTCCATTCGATTGTGCTCCACTGTCTTGAAGCTGTTCATGGCCTTCACGATGTCCTCGATGGACTTCTGTTGCTTTAGAAGCACATCTAGGACCTGTTGGAGAGGGTTTGAAGTTGCGGTGGAGGAGTTGCATTCAGTCTGTTCTTCGACTTCACAAGCCACTTCGCGGTTGGCAGACTCGTAAGTGGCTCTGCTGGGTTTCTCCTCTTCTTCTGACCAGCGCAGAGCCTCTTCTCTCACATCCAGGAAGGAGATGGAGGGATGTTTCCGAACAAACTTCCGGAGCTCTCTTCGCAACATTCCATCCCGGACGCTGTTGGCGAACTGATCCCTTAGTGTATGGTCTGGGTCTACTACGGCCTTCTTGTCAACCTTAAGTGCATGATGTAGGAGCTCACGAAGGCTGTGGGAGAAGGCTCGGAGAGTCTCGCTGTCTCGCTGTTTTCGTTCGTAGAACAGCTTGAGTAGCTGGGGCAGAGATCTCCTTTCCCCAAAGGAATCCAATAGGATCTCCAGGAGGCGGTCTGGGTTCTCTCTGTCCTCCTTAGGAAACAGTCGGACTTCCTCTTTAGCAGGGCCCTCTAAATGAGACTTGATGAAGTCCAGTTTCTCCCCTTTTGCCATCTCTCTTGCTTGCATAGCTGCTCTTAGCTCTTCAACGAAGTCTTCCACTGTTTGTTGACCTTCGGTCTTCTGGCCTGAGAACTTCTTCAATCTTCGCTCACATGGGAGTACAACGATTTTTTGGGATTCTGTCTGTCCAGGGGCTGTCGACGACGATGGTGTTGGCTGTTCTTGCGTCTGCTTTTGCTGGAGCTCCATGAGAGCTTGACTTGTTTCAGCATATTTGTTTGTCAATTCTTCCAATTTCTTCGTTAAATCAGCCAATGGTACTTCGGACATCTTGATATACTATATAGGCTGCTCTCACCCTTTTTTGTCGAAATGGTCTTAATTTTTTCTTATCCTGCCGACTACGCCAAAATGTGACCAGGTTAGGTTCGGTGTTGTTATGTAAACAACAGACAAAATGCAAATCAATTCACAAACGAATTTATTACAAACCAAAAAGGGTGAAAGCAACAATGAGTGAAGGTCAACTAAGACTTGACTTGAGAAGGCTTGCTTCAGAGCAACTGCTAGTGCAAAGGCTTGTGTGCAACTGACTAAAACTAGCTTGCTACTGTTAATTTCTAGATCCTCTAAGCTATGTCACATCCTGCGACTCAAGGCATAAACATGTGCTGGGCTTAACCACAATTTTCATGCCAAGATTCCTACATGCTTACAAGCTATATGAAACAGAAGTTCTTTATTTATTGAAGGATGCTTGTTTACCTCAGAGGAAATGACTAAACACAATTTAACTGATATGCCTTGAAACAGGCCATTTAGAACGATAAGATAATATAACTTGTGGTTTGTGTGACAGAAATTTTGGCAACTGAATACTGCATTCCTGTGCACACTAAAGTTGGCACATGTACTAAAATAGTGACTAAAAATATTCCACATTCCTAAAAGAAAAATTAAGAACTTGTGAACTTGGTCACAAATTGAAAATAGACACCCATTACTCTATGGAATACCAAACCACTGAAAAATGTACACTGTGAGAATAGAAATGCAGTAACACTGTTTTCCCCCTCCCTGCTTTATTTCCAGTCATTTGCTCTAAACTTCCAATAACTCCAACTCCCAATAACTCAAACCTTTTTTCAATTTCCCTTGAAGGTTCAAGTTATCAGGAGTTGACTGTAAATAAACTATCTGCACTTCATGCTCGTAAGCAAATTACTGCTACTGGTATTTTCTTCTACTAGGTGTGTTAATCTCTCTCTTTTCATGCTATGGTCACTAAGCCCTAGGTAAGTTCTTGATGGTACAGGTACAGGTACTGCACAGTAAGGTTAGAACAGGTTAGGGTGACAAAAGCGAGATTTATTATTCATGACCTCATTTTGAAAATGAGATGGAGAAACTACATGTAAACATACTTTAAATTCCCTGCTCCCCCTTTTTGGAGAAAGAGATTTATTAAGTTTCATTCTGATAGGCTGATTGTAGACTTTGGCCCCCAAGTCTTCCTTGATGTGGAATTAGAATAGCCAACAAGTGACAAGATGCACTCATCTGAAGAACTGTGTGTTAAAGAATTTGAAACCCTGATCTTAACCCTAACAGCTTATTACAATCTTTTACACAATGCATACCTGGCCATGGAGGAAGATCTTCTGCTTGGATTTATAATTATGTGTTTGACCTGCCATGAGGTCCCAAGATTGTTCATATTCACCAATATCACGAGGTTGAAACTTGACTACAATCTGAAATAAGGAAACAAGCATTTACGACTTACCAGTGCAGTAGAGGGCATAATAATCATTATGCACAAAAATCAAACAAACTCTGCAGCATTTCCAACAAAAACAATAGTAATCTTACAATTGAAATTGACAATAATCTTATGAAGACACGATTGATCATCACAGTTTTTACACACAACTTAAGCAAGTGAGAAATTAAAGCCTGAAAAAAAAAAAATTCAGGCCTGAATGGGATTTGAATCCATGACCTCTGCAATACCGCTGCAGTGCTCTACCAACTGAGCTATCAAGCCATCTGCTGGGAGCTGGTCACATTGTGAGTTCGTAATATACCCGTGAAGGTGAAGAATTAGAAGTACACATGTAACAATATCTGGAGAGCTGCCTTGTCCCCAGGCACCCCTTCTTGGTTGGAGCACAGTGCCCATGGTGTTGTGGCCAATGCGCCTGTTGCAATGGAAAAATCGGTCATCAAGCAACGCACTCCTTGAAAGCTACTCTTTGCAGACAAAACAAAATGGTGCCTGGAGACAAGGCAGCCAGGATAGCTACCGGTAACTATACATGAGTGTCGAAAAGTGTAGTTTTTGAAATATTAGTTTTCCCCTTTTCCAATATCCAGTAGTTTCATGTCAGCAGCCACTTGCCTTGTGGTGGCAAGGAGACTATCTGGAAAGGTTCTGCAATAACAATAGTTCTCTTCTACCTGCATTGTCCTTCCAGCTTCAATTGTCCCTTCACACTTTGCCACATTGAAAGCAAGGTAAGTTGTCCTGCAAATGTTTCCAGAATCATCTACCTGTAAGGGAGCATTTCAGTATAATATTATTAATTTAGATTTATTTATTTTAAAAGGAACACACTCTAAAAAGATTTTTATGAGCATGTAGTGGATAGAGTTTATCTACAGTATGGTGTTTACCACAGACATTTAAATAAAGGTACAGGAAAGAAGATTACAGTTTTTCAGTAATTGCCAATTGAAAGCATTATTCTTTTGAAGATACCATGAGAAAAATCAGTCTCTCTGTGCAGAGCTAAAAAAATTTGAATTCGAGCTTGCCCCTTGGAACAAGTAGCTCTTGAATTTTGCTTGGCAAGTCTTAGTTTGCTCTTTCAATTCTTAAGTTGGTAGATGACTTGCCTAATCCCTTGACCATCAGGCAAGTGAAAATGAAAAGTTACTTGCCCAGAAGGAAAACCTTCTCGTCATGGACGACCGGACAGTACTTTTTACAAGCCCTGCCTGTGTTCTCCAATAGAACCAAAATTACACTGTTCTGTATGTTAGTTTGAAATTTGAAATGATCTAAATGGGCGTAATCAGCATGAAGTGGAATATTACTTAATCAGTTCACTGCTTCACTAAATGGCACAATTGTGTAGCTAAAATAGCTTTCTGCAAACCTTAACATAAGCTGGTGCTACAGAAGACAAGTTCCACGTCAAGTCAGCTGAAGCAGTGTTGGTTAGTGATATCTCTGATGCTGAAAGTAAATTAAGTAAAGACAACTGAGAAACGACACAACAGACTTGTGTTTCTCTAGGTAATAGCATTCCTCTACTTATTTAGATAGACAAAAATATAAATGAGATTTCTGACTCACTTGTCACTGTCCCAATCAGTGTCTTTTCAAACACAATGTCTTTGTTTTTTATTCTCAAGAGTGGCAAGTGATTTGTTGGAAGTGGGGTGCCTCCAGCTACTGTCACAGTGGTAGGTATAGACTGAAAGCTTAGTGCACTAGACTGGTATGGGGAACTCTCCATGACGAGCTCTTCTCTTATTTGCACTCTGATGGACTGAATTATAAACAAAAAATAATTACAGAGTGAGACAATTAAGGACGGTGCCTACCTGTTTTAGCACGCACATGTTATGCACCGCAAGGCATGGTTTAAGCGTCACACACGCTGGGGATGATACTGACGCAATCAATTACACTACCTAGTACACAACTAAAATGAAAGCAAAATTTTGCTACTGTGACCACATCAAGTTAAATGAACCTGTAATTAAACCAGGAACAACAGAATAGCAGCATAATAGCTAACCACAAACTGTTCACGTCTTCCAGCTGAACAACTAACTGTTATCTGTTGAAAATTATAGTGAAATCCAACTGTAAACATGTACGGGGAGCAGGGGTGGTGCAGTGGTGAGAGCGCTCACCTCCCACCAATGTGTCGGGTTGTGAGCAAAAGGTCTTTAGACTTTATTTTAGCTGAACCAGGAAGGCTGTCAGAGACCCTAAAAGCACTACAACGATTTTGTTATTTGAAACATACCAAAAATGTTTTTTTTTGTTACCATTTATCATGAAGTTTTAACACCTTCATAAATGTGTTTGCTTTTCTGCCTGTAAAGGCAAATCCTAAGGAAATCTGTGAAGAAATATCCTTTCCTTCTTTTTCCAGAAAAATGCTGATGTCAGCATTTTGTTGAGTCTATTCAAGGTTAAGTATCTCAAAAAACGCACCGCTACCCCCATTTCTCTTTACTCGTTAGAACAACATTAATGTTATGGTTTCGTTATTGAGCAGAGAGAAGAAGCAATGGAGCAGTGGAATGGAAGACTGGTTTGATAGCAAATTCTATGGGTGTGGCTGCTTAAGTGAAGTAGTATGGGATTAGCATGGCTTCTGTCTAAGTAGTATGCGTGGACACCTAAGAACACAAATTTAAAGCAAATACAGAGTTTTCACAATAAGCCGGCAACCGGCGCATTTCACCGGCTATTTTGAATATTGCGCTGGTTACTCCAAATGTTAGTAGGTCAGTTCTGAGCGTGATATTGGAGAAATAAAATGGAAATAGCCACCTACTCTTTGAATGAAACCTGCTACTCAAAAACCCGCTGACAACCCTGAAATAGTGATATTCTTGCTGGAACATACCTGTTGCCTCCCATCACACTTTAAGTAGATTGTACCTCCCCAAGGAAGCTGGGTGAAAGAGCCACTAGGATTAGGCTTGGCACTGACTAGCACCCTGCCCTGACTCCTGATAGGAGACAAAAGAAGTAGTAAGGGAAGAGTGCTCAATTTAGTATTCCAAGCACACAGACATAGGTAAGCTGCCTTGTTATCACACTATATCATAACTTTTTGATAGCATTGTGTTACCCGAGTCTAATTTGTGCACTGCTTAGCTAACTACAGGACCATTAACAATTTCAACCCTGAACCTTTAAATGTTAATAAAGAGGATGCTCAATGGACAGAGTTCATTCATATTGTCTTGGACCCCTCATAGAAACTCCTAAATATTGATTGAAACACTATATGGTAAAGGATTTATACAGCAAACTTTATTTATTTATTGCACTTTTTAGAGTACCTCATGATAGCCATGGCATTTAAAATAAGATTTTTACTGCGCTGTATAACAGTTTTACCTTGGTGGGATTTCTCCTCTTTCAGGAGTGATAACAATGGAATGTGCTGGCCAAGTGAACTCAAATCTACAATACAACATTTGAAATAGATAATTGTCAAGAGTGGTTAACACATCAATGCTACAAATTTTTTACTTCATTCAACAGCAATTAACATTTACATCATTACCATTGAATTTATGCACAGTTGACTTTCCTTTAGACACCAACCAGGCACAGCACACCTGGGAAAGCCATGTAGTAGAAGTTGGTATTATTAAAATAATAAGTGACTAAGTGACTATTTGGGTGAAAACCAAATGTGTTCGCAAAAGGGCCTGAATTTGGCATGTGGGTTTCGTTTTACCTGAGAAACATTGCTCTGAAGTTTTTTTCACTGGGTTGCTCTTCGTTTTTGAGATATTACGGCATACGGCAAGCGGCATCTTTTGGAGATCTATTGTTAAACGGAAAACAAAAGTTTCGCTAAAGGATCAAGTAACTATAACACAATCTTTTCTTACTGCTGCTTTGTTAACTCAAGTGGATAACGTGCCGAACGGACCTGATTCGAATTTGTTTTGTCGTGACACTCGAGGGCTCAATTTGAGGTCGGTGAATTCTTTTTTTTTGTTCTGTTTTTCTTCTTCTTTCAAAAACCTTCCTCGTGTCTTTGTAATTGAATTGCCGCTTTTACTGGTAAGGATCTGGATGATATGTTTTTTAGCTGCCATTGTGATTTGTGCCTTTGGCATTTTGGCGCGCAAAGCATCGATTACTTCAATAACACAAATTCAGAGCTTACCTGTTTATGAAGATTAGATTAGGAAGAAGAAAACTTCAGTTCAAATGTAAGTTTTGTTTTGTATTTCAGCATTCCTTTACTGATAAATTATTTTCCGTTTCGTACGCTTGTTTTTGGCATGAGCAGCATGTTGGCTTAATGCTTCCTCTTTCTGTGTAAGTGTTGTCAGAAATAATCATTTCATGGAACGTGCAGTTTTTCACCAAAAAAATAATTTCACATAGAAACATTTAAATCACTGACGTAGCCGATTTGCCAAATGTTCAGCTTCTATCTCTAGGCACTATTCATTGACTTGATTTAGGCATTGATTTGTGCACTAATCTGTGATCAGGTGTTCTTTGTCTTTGTTCTCCGCGGCGGGCTCAATCCTGTCACAACTCAAAGTAATCATCTGCTTGGAAATCCACGATACACATTCACAGAACGCTTGCTTGCCAATTTAACCCACCTGCAATTTGTCTTTGGCTCCTGTTTTGCCTGTAAAAATGGCTTTTAATGGCTTTGAATCTGTTTGATTTAGCAAAACTTTTCACCTTAACACTCAGTACAGGTCCCCGGCCGTGTCTGAGTCATGCTCAGACGCGCTAGAAGTCACGCACACAATGCTCAAGGCGCTTTACGTATGAAAGATTATTATGGGATATCCCAGAAATTCCTGGAGCAAAGGACGATGAATGGCTGATTTCAAGAAAATAATTAGAGTCTAGAAAGCAGTTCTAATTTCCAAAACTGACACACGCCGAAGTTTGGCAAATGAGCCATCAGTCAAGGACGGATGCTTCGTTTCTAGACTCTACCGCCTGGCTCACTTGTTCTTCAATGGCTAAGTTAACAGCAGACTTAAACCATGATCTCGGAACAAAAACACTCCTCGTTTCTTTGAGGAATGCTGCTGACTTAACGAGGGTCAAAGGCTTAATGATGCCAAATCTCCTACCAGGCGGGCGCAAATATTCCTCGAATAAGCTTCGAATATCGGTGAAAATAATGAGCAAACTCTGCTTGATTAACAGGTAAGCTCTGAATTTGTGTTATCGAAGTAATCGATGCTTTGCGTGCCGAAAGCCAACGTCACAATGGCAGCTAAAAAAAACATATTATCCAGATCCTTATCAGTAAAAACGGCAATTCAATTACAAAGACACGAAGATGGTTCTTGAAAGAAGAAAAGCAGAACAAAAAGAAAAGATTTCACCAACCTCGAGTGTCACAACAAAACAAATTCGATTCAGCTCTGTTCGGTGCGTTATCCACTTGAGCTAACGAAGCAGCAGTGAGAAAAGATTGTGTTATAGTTACTAGATCCTCTAGCGAAACAAAAGGTTTCTTTTGTTTTTCGTTTAACAATAGATCTCCAAAAGATGCCACTTGGAAAACTGAGGGTTGTTTGCATACGTAATATCTCGAAAACGAAGAGCAACCCAGCGAAAAAAACTTCAGAGCAATGTTTCTCAGGCGAAACAAAACCCACATGCCAAAATTCAGGCCCTATCGCGAACACTTTTTGTTCGCCCAAATAGCCACTTAGCATGGTTTTGCACTCACCCCTTCGATTTTCAGTGCAGTTGCAAGTGTGTCTGCCAGGCTTTTAGCCAGATGGGCGTCCAGGCATCCTGTGGACAGCCACTTTTTAAAGAAAATTGTTTTATTTTTCATATGTTGCCTTATATATGCCCACTTTTTGAATCCTGGCTAAAAGCCTGGTGCCTGCTGATGTGTGATTATCCTATGAATGCTTCTGTGAACAATTACCAAAGAAAGAACAAGCCAGCAAACGAGCAGGTCATTTGTCAGCTCAGGGGAAATTTTGGCCTAAAATAATTTTTTTTGTTATTTTTATATGCCTTATTTTTAAATCTATGTTTAATTGTTCATCCACATCAATGCTCTGCATCATGAGACTGTAACAGTGCTATTTTTCATATGCACTGAATTAAAGGTGGCTCAAAACAGTTTCCAGTATTTTCCAAGACCTAGATTTTGATGGGTCATTATAACCACTCTAAATTGGTTGATGCCAAAATCATGGTAGCAAAAAGCTGCTGATCAGTTGAAGAATCATGCAAACTGAGACGGCTAATTTGACATGTCCATATCACATCAGAAGGAAACAACTTGTTTCATCAACACTCACCCAAGTGAACGATCTGAAAAGTTGACAATTCTAAGCTGCTCAGAGCCTTTGCCACTTTTGTCATCCTCTATAACAGAGTTGCAAAAAAATAATGTTACTCACAAAAACAGATAACTGACCTTTGAAATGTTTTTGTAACTGGCACACACTAGAACTTAGAAAATATTCTTTATTTTTGTTACCACCAGCAGTGAAATTTAGATAAACAATTCAAATACACACAAGCAAACAATAATTAATACAGGAGTGTGCCAATAACAATATTAAGGTGCACTTGCAATTATAACAAAACGCGAACTAAAATGCAATTTTCACAAAAGATATTTGATGGCGTTAAAGTGAAAAACTTCCTTGAAATAGCATGGTGATTTCTATTACGATCAGTCACCAACATTTGCTGTTAGCTTCACCACAACTCATTACTAAAAACTATCTGTATGTGAAACAGGTGCTTCTAGCACTTTAGGCAGTTATTACCATAGCAATGTAGCCCAGTCATATACAGATTCAACCAGAGTAAATGGCATTTCTTTGAGTTGTTGTACATGTACATTGTGCTGTTTGATTTTGTTGCTATATAAGTTTGAACGTAGTGTATACATGTATGTAGGTCTAGCTTAGTTGAATTAACTTTTTATGCTGCCATTTACTTGACCAGAAAGCTCTTGCTTCGTTGGTTGCCACTCACATATGAATTTTATTTCTTTATGGCTAAATATTTCTTAATTTTTACTATTTTCATTATTATTTTAAATTATAAAATGTATATAAATGCTCTTTATAGTGTAAATAAAGAATCAAATTGAATTGAACAATTACAAGAGGTAAAGCATTTGATAAAGAATTTATTATAAGAAATTAGCAGCTTACTTGAATTACAAGTTGACAAAGTGAGAAAATCAGGAATGACAGTCCAACTTTCAGCTTCAGGATTACCTATTGCAGGAAAAAAATTGACATTCAGTTGCCTAGCTGGGGCAGTACATGCCCCTACTAAAATATTACTAACTTGCCCAATAGGTGGGCAATATTCATGCTGTGGTGTACATGTAAATGACAATGCACACGAGTACTGCGTTCCGAGTATTGTGTGATGTTTAGCCGCTACATTATAGTTCGTTGTGTTGTACATGTAGTGTGATTTGACTTTTTTATATATATATATGAGCCTACAATCCTCGCGGCCGCAGTTAGCCGCCATGTTTTGTGCAGTAAGAGTTTTGGTGATTAAAGCCTAATATTCTTGAGGCAAACATCTAATTCGCTCATTCATAACACATGCCTTATCAACTACATCATCAATTATTTTTAAATACTTAAGGTATTGTCTACAATCAAGTATGCTTGGATTTAAATTAAATCCATGCTTTCAACTCATTGGTTTGCTCATCTTGCTGTCTTAAGTATTGAAATTGATTTTGATTGGAAATCACCCCTAACAAGACTAGCTAATGTAACTTGCGCACTGGATCACCAAACTTCCACTTTCACTTGCCCATGAGCAAAGTTTACTTGCCCCGGGCAATCGGGCCTCGGATATTTCCTGCCCTGTATTAGATATTAATGGAACACATGCGTGACAATAAACAGTCAGAGAAGAATAACTGGCATATTCTCATCTCTCAAACCAGACTAAGGTTGCAATGATCTAAGTTGCTAAGGAATTGCTTGTGCCATTATGGAGTTGTGACTGGAAAAGCACTTTGTAGTCTCTTTTTTGACAGCACAGTAAAAATTGGAAAACTTCTATGAGTGCTTCAATGTAGATTTGTCAAGGTCTTTTAACCTGGCTCAGGACAATTTAAACTATAGTCAAGAGTGACACTGGATAGCAACACATTAAAACTCTTTCCTGATTACCGCACAGATCTGAAACCATTATAAATTATGTTAGGTACCTACCATTAGGAATAGGACTTGTTTGTGGAGGTTTAACTGACTGTTTACCAGAGACTGGTACAATGTCTACTGATCTGTTAGGATCAGGTCTGTTGGCAGGACTTGAACCTGGTGGTGAGCCTACTAGAGTCAACAGAACCCGTGACACGCTGCTCTGGAAAAAACTGTCCCAACTGGCAACCTTGGGGTATTTCACATCTGAAAGAGGAAAATGCACTGAACAAAGCTGTCCTTACGCAATGAGCCAACTAAATAATAAAGGTATCCTAAGTAGAAGTCTTGATAAGTCCAATCTAGCATATCACATTTTTAAGATTTCATGAGTTTCAAATCATATGGTTTTTCCTTTACATTTAAAGCAATAGACCATTTTCGAGTTACCTAAAGCCTCTCTTTCAAAGCGAGGCCTGGTGCACAACTATTCATATGAAAACAAGTTTAATTTGCATGTGAAAGAAATCTCATTTTCATATGAAAGGATAAGCACCAAGACTCGCTTTGAGAAGGAGGCTAAAGGTAATTCGGAAATGGCCTTTGTACGAATTGATCTATATATTTTTAACGTATTTTTATACAACAATTTACTGGTACTTGTTGATAATCTGACAACAGGTTGATTTGGATTAGTGTGGGAAATAATTGTAGCTAGCAAAATATAAAACCCTCATCTCATTGCTTCGAGTCCAAACTGGCCGGGAGCAAGGAGTGGCAACTGTGATAATGCTGATTTTAGACTAGCAAGAGATAATTGCTGTGAGAAAGGGAGAGTGGATGCAAACCACAGCCATTGAAGGAATCCAAGAAGTTATCAGGAGGAGGAAAAGAAGAGATGAACCCCATAAAAAACACCACTTAGATGCAGTTGACCAGAAAACAACTCTACACCTTCAAAAAATGCAAACACCTGCAAAGAATCCTTGGCTTGGATTATTCCATTAAAAAAAATAATAATAACTTTTATGATGTACAGTGGGAATCGCTAGTCTCCAGAATAAGGTTAATTGAATATACCCTAACTTAAGTGTAGGTAAGTGTCTCTTACTGTTTTTGATCACTAGCCATGTTTTGCATGTTAATAAAACCTGACTGATAGGCCATGACTGAGCATGGTTTGGTTACAAGAAACTAAACACCATACCTTCAACCAGTTTGCCTTCATCTTGAAAAGTTGTGGTAAAGTCAATTCCTGCTAAAAGACTCCGTTCCATACTTTCAGAAGAGGGCCGTCGGGAACCTGTCTGAAGATACCTGACATACCATAATTCAGTCAGCATTCTTGCTTTCTAACTACACAGCGTTTGTCATTACGATCTTTTTTCCTTGTTTCTTAATGTGATGGGTGGGCAAACCCAACCTGTAGCCTTTAGGTGAGCATTACACAAACAGCAAAATCTTGCCTTCAAGGGCACCGTCATACAACACCATAAATTTGTTGCATGACTGTTAGTTGTACGTCAAAAAATACTGAATTTAAAAAATCAACTGGTTATTTGAATCCAGAGCTTCACCTATGGATAACTTTTACTATTCACTGAGTCACTTTTTCACTCAATAGTATTTGTCCTGTTCCTTACTTTTTATATTGGCGTCTCAAGAACTCATCTCCAGTGTAGAAAGCAAGAACAGCCACAGAGTTTACAGATGTGCGACAGTTGATGGCATCTTTCTCCAGAGGTTGGTATTCAATCAACACAGCCTGGCAAATGACAAATCGACCATCCGATAAATTGACAAAACACTTAAAGTTGTCACACATTACTTGAAAAAGATAATATTATGTACTTTTTTCAAATGCTGCTGTGAGTTATAACAAAAAAATCAAAGAGTTTAATCTTGGTATTTGTTGAAATACTCTGCTTGTACAATGATACATTGACATCTCTCTTATTTAAATGATATAAAACCTCATTTCACACACCTTGGATGTTCTTTCAGAGAGGATAAAGTTGTCTGGATGGACCTTCAGGTGGCTAGAAGGATGTTGTTGTAGTGAATGGATATCTACAAGGGAAAGAGTTTACATGAAACAGCTTGAAGGTGTCCTCTCTAGCAATACATGTATTTGTTCACGCAAACCTTGCCAGACCAGCCACATTCTTAACTATTTATGAAACCGTTTAAAGTTAAGATGAGAATGGGTCCTTTTCTCAACTATCTATGGATTCCTTCTCAAAGTCCCGGCCAAATGATTGCAACATTTCAATGCAACATTGTTGCGTGCAGCATGTTGGGTGCGTTTGGCCACCCTGTTACAACGTGTTGCGACATGTTGGTTGTTGTTGGCTCAAATTTGAAAATGGTCAAATTTTTCATGCAACATTTGTGGATGTTGCACGATGTTCTAGTCGTTTTGCCAGGTTCGTGCCACAATGTTGCGCCCAGGTATGCGCACTGGTTTGATTTTCAATACCCAACATGTTGCAACACGTCGCAACAGGTTGGCCAAACGTGTGCAACATGTTGTGCCGAACAATGTTGCAATATGTTGTATTCAAATGTTGCGATCGTTTGGCCGGAGCTTGCAAATACTAGGCCAACAATGTTGTGATATGTTGCGTTGAAATGTTGCGAACTTAATAAACTATTATCTCCCCAGCAGTGTGAATCAGCAATGACAAATACAGAATATGCAACATCACATTTAAACAAAAGAAGTTGACCACACATTATGCTTTGCACACAATTCACTTGGGTCCATGGTCGCATGTTTTGGAGCAGCATTAACAGCAGTTCTGTTAGACTAATCTGAGTGCGTATGTTGTGGTTCAATTGTACCCTTGGTACCGTACAGTTTGGCACTTTCCTTTGTTCTGGTGCATGGTAATATATAATAATGAATATACAACAAACAAAAACACTAGATTGTTCAATGTCAACTTGAACCACAACACATAACTTTGACTGACATGTGCCATATTGAATTAAATTTACCTTGTCTGAAAGGTTGCCAGTGAAGTGTCCAGAATATTTATTATCAGTCCAAGGTCTGTGTTGTTTATTATAAAACACATCATAAATAGCAAGTTTTATTTCAACTGTACCTGAATAACACACAGCCTTGACAAAAGCTGCCCTTGTACCAGAATTCCTCACCACAACTTTAATAGAATTCTTTTTTCCAAGAGAGACCTGAGGTGAGAAAGAACTTCAATGTGATTACAGCAAGACTCAATTTTACAGCTTCCTCAAGCTTCCTCAAGCTTTAACAGCTTCCTCGTCAAGTTTTAACCCAATGGGTGTCCTGCAGGAAGCCACTTTTTAAAGAAAATTCTTTTCTTTTTATATGTTGCCTTACGAATTGTTCATTTGAGCAGACCCTATAGCACATTTTGGACGCTTTTCAGATCCTGGCTAAGCTAGCACCTGTACATTAGTTTGGTTTGAAAATAGTGACTGTATCAACATGGTGAAAGCCAAGTTCTGGTAGTTCACTTTCTGCTAGTATATCATCAAGTAACACAAGGTATTTATACATGTTAGGACTATACTAAATTTAAAAGTCAATGAACCAATGCAATAAAGGCATGGCATCATTGTAAACATCTTACTAAGAGAACAAATGTTTAGTCATTGTGGGATAATTTTAATAAAGACATTACCTCTCCAACGTTAGTGACATATCCTTCACTAAGCTGCCTGATGTCCACCAACACCAGCTGGCTTGTTCCACCGCAGCCATAAAGTGGTATCTGGTGACAAAATAAACTGTTTACCACATAGATTCAGGTATTTGACATACAGGTATCTCAGTGTCTCTTCATAATTTATCTGCTTGGCCATTTCTAGCCTTTATATTCATTTGGTTCATAGTACTTACCCTAAGGTGATTCCTCGGAAATAAAAGTTTGCGAACAATTTCCTAAATGTTCTCTACCAAGAACTGTTTCGAAAAATACAATAAAAAGGATAGGCGACCATGCTCTCTAAAGAAATATGATGGGCAAATCTTACCCCATTTATGCCCCACCACACATGCAATTTCATCAGTTCATGTCACATTCTGCACTAGCTGGGAGCAAAGGTTATTAAAGCAATCCTTGAAAAAGTCTTGGGAGCATGAACAATGACACAATTCTGAACGACATTGACTCAAAACATTCCTTGAATTGTTGTTTTCAAGGTGATAATTCACATCCTCAAGTAACTGTTTTGTGCACTCTTTTAGCTATATCTTTTTTTCCTACTGAACAATTTCTTTCTTAGTTTTTGACATAAAGAGGATAATTTGTACACCAAAATTATACAATAAAAAATATAGCTCATTTAAAAATGCTCATGCTCATTTAAAAGAAAACAAGCATTTATTTATGTGCGTGCGCTAATGACATGAAAATTGTGCGCAGTAAGGATTAGCAATGTAATACTGAGGAATCACCTTTAAGACTGACTGTTTAGACTTATTCCATAGATCTGTAGGAACTTTGTAGCCAGTGGCTATTTTAGAGCAAGTAACTGCCATCATGATGATATAAACATTTAGTACGTAAACCCCTTCAGGCGGCTGGTATGTCGGCTGATAATGTACGTGGCTGAGAGATTGTCCAAAAAATGAACATTTGGCCAAGAAGCGAAGCTCTCTGTCTTAATGATACAAAAAGTACCATAGTTTCAAAGATCAATGTTAACTTACCTTAGACTTTGTTTTTCCTGTTAGTGACTTGATGACCAGAGAACTAGAGATAAGGCCCATGGATGAAGGTGAAAAACTAACATGAACTGGAAGTTCCTTCTGTTGGTACAACAAACAAGCCATGATTTGCTATATAGTAGTACTAACCTACCATGATCCATTGCTAATTCCAATATTGCTTTTCATTTATTAACTGTAAAACTCACATAGAAAAAACTCACACTCAAAGTTTGCAGTTACTGGGCTATGAGCTAAATTTGTTTGAGTTATAGTTGGCTACATCTTGTTGGCTACCAATTTGTCTCATAACTTTAGCTCGGGGTTCCTCATATACAAGGAATGTCAGCTCAAAAACCTGACAAGATTGCCTACATGTAACTGTTTCCACTAACTAGTGGTAAAATTATCACATTTTGATGAGGCTGTCGACTATTGACCCATTAAATCCTGGAGAGGATAGTGTAAATTATTGTTAACCCATTGACTCCTGTGCCGACCGTTACCTTTGTCCAATGTTGGCATCATCTATAGTCAAGTTATGCAGGAGAAAATGATATTTCCAATGATACCCAGATCGGAGTGATCAATGATACCCAGATCAGAGTGATTGGCTCAATGGAGCCTGAGATATGCACAAAAATGCTCAGAAATTTGAGTGAAAAACATGGAGCAAAATTTCCTACGATAACACTTAGCTACTCTATGGTAAAAACAAATGCCCGTCTCAATGATGCTTTCTCAGAAATTTTTGAACAGGAAGCAAGCCCAGTAGAAAGTCAAAGGAGGTAACATGGCCGAGTGGTTAGCGTGCTTGACTTGAAATCCAGCGGTTGCAAGTTTAAGTCCGACTCTGACCACTATCTGGATTTGTTTCAAGGTACATTGTAGCCCTGAGTACAAACCCTCGGCCATGCTTGTAAATAGTCAACTGATTTGCCGACCAGTTGGGATTCTTAACAATGTTATGTTCAATTTGAATCATTTGTTTCAGTTGTTTGCTCAGCTCCACTAGCCTTTGTGCTAAAACACTGCCAAGGGTAAATAACTCATATTTTTTTATAATCACTGCCAGAAAAAGATAAGAAAAGGAGAAAAAGGAAAGGCAAAAAAAGCCTAAAGACACAGGTCACTTTCTCTCCAAATTTTGATTTCTGCACATGCCCAAGCAAAAATGTCGTAAAATGCGGCGCTAGTGAAAAGAAAGGCGTGCTATGGCTTTTTTGAGTAGATTGGAGCTAATTTGGCTCATATCCAGGATGAACAATCTCTAAAATGTTCAAAAAATGTGTTTTACGCAAAAAGCTCTGGGAGTCAATGGCTTAAATAGACACTTAACAATGCACCTTACCTCTACCATACAACCGTGTTAGTTTAACTAACCTTTGGTTGAAGGGTTGCTTGTGGATGCTCTGGACTTCCACCATTGGAACTGAACATTGGCTGTATCTAATAAATTACAGATGGTAACTGCATGAGCCAAAAGATACAAGTCAGAAAGTGATAGGAGCAGGATAAAATAGCTATAGCAATCTTGCAAAGTGATTTTGAAAAGCTGCTAGCTCACAGCTGGGTTAATGCCATTAGCGTAGCAAAAACATATGTTGCAATCTACCTTTCGTGGCATCTCGTGTAAGTTTCAAACATGTGTCATTACACTTCTTGGTATTGCCACTGATCCACTAATATGTTATTTTAAAGAAAGAAAAAAAAATCCTCTTTCTGCTACACAAACCTGAAAATCAGAATGACTTCCCTCAATCAGTAGTTGAAGTTTTACAGGTGATGTAGAGCTTGTTTTCAATATAACCTTTTGCTGCCTGTTACAAAAAGGTTACAAATAACAGTGGTCAAGACCAGATGGAAAATTGCCAAAAATAAATTGAATCTCTACATTATATGAAAGTTGTAACCCCAGTGTTATGTGAACTGTAAGTACTCACTGAGACCATCCAAGAGCCACTCCACTCCAACAGAGAACTGGCTTGCTACTCAACAAGCTAAACCTAAAAAACAATGTCTGTGATTATTATCATCGCCTACACTTACACTGCGACTGTGCCAACCAAGGCCACCCGACAAAATTCTGCGCAAATTGTTCACAATAGATTTCCCACAAATTATCGATCAGAGCAACCTGCACACTACAGAAACAACAAATTTGGAACCTTTTTTTATTGTTTTAACATGTGAATGTCATTGGTCAATTTGCAAAACATTTGCTTAGGTGGCCTTTGTTAGAGTAGTCAAACCGTAAATAGCTATTAAAATATATTTTTAATCATTCAGAAAATCAAAAGTCAAAATTCTGCTTTGCACCAAAAACACTAAACATTAAACAGAGTTAAAAGGAAAATTATTATTAAATTTTCTTACTTGTCATCATCTTTTGGCAAAGCTGACCCCTTCACTACTAATTCATAAACTGGTCCATTGGGAACTGCAAGAACTACCAAGCTGTAAACAAATAGTTAACATGATAAAAAGTCAATAAAGGTTGGAGAAGTATAGTGGCCTAGATTTACTTTCATTGTGAAACATGCACGTACATGAAAATCAAAATGCAAAACTTAAATGCAGTAGTTAAATGCAATTTAACAGAGTTAACAACAAGTGTGCGCAAGTCAAGATTGCCTTTACAGCCAGCGGTGTTTTAGATCTGCGCATACGCCAGGATTCAACATGTTCTTGGGCCGCAAGGCGTTGAAGTGTAGTTTTACGTTGAGTCAGCATTTTCCATGAGCATCAGAGTTTTAAGTACATGACTCTTCCCTCCCTCTCTTTCCACTATTTCATCAGTGTGACAGGTGCCTGCTTTTCTCCCTTCCAGGGTTCACGGCTGGGTTGCCAGGATTTGCAACCATGGGAGTAGTCTCCATCTAGGAGCTGGCTGCGAATAGTGGAAGCTTCTGGATGCCTCAGGCACCCAACCTCCACTTTGCGAGGTAGTTGTTAACAATCAGTAAAAAACTTATCGGTAATATGTATTACCTGCACATCTGATTTCACAAATATTTTCTCGTAAAATTGTAGGGCCAATTTTGCAACCTTTGGAAACTTTCTATGTCTCAGACAGGCAGTAGTAGATAAAGTAGTTAGACTATTAGAATCAGTTTATGTTTTAGATTGAAAATACATCCCCTATAAATTTAAATAACTTCCAGTTGAGATCAAGGTTGTGTAGGTGCTGAGACACGCAATGGCTGAATGTGAAATTCTCAAGCATACAATACTCATTTAACTTGAGCTATTTCAGTGACAGTTCATTCAACTTCACTAAACTTAAATACTTTTACAACTAGTGAGGCAATCTAAGATAGGGCAAGAATGCAATTGATAGCTCTGGCAGAGGTCCCAGAACCGCTGCCCAGTTCACTCCCGTTTTGTATATTCCCCTTGCAGAATATGAATGGACAGAAACCTTGATAAGACATCATCTTAGCAGTGTGCTTGTTTCATGTGTGTACAGTGTTTTAATTCAAGGTCCAAAAATAACTTACAATTACTGTTTACTCTAGTGTTTTACGTTGTTTCTGTTCGCAATTTTTAAATTCAATATGTTGAAGCAGCAAACGTGACAATTTCACATTTCACGCCAACTTTGTGACTTGATACTTTTGTTTTCCTCGCAAAGGTATGTAAAATGAATCCCTCATTTTCTCTAAAACACATGGAAGATATACTTGTTTTCATTTTTCACTGCTGGAGATTAATGGACGAAAGTTAAATATGTGATGATGAAGTGCAAAAGAAACGATTTTGATACTCAAAATGCAAGTTTTCTTTACATCGATAAATGAGAACTAAATAATTTAATTACCAAATTGTCACGGAACAGTACTTTCTTATTCTGTTGCCAACTTTGTGGTTAACAATAAAGCCATTGAAAATTAATACACCATGATATTGATTATTACAACTGAGATGTGATTCAGTGAGAAGTATTGAAGGTAAACAGGGCTAATTAGCCGAGATGATTCTATCCTACATCAGTGAACGTCTCCCCTTTAAAGTTTGACTTAATTTATTTGTGCTTTCATTAGGTGCCATGGTATCTGTTTCTTAGTTTCTTGTGTCACAAATTTTCAATTTGACAAGTTGTAATGCACTTGGGAAATTTATGGTCTCTATTATAGAGACCATTAAAGGAGAAGTAATGTGTTTCCTTTGCTCATCTGACCCTCACAAAACACTATTGTAGCTTGAAAGCACATATTTGTTGACTGGATGTAGGGTACAATGTAGGAGCCCATGGCTCCTGACATAAGAGTAATAATCCAAAACTGAAAGGGCACAAAGTCACAGTAGCGTTTTTGCATTAGCGTTTTTTGAAGGGACTAAGTGGTGCTACCCAAAAAAAAAAAAAAAAACTGCCATCCTTGGCCACATCATGGCTTTGGGGATGAATGCATGTGTCTTACATGTTGGGTTCTACCACAAGGAAGAGCACTTAACGTTGATGTGTGGTCCCGTATGAAATGTATCTTCCACCTAATGTATAGTTGACACGAACAGTAACCAATCTGCACATGCGTTTAGAGCAAATTGGTTTTGTTCTAAAGAGAATAGCAGCACAAGGAGAGCAAGGGGTTTTCTGAAACAAATATATAGCCTTTATAATTGTTACATGGAGGTAGACGTAACCATGTTATAAGTAGTGCACACAAGTACCCAACCCACCCTATTCTCTTACCACAATGGTAATTAATTAATTGGAATTAATTAATTAAACAAATATTAAAGTTTCCCCCTCTAGTGCCTTAGGGCCATAGTACCATGGAGGCTTAGCGGCAGGCAACTCCAAAACCATCCCAATAGTACATTCTGCACTAAAAAGAAACAAGTCTGGATTGCTCAATCAATGTTTAAACATCCATCCATCATAGTATGCTCATCAACACATGGTAAATTACCTTTGAACTTGTTTATTCGCTTCAGTGGGTTGGAACATGACTTGTACCACTGACTCCTATGATTACAGGTGACAAAACAACAGGGCTATTAGCTCATAATGAGATGCACAGCTTCATAATTCAGTTTCGCTGGCCCATTTACTCATCCTATAGATGCGTTTGATTGAGAAGTTAACGCAGTTTGCACCATGTTTTATATCTCCTCACCTCATCAGGTTTAAGACGCAGCTGGATAGGTGTAACAGAGAATTGCTTTGAGTCTCCCTCAATCTTCAGCTTTACTTTGGCTGTGATGTTACCAGCATTCTTTACTGGAATAGTACAGCTCGCAGTCTTACCAAGAGAACTTTTCAAAGTCAGGACCTGCAATAAATAACACATTTCTGAGGAACTACTGTAAGCTACTAATGTCTGAGGAACTAAGTGATTTAAAGATGATTTCCAGTCCGTACTGCACACTCTTGAGAGTTTGTTTGCTTTTTTTGTTTTCATTTACAACTACACTTACATGAAGTAAATTCAAAGTTTCAAAACAACCACCATTATGGATGCAAATCGGTCAAAGCTATATGTTTTGTTCTTTCTCATATCACTTGATGATATCACTTGATACCATGAATTGCGAAGCTGTAAAAATCAATGAAGCTGTTGGAAAAAGAATTTGAAAGGTCTCAAAGCTAAGGTATGTGGTTCATAATGAATATAAACATCAATTCACATTCCATCAAGTGGGAACTTATAAACAATTATTGGATGAGGTTTTTGTGATATCCAGAATAATCAAGGTCGAGGTAAGAGTTATCAGCCAAAGCCGAAGGCTGAGGCTGATAACCCTTACCGAGACCTTGATTATTCTGGATATCACAAAAACCGAATCTAATAATTGTTTTATTATACCTTGAACGAATGCAAAAATTTGGAAGTCATGCTTCTACTTCTTCACTGACGGCAAGCAACACGAATCGCGCAAAGTTGACATGATTACCCTTGGAAATTATGCACTGTGGTCATACATGACATGATAACCCGTGACCTTGACATGATTATTGTATAATCTGCAGTTATGACGTGAAGGACGCTGATTTTGAAAATTCACTGTACGCTTTTGGCCAATCAGAAAAGGGTTAGAGAGTTCAGTGTATAATAATAATGTTTATAAGCATTAGGGTGCTGAGACTATGCAGTACGGACTGGAAATCGTCTTTAAGGAAACAACTCTCCCATTTGACCAGGTAGGGGACACAGGTTCATCTGTCAAGAGAATGTGATTTGTTCTGAAACAAATTTGGTACACTTGTAACTATTCTTGGGTCTTGTTAGAGCTCTCCTAAAGAGGTCATCAGAGTTTATCTTGGCTATAGTAGATTGAGTGACCTTCCCAATGACTTGTACACGATGCTCAAAGGATAGATACAGCTCCTGGGAAATACAGGTTGCAGAAGAGGAGTAATTATAATACAACTTTACTGCAGAGGATGGGCATACTCTTTGGTCTCTTCAATGGACTTTTAAGTGCAATGTGAATGAAATGTGTTTTTTTTTAATTTACCTTTTCATGAATTTATTTGAGAATTTGTTTCAGATTGAAAATACATCTCCTGGTTTGTACATTCCCCTTGCAGAATATGAACAGACAGAAACCTTGATCAGACACCATCTTAGCAGTGTGCTTGTTTCATGTGTGTACAGTATTTTATGGGCTGGTTGTAAAATTGCCTTGATTTGTGTATTGAGTGCAGTGTGGCTTGAAATGAAGCAACAAACTGATCTTACAGAAACCAACCTGCAGCTTATGAGGAGTGTGCAGTCTCACAATACCTTCAAGAGCCTTCAGAGCAATACTGTTGATAGTAGGGCCTAGGATATCACATAAGTACAAAAGAAACATATCAAATTAGATTAAAAAGGTATCACATAGTCCTTTGGTCCATTACTTTAAAGTAAAAGACAAAGTAAAGCAAGCTTCTTGTTAGCTTTTTGGCAGTTTTGTTCATGTGGGAGATATTGGTAAATATTTCACAAAGTATGTTTAGTAAGGAAATCAATGAATTCCAAAATAATTGTAAAAGATCATGGTTTGAAACTTCAACCTTGTCGAGCACTGTCAATCTCAACATCAAGACGTGCAGTGTACTCTTCTGGAACTCCAGCTGATGAGGTACCTAAAATAAACATCATACAATATGCGAATGAACTGTTTTAGTTTCCATGTGATAGCTGATTATTCAAGATAAGTGAAAGTAGCATCTTGCCCTTTCTTCATGCTTATTTTCCACACAAAAATGGTTCCTGGTCAATATCAACATATTTTTGTCAAATACTGTTAGAAACCTCCACGGCACAGTCTAAATGAAAGGTAAATAAAGGACTAATACGATCTTGACAGTTGTATACTACAAAGCAAGTAGGCAGTAGTCAGAGCTTTCATTACCAGCCTTAACCTGTACATAACACTTGTTATGGCCGAGTATGCTTGAATTGATAGGCCCGTAATTTTACGGGTGAATTCACAGTCACCTACATGTACAAAGTAACAAGTTTGTTACAGGCGTAAAGAACAAGGCTACAGGTGACTTATTACTTAATGACAGCCCTGGTAGTCAATTGAATGTTCTAGTATGAAGGCTTTGTAAGTCACAAAGCATAAAATTGATGCTGACGAAGTGTGAGTATACAGCACTGCTCACTTGTAGCACAAATACAGATTACATGTGCATTCAACTTACTGTTTAAACCAATCTTTTGAGACTGAAACAGAAGCCACACAACAGTTGGTTCAGCTATGGAAGTCTGTACAAGAAAATCAATCGATAAATGCACATCATTAATAACATGAGTTAAAGGAATGATTAAATACACCGATTCCAGAAAAAAACGGAAGTTGCATGCAAGCGAGGCTTAATAGCCCTCGCGGTAAATTCGAAACAACATGGCGAGCGAGCAAGAAGGGCAAGAGCAAGTGGAGCTCTCTCCTGAGGACATTCCTGGCGCCAGTGTTAGTGCAGAACAAATAGGGAAATTGACAGTTAGCCAGTTTAAATTCTGGCTAAAATGTCGCCGAATAAATCAAAGTGGCAATAGAAAGGAACTTTTGGAAAGGTATGTTGTTATACTTGGCATCCTTCGATTGTCTCTCTTTATAAACAACCTGTCCTCGCTATTTTTATGACTTATTAACTTTGCTCACGGTCTTTTTAGAGTGAAGAACCTGAATGAAATGAAAAACTTAAAAATCTACGACCCTGACCCGGGGAAGAGCTTTACTAAAGCTAAAGTACAGTGTAGCAAGGTTGAAGCAAGAACATGCAGACTCAATTGTTTCAGTCGATATCGAGACTGTTGCAAGCAACCACTTTAACAAATTTCCTACAGCTTATTCGGCTTTCACGAACGACTTAAGACTTCTCCCCAAGTTTGTTCCAACTGACACATTAGAGCATCTTAAGAACTGCTGAAAGAACGCTAGCCGAAAATCAGAAGATACCTTTGTCGAATTTGCAAGTTCTAAAGGTCTAAGGTTGCTACCATTTGTGCACGATGTCCAAGTAACAACAGACAATTTAGAAGAACACATTATTTATCTCAGAGCACTTTGTTGGGCCTCCTATAGAAAAGCTGTCAAATATAAAGTAAAAATGGTGGTTCAGAATAACGGCAACCCTAAGATTCTAGCTGCTGAATGCGACAAAATTTGCCCAGCTGGGAAAAGTGGCTGCTGCTGTCATGTGATGGCAGTGATCTGGAAACTGGATGAATTATGTAGGAAAAATACAGTTGAACAGTTGGGGTGTCCTTGCTATACTTGGAAGTAACAGAGAATTTTTTCATGAGGAAATTGCCTTTCAGCCAGAATGGTGGAAGGAGAAGCTGATGAACATTGAACAATTTTATGTTAAATATATTATATATGAGTTGGCTTACCCAAGGATCAGAGATGGCCTTACAAGATGTGATTATGGCTAATGCCAGACTAAATAATGTATTATTAAAGTACTAATACATTTTTGCAGCATCTGATAGGAGAGAATGCCACCTTCTGTTAGCTTTTCTCAGGTAATACAATGTTGAATGAATTACAAAATACAGTTTAAAAGGATTGTGAATGTATAAGATCATAGTTAAACCTCAATAATTCAATTGTACTTTAATGTTGCTAGCAAAATACTGGATGATAAGCCCTTCTTTGTCACACATGCACTGAATGAAACTTGAAACCATGTAATGCATAATTTCAATATGGTGGGAATCACCATATAATTAATCACCACTGATGAAACATCCTGTACTTTGTTTACATTTATTACCAAATGACAAATTAAATCTTAGGTATCAGTACTTAATTGTAAGAAAACTTAACAAGTTAAGGTGGCTCCCTATAGTATTTTGACCGCGCGCGAACCGATTTTGAAAATCGCGCGATGGCGCAAGCTCTCAAAACTCTACGCGAAAGTCGCGCGCGAGATCACGCAGTAAAATGTCAACAAACATGGCGTCCACATTTTCAAAATGTGTTCATCGCAAAAGTTACGTGAATCTCCTCCGGTTTCAAAAACAGTTATCGACCAAATAAAAGACCCTACCCTTCTCTGCTTGATTTGAAAGGCAAAAGTACTTGGTATGCCGGAGTTTCAGCCTAAGGAACTGATTTGTTCGATCGTCATTGTCCGCTCGCTCGTCGGCGCCAAGAGTTACCCGAACAACAAGAATAGTGCTTGCAATAGTGAAACATTTCGAGGAAATTTTAAAGAATTCCACCCCACAGCAGGTTCTCAGCTAATTCGTATGTCGAAACTTTGTCCCTTTCGCGAAGAGCTCGAGGTTAAGTTAAATCTCATTCCAAGTTCCATTCCAAATGATCAAGTTTGAAGCAGAGGTAAGCGCGCGTGCGCGCGCGGTTTGGAATTTCACGCATGCTCAAATAGTGATCTTGGCGAATTCCTATTCTGTGACGAATGTTGTGTGATCGAAAAAGTGCACAACTTTCACGTGAATATCTCCAGTTTTCTTCGGTGAAATTTCTTCAAATTTTGCAGAGCGGTAATTACCGTTTACGCCTTCCGCCTGCCAGTTCATCAAGAAAATTTGTAAGACAATTTTTTAAGTGGAGCTAAAAAACACAAATTAGCTAAAACCAACGAAACTACCTTTGTAACCCCTATTTTTTTGGCCTTCAAAACATTCGTCTGGAAAAATTTTATGTAATGTCAAAGTTAAGGAAATTTTCACCGAAGGAAATGGAAGAAAATTGAAATAAAAGCAAAATATACACTGTAAACAACCTATCTTTAGAGAGTTTTATTTCCAGGTAAAACCCTGTTAATTTAACAGTGATGGTTCAAAAGAGTAGTTTTGTCTTTCAGAAGTTAATTTCGATAGACTTGAGAGAGGTGCGATTAAGAGTAATACGAAAATTCCCGTGGATAGCGGATACTAGCGCGCGCTAAATGAACAGCGAATAACCATATGGAGCCACCTTAAGGCAGGTTTCTGCCAGTTAACCAGCAAACAGCTCACTGCCCAGAGTTGATTGACAACTCCACACAAACTAAGTGGAATTACACCATCAAATATATGCCATCCCTTTATTCTCCTAATAGCTCTTTCAACGTGTATTCTTACATTTGCAATTCTCATGGTTGCAAAACAGTCTTCCTTAGAAAATTGATCTGACTTACTTTGTCGCTTAGGAGGGATGAAAAGTTTTACCTTCTTGTATGCCAGTAAATCCTGTATATCAAATCCCCTATCTGCCATTATCAAATCATTCTCTTCTAACAAATCAATTAAGGAACTACTCTTTACAATCTCCTTATCAGAGATACTTCCTCCATAAAGGCTACTGACAAAGGTAATCCAGACATTAGGGGAAATTCCTACAAGGCCTTTGAATGTGTTGTGGGACTTGTATTCAGAGTACAATTCACTCTGCTTCTCCAGGTCTTGTGGTGTCTGACATTTTATCTCTGTGCAGTCTATTATGCACCTTATATTTTCAAATTCACCCTTGAAAACTTCAGGCAAATACTGCTTAATTTGTTCTCTGGAGGGCCATATGGGCAGGCTCCCCAAAATCAAATACAGGAAATTAGCCCATGTAATAATTATATCTGACACTACTTGTTCTGAAATATTAAATCTAAAAGCCAGATCTCGCTCAAATAGACCAAGTCTTAAGCGAGTTAAAAATAGCCAAAGTTCATCAATTGGCTGTAATTTCCTTCGACACCCAACATTGCTTCCGGGAAACTCCTTTTGTTTACCTCCCAGGTAGGGAAATTGATTTCCTACGTTGATCGAATCACTGTTGTCACGCACATAACTGTAATATGTTAAGTTTCTGGCACTAGGCTCTACATATTTCCAAAACTCAATTAAAGTTGGATAGTCAGGAAATCCAGTATAAAACTTGATATCTTCGCTACTACTTGAAAATCTTTCCAGACCAAACTTGTAAATTCTTTCCTTGCTTTTACTTTCTTGTAACTCATGAAGCAGTCTTTCATTTTCTTTCTTCATTGCCTCTATCTGCTCCTCAAGTGTCGGTGGACCAAAAACGACGGAATCTTTTTGTTCGTTTGAACGATCCCTAATTTCGTCCTGCTGCTCTTTATTCTGGTGGGCGTTCACTTCTGCTTTGGCGGACTCAGATACTGCCTCGCATCTCGCCTGCAACCTTTTCGCTCTACTAAGAGATTCTTCATGATCATCTACCTTTTTCCACGGGAAAACTGAGGGTATCGCTCCCGGTTTTAATGAACGTCTGTGTCCCGTCAGACTTGAAAATCAGTCGACAAGAAGTGCTCGGAACAGCAAAACTTATTTCCTACCGTGGCAAAGTAGGCATCTCCCCGTTTCATACGGATTTCCCACGTTTTCCTTCTCTGTTTATCTGAAGGAAACTCGTGGAATGATAAATGAGGTCGGTTGTTGCTTCGATTATTGCAGTTTGCTGCTGCACAGGACTTGTGTCCAACTTTTTTTCTTTTCTTCAACATTTGATCCGGATAGGTAGCTCTAAACTTACATACATTCCAATTTTTTCCTAATTCCTCCGATATTTCGTCCGCCATATTGGTAGCGGGAGGGCTATTAAGCCTCGCTTGCATGCAACTTCCGGTTTTTTCTGGAATCGGAGTATTAGAGTAATATGATTTTGTACTATCTTAATCTTCCAACTTTACATCAGGCAACTGATGACTGATGTAGGTAGCCCTGGGAGATTTGGAATCTCTCAAGTCAGGTGCTGTTTCTGGTTCTATGCTCTGACAAAAGTACACATGTTGTTACTGACAACAAACTCACCAGATCTTTCTGTCCTTTAAGAGACAAGGTGTGGATAGTTAATGCGGCTCCTCTAGTCCCAGAAGGAGCAGCACCTCTCACAACATCAGTCTTCGGTGAAAAGTCAGCATCCGCAAAAGCAAAACAGTGCAGTGAGCTGCTATTCTGTTGAGATAGAAGATATTCAGATAAAAGAGGAGCAAGCACTACCAGAACTTCCCTGTCATACAGGAATCAGCTTGATATCTGGTTTTTGCACCCTGTAAATGCACTATTGAACAAAACAAATGTGAAATAGCAATAGCCACAACTATGTTTCATTGACACAAAGTTCTAAGTATGCATAAAATCAGCAGCATGACTGCTAGATAAAATATGGCAGGTGTCATGTTTCAAGTACCTGCATGGACAACAAGAAGCTATTTCAAAAATGAAATGGTGTTTTGTTTCCAGAATGATTAGGGCCAGTCATAAAGACTTTTTATTTGAATTTTCTTTTGAGTTTGTGATCATTGCTAGAAGCGATATGGGAACAACATGCCTTCAGCAGTTTGTTTGTCTAGTTGCAACATGTTTATATGGCAAATGACGACCTTTACTCTGGTTAGATGCTACTGATCCTATGTAAATAGTTAGCACTGAAGCCAAAACAATATCATTTTGTTTATTAGGAAACAAAACAATACTTAGTGCAATGTCTAAATGCTAGGAAGTGGTCCTTGTTTACTATGAAAGAAGTACTAGTCTGTAGAAGAAACATATAAGCAGTACTCTTACTACACAAGATAACTGCAACAGATTTTGTGTTGACTATCACCAACTGAACAACTTTATGAATGACTCTTAAGCAAATCACAAAGACTACACACAACTTATGCCAAGTGCACATAGCAAAGGGGACCTTTACAGTAATAGTGCAATTTACTGAAGAAAACAGAATCAGAACTAGTTCTACTAATGAGCGTTTGGCTTGTAAAAGCACCAGGCACATTTGAGAGCCTAATGGGGATAAATCTGCCAGACCAGAGGTATTGAGTCTTATATTGGTAATAATGAAACATTGAATAATAATCACCAACAATTGGTTTTAGGCTTATGTTGTCACAACTTTACACAATTCAACAATTTTTTTTCAGGGATCAAACAACCAAATGCGTCACAACCAAATGCTTACCAACCCACAATGTCACCAAACAAGTTATTGCTTTTTTTTGTATCAAAAAGTTTAACTTAAAATCCAATATTCCGGTGCTAAAGCAATAGTCTGATGACTTAATTAAAAAAATGATCAAGGAACTCACGGCAGATAAAATGATTCGGATGGGTACTTGAGCTCTCCCTCTGTTTACCAGATGAATTGGTCGGAATTGCATAGCCCCACATGAAACCTCGCCAAAGTGTATGGTATTATCATCATCATCAAGAACAACCTGTTTAGTGAAGCAGTAAAATGATATGTTGCTCCTCACTGGCCAAAAGGAAGCCAGCAGTTATTTCTGGTTTAATCAAATGACTGAGTCTTGTTGAGTCCTAAATGCATTCTCTAAAATTAAGACATGTCAGATTCAACCTAATGACGTAGCTTTATGGAGACCTGCAATGCATCTAATTGGCTGCTATTCACCCAGGAACTATACAACCGAGCAACAACAAATAGTCTCTTTGCAGCTGGGGTCGTGCAAAAAAAATACTTTTTGCTATATATTTTTCTTAGATTATGGGCTATAACTTGAAGAATGCCAGAAATGGAAACAGCAGATTGAAAATAGCAAAATGGCCCAGTTTGAGGCCCCTAGCATTACAGAGTAAGCTTATACAACAGTTTGAGGTTTTGGAAAATGTGGAGGATATCTATGGAAAATGTTGCTGGAGAGCAAATTCTTGCTCTCAAACAACATTTTCCATACATATCTTATTTTTTTAAAATTCAAACCATCATATAATTTCATTATTTTAGGCCAGGGGCCTCAAACTTGGCCATTTCTATATTCTCGACATGCTTTTTCCATTTCTGACAATCTTTAAGTTACAGCCCATAATAGGCCCTTTTGCACTAAGCCATCACATGACCTACTTTTCATAAAATTATGGGCTATAACTTCAACATTTTGTATAGATGTCCTCTAAATTTTCCAAAAATTTGAACTGTTTTATAAACTCACTAGTTAACGCCTGGTATCTCAAACTTGGCTGTTTTGGTATTTTTTAATTTGCTCTTTCCATTTCTAGCATTCTTTAAGTTATAAAACCCACAATATACTTTTTTTAGGAAAACTTTGGTCACATGACCCCAGCTGCGAAGGGCCTATTTTTTGAAGAGTAGGAAACATGATGGTCTTAGTAGCTGCAAAGGGCCCATCACATACAGTGCACAGAGATCTCTGCTGAGCTTGGTCATCAATATATAACTTTTCAGATCCAACCTAACAGGACCTCTTATTGGGGGAATGGATTTACCACTGAGCAACTAATTCTAAGTTCACTTAATTACAACATTAATTTGTCCTAATAATGAAAAGAAATAAACAAGTCTTTAGAATCTAGTAAACAACAGTGAGTTATCCATATTCATTATATATATATATGTTATATTATTACAAACTGGATCATTGGATAATGCAATTTGAGAGTTTTCATTGGCTTAGCCATCATGGGCTATGAGCCATTACACCATGCTCTACCAATAATATAATGGCAAGCGTACGCATGATTTTTTGGGGGCGTTTTTATTTCCTTAGATCCTTAGTTTAGTTTGGGGCGTTTTTAATAAAACAATTATTCCACTCGTCCTTGTTGTGAGATGATTATAGCCAACTCGGCGCTATGCGCCTCGTTGGCTATCTACCATCTCCTATCCAACGCGCGCTTGTGGAATAATTATTGTTAAATGTTCTTCTGAATTATTACTTTTAAAGCTCAGTTTAACCATGCATCATACCAATACTATAACAAACTATTACAAATAATTCTATCTGCACACCTCTACTTTAGGTTCTTCTGCTACAATGTCTAAAGTTAATACTGGTCCCAAACTATGCGTCATTAGCTGCACTTCGCAAACCACTGGGACTGAATAGACCTGTAGCTGTGCAGTGAATGTACCAGCTTCATTAGGCTCAATGCTTATCTGCAAAAATTATAACATGCAAAAAATGAAAAGAATTAATCACCAAAAGACATGTTTCTTAATTACAAGAATATGAAAATGAATATACACGTATGCTATCTCTTGCACTTAATGTTACAAGTAACCCACACTAGCCATTTACAAAGTTACACTCAATCAGACAGCAATACATGAAATACTGATCATGCATAAGCTGATTAGGCATGAGGCATTATAATTCTGCTACAAAAATGCATTTTGCCAGTGCATTTTATTTGTTTAAGAGTTTGATCACAACAAGCGAGAACAGTGAAACAAATAATTTATCTGTCAAATTGCTTGGTGGTACAACATCATAAAATCTTGGATCTCTTTCTGTTACTAACCTTGATGTTTTCTGTAGTATGTGGTGCTATGATCACTTTTGGTTGATGAGAGAATGCACTTGCACTACTGGGAACCTGAAAGTCGACAAAGAAAGAATCTTCAATATTGTGCTCTTCTTAATTAATTCAAAATGAGGGCTGAAAGTATAGCATGATTCATCATATCCTGGATCAAGTGGTCGACTTGTGTTCTTACTTGTTGGTATTGGCCTGGCTAAGCTAGGAAACGTTGTTGCGGAGGTAAACGATTCCCAGTTTAGCCGCAAGGGAAACATATGTTGCGGATACAAATTTTGCTGCTTGGAAACAAGAAATGTTTTTGCCTCAAGTCAAAAACATTTTTGCTTCCCATACACAAATTTTGGGTCCAATACCATGAAAATGATGTTAGCTAGTTCCAGTACTGCTGGAGCAAGCATACAACAATGGCGGATGGTGAAGCCAAAGCAGAAGAGATACAAGCAGGTCACAGAAACGGGAAGGGAAGGAAGGAAAGGAATTGGAGGGTTGAGGAGATAGAGTTACTCATTACGTAGTATGAGGGCAGAGCATGTTTGTGGAATGTAGCTCATGAAGCTGAAACTAAATGAATAGGCTGGGACAAAAAGGGAAGTGACATACTGTCAAATTGATGCAGAGATTTCAGAGAAATATGATATCACAAGGGACATACATTACTTGTCCAATACTCTGACAAATTTATCAAGCCAGCTGGGAGCTGGTATTACAAACTCACAATGTGACCAGCTCCCAGATGGCTTGATAGCTCAGTTGGTAGAGCACTGCACCAGTATCAAAGAGGTCATGAGTTTGAATCCTGTTCAGGCCTGAATTTTCTTCAGGCTTTAATTTGACAACTGCTTAGGTTGTGTTTGTAACTGTGATGATCAATCATGTCTTCATATTTTTCTCTCCAGTTCAAATATATGATCTTTCATATAATTTTTTTCATTTGCAAGCTACACTACTATCCTCCAAAATGATCTCTTACCTGAACACCATTAATAGTACATAATATTGAGTGTATTTCACAATGCATAAATCGACTGCTACTGTTATGTAATGGAATGACAGTCTCTGTTAAAACCCCCACACAGCAAAATGGAGGGAGCTTTATCTCTCCAGGTATAATCACTTGTGTTGGTGATGGCAATGCCGCTTCCTGGGAAAAATCAGGTCTAACTTGCAGAAGTCCATTTCTTATCTGTTGCGATGGATGTTGATGGAAAGGCATAGACTCAGGAGCTCTTGGCTGGGTAAAGGTAGCTGGAAATCCTGACATACTTGAGCCATTGGTTTGAAGATGCACAGGGAGGTTGTTCTGAGGAATATTGACATTAAGAGACTGAACATAGGTTGGTGTTAAACTTGATGGTTTTGGTCCCATTGATGCTGAAACAGTCTGAACAAATGGGACATGACCATGGAATGTATTCATTGTGCCATGCCCTTGAGCTGGATACATGGCTGAGCCCAGAGGAACCATCCTTGAACCGTATGCCGTGGGTGCTGTATATGCTAATGTGCCATGTGTCTGAACATTTAAACCATGCCCATTTAGAATAGGCCCAACCATACCAGGTACCCCAGAGGAGCCGTCGGGTGGATACAATTGTGATACAGTGCCTGAATTGCCAAGTGGCACAATACCTGGTGGATAATGTTGGTTCACCAAGTGTGTTGTTTGTTGTTCATGCATTAAATTCCCTGTTTGAACAGCTACCCTTAAATCACCTGCCGGAACTGTATGGCCCATATGCCCTTGTACTGTAATAGTGCTGCCTGGTTGGCTTATGTTGTCTCTGGCATGATCAGCCATGTGGAACTCCTTCTGCTTGTGTTGATGGCTGGGAGTAGCTTCCGGCCATGAATGCCTGTTGATTGCTTCATCTTTTGACAGTGCAGTGGTCATGCTTCCAACTGCACTGTCAGATGTGTCAAGTCTTTGTGTACGTGGAGAAAAATCAGATTGCACAGAGATCATTTCTTGGGTTAGAGTATGAAATTGTCCCATAGACATGGAAGGATGTGGGGAATTTTCATCATAAGCAACAAATGGGTCTATGTTCTGAGGAAGTGAACGATTTAGTCTTTGTTCAATCTCATGCGTCCTGTTCTTTCTGGGATCAATTACAGGAACAGTTTGTTGTTGTTCAGCCTCCTCCTTAGCTTTGCATACTGTGTATGTTTCTCCAAACTGGGGAATTACATGTTTAAAAAGCCCAGTTTCAGAAGAAGCCATTGATTCTTGCTCTAAGGGAAAATCTTTACAATCAAGTTCTTTACTCCAAGTAGGAATCAGGTCCTTCAAGGAGACCATTGATGGTGAATCATGTGATGTAAAAACACTATCTTCCATTGTATAGCTTGAAAGTTTTTCAGGAGAGCTCTGACGGTTATTTTGTTCAATCCCTTGAATACGTCTTGGTGATGAGTACACCATTTTTTCTGGCGACGGCTTTGTCTGTGGACTACTGGATGCCAAAGGATTAAAGTCAGATGTCCTAGCATTAGGGGATGTTGCTTTCACTTCAGAGGATGGTAACTGTTTCTTTTTCAACTTGACTTTTGCTTTTTGCTTTTCTACTGCCGTCAGTTTCTTTCTTATTTCTTCTGGATCTTCATTGATGGCCTTGGCAATAAACTGTGTCATCCTTTCTAATGGCAAAGCAGAAGTGGCATCTCCAAGAGATGACCTCCTTGGAGAATGCATTCTACTGGGATGCATGTAATGCCCTTCAAGTTCCTGATCAGTTTTGAATTCTAATCCTGATGACACATCAAGGGGCTTTCTTGTAGTATTTTGACGTTCCTGTTTCTCCTTCCTGTGAGACTGTTTTCTTTCTTTAGGTTTAGAACCCTTTCCACCATTAACAGTCCTACTGGGCTGTGCACTTTGGCTGTTGGTTTTCTTTATGACACTCGTAATGCTTCCTTTACTGCTACTACTCTGTGAGCTGGTTTGGCTAGTAGTTCTACTTCTGCTTTTCAAAGAGGCATCTGTTTTAAACTGTTCATCAAGTTTCAACTTCTCCATTTCAAAGGATGACATGTCTGGGGGAACTGTGCCAGATGCATGAGTTGTCGATGCTTTAATACTCCTTGATTCTCCTGATCGTTCCATTCTTTTTGACTGTTCTTGTGTCTGTGATTTTTGAGCAACCTCATCAGGGCTCTTGGATTGCTGTTGTATTACATCTTTAAAACCTCCATCTGCAGATGTCCTACTTAAAATGACATCAGGTGAATTTTCTTGCATAAATGGATCCAATGGTGTAGTTGGATTACTGATCATTCTCACCGGAGCTTGTGGGGAAGGTGTCAGTATAGGTTTGTCATCTCCAAAATGAGGCTACGACAAAATAAGAACAAAAATGTGATTAAATGCGGTGACTGCATGTATTCAGAATGATCACATTTGGCTGCCACTGACACATGTAATAAACACTGGAACCAGTGTCAATACCAGGAATGCATGACTAATAAAACGCAAGTGGTCAGGGCTGCTCAAGAATATTCTAGGTTTTGGTGGCTTAGTACACAGCTACTACCAAACAAAGACTGGTACCCCAAGCAGAATTTATTTTACAACAAAGGACTGCTACCTTAACACAAAACCCCCCAACCATATTCAGCCCCATTTTCTTCAATAAGGGTAAAACAAACACAAGTCAACCTTGGTCCTTGTTTGACAAACTTATTGTTTATCCCTCTGCGACAAATTTCCCTACATGACAGGTGTTTAAAAATCAGCAATCTATCAATTAATCTGCAGAAAATTTAGCTGACCTACCCTAGGTCTTTCAGGACTGGTTCTTGACAAAGAACCAAGCTCTCCTGATCCTGCTGCCAGAAATACACCAAATGATATGCGCACCTCACCAATATCATTAGGATCATTGACACCAACCACCTTGAGGAGAGATGGCCTGGTAATAAACTGACTGTCTGGAATTGTCCAGTCGTGTAGCTTGGTGTTGTCATTAATTTGAACCTGAGACTTGAACAATTAATGAACAAACAATTAAAACTTTTAGCCAGTTTTATGTTTTGTAGATATAAAAAACAACAATTCAGTGCTACTGAGTACTCAATTCTGGCCTTTTACAGGGGTTTCATTACCATTTTAGCCAAAAAAAACCTTTGTGAGCTGAACTTCTTTATATAAAAAACCATTCCTCAAGTTAGTTTAATTTTGCAGGCAAAATCATCCTCACAAAGGGTCAATATTCCCAGTGCCTAGCCCTTTATGAAACGCCTACTTTAACATACATTATAACATAGATAGGACCCTGCGCGTACTCTGATTGGTCAAAAACCCATGTTTTATCAGAGTATAAAACATAGAACGTGTGTGTTTTACTCGCCTGCGGCTCGTTTTTTTCTACATTTCCCTCGAGTTCTCAAATGTCCGTCGTGTTTTATCACAGTGTAATACACGGCTTAGGCTTCTTTATTTGTTAAATAAACAATTATTGGACGAGGTTTTTGTGATATCCAGAATAATCAAGGTAGAGGTAGGGGTTATCAGCCAAAGCCGAAGGCTGAGGCTGATATCACAAAAACCAAATCTAATAATTGTTTTATTATACATTGAACGAATGCAAAAATTTGAAAGTCATGTTTCTACTTCTTCACTGACAGTAACAAACACGAATAGCGCGAAGTTGACATGATTACCCTTGGAAATCATGCACTGCGGTCATACATGACATGATAACCGTGACCTTGACATGATTACCCGTGACCTTGACATGACTATTCTAAATCTGCAGTTTGAACGTGAAGGACGCTGATTTCGAAAATTCACTGTACGCCTTTAGCCAGTCAGAAAAGGGTTAGAGGGTTTAGTGTATAATAATGCAATTAAATACACGGTGCAGGAGTAACAAATAGTTATACAGTAGAAACCTACAGTGTATCACTCCTACAAATAGGTCTCTTCTCCTTTAGCCTGACTCCATACAATGACTTTTATCATTTTCCCAAACCAAGGAGACCCATGTAGCTGACAAGAACATAAAGCTATACAGAAAGACTATCACATACTGGAATCTCCAGTTCATGTTCCCTGTTGAAACTCTCTTCATCAGCTGCAATAATAGCTGCTGCATCTCCTACACAACAAGTAAAATAAAAACTTCACAAACGCAAAGAATGTCATTTATTTCTGCAACTAGAAACATTAAACAGTTTGCAACTGCATTTTCAATCATTACTGACTCTGGACTGAGACTGACCTAAACAAAGTTAACATGCAGCAACAATATACACAGAGGTGTTGTATAAAACACAAGGAGTTAATTGCAATGACACCTATTGTTGTGCACTTGCAAATTAACTTTGTAGATAATAAACTGAAAGGCTCATAGACCCCATCTGCGGCCCAAGCAGAACCTGCTGAGTAATTTTGTTTTACACGACCTAGTCCTGACAGACTGGTTTCACTTTCCATATTCTGCGGTTACTGCAATCATTCGATTTAGCACTAATTTCATTTTGGTAGCTGTTAAAAGGATGGTCATTAGAGAGGGGATGCTCATTTCTATTTAAACATATAAAGCTGAACGTGTATAATGCTTTTATGAAAAACAACAGATACAATGTACTAGCTCTTACTCAAGAACTGTACCATAGGAGCTCTGATAGTCATAATGTTCAATGTAACACTGAGATTAGAAAGAAGACTTGTTAATTCATTCTTCTAATCAGTCTATTCTATGCCAATGTGCTGATGTCACTTTGACTCTGCGGGTGCTTAGCAGTCATTACAGTTAGTATTCTGTTAGTACCTTGAGTCTCAAATCCATAGTCAGATCGCATCCAAGAAACAGTACTTCTATCGCCACAGAGAGGATTTTCTTGAAATACAGCAGAATTCCCAAAAGGCCAAGGCTGTTGACCCTCAGAGTCTATTTGAAAAAAAAAGCTTTGGTCATGAGGATGGTTGCTACAGACATCACTTTTCAAAATTCCCTGACTACACAATTTCTTCCCAATTTTATAGTGAACTTTTGTTGTGGTGGTCACAGTTTCATGGAATGTTTGCTTCAAAAAGCAATTGGCAATTGGCATTTGAAATACAAAGAAATACGAAGAGATAAAAAGCCCATATATTTTACAAATTATTATGAATCTGGAATAATTATTGTCTACATAAGTGATCTTTTACTTAATCTAAGCAGTAACAACTCTTTCAGCTATTTTTCAAACAAAATCAGTAAAATCAACATTATTCAATGGGCAGGCCATCAACCTTCTATACCTGACTTTTAAAAAGGAAGTTATACATCCCGCCCTTACCCTCTCCTTCATTTCTGATTCACAACAACATCTTTGATGTGAAGAAAAAGAAATCGAAAGATTGTTATTCACTACCTGTCATGGAAAAAGCACATCCTCCTTATATTATTCAGAAATGGAAAAGTGATTTTAAACTTTCCGATGATCATTTGAGAGAATTCTTTTCAGTTTCCTCATTCTGTTACGCTAGAATCTTATGTTAAGGCTTTCCAGTATAATTATAAAGTGCTTAATAACAATAGACTCCACACTAATAAAATTATTCAAAATCGGTTACATAACAGACAATGCATGCCTTTTTGTGAGACTGAACCAGAGACTTTGTACGTTATTAAATTTTCCAATGTCCTTACTCAGGGCAATTCTGGGACAATTTTGAATCTTACTGAGGCTTTTTTATCAAATCAACATGTTCGTCTTTCTTTACAAAATGTTATATTTGGTATAATATCTAAGCAATGCCCTTCAATTAAAATACCAAATTACTAATTATTATTGTTGAAAAGCTGTTTTTGTGGGATAGCAGAAGAAACCACATACAGTAGATCCTAAAATTCAAGGTTATCAGAACAAAATAGCTACAAAACATGAAACTGAACGTAAAATAAATAAGAACGATTATTTAAAAAAGAAATGCATATTCAGCCCTGGTCAGAAATCAAATCAATAAGTAAATAGTCAGATTGTACATGTATATATAAGTAACCAAACAAGTAATTTAGTTTGATTCCTTTTTTGTAATCATGAAGTTATTCACTTATTTATTCATTTTGTGTGTCTCCTTTGTTCTTGTTGTCCTTTTTCTTCGGTATTTTTTTTTTTCACTTGTCATGTAACCTAAGCTACTGATGTAAACTTAAAAGCCATATATTAAAAATTCCCTAACTTTTCCCTGACGTTGAACAAGTTTTTCCCCCTGACCATTTCCTGACCTGTGGCAACCCTGCCGAGAGCACTCTATTTCTCCTGAATTGAATGCCACAGCATTTCATCACATTCCCCAATACACTCTGCCAAAGTTTCATTATCTTTTTGCCCTACTCTGTTAAGACAAACCTTCCATGACAAATGGATTTTGTCCAAGTACAGAGTCTTGCGTGTCGTCTGCACCCACAGGCCATGGAAACGAGGGCGATCTATCCACATCCCATGGCGAGGCTGCTTGTGTGGTGAATTCTTCTGCAACTCCACCAGGGGTCAAGGTTTTGTCAAGTGGCAAATCAGCAACATTCTGGCCACTTCTTAACTCTGTTAGCACTTGGGAATCTCCTTTCATGTTTAAACAAAATCAAAGTGCTCTGTGAGCAAACTCGTGAAGCGAACAAACGAATTCAAATATTTTTTTTGGATTATGTTTAATATTATTTGGTTTTGGGAATATTGTGGCTGATTTTCATATTTAGAGTACGAGGAAATTAACCAACGGAAAATCCTCGTATAGACTCGAGCCCGCTGAGTTGTCCGAGGTTTTATAGTTGATACTAATAAGAATGTTTATTTTTTTTTCGCTTTCTGCACCTGATGTTGACATAGCTCAGTGGTACTGCGTACCTCTGCCGTTCAAGTGTACCGCGATTGACTCCGGGTGTAGGCTGAATTTTTTTCTTTTTTTCTTTATTTTTAGAGATACAGAAACTAATTGCTCTGTGTTTATATCATTTCGCTCGTTATATGCCCATTTACCATACCATAAAACCGTACTTCTTCCGCTTTTTTGTAAAATCCACACGAATTTGGCATCCAGTGAGAACTTGTGCTGCTCATCGATTTTACGATTCTCGATGTTCTCATTTTCGGTAGACGAGCCTTCTTTAACTTATATCTTTTAATTTAGACCTTTAAAACAGCTTATTTTAAAACTCTTTCTAGTCCGACCCTGTAAATTTCAGATACTGAAGTCTGATGACTTAAATCGTGACAGAAAATTTGCGTTACATCCGCTTTTCACCAAATTTGGACAGTGAAATGACCTAATAATTATCCAATCACAGGCCAATTTTCAGCTCTTTTCGTGCTATCCCCCCCTCGGGAGAAGTTTGCCAATCTGACAAATTAGTATGCATTTGGCCGTAATGGCGGACATTGCGAAGAAATGTTTAATTTGGCCAAGAATTGGGCCAAATCTTTCGGAAATGGAATTCAGGACATTTGTAAGGCTAGTGTAAGTATTTTTGGAACCATTCGCTGGCTGGTAAGGCTGAAATTATCCAGAAACAAGAGTTTGTTTGCGTACGTGCAGCGGCCCACGTTGAATAAATTATCGGCTTGTTTTCGCCTTGTCATGCCTGTCTGCTTTGTTTTTCGTTTCGCTCTCTTATGTAGCACTCAGAAGTAGTTTTTTCGTCTAAATTACTTTAGAAAAGTTCGAAAAAGATTTTTCCATTCAAGTTTCAGCTGTTAAACGATATTTGTGGATTTTGTGGACCAAAACGGCTTTCGTGTGTTCGCCCGTGTTTTTTGGTTGCTACGGGTTACCGCCCTAATCAAGTTTACTCAAACACTTGAGCGAGATACAAAAGATAAAATTCTAATTCCGTCTGGTTTTGTTCGATTTTGCTGAAATTTTAACATGATGAAGCTGGATTGATAAGGAATAGATTTTACTTCTGCCGATGTGTGGTATTTGTCAATGCGAAAGTGATATTTTGCTTCGAAGCCAGAGTTCGAATGGAATTTTGCGTAACGCGTGGGTTTCGATGTGACATTGTAATCCGAGATTTATTTTTATCTCAAAGAACAAAATAGCTGAGAAAGGTCATATTCTTGACCTTTCAAACGAATATAAATTTACACATGTCCCGCAATGACTTTTTAGTGAAAAAACATGATTTTTGACGAAACGGTGAATCTCGAATTTTTTTCGCGGCAAAAATCGAACAAGAAAGTGTTATTTAATTAAAGATAGACAGCAATTTAAAAGTAAGCTGCGAGCGTACCTCATTTGCATAAAGTTTACAGCCCATCGATCGAGCGACACATTTGTCCACAACTCACGATAACTCGTGCTGCGCATGCGCTTCACGAGTTAAAAAATGGCAATAGTTGGAAGACAATGTGATTGCAGATCCATCAATGTCCACAATAAAGAAGACAACCTAAGAAAATATGTTAACAGGCACTAAAGTGGTTTTCGTTTGAGTATCATTAAAGTGCAACTAACCCCCAAATTGTTTAATGAAATCTACTAGTTTTCCCAATTCCTTCAGCGAAAAAAAAATCTCTATTGATAAAATCGCCGGGATTCTACAGACATTTAAAGTTGTAATTTCTGCACCCATGACACAGCATAGTGGGATCTGGGTCAGGCTTATTGTGACGTCGTCGAAGGACAAGGCTCAAAACAGTCGAGACGTTTGACTGGGTTTCGAGTGCTGTGAAAGCATATTTGGGGTAGTTGAGCTTGAAATTTTATCAAAAATGGACAAGACTTTTAAACAAAAGAACTGTGTCATCTAGCAAAACAATTCAGAGTCTACATTGTAGCTATGATAAGAAGGGCTACGATGTATACATGTACATATAATTATTTCTCTTATTTCGAAGTGCGGGTTGCCAGTTGAGCCTGCTACACTGCAAGTCATGAACAACACTTTGCCGGCCCATTGGGCTAATCTACTTATCTACATACACTTCTTTAAGAAGTCTTACCAAACCCTTGATAGTTCATAATGACAAGAACATATTTTTCCACTAATTATTCAAAAACACAGAAAAATCTGTCTTTTTGCTTCATTTGTGCCAACTTACCATATGTATCCAAAGTCAATTAGTGTGTACAAACAAGAGCATTGCAAGTTACACAAATTTGCATTTTTCGTACTAGTAATTAAAAATCCTTCAACAAGATCTTGATAAAAGGTTCAGTATGGTATCATTAAAATGAAGACATTTTAAAAGTCTTTTATACGTACGCTAATAACTTGAGTGTTGCGTTTCAGTCAAAAACAAGCTCATTAATATTCTCCTCCCAGGTCTCCTTTAGCTTTCTTTCAGCACTACAATCTTCAGTAAAGTCAAATCTAAATGGTTTCTTTTGCTTTCCTTTTATATACTTATCAATGTTTTATTTGTTTTAAGTTTGTAATTGAGATATATTTTGTTGCTCAAAGAACAAAACAATTGTATATGCAGATCAGAAACTCAAGCGCCAATTGTCAACCTCATGCATGTGGTTGTATATGAAATCCAAAAATACATAGCTAGTTCTGTAGTTCAAAGCCTCACTAATCTCCATCTCCTTGTTGTAGGACGTATGTACATTGATTATTCGCATAGAAAGCTCTCTATTTCGAGGACAGAGAAAACTTGATGCATATAATTTGCTGTATAATTTTCTGACCTACATGTACAGTAGTTTGCATTATTTTGGTCTGGGACAGCTGGGGCTTGTTTGAACTGAATAGTTAGATGGCTCCAAGCTTATCTCAACCATTTGTGTCTTATCAACTAATATTGAGCTTCGCACTAGGGAAGAATGTACAGGCCATGAAAATCCTAGGTTTTTAAAGTAGCGGCAAACCCAAGATCGAAGAACTGCTCAATATCACAAGTCATTGGGATACAGGTATTGAATGAAGAGGATTGCTCTCTCCTGAGCATGCTGTACGGCGAATCCCTCCAAAAACACATCTTCCTTGCATGCCGCAACGATTTTGAATTACGTTATCGCATGTTCGCATACATTCTTCTTTGAAGAAAAACATTGTCAGTCCTTCGATGACGTCACAGGCCAACTTGTTCCATTCCTCGATATTGCTTGGTCATAGCTGCAGAAAAGGCTAATTTTACAGACTTTGAAAATTCGTAGAAAATTAACCAAAATAGCCACAACGATAATTTTTTTGCAGTGGTGATCAGAAAAATAAGGAGATTTGTATACGCAAAAAAACATTTGCGGGTTAGTTGCACTCCAAACCAAATACATACCAAATACACTACTCGGCCAATCTCAAACCGTAGTAAGACCAAAACCAAAGTTATTGCCTGATTACTTTTGACTGAAAACCACTCTATATGCAGATTGTTACATGTAGCTTTAGGATCAGTGCAGAGAAGAGATAGGAGCGCATTTTGGAAGAGGGTTGCTGAATCAAATAACACACTGCAATCAAACTAACCAAGAGGAGAAAGCTACAATCACCTTCTTTCCAAGTTGGAAGACCTGAAGCCAGCATCGTAGACTGATCCCCGTCACTTGATTGTTCTGCTTTAACAGAGCCTCGCTGAAATTTTCAACAGTTTGTAATATTTCACAAACATAATTACAAAAAGTATTGAAGTCTAAGAAATCAGAATAACATTACCTACCTGATTATTCTCAACTACCTTTCCCATAACTGTGGATGGTCGTTGATGTCCTTGGAACACAACTCCTGGTGTAGACCTCATGGCTGCTTCTTCTTCATCTCGCGGCGTTGACTAAATTTAACAAAGCAAACAGTTCTAACTCTACAAAATCGCAGTGGCACATGAATGGCTTAGGGCTGCAGAAGTAGCAGTGGCCAGGTGGGCCCAAGCTCCTGCACCTCACATGGTGAAGTGCAGACATCGTTACTAGGAATTTGTCCAGTGTCAAGGTTACATGTGGTAAAGAAGACATAGCTCCATTACTGACAGTTTCTCTTGGCAATGGATGCAATGATCTTATAATGAATTACACAACAGATGTTGAATAATCTCAGGAATTCAAACGTGGAACAAAATAGTACCTTCCATAATTGCGAACTGTCCATGGTTGAATTCCCATCCATAAATGCACTGTTGCTGAACTTGACTGAACAGTCAGAACTGCGATTTGATGAGGGAGCAGATAAGGCTGATTGTTCAACATGCCAGCTCCCCAGTCTCTGATGTGAAGGTTGAGCATGATTGGCTGTAACATCCATTTCATTTGGAATCAATGTCTGTATAAGAAAAGAAAACTGTACACTTAACAATTATTCACAAGCGCACATTTGATATGAGATGATAGATAGCCAACAAGGTGCGTAGCACCAAGTTGGCTACAATCCTGTCATATTCATATTCATATTCAAGTGTGAGTGCAATACTTGTTTTATTAAAATACCCCACCCCCCCTCCCCAAAAAAACTACAAACAAATCCCCAAAACTTATACACAAGCTTACAAAATTTGTAGACTATGGTATAATGGCTCGTATACCATGATGGCTAAGCCAATGAAAACTCTTGAATTGCATTATCCAGTGATTCAGTTTTTAATAATAACGAATATCACTGGTTAAGTATCCTCTCCACAATCTATAAACAATTACGACCGTGTCTAAATGTACAATCAGACTCAATTCGCGCCAAGGTCTTTGTTTAACTTATGCAAATTATTGACGCTGGACTCTAAGCTACTCTCGTAATCGCATTTTTAATTTAGTTTCCCTTGACAATGGCGCCAAGATGTTGCCGAAACGTCGGACTTTTCTATCGTTAGTTTTCGCTTGTATATGCAGTGTGATAATTAGCATGGTTAACTAGTGGGGATGTGATGGCCTAATGATTGCCACACTGGACACTTTGATTCTGCAGATAAGTGGTACCTCTTGTTCTTTGGCAACACTGTAATGTCATCTATCTCCTCTAAGGAGTCGAGTATAAATAGGGATTAGCAAATTGCCACAGCAACCTCAGGATATGATGGACCACAGTGTGTGTAGCATCCCATGCTGGGTCAGCAGCAATGCTTTCTAAATGATCTGTTTCCTTCAATCCTATGGAAACTGGAGGTTACTGTTGACGTGATAAACCTCTACTGCTTG
The DNA here is from genome assembly GCA_964020085.1 of Micromussa lordhowensis. Lineage (NCBI taxonomy): Eukaryota > Metazoa > Cnidaria > Anthozoa > Scleractinia > Lobophylliidae > Micromussa > Micromussa lordhowensis. The sequence goes on from OZ026606.1 coordinate 13,962,985, forward strand.
CTCATGCAAAACCATTGTCCCGTGGCTACTAAGTACTCAGTTCATGACGGTGAATCTGGTGATCAGATTTACCAGCCACAGCTGAATCATGAATTATATACCTTTTCAAATCCTGAAGAGAAACTGAGCACAGTTTTCACAGCTGGCCAAATTTGTGGTCCATGAGACACAGTTTCTGACCTAACAGCTTAATAACAGCAGACAAATGTAAAAATAGAGAGTAGTTGACATATTGAACTTACCATATCAGCTACAGTTGTGTCACTGGCAGGGGGATCAAAGTTCAGTGATTCAGCTTCTGTAAGAGGGATACCAGGTCTATTTCCCAGCATCTAGCAAGTAAATAACATGGAACTCATTTCTGTGGAGGCTGCAGGCCTAACAGTTAGTGTGCTGGACTCTGAATCAAGCAGTCCAAGTTTGAGCCCTGACTCACTGACCAGGGGTTACGCATTGCTTTACATTGGGCAAGACACTTTACTCTCACAGTGCCTCTCTCCACCCAGGTGTAAAATGGGTAGTAGTGAATTTAATGCTGGGGGTAGCTGTGATGGTCTAGTATCACATCCAGTGGGAAGTATAAATACTTATAGTCACTTAATGCTACAGCGACTGGGACAAGCTCTAGCTGTATGGGCGACTGGCCTGATGCAGATTTTGCCTTGCTATCATTTCAAAACCACCTTTGAGACACGAGGAATAAGTCTTCAGGACATTCCAAGACTAACCTGAAAAGCACTATCGTCAGCCCAAACAGGGAAAGGTGTAGAAGGATTGCGTCCCATTAGGTAGCAGGACTCAAGAGGTGATGTTTCATTGTGAACACCTGTGTTGTTATATTCTTGTCCAGCCTGTAGAAAAGTTCACAGCAATTAACATTGCTTCAACATGACTTTTCTTTTACAAACCAAATTTTCCAAACCAAATCTTCTACAAATTAAAGGCACTACTGAGGTAAGAAAACAATGATCGCCAACATATTTACCTCTCTAACCATGGGAGTGGATGAGGCTTGGAAATGCAAAGGGTGCGACATACTTATTGAGTCCCTAGGGTCATTCAGCGCCTGTGGAGGACTAGGTACCAAGACAGGTGACCTGTCTGCAGCAGAATCACCCACAGGACAGCCCCGCCCTGCTGCCAACCCACCACTGACCGGTACAGCTGAACTTCCCAGGGCATCACCTCCAGTGGATGGGTTGATGAATCCAAATGACGTAATAGTTGGAGGGAATGTCGAGGATGGCAATGCATTAGCACTGGAAGAGGCATATGCAGCTCCTGTCAAATAGCACACTCAGGTTACCAAACAGGAAGTCATAACAACTGACATCAATATCATCATCTGGGTCACCTAATGGAATAGGCCATATTATTTTGTATTCTTGGTATTGGACTGGAATTAGCTTAGGCTAAATGCAGGGAGTTTTTCAAGATGCAAATAACATTGACCTCTTTTTAACGATATTGCCCAGCATGAGCCTTCCTTGCAAGCTAGTTCCAGTCAGTCCAATACTGAAGAAATAAATTCTACCTATTACTGCAGGTGACCCAGACTACTTTTATTTAGTAAACAGTTTGAACCTAGGAATCACAGTTTTTTTCCTAATTTCAGTAGTTCATATTACATGACCATCCCAGTGAGTATAGTTTTAAAAAGAGCTGCTGTTGACATGACTGGGATTCCAATAACCTGTTTTGAGTGGTAGGCATATTCAGAGTCAATTCAGGGTTGTTCCTTGCCTCTGAAGATGACTTCCACTTTGGTTGTCAAACACATCAATCACCAACAACTGTTCTTTTAAGAGGTAGATATATACCCTCGATGGGACAATGATATTATATGAACCTAGGTATTTACACAATAGTTACAACATTATCCTTTCTTAGTTAAGATACTGTTTTGTACATAATCTGTTCAGCAGGAAGTGTTATTAAGTGGTGTTCACAACCAGTCAAAAAGATGGAACTCTTAAAGTGCTTTATAGTTCTAAGATGAGCCAAAAACCATCTCAGCACCCAATTAGTCGTTCACGTTCTATGAAGCTTGTAATGCGAATTACTCCCACCTGCTGGGCCTCCATCATCTGCGTCACTGTTGTTACCACTGCTGCCATCCCCACCTCCTCCTCCATCTCCCAGTATGTCAGGGAGAACATCGACACCCTCAGCTGATTGACGCAGTTCTATTAACAAACAATAAAATTTATGTTTCCATGGCTAGTCTGACATGCATGTTTCATCCCTGCCAAGACACTCAGAGGCCTTTTAAGCAAAGCTAACTTGTTGAACGTCATGTTGAAGTCCCACCAGTTGCATTCTGGAGTTTTATTCCCAGTTACATAACATACCATTCAATGCATTTTCATATTAATTTTTTACAAAATTTGGTCCAATAATTTGAACTAAAAGATAATTCAAAAACATTCAGGGAAATAATTTATGCAAATATAGAAATTTGTTTTCTTCATTTCGAGAGGAATCCATGTTGCAAAGAAAAGACGAGCCACTCTTTACGCATTGCAAACAAATTTTTTACAGCATTCTAGATACTGTGTGCACCAAATCTGACCTATCCCCTGGGTTTCCAGCCTGGAGCTCGCATCCAAAGGAAGACCACCTTGAGTTGGCAAATCCTCAACATCTGAGTTGGCACCTTCAAGGCCAGGGCGTCCTGAGCTACCATTACTGCCATCCCCTGCATCATGCAGCAAAGGCAGTGTGTTGTCGTCATTGTCCTCATGGCCATCACTTTCAGATCTGGAATCCATTCCACTCCCAAGCCCTCTGCTACTACAATGAAACACAATGATCACAATCACTGCTGGTGCATCTGTTGCCTGCTAATTACATGAGCAAACTAAAACTTGCCTCTTGACTGGATCTAAACATAAAAGTTAGCAAACAATTTTGTATGCAGAAGGATTTCAAGAGAATTTTGTATAATAGCCTTTATAGAGCATTTTAATGAATTTGTAATCACATACTACATGTAAGTACTGTGAAATCCACAGCCCATTAATCACCTGCTAAAACTCTGGCTAAACATACTGTCAGGAAAACTCTGCGACTGGATAAAGCTGATACTAGATGTCAAAGACACTCTATCAATCAACTCCCCGCCATCTCCACTGCCAGATCTCCTTTGTAACATCATGTCGAGCTCCCCTGTAAACAAAAATTCAGCGATCACCATAAATAGGTAAAGAGGAAAAGTTTGCTGTTTTATTTCAATAACAGTAACAAATCAATCTAAAGCAAATTCAATTGGGGCCCACCAACCATTATATTTTAGGCACATTTTGCACAATAACAGAGCTCGGAAAAAAAGACTTGAAATCCATCTTGCCCTTTGGACAAGTAGCTCTCGAATTCTGCTTGCACTAGGCAAGTCTTAGTTTACTTGTTTTTTCTTAGTTGGCAGATGACCTGCTGGGGCCCTTCGGAATGAAAAGTTCCTTGCCTACAGGAAAATCTACTTGTCCTGGATGACCGGATGGCACTTTTCTTGAGCCCTGAATTATCTAAAACGTTGGTCATGCCAACATAAAAGATAATGTCGTCTGTAAAGTGAAGTACAAGCCTTGTATAGAATATGTGTTACCTCAACCATAACAGTTATGGTGTGAGTATGCTAATGGAGAACCTTTGCAGAACTGTACTGAAAGATTCACTGGCATCATTATTAACTTCTCTGTTGTGAGAACTGAAAAAGGTATCAGGATCCTGACCTAAATGTGTACAGGCACATAAGCGAGCTTTTTGCATCATCGAGAGGGGAAATTTTTACCATGGAGTAGCCAAGTATTTTTCTCCAAGTTTTTCACTCAAATTTCTGAGGATTTTTATGCATATCTCAAGCTCCATTGAGTCGATCACTCTGATCTGGGTACCATTCCCGCATAATTTGAGTGTACATGTAGATGACGCCAATTTTGGTCAAAGGTGATGACGTCATAAGTGAAACAAAGGCCAACACCCATCACGGCCGGTTACGGCCAGCACAGGAGTCAATGGGTTGTGGTGGCTCAAAACAACTTTTGACAAAGTAAAGTTTAAAAAAAGTCTGTACATAGGGTTCAGAACCACCTTAAATTTTCAAAACTTTAGATGGAAATGAACCCTCTTATTGTGCTTATAAAAATTTGATAAATGCAGTTAAATGCAATTTAACGGAGTTAACAACAAAGAGAGCTTGCGTTCCCTGGAGGTCAGCGGTGTCGACACATTTGCGCATGTGTCGGAATTCCACGTGCTTGTGGATTGTAGCATAGCGTAACGTGGCATACGTACAGGAGGCATTCCCTTGCATTTCATAGCGTGGCAGCTCATCGCCCAGGCAGTTCTCCTCTAAACAAATCAACGTTACAGTTTTCTTCGGTCATTTTGCTTCACTGCTTCTTTAGCTTGTCTTAATGAATCAGCTTTCGGGGCGGTCAACTAACAACAGCGCCAATGCCATGTTGGATTCATTGGCGACTTCCTCTGAGGATTATTCTTCTTCAGTGGCAAATTCCTTGGTTTCTTCAGCCCCAGTCACCACGTCTCCATCCTTCGTACTGACCGCTCAGGAAATTTCTCAAGCCTTGTCTCGAACGCTCAGTGATTCGCTGCCTCAAATTCTAGCGGCCGTGCAAAACCAAACAAACCAGTTCACGGCTTCGAATGTCCCTGTGTTGGAAAACATGCCATCGAACACATCTGCGTCTTCCTTTCCCATTAACTCTCTGCCAGGATCTGCTGCTGGACCCTCCGCAGGTAAGGTAATTGTACCTTCCTTTGTTTCCACCTACTCCACGTACGTTGGGCAATTCGTCCCTTTCACATCCATCGTTGTTTGGCTTCCACGGCGTCACGAGCGTCCCACCTTGGTTCACTCGGTCACTTCTTTGCTACACAAACCTTTTGTCATCAGCCCAGGATATTCTCCCATTCTGGAGAAGCTGGTTACAAAACTAAAGGCCGGGCAATTTATCGATCTGGCGGACCTGCTACCCGAAAACGTCAAGGCCCAGGATTCCGAGCCCCAAACGTACCTGGATGGGAAACTGCTCGTGTCTGCAAAGAAGAGGGTAAGAGAGATTACGGATATTGTTACATGGGTGGAAGCCTTTACTGTGTATATGTGGATCTTTCGTTGTACTCACCCATCTAGATGGCAAGACATGACCCAATACAAGCTCTTAATTTTGCAGACCACTCGCCAGTTCTCTGGCAAGGCTTGGCTTCACTATGACACAGCCTTTCGGAAAGACGCTGCCGCATCAGGTCTGACCGACTGGTCCCGTATGAACAGTGATCTGTACAACTTTCAAACCCGCTTACCTCAACAACAACAGTTCCAGCCTCCCACCACTTCATCCTCGCCTTCAAGATCAATTGCTTCTTCATCTATTTTCAGCAGATCCTGGAATAATGGCTCCTGTGCTTGGCCCTATGGTCAATGTAGGTACCGTCACCACTGTGAAAAGAGTGAAGGAGAGCATCCTTGTGTCAACTGCCCCCTTTCGGGCCTCAGCATCACTTGCTCAGCGCTCACAGTCCTCTAGCCCTCCACGGAGCAAACGCCAGAGGCGTTGAGACCGTGACCAGGTTGTCCACATCTCCAGCGTACAATGTAAATAGTTTACAGTTTAGTCATTCAGCTTCAGTTTCACATGGTTTGTTTCCCGTTCCTGTTACTGTTGTTGCATCTCCTACCCTTGTTTTGCCAGCAAGTAGCAGGCCCCAGGGAATCCCTGCTAATACCGCCCTTCCCCATACGTGCTTGGTTGCTAATACCTTTCAAGGTTTGGTCCCTCTGTCTGGGGTTACACCCATTGATGCTCACAAACTGTGGCGTGAACTTTGTCTTCACCCTGACCAAGTCAAAGTGGACTATGTGATTTCAGGTCTCACAAATTGGTTTTCGTCTTGGTTTTGACCCCTCGGCGGTGTCCTTACAGTCTGCAGCCCATAATATGCCTTCAGCATCCCTTCAGCCATCAGTGATTGATCAGTATCTACCTACAGAGCGTGAGTAAGGTCGTGTAGCTGGCCCATTCCTTATCTCTCCAATTCCAAACCTTCATGTTAGTCATTTTGGAATGATCCCTAAGATGTACCAACCTGGAAAGTGGCGGCTTATTTTAGATCTGTCTAGTCCTTTGGGTCAAAGCGTCAACGATGGCATTTTAAAGGAACCCTTTTCTGTTCAGTACCTGAGGGTGGATGATGTTATTAGTGGGATTATGTCCTTTGGCCAAGGTACACTTTTGGCCAGATTTGATGTTGAAAGTGCTTATCGGAACATTCCAGTCCATCCTGAGGACTGTTTTGCTTGGCATGAAATGGCAGGGCAATTACTTCATCGATATGGCTCTTCCCTTTGGGCTACGTTCTGCACCCTTTTTTTTTCTTCTGTTGCAGATTTGCTAGAGTGGATCCTCAGACACAATTATGGCTTGAATTTCCTCTTGCACTATCTTGACGACTTCTATACATTGGGTCCTCCTAACTCTCCAGTCTGCCAGTACAACCTTGATAACGTGCATCCGACTCTTTAAGGACTGGCATATTCCCCTTCACCCGGACAAAGTGGAGGGACCCTCTACTCGCTTAACTGTGCTCGGTATTGAGTTAGATTCCCTCACTCTCCAGGCTCATCTTCCATGTGACAAATTTGAGCCCATTGTTGCCCTACTGGAATCTTGGTCTGTTAAACGTCATTGTTCTAAAAAGGAGTTGGAGTCTCTCATCGGCACCCCTCATCACCCGTGCAAAGTCATTCCCCAAGGGCATACTTTTATACAGCGTATGATTAACTTACTGTCAGCATTCCGATGTGATGACCATCCCATTAGGCTTCTTCATGGACCAGGTGTTGGGCCTCTCTTCATTTTCCAGGATGGCCGTCCTTCTGTCTTCGTTTCTGCAAGCTACCTTACAGGCAGCTGGCATTCCAGGAAGTTCTCAGGCCACAGCTTTAGACTTGGCGCTGCTACTACAGCTGCCCAGAGAGGCGTTCCTGACCACCTCATTAAGACCATGGGTCGCTGGTCGAGTGATGCTTACGTACACCGGTGGACACCATGCTTTCGGTAGCTGGTAGAATTTCCTAACTGGTATGATTCTTATGTTACCTAATTGCATGTAGTAGCTGGGTGCCTCTGTACTTGGACGTTGTTTTGTGGGGCTCTGGCTTTACTTCAGCCATGCGCCCCATTCTCTCCGAGCTGGCCTTTGCCTTGCTTGGAGGTCCTTCGGCATGGCGTGGGGGCTCATGGCTGGGTTGCCAGGATTTGCCAGCCATGGGTGCTGGCTGCCAATAGTGGAAGCTCCTGGATGTTTCAGGCACCCAACCTCCATTTTAGCAATGCAGTTGTTAAAAACACATAAAGCTGTTAATAAATGCCATTTTACTATCACGCCAGTAAAATATAGTTAATGGAACGTGACGCACGTATCTTTAGGTCTTTCACGGCGGCGAAGCTCTCAATAAAACTATTGTGTAGTCAAGCTCCAAAGGTCGCCTAACTCTGAGACCCATTGTATGTTGGGTTTGAACATTATTGCTTTGTTACCTTAAGTATTTTATAAGGATTCATGGCATTGGCCGAAATATTAAAACACTATTCATGGCGATGTTTTTTCGCGTGTAATGCCAAGCTGTTCTGTAGTACAGCTCTTTCTACTGGCTATTTTGTAGACGTTAGTCTAGCTTTATAAGCTCAAACAGACTGGTCAGAGTTCACTTTAGTGTTCTGTTGTACAGCGCAGTTAGTATTTGTTGTAAACTATTGTACATTTTCCCTCCCTCCCTCCCTTTGGAGACGGGGTTGGTCGTAATATTCCTATCTATTAAACAAGGGTCACTCCTACGTGTTTTGGTTAAGTCTGCGCAGCGACTTCCCCCAAGCTTGTTGACCTCGTTGCCTTTATATATCGCCTGCTAACCGATACTCTTGTCCGATCCAGCACGTGCTGTTTTGCATTCAGCTCGTAGTGTTGGGGAGATAAGTGAGGTTAGTTTGTCAAGCAACAGCCGGAAGTCGCACAGGCTAACCTAACGCAAGGCAGTGCTCCCCCATTTACGCAAACTTGAGTTGTTCTTTGTCTTTATTTAGTAGCCTGCACGTTAAATAAACATTCCGCCGCAGTTGGTGGGTTTTGTTAAGGAACAATGACATTAAGGGTGGCTTTAGCAGGTCACACTATTGCTATGGTAACCTATTGTATCACAAAAATGATAACAACATGTTCACAAATTATTGGACAGTTTTTTTTTATACCATGGCCTCATGGTTAGCGCGCTCGACTCCAGAGCGAGCGCTCCGGGTTTCGAGCCCTGGCTGGGAACAACACTGTGTTGTGTTCTTGGGCAAGACACTTTACTCTCACGGTGCCCCTCTCCACCCAGGTGTATAAATGGGCACCGGCGAATTTAATGCTGGGGGTAACCCTGCGATGGACTAGCATCCCATCCAGGGGGGAGTAGAAATACTCCTAGTCGCTTCATGCTAAGGAAACCGAGATAAGCTCCCGCCTGATGAGCCACATTGGCCCGTATGCATGATTGTAGTAGCAAGTGATAAAGAGTGGTTATAAAGACCCACAAAAATCTAACTGCTGGAAACTGTTTTTGAGCCACCTTACTTAACTTGGGTCATCATTAAGTGCAGGCAAAAATATGATTTTTAAAATAAAAGGAACTTTCCGAGAAAAGTTCCCCCCATCGTTTGTTTGTGTGGTTTCTCACTGCTAGTTTTTTCCATTACCCATCGGGCACCTACATGTAGTGGTCTCTAGTCAGTATAACTAGAGAACAAGTCAAATCAAACTTATCCCCTCATTTGTATTTCACTTTTAATTTGTTCACTCACGCTTTGCTCACATTGATCACATTTGGTACCTACGACAGTTCAAACAACGTGAAGACAATATCATGATTGCTACCCAGGACTCGCAAAAGACTTGAATTCCCGAATGACAAGTAGCTATAAAATTTTGCTTGCCCTGGACAAGTCTTAGTATGCTCTTTTAGTGGCAGACGACATATGCCTAATCCCTTGCCCATCAGGCAAGTGAGAGTGAAAAGTTACTTGACCAGGAGGAGAATCTACTTCTCCCGGATGACCATTTCAAGCCTGCTACCTCTTGCTGGTTAGTTGCTTTCATCTACATGCAATTACATTGGAGTTTGACTTTGTATTGTTTTAATTTTAATTCAAAATATAAAGTAGATCACTCTTATGCTAATACTTACTAGTATCCGGTCTTTCAGATTCCTCTAGTTGCACCACTGTGTTCCTGTTGATGAGTGGAGTCAGATTTCCAGCGTTACTGAGCTCACTGGGGAAAGGGATGTCCTCTCCATGTAAATTGCTGCCAGTGTCGTGGTGATTGATAACTTCTTCATCTTCCTCCTCCTCCTCATCATCACCAACTAAAGTTCTTTCTAATGGCAGTGGAGTTTGCTGTACCACAGGAGGACTCTGAAGACTGTCACCAAAGTCTAAGACAGGATTAAAGCAACAAACATCACTTTGTTGTAGCAACAATGTGATATCCAGCCTAGTCTGGGACAGTATAGCTGTTTAATATAGTTAAATGGAATTTAACATAGTTAACGACTAGGAGCTTATCTTGTTTGCAGGTGGTGCCTTTCCTAGGCCATCTGCTAGCGTTTAATGTGTTATATAGCGTTTGTGATATAGTCTGTGAATGTACAGAGTTGTGGCCAGGAGGTAGTCTGGTCAGTGGCATTCTTTGTAAGCGTTGGCCAATGTTCTGGCGGTGTATTAGCGTTTGTTTAGCGTTGTTGTAGCCACAGCGTTTGCAGCAGTCATATGGCAGTGGGAGTCCCGGGGCTGACTTTGTCCAGCGGTATTCTGGGTTAGTTCATGCATTGTCATCCCATGTGCTTGCAGCGTGTTCATTACTCTGTTAGTGTGGCGTTTGTGGGTTTAGTAGTTTTGGTAGTTTAGCGGTTCTCGGTGTTCCCTCCCTCTCCCCCCTCCCCCCTAAATAATATATTTTCTCTCCACTGAGCCATCTGGCTTGAGTGTGACGGGTGCCTGAGGGGGGCTTGGCGCGGGGGGCTCGTGGCTTGGTTGCGGGTCGGGCAGGCCAGTCGGGTGTTCTAGTGCCTTGGGGTTGTGATTGCGGTTGCAGCCCCCGGGTTTCTTGGGCACCTACCCTCCAATAGCGACTTGGGCGTTAATTACATGCTACAATCCGGGACAAAAAGTCATTGGGACACTTAAGCTGGATCAGGTATCCCCCATCCCCCCTAATCAGTGTTGGGAAATGGCGCATTGTTTTCAACAAAAAGGACCAAAATCACCTGGTTATCAACATTGTAAGTAGGGGGAGGGAGAACTTGCTTGGTGTCTTTTTTTAATTTGTCAGTTTATGGACCTTGACTCCGCCTCGGTCCATAAACAGACAAAAAAGGAACTTGGCTAATATACAGCCATCTTGTCCCAACACTTGGTCGATAACCCATATCTATTCTGGCATGTACTCGTATATAACAAGTAAACCTTGCTGGCAACTGCTGGAAATAACTTTTCTTACTTCTAAAGATGGACATGTGTCCTTTCAAATGTCTATTTTACCAGACAGACTAGATAAACTGTGGTATACAGTTAATTAAACTACAATGAGGGATTGTTTGGCAAACAGTTTATCACTTGATTGTGAAGTCCACAGCCACATAGGTCCCGATCCACACAGTGAACATACTTGTCACTGTTGTCAATGAATATTCTAGTTCAATTGAAGCAAACAGTTGCCATGACTTTTCAACAGCTTTGTTTTAGGGAGAAAAATCACTTTTTCACTTTTAACACAGAATACTTTTGAAAATGACATTTAACTTAAATAACTTTTTTTCATTACAACAATTACATTGTTAATTTTTTACCTGGTAATCCATCTAACTGTAAAATGCCAAGTGAGCTATCATCACCAACCAAGCTTCTTCCACTCTCACTGGATGCCACAATTCCTAAAGAAGGAGAAATAAATAATTTGTCACACTCAACTCATGAAGTCAGTCCAATTATACATGACTGTACAAATGATACATTCATTATTCATTGTACATATATGAACTGGATTTAGCAAAGAAAAATCTGAATAGGGAACTACATCTGTAAGATGTTGAAGCAATAGAATACAGGGCACAAAAAAAACATGAATTCCAGCTTGCCCTTAGGACAAATATCTCTCAAATATTGCTTGCCCTGGGCAAGTCTTAGTTTGCTCTTTTAATGATTTAGTTGGCAGACAACTTGCTTGAGAATGAAAAGGAACTTGCCCAGAAGGAGAGTCTACTTGCCCCGGAAAACAGGATGATTTCAGAAGCTCTGAAATAGCAAAATATTAAAAATCCTATGCATACATGTACATGTACTGTACTGTTTTCAGTAGGCAGTGAAGCCAGTAATGAAGATTGAAGTGTTCTCCACTGAGCAAGTAACCTGTCAACTGTATTAAAAGAAAAGTGAAAGAAAACCTCCAAGGCTCGTTTTTTCCTTTATTTTTCACTTTCTCTCTTTTTTTTTCGTTTTTCTTTCTTTTTTATTATTCTGTAAGTGTGTATGTTTAACTCCCAGTAGTATTGTAAGTAACTTTTAGTGTTTTTCTATTGGTAACTTGAATGTTTATGCAATTTATCTAAAAAAAGAGCATTGTAAGTAGGCCAACTGTTATTTAATTAGTGGGATTGTATCATGTATGTACATGTATTGTAAGTAGTGAATGTGGTGTAAGTATAAGTAGTGCAAGTAGCAAATATATTGTAAGTGTAAATATAAGTATAATATTAGTGCTGTAAGTACTGTAAGTCATATATTTTTATTGGGCATTTTAAATGTAGTACACTGTAGTTCATGAAAATTCTTAATGTAAGTTATTTTTTAAGATACAGGGCCCCTATGGAGACCAGCCTTAGAGCTGAATGGGCTACCCTGTGTAAGTTTTACTTCCTTTACTTACTTACTTACTGTTCGTCTTATATATAAAATTGTGTATTAAAAAGAAAAAAAACTGTCAACTAGATGTGTCAGGGATATCTCGGTATGAGTTATAGCTCTGCAATAGGTGCCGTTAGTAACACAAATTAGAAAATAACCCAAAGCAAATGCAAGTGCTGATTAGTTTAAGAACGTGTTTCTATAACTCGATAGAAACACAGAAGCACAAGCTGTTGACATATTGATGGCACTAGTAAAGAGAATTTACATTTTGATGATCAAAGTAAAAGTTGTTTTTCTTTTTTTAACTCATGGTATTTTCTAAAAGAAATAGAAAACATGTTCTTCATGTTTCTATTGAGTTTTAGTATAAATCTATTAGCATTCTATCATGAATGCCCTTCTCTGATTGGCTACGCTACTCACTATCTATTCTGTGATAGATAGTGAGTAGCGTAGCAGTGTGTGCCCTATGTTAACAAATGATGCCACTTCTTGACATTTTCGAAGTGTCTGTGAAGAGGACTTAGATAAAGTTTTGAACAACTAGTAGAATTACCGGTATACTGCGCCCTCGTCAACTATCACACGATAGAGATCCTGAGCTCATAATTTAATTGCTTAATATAAACACTTGTGAAAGTTTGCGAGAACTAAAAAAAGCAGCATTTCTTGTTCTTCCTAACTTCCACTTGTGTTTCTACATGTATAACTCAATAGAAACATGGTACATGTACATGTTTTCTATTTATTAATTATACATGTAGAAGGCCCACTAACCATGTACCACCATGTTACACACATCGGTATATTGAAATACAATGGTTGATAAAAAAGCTAAGCAGAATTGTTGTTGCATGTGCACATGCAACAACAGTTATTATTGTTGTTATTACAGTAGCTCATTATTAACAGAATGCAAGGGGTCAACATTTTACTGTACAAACCTAGCGACTCTGCATTTTGGATGGCTTCAAAAAATTCACTGATGTTGTTGGAATTCAGTCCCTGCAGTCCCAAAGATGACCTAAGAAATAAGCAGTTACAATGTAAACAATTTCAAGTTAAAATCGCATAATCAAATTAAAGCTTGCATTCTGATTGGTTAACGAAGCGAGGTATTTAGCATGGAATTGCGAGTTGAAAACGAGGCTAAGTGATTGTTTCGCATCTACATAACAAGTGTCGTCAAATTGTAACACAACAACTGCAAAAGAGTTTTTCTACAATGTCATTTTATTCAATTATGCGATTCAAGGAAAATTCATTACCTGACTCTTGAATTCCATGTTAAATTGCACTTGAAAACCAATATTGCACTCATCGCTTCGCGATTCGTGTGATATCGGTTTTCGCGTGCAATTTAACGCGGAATTCCCTCATCCGGTAATGAATTTTCCTATAGAATTCTACTAAAACAATTAGATTATTCGCTCTCGATTTCCATGATATTCAGCCTCATCAACTATCGTCTCATAGAAATCGAGAGCGAATAATCTATTGTTAAATATTGAATCCAAAATGTAGTGCAAGCTAGTTTGTTCAAAGCACTAAGCAGAGAAACACTGAGTTGGTACTCCACCAAAAGGTAAAATAATGTTAGCTTGATAGTCTTCACTTTAAACAAGCTTACGCTACATTTTAAGCTTAGGCTTACTATATTATTTACAAATTATTTTTTCTATTAAGCTGATGTAAGGAACTTGTAATTAATTAAGCATAAGTTTGATTATCAAATTGAAAAAACAAACAGAGGGTCAGACAAGAATTGAACATTTTGTTCACAGAGATGTTGTATCATCTTCCGTAAACTGGCGTACAAAACAATAGCTAGAGCTAGATTGCAGAGTAAGACTTTATACTGATTGTTGTGTAATACAAGATATGTGCACTTTTTGCGAACCACTCTGAATGATAAGTTATGAGTGCGAGCCGCTAAGAAAATTTATAAACCAGTAATTGTTATTCACGTTCAGTTGAGTTTAACCGTCGTTCGGTTTAAATGTAGTTTTGTGTCGAGTTCGCGTTCGGAATAAAGTACAAAGAGTCAAGTAGCATGGGGCAACACTGATTTTGAAAATTAAAGGTATATAAACTTAGAAATGTAGTGTCGATATTAATAAGCTCATCAAAAAAAATAGCTTGTTGGGAACCACTGTTGTGGCTAGCTAGGAGAAGTGGTCTTCACATTCACCTAATTTGCGCTTTCCTTTCCAGATGCAGTGATCAAAAGCGTTCAGCTTACCTTTCATTACGGCTTGACTCTTTGCCTTTCTCCAAAGAACCATCGGCTTGAATTCCATCTTCTTCCCCATTTAAAGACGTTTCGTTGTTACCCTCAACACCTTTATTGGCCACAATCTCAGCGAAAGAAGCTTCGCTACACTCACTTGCGTCAAAATCTGAGAAGGACTCGAGGCCGCTAACATGAGAAGGGGGAGCGATGTCACTGAACGCAAAAGAATCCTGCGAGAAGTTCAAATCCATTATCCCTTACGATCTTGAGCACCAGGTCTTCATGATCAAATTATCCAATGAAAGATTTCACCTAGAGGAATTTGTATTTACGGAAAAACGATTCAAAATAGAGATGACAGCAAGGACGAAGTTTATGTTGGCGCCAAACCGCCATGTTTTGTACAAAAGTTATGGATGAAATCGAGGCTGATCAGCCGCTGATCGATTTGTGATTGTCAACGTAATTCTTAGTACTGATCTTCCAAAGATTGAGTTATCCCTTTAGAGAGTAATTAACTTTTGATCAAAAACATTCTTCAAATCTCCCTTTGTCTTGAGCTTTGTCGCGAATCCAGGCATCAGCAGAGAAATGCTTTCTCGTCTGAAGGAAAGGTTAAAATAATTTCATTTGAATCTGTCGGAAGTATGCTAATTTGACACCTCGGATCATCCCCCACACGCTGCTTTTATTTCGATTTCGTGGCGATTTACATGTCACATTCCTTGGGATCCGTGAACTCAAACAAGACAAAATACATGTATTCTTGACATATTGGTTGCCATTGTGTCCACAGTATCGGACCTTAATAACTGTTGTTTTGACAGTCATCCAAGCTGAGTTGAAATGCTTGCTGTTGTGTGACACAGCCTAAAAATATCACCAGTGCGCTCGAGGCGTCGATTGAAAATCGGGCAAATGGGATGTTGTGTGTCGAGAGGGAAGGCCGTGCATGGTTCTTCAAACGATGATCTTGAGGAAGGACAACAAAATCCGACAATAAGGTAGGGCAAGACACAATTTCTTAACGGACAGCTTTTATAATACGTCCTCGTTTGAGTGTCATTGTTTGGTCTCTTTAGCAAGGGTACTTTATTGTACTTCAGCAATAATGGCGTTATTTTCATTGCTCGCATTGGCTTCCATGATATGGTCACAATGAAAAGACTGGTCACAATGAATTTCGATCGGGACATCGAAAGCCGCAAGATAGCGGGATGTTAGGGTTTCTTCGTTATGACCGCATTCTGATGATCTGGAACGATGTAAATTAGGTCAATATAAGCTTACTAAAAACAGATCAGCTCAGAGCTTTGATATCAATCGTCAATCCAGTTGATGAAAACCTCGTCACGTAAGGATTGAGTCTGATTTTATTATTTTTGCATTTCTAAACAGTGTAAATGTATAAAGAAAGCGAAATGTAAAGGAAGGCAAGTGATTCATAATGTTCAAGCTCACAGAATGATCTAATACAATACACGTATCAGTCACTTATAGACAATTTGAGAACATACGGATTAAATATTTATACTCCACTAAATAATTAAGAATCGTTTAAATTTAGTGATGATCGTATTTCAATTACAAAAACTGTATGCAGTGGACTAGAAATTTGAAATAAGCTAGAAATTTTGTCAATGAAAAATTTACAGTAATGAGTGTCTCTTTCTGAATATTCATATGGAATGTCTCCTTGGATAAAATACCATGTCCATACTCTAATTTTCTTAATCCCCTTCCAGTGAAAATTCTATCATCATACTTTCCTATAAAATTTTTTGATATTTAGATCCCTAACCCTCTCACTACTGTATTTTATTTTGTAATTATCTTTCGACCATGAGGTTAGGATCAATGTAAAATGGGTGAACTCAGACTGCTACACTGTACATTGTACGGCTTGTTCTAGTACGACACTATGTGCTGGTATCGGGTGCAATTAGCTAAAGGGAACCGCAATGATATACCGGCATTGTCATTAAGTTGATAAAGGGGTCACCGGACTTCAATGATCACTCCACTCTTGGTAAGGGGGAGGAGGTATTTAAAGGCTTTTTTAGCAGGAGGCTCCATGCCAAGGTCCAAACCTTCACCACTTGGTTAAACATGCATACATGTACCCTATACTTCAGGCCCGGGTTGTTCAAAAGGTGGATAACGCTATCCACTGGATATTAAATCACTATCCAGCGGATAGCGTGGTTTGTTTTATTAACATTTATCCACTGGATAGTGACTTATCCGGTGGATAGTGTTATCCAGCCTTTAAGCAACTGTGGCCTGGTTGACAAATCACTTATCTGTTATACACCTCTAGTTTTACAAAAAGTGCCCCTTTTGGGCAGGGCCTCCCTACATAATTTATTAAAAATTACAGGAGGTGCCCTCTCCGCAGGCCTCACTCAGCTCCTTCCCATCCCTATCCAAGGCAATATATTAATTTAATTTTAATTGTTCCTGAAAAGCCCCATTGGGGAGGTAACAATAAAGTATGTATGTATGTATGTATGTATGTATATTAACAACCGTAAACCCAAATCACCCTGATGAGCCATCTAATTCTGTCAATAGGAGTGGAACAGTCTTTCTGTATTATCGAACAACACATCAAGACTGCTCCACTTCTAAGAATTGGCTCGCTGAAGAGCTAACCTCAAAAACATTCAAGGTCACAGAGAATTAATAGTAAGAATATTTTTTATGATAATTTTTTTTTCTTTTGAACTTCTACACAGCGACAAAGGAGTAGGCAACATATTTCTGCCAACAATAGCAACAGGTTCTCTTCAAAACCAAAGGGCTGAGGATATAGAAGCATCAAATGAGGATTTTCAACTTTCTTTGCCACAATATGAAACTCCTGAACACGAACTGCATCAGAAGGCTCTTCCTGGTTCAAGCAGTTCCCTGGATGAGCTTTGTGGAAGGAAGAACAAAGAAGAACGGTTCTCAAAGCTGAGCAAAAAGTTATTTGGTAAGAAGGACAAGGAGGACCCTGAACGTGATGATCAAATTTCAAAATCAACTGAGAATACTCCAAATGGGAAGGAGACCACTGTGAAGGAGAACGATGTTGATATTGAGATCTGTCCAATAGATCATGTGCCGCACAATGACGAGCCTGATATTGACATTTATCCTCTGGAGGAAAAGGCACCTGCTACAGCAGATGCTGTAGACAATCATCTTCCTAATGGTTTAAATGGCAAAGATAGCACCTCTTCAGATCTAGAAACTAATCATGAAAAGGATGAGAAAGATGGTGGTAGCCAAGGTATCAATGTAGAAACTGTAATAGACAGTCACGTTGGTGTTGGAGTGGCAGATGTATCAACGGAAAACAAGCTTTGTTTAGATGATGAACTGTATCTTCAGGTCTTGTCTGGAAACATGGACATAGTAATACCTAATACAGCAAAGATGGTGAGAATATTCACAAGTTCCACATTCACAGGTAACCAGCAGTTTGTGTTCAAGTCGTAAAACATAAAGAAGATAATGAAAAGTTACCAACCTTTAGATTTCTGCTTTGAATTCTCACATCCTCGCACACGTCTGTACAGTAGATTTTCAAGCCTCCTTGTAATTTATATTGAAGTAATCTTGAAAAACCTTAAACTATTTAGTTCAACAACGTTAGTAAATACAAATTTCATGTTTCCCCTTTTCAAACTTCCTATGATTTAAAAGAGCTCAGTTTCATATAATGTTGTTGGCGATAGTCATGAGTAGAGCCTCACAGTCATCTTCTCTTACAGAAGGGCGTTGTTGGAAAGATCAGGTCAGCTGATTGTAACAAGCTGCTTATTGAGAAAAAGGCTAATTAATCAAGGAAGGGAACCTTTTCATAGAGAAAATATGATGTTTGTGACTTGCCGTTTTATACTTATATGTTGAATGTATATTCACATACAGACACAAGAGTTGAGTGTAATGCACTGATGAGCAGAGTTTACCCAAAACTGAGAGACTTCTGTCATGAACAAGGTTACGAGTTTCAAGTAGTGGACATGCGTTGGGGTGTGCGCGATCCATGTACAGATGATCACACGATCAGTGAAATTTCTCTGAAAGAGCTCCACACTTGTCAAGAGCTTTCTACTGGTCCAAACTTTGTGGTGAGTAGACTATGGAACAGACTTTCCTTTTGCAAGGTCCACCCCTCCCCAAGTTTAGAGATGCAAAGTTCTTCTTGAACGAATACAGTAAAAAACCTGTGTGTAAGAACCTAGTGATTTAAGAACCTACAGGCTGAAATATGGCATTTAAATACCCAAAAATATAGATGGTTTTGATGGAATTCTTATTGTCAAAATCTCAAAGGTCCCTTCAGTGCATGAAAGTTAAGAATTCAGTGCGTCACGTAATATGAACATAATGATCTTCTTTGGATATGCCAATGGTAGCAAGTGTTTTGTTAGTCAGTTTTGGCGTTACAAAAGTAGTAGTTTCTAACAGTTGGGTCTCTCTGTAGTCGTAGACAAGTGAAACACTCAGCTACTTGTCAACTTGAAGTTGATAAAGGTAGCAGGCTATTGAACCTGACATAATGATGAAGTGAAGTGAGAACCAAATTGACTGCAACTGTACACCTGCTTGCTTAAAATGATTAATGACTAAAAAAATTCAAAACAATGTCTGTCAATATTGGTTACAATGCTAACTTACAAGGTAAGAGGTTCTTAGATATAATGCAAAAACATTTTTTACATGTACAGGTTTTGATGGTTTCAGATGGTTTTAGAACTGCCTTTTTTAGTTCAATATTGCACTGTAAATGGCAGGCCCAATTTGAGAAATTCTGTTATTGGCACACACTTGACAGGTCTGACAGCTCCCTATTGTACCTCTTGATAAAATGTCGTGATTACAGGTGTCAGGGAAAAATGTTCAAACTACTTTACTCACATACTTGTACAAGTGTACACAGTTCACATTGTGCGTTCTTCCTTCTACTCCTCTGTTCTATGTTTGATATCAGGCACCATTGGCATTATTCACAGACATTCTCATTTTGTCACTTTGCAACATACCTGTCTATATTAGAGTTATGTTATGCAGATTTAATTTACCAATTTGGAAGTGTCAACTACTGTCGACAGGAGAGACAGGTGAAAATCAACAATGGACTACATGTTTTTATACATGTGTACTTCAATGAAGTTATTAACCTTTTTATTTAGTAGAATTACTGTACCCTTGATTATACATGTACATGTAGAGAAACAAATGATCAATGTCGCGATCCTGTCATTATGATTTCTTGTGTGTAGGCTTTAAGACAGTTCATTCGGACATTCAAGGAGAAAATAAAATACATGTAGTACAGCTTGTTAAATCAGAACTCTTAATCCTCACGGTATCAATGAACGCGTTTCATTCAACTAATTTATTCTGTTTTTTTTTTCACTTTACCGTGTACCAACCAATAGCATACACCATTGTAGCTCCATCTTTCTGTATATAAACCACTCACAACCCACAATTCCTTTATTTGCTCTGAGGATGGGCTAATGCTTGAAACGTCAGCTTTTGAATCTCTTTACGGTGGCCAATTCACATCATCAACTCAGTTGATAAAACCAAATTATCTTGTTAGATTATTATTCTTTTCCCCACACAAGTATCTTAAACTTGAATGTGCTTAAGGCTTAGTTTGCCACCTTAAAAAGAGTATCACGAACAACTCAAACTCTGACCAGTAGAAACAGGAAAGGATAAATTGTCCATATTTCAAATGACAAATGTCATTAGGGTTTATTCTCAGTACTTTGCAGTCATGTGCTTCAGTTATAATTTTCTGCAAAACTGGCCAAGAGATAAGTTTTATGATTTGTGGTCTATATATCAAGCGGATTTATTTTGCAGACATTTCTGAGTCAGAAGTACGGCTATCGTCCTTTCCCTCGCCACATTCCCGCCACCGAGTTTGACTCCCTCTGTGCTGCGGTGGATGATGAAGGTGACAAACAGCTCTTGCAAGTCTGGTTCAAACTTGATGACAATGCCGTTCCACCAGAGTACGTTCTTCAAGCAATCAGCACTCAGTTTAAAGACTATGTTGGTTCGCCAAGCTCCGAAGCTAAGCAACAAGCGGTGAAAGACTGGTGGAATGTATTTCTACAACTGCAGAATGCGTTAAGGAACGCCGCTGTGAAAGTGCTGACCAAAGACGCAGCTCACAAGTATCTTAAGTCAGGTACAGTCCATAAACCTTCCACTTCAGCTGTTTCAACTAGACAGCCATGTCTTTCCTGGGCCTACATGCGGCGACACCCAAAATGCTGATACAGCTGTAATTTGTTTGACTGTTGTGCACCCTGGTTGCTCACGTTTCGAGAACCTTTCTCTGTATCAGTGACACTTGCTACTGTTAGCGGATTGAGTAGATAGCCAACAAATCTCTTGTTAAATGTAGACACTGTGGAAAGGCGATTTGACTGAAATCCCAACATACTTTCCTCCTCCCCCCCCCCCCCAAAAAAAAAAAAAAATTAAAATGTTGTGTACTCGTTGATGTATCAGTATGTCATGAAGTGATAGTATGAGCATATAAATGGTAATTTCTCAAACAAATGCAGTTAGGACGATGTTCAGTTTCTTGTTTTTACTCACAGACTCAGAAGAGGAGATAAAACAGGGAATTCTACAAGGCAACCCTCCTAACTCACAAGCACTTTGGTTTCAACGCAACATCACAGATATGAAGGATAATGTCAAAAATAACAGTGCCGCCAAGTATGTGGACATGGAAGAGGTCCCAAAGAAACTGTGTGGCAAAGGAGAAACCAGAGGATTAGACAAGACTGCCAAGGCACTTCTGAAATCACTAAAGGAAACGCAAATTCCCAAAGTACTCGACAAAGGCAATGTTGTTTCCTACAACATCAAGTGGGGAGAGAAAGGGGTTGATACTCACTCAAATGAAGAACATGCCCAATATATTAACAAACTGTGCCAAGATTTCTTTACCAAGATGAAAGACAGCATCCACAAGGCTATCAAGGAGAGGAAAAATTCCAAACTTGATGATGCATTGTTTGAGGAAGTTGTGCAACATCTAGTGTGCTGCAGGAAGCTTTGCTCTTCTTGCTGTCTTCCAAGAGCAGCACTGGATAGCATTAAGAGTTATGTCACTGGGCAAGGCAATACTTCTCTGGTTATTCATGGCCCGCAAGGATCTGGGAAGACCTCGTTAGTTGCCATGGCAGCCAACAAAACTCAGTCGTGGCTTGGGTCTGAGGCAGCAGTTGTTGTACGATTCCTTGGAACTACCCATCATTCATCTAAAGTTCACTCACTTCTGCAAAGTATCTGCCATCAGCTACGTATGGTACTCAAAGTTGATTGCAAGAATGCCCCACAGGTTTGTTCGCATTGTTACTTGTCATACTACGATTATCAGGTGACTAAAGCGCGACGAAAGTTTGGTCAGCAGGCTTTAACGTGAAGGTCGTGTTGTTGTCAGGAGCAACTGGCTCCGTTTCCAGTACCAACTTGTCGGTCTTTGACGTCATTGGCAGCAAAGCGCGCAAAATTGTAGGTGACGCGACAGGCGACACACGGCTTTTAGTATTGTTACCACTGGAAACGAGGTAAGTCGCCCATGACAACACCGTAATTTTGACGGCTAAAACCTCGTCACCAAACTTCCGTCGTCCCTTAACTGATAATCGTAGTAAACCATTGTCGAAATTTCCCGCTGCCATTTCTTGAGCCCAAACTCAAATTTCATTTTGCCAAACAAACATACTGCTCAGTACGCTTCTTACAAGTGAATGATTCATTACACACAAAGGGGTGAAGGAAGTGGGCGCCAATCTACAGTAAACTATAGCGGCAATCTAGTTGGGCTTGGTATATATGTAGAAGGGGATATTAAAATCTAATGAACTGAAAATCCCTCGTAGGACTATCAAAATCTGGTGAAAGAATTCCACAAACTTCTTCAAAAGGCCTCAGCCTCTCAGCCATTGGTGTTATTCCTTGATTCACTTGACCAACTTCGCGGCTATAGCATCAGGCGCGAGTTGTCATGGTTACCAAGTAAACTGCCTGCGCATGTGAAGATTGTTCTCACTTGTTTGACTGGAGACCAGGCTTTCTCCTCTCTCAAGGTAGGTGCTTTTTTGTAGATTTGAGTTCTTAAGATGCCTCAAGCGAAAGTAGTGTACGATTTTCGGAGGTAAACTGGGTAAGAAGTAAGTTTGAATGACAGGATCGATAAATGTAACTGGATTAAATATTTCCCTTGCAATTCACTTCCCGAGAAGCGTGTGCGTTATTCACGTAACGTTACGCCAACGAGTGGATGACGCATTTACCATGGAAACAAGCTGACAGTGAGAAATGCCATTCCCTAAAAATGTTACCCAAAAATTGTTTTAGGAAATCCGGAGTGGCCAGCACTAGTTTAACACTTTTCTCATGTTCTGGTCTCATTGGAAATATTTTAAAAACATTGTCTGTGTTTCACCCTTTTAAATGATTTTAACGTCTCCTAGAATACAAGAATTTCACTTGTTCTTAGTTCCACCATACTTATTTCAGGGCATTCTTTCCGACGAGAGCCAGTTCCTAGAGGTCCCAGAATTAACTGATGGCGAAGCAGTGGATATTCTGAAAGTGTGTTTAAGTGACAACCACAGAAAGCTGAATGAATCACAAGAAACTTTTCTTCTAAAGCACGTTTCAAACTGTCGCTCGCAGCTCTACTTTAAGCTTGCCCTTGAACAAGCCGTTCACTGGAAGTCATATACAGTTTTGGAAGAAGGAAGTCTTGGTTCAGCGGTTCGTCACATGATCGTCTCCTTGTTTGAACGTTTAGAGATCAAATACGGAAAAGTCTTGTTGCATCACACTCTGGCTTACATCACAGCAGCTAGGACAGGCATAAGTGAGGCAGAACTAGAGGATGTTTTGTCCTGCGATGACGTTGTGTTGGAAAGCGTGTTTTCCAACTGGACGCCACCTGTCCGGCGTGTACCTCCATCTCTTTGGGCCCGAATTAAGGCTGATATTGCCTCCTTTCTTGCGGCGCACGTTGAAAATGGCGTTCTTTTGATCACGTGGGCTCATCAACAGTTTCACAACGTTGCCATGGAGAGGTACCTGTTCTCAGATGAGAAGGAACTTCGCCGCTGTCACTCGGAGTTGGCAGACTATTTTATCGGTCGATGGACTCAGGGTGCAAAGAAAGGTAGCGGAAAGGGTGCCGTGAAGGACCGCCATGTGTCCCCACAGCCACTTCAGTTCAGTCACAATGTGTTTAACTACAGAAAGTTGAAAGAGCTGCCTTTTCATTTGTTGAAGTCAGATGATTTTGATAGGCTCAAGCAGAGCGCCCTCTGCAACTATGAATTTCTTTTAGTTAAGCTGAAAGCCACATCAGTTCATGACGTTATTGATGATTTCATTGAGGTTTTGGCAGTCAAACCGGACGAGCCAGATCTAAAGCTTGTTTATGAGACATTGCAGCTTTCGATGGAGGCCTTAAACGTGTCTGCTGATCAGTTGTCGTCACAGCTCATTGGACGTCTCTCGTCATCTCGATCACCTTCTCCCTTCATTGCGCGCTTGCTACGCCAGGCTCATCATCCTTCCAACCCAGCCTTAATCCCCAACATCCGTTGTCTTGCGCGACCAGGAGGAAGACTTTTGCACTCACTTCCAGGTCTTCATGGGTCTCTCGTCCTCAGTCAGGATGGCTCCAAAGCTATGAATGGATCAGATGACATGCTGATTACCCTCTGGAATGTCAAGAGTGGAGAGATTGAGAAAACGCTAGACACGTCAAGACCAATTGGCTGTCTCGATTTCTGTCTTGATGAACAGTTTGCTATTGCTTCTTGTCAGGGTTCTGTTCAGTTTTGGAATCTTGAAAAAGCACAAATGGCCTGGGAAATTCCCAGTACAGAAACACCCGCTCCAATCGCAGTGGCAGGAATTCGTGACACTCTAGTAGCCATTTTAGACAATGTCATCAAGTTTGTGAACCTGAGCGATGGAACACTCACAAGAGATTTTGTGGATAGAAAATTCCTCCACGACAGAATTGCTGGGCAAGGAGATAGTGTTGCCCTCGCTAGTTCCACTGCAAGCTACGCCAGGATTTATGATCTAAAAACAAAGGACATTCGTCTGTCCATTCAGACTTGTGGAGAAGCTGCGGATGATTTTGTTAGCAAAGTAATTCTCACTCCATTCAATGGAGGCCAACTCATCGTCTCTTCAAAGAAGTCTTGTGGTGTACGAGTGTTTGAGCTGAACTCAGGAAAGTGCCTTCACGTCCTAGGACCAGATATTCTGTACCCTTCCGTGACCAAGAATGGGCGCCACATGTTGTGTACCAACAGCTTCAACGACATCGCAATCTGGAACTTGGAAACAGCTGTCAAGGAGAAGCAGATGCTTAAACATCCACCGACCACCGCCATTGAGAGAGTTTCTTGCGTGGATTTGAAGATGGTTGTGACAGTGTCAGATGACCTAATGGCACGAGTATGGGACTTAGAGCCCCAGGGAGGTTCGGAAGTCAACTTTGAGGACAACAAGGACAAAAATAGCATCCAGCAGCTTGTGCTGATCAAGAGCAGTGTTCAGAAGCAGGTCATCACCAAATCCAAGACTCCTGGACCGATCTGCGTGTGGCACTTGAGTTCTTGTCAAATCATTCGAACCTTAAACAACACCAATGCGGATGAAGTTCTAGTTGTTGATGACACTCGGGCTGTTATTCGCTCTGGAACAAAGCTGGCGATAATTGACCTTCAAGAAGGGAAACTTATTAAGCGCATGCGATCTGACTTCCCAGCTAAGACGGATAAAGTTCATCGCCATGCAAGCTCACTCTACAAGCGTCGTGACCTGGCCTTGCGATTGGCTGAGAGTCCAAGAGGGGCAGCTGGAACGGCAAGTTTGAAATTCAGTGACTGTGCTTTGGTTGGCACAACACATGTCCTCATTCTCTCGAAAGATCGCTCTTATCTCAAACTGGCATCTCTTGAGACAGGAGAGCTTGTAATCAAGCTTAAAAGCGGTCTTAACTCTATCATTGAGACAGTTATGGTCAGTGGCAACGGCTTGGTTGCAGTGAGTTCATGTGAAAATGCACCGCTCATTGTCTGGGATTTAAGAGAGAAAGCCAAGCGTTACACGCTAGAAATCAGCGGTCATTACCCACGTTTGACAACTGCTGATATAAGCTTTAATGGCCACTACCTTGTTGATGTCATGAAGTTGGACAAGACGCACAAGTCTGTGGTCACGTGGGATCTGGAGACGGGAAAAGTCAAGCACATCATTGGCCAGGGAATGAACGTGTGGAAGGTGGTGTCATCGTCAATTAGTATGCGCATGGTTGTGGCAGGACGAATTGGCACCTGCGAGACCTTGCGAGTGTTCGACTTGGTTACAGGTGAATTTTACCACCAACTGAATGGACACACGGAACCTGTTAAAGGTTTGTGTCTGTCCAAAGATGGAAAACGAGTCTTGACCTACGTTCCCTTTGCTATTCGCGATCGCACTGTTCGCATGTGGGACTTGCTGTCCGGTACTCTTCTTGCATCCTTCACTCCAGATCTTCCCGTATCCAGCTGCATCCTAACAGACGATGGTGACCAGGTTGTCATGGTAATTAACAGGTCGCGACCAATCGTATCTCTGGCTTTGTCGCATGAGGTTGGATCACGTGAGCTCTCGGTTGATGTTTCCAATCCTTACTTCAGCCATCCCACACTGCACGGAGCCGTGTTTGATATGAGTGAGGAGCTTAACTGGGATGATGAGGATGGTGAAGGTGAAATTGATGTCTGACGTTGTTTACCACTAAGACATTTTCCTGGACATTTAACTGTACCACAGAAGAAGCTGACTTACAAACCTCTACGTCCCAGTAAAGGCGTTTTTGAGGCATTTGCACGCCAAGCCTTTCACTCAAGAGTCGAGCCTTGTCTCCATAATGTGGGCTAACGTTGACCCTTGGATTAAACACTTGCAGTACGAATTGTTTGTTTTGCCATGTACGGTTTGCAGATGTGAGTGAAATGGTCAACAAATTGGGAAGGCAAGTTGGAAGAGTGTTACGTCAGTGCAGAGTTATGGAGAGACAAAAATCGATCTTTGTGGCGCAACTTAAGAACAACATGTAATGTTTTATGACTCCATTCATGCATGTTATGCATAAGTAGAAACAAGTAGTTAGGTTAAAACATTTTTATTTATGAGAAAGCTTGATACGACTTGTCCGTGTGTACAATGCAGAGGATTTTTTAAATTTTTTAATTGTTTTGAAGTCCCAAGTTTCTACACATCGAGGTCAGCGAATTTTTTTAGATTTTTAGGGGTCTGTGTTTCGATTTACGATTTTTCGAGTTACGACTTTAAAGCCCTATATATTAAGACGAGAATGAGCGTCCATGGATTACAGTCTCGTTTTCACTTGTTTCGGCCATACAGAACTGGACAGTGACGAAGTGAATAAGAAGGCCTTCAAAGGAAGGATGCTTAATTTACTTGTAGCTGTGCTTAGCAAAACAGGAGGGAATCGTATCTTTTCACGAATGGCAACTCTGCTAATTGTTTGCGGTGACACCTATCGGCCTCTAATACTTCAGCGCAAACCCGTAGCCGTTACAATGGAGAATTTCTATTGAAAGTTGTCTGGAAATGGACTTAAATGCTACGAATAACGATGAAATAATTATATTTAATTTCTATTGAGATAAGAAATTTTATTTCTAAATTATTGCCGAGTGAAACTTTATTGACTGCTATTGACGTTAAATGTATATGCTTACATATTGTAAAGATTTCTCAGGAAGCGGCCATTTTTTCACATGTTGTAGATCTGCTGTCGGGGATACGATGGTTTCTCGTGTATATAAAGAAAATTGTTCTTCTGTATTCTACGGAGAGCATCTTTTTAAGTGGGTATCTTATTTTCATTTTACTTGTTTTACATTTTTCTCTGAACGTATCTTTGTAATATACAGAAAACTAGAGATAATGATGATTTCCAGCTCTCGCGCGCCGTTAAGCACTGGTCAAGTTCTCTCAACATTTTGATAAAACATCTTTAAATATTTTTGGCTTCTGTTGTGGTCGTGGTGACCAAATGTCTTAAAATGGACGAAATAGACGAATCAAACTTTCGTCCCGGCGACATTTCACGACACGATCGAACATAGCATTTCACGACACGATTGAACATAACATTTCACGACACGATCAAACGTGACCTTACAAGTTGACGAAATGGTTGAAACATTTTCACCCAAAAAAACATTGAATGCTGATGGATCGGAATGTTAGGGCCACTTGACCATAGCTTAGTGGACACTAATTATCGATCTGTTACAATGTAAATATGTGAAAAATGAATCGCTTTGTAGAATATTGTACCGTGAAGTTTTAGAGACGGGAAGGTTTTTTAGGATTTTTTTAGGATGCCTCTTTTAAACGTACCTTTCTTTTACTTGATTAGTATTTATATTCGTTGTTTTGTATTTTTCTAGGCAAGATTAAAAAGACTTTTACGAGGTGCTATGAAGTTGTATTTCGTTTCGTTACTTTTGTTGAATAAGTTATGTTAATTTTAATTTTACCGAAAACAAGAGTCTACAACCGCAGACAAATTTGGAGCGTTAGCCTTTCAAACCATAGGTACCCAAGGTGTGTATGAGTTATTTTTGTGAATTAAAAGTCTCTGGAACTAGCAGCATTGTGATTAGGTTAATCCCACAAGTCTTATAAAATTTATACTTTCTTTCAACCTTGATAAAACTAGGTTTTTGTTTCCGTTGTGTTTAGTCATCATAAACAACACATAGGAAGAGAATTTAACCATGGATGTTCCCGCATTAGTCATTTTTTTTATGACAGTTATGATTTTTTGTGGGTACGGCCCTGTCCATTTTGCTAATTAAACGAGAGGGTTACAAAAGCGAAACTTCGTAAATCCACATTTTCCATCTTTTGGTACGAATTAAAAACTCGCGTGTCATCTCTCCAGCAAAAGGGCCGGCATATTCAAAAAGGGAGCCAAAAAAAAAAAAACGGTTACAAGGTCTTTGTTCATGAGTTTATCAGGCAAAAATGCCCAGATACCCCTTTTATACCAGAACTCCTTGTTTAAACTTGTGATGCGGTCTTTTCAGAGAATGTTGCAAGTTTGCTAGAAGACCGATCCCTTCCTTTCTTCATTTGAATATTGTAACATAGTAAATGGTTTGAACCCAGGAGTATCAGTTACTGTAGTTCGTATAGTATGATCGTCCGGGTGAGTGTAGTTCTGAGAAGAACTGTTGTTGGTGACTGACGTTTCGACAACTGAGCGGAAGTCATCTTCAGAGTCAAGTGAATAGTGTTTGTCAGTCGATGATGTTATAAGTTTGGTCCGTTGAAAGTGATTGGTCACTTTAGCCATGAAGACGAACAACAAGCACTGAAACGACTGAAAGACGACGATAACATTATTGTTATACTACCAGCCGACAAAGGACGTGTAACTGTTGTTATGGAACTTTGAATATTGTAGTTCTCGAGTCCTTCTCGTTCATGTTTCAGTGAGCTGTTTTCTAATGGATTCTGTTTTAACTACAACATCTATAACAAGAACGTTCTCTAGAACTGATAAAATGTACGCCTTTTTCTCCAGAATCGGTGCCCAAATTTGGAACTCTATTCCTTATTCGATTAAAGTACTTAAACGTTCGTCCTTTCGTAAAAAGATAAAGGAATTATTACTAAATTTCTTGCGGTCTGAAGATGAATATGTTGAAGTCTCCTGTCTTATTAAGTTATTTAATACTTTAGGTTAGCCTCTTTTCGTAAAGTTTTAATATCTTTGTTTTTGTTTTATGTTACTCTATTCTATGTATTGTATAGGTAGTGTTTTCTCTGTTATTTAGTCCATCTATAGATAAACCTTGTATTTGTAAAATGTCTTTAGATCTCCCCGCCTCGATTAGTTTATAAGCTATTTGGGGGGGGAAACTTATGTAATTACTTATATTTGTAATCAATAAAATTTTGTTGTTGTTGTTGTTGTCGAAAGAAGTACATTTTTCGCCGACCACATTCTGTCTCTTGTAGTAAACAAAGCACATAGCATCAATTTAGTGCCGGTATATACCCAGTGAAAACCCCGTTCACACGGGCACCGCCAAGCTTTGCCTAAAATTTGGTCGTTTAATCTAAGTAGTCGTGTAGGTATTAAAGGGTTTCTTGAGGTACATTTTGACGGAACGTTTCTATGCCTAAAAGAAACTGGCCGCAATAACGAGGTGTTTGTATTAACAGCGCCGTAAGACCGGGCGCTACTGTTTAAGAAAGCTGTAGGTCTTCGATCTGTCGCGACATTATAGCATTATTAAACGTGTAGATGTGGGTAATGGACTTCATGTAGCATTGTTTTCAGCCTTGTAAATCGCGCTAACGATTGCTAACTTATTTATTCACAAGTGCAATAGAGGAAATGATCTATTTCTTTATTTTTCAAAACCATGATTACCAATGATCAAAGGTTACTGTATTGATTAATTGGTTTTGAAAAATAAAGAAATAGATCATAGAGCAACAACAACAACGACGGCTTTTTTCTTTTCCTTGAAACATCACGTTACCTCTTAAGGAAAAAGACTTAATAGCTAGGCGGACGAACCAGGAACAGACCGGAAAGAAAGACCGGGAAATTACCGCTTGCACTAGAAGGCCGTACAGAAACGTCCTAGAGCTTATATTCTCCAGGCAACAGTCCTGAGCAAGCTTGGCTAATAAGGGACTTACTATATTTGGAATCAGTTAGACTATCAGGCCTGGTCCAACACTGGAAAATGAATTAACAGGCAATAAAACATTGGCGCCAGGGGACAGGAACTAAAACAGGGGACAGGAACTAAAACATTGATTGCGCGTCTTTATAGAATGGGAATACGGCTAAAACTCACTCAAGTACATTCTCTGCAGTGACCTTTAATGCCCCTGAGAAGATTTCCGCCTTATAGATTTGAAATTATCTCTTTCCTTGTTTTTATTTTAACAATTAGATTATAAAAACATCCAATTCCTGAAGAAATGATTTCAGTGAATTAATTTATATGGATCATTGAAGTTCCGCAAAGCCATCCAGTAACTAGCGAGGTGCATCTTGGAGAATGCATTCGCCAGCTGGGTGGAGAGTTTCACGCACTCCACTATAACGGGATCCAAACCCATTCGAAAATGCATTCACCAGCTGGGTGGAGAGCTTCGCGCATTCCACTATAACGGAACTCGAACCCATACAAAAATGCGTTCGCCAGCTGGGTGGAGAGTGTCACGCACTCCACTACAGCGGGAGTCAAAGCCATTCAAAAATGCATTCACCAGCTGAGTGGAGAGTGTCACGCACTCCACTATAACGGAACTCGAACCCGTTCGAAAATGCATTCCCGAGCTGGGTGTAGAGTTCCAACGGGACTCACACCCATTCGAAAATGTATTCGCCAGCAGTGTGGACAGTTTTTCACGCGCTCCATTTAGCTTGAACGGGACGATCTGTTCCCCAGCTGGGTGGAGAGTTTGATGCTTGTTTACTTTCACGTCCCGAGGTAAGGTTGGTTGATGAACTCGGTGCTTCCGTACCCGTTGTAGGAAACTACGCCACGCAGGTAGCACGAGTACCATGTGTCCATCCTTTGGAAGCACAAGTCCAGAGGGTCGTAATGCTGTGGTTTAATTCTGACTGGGTCAGTACTCACCGCAGACGAAACGATACGTACATTCTGTACTCAACTGTACTCGCCGGTTCCATTGATCTATGTCGGTGCTCCCACAGTATAAATCCTCATTCGAAAAGCTTTTCCTCTAAACAAATTTACAAGCTCATACTTTCAATTCCCGTCATCATAATCCGGCGTGAAGACAACGCCAAATGACAATGGTTTCTCCGCCATATTGACGTATCGGCACTGACATACTTGATGAGGTTGCAACTGTTGTAAGCGGCAATTGGATTGGCTGTTCATAGTAGCTTTAATATGATTGGTCTGAGAGACATACATCGTCCACCCAAGTAACCAACCATTGAAGACATAGTCCTGACGTCCGACTAAGAGGTATTTGCTTTTTCATGCTGGGTGAATGTTGTGTATAATCGTTTTTAGGCGCCTCCTCCCAAAATTGAGTTAGAATATTTTGGTGGTTCAATAATAAGCTGGAGAGGGGAAAGACAGGAAGAATTTTGGCATCTTTTGAAGAGTATTCTGGGTGAAACAGCTTGTTGACACACTTAAGTGTTGGCGTTTTCTATGGTCTAGTTTAATCAGGAGGTAAAGCCGGCTTAATCGAATTTTGGTTTCCCGCGGCCAATATAAAACGACAGCAAAAGTGTGTTCAACTAATCGGAGCTTAATCGGTCGAACATTTAAGGTGGCTCTGAACCACATGTACAGAATTTTTTCAAAACTTTGCCAAAAGTTGCGTCTTATCATGCTTATCAAAAGTTGATAATATAAAAAAATTTTACCGTGCCGGTTTTGAATTATAAGCCCCTAAAGCTGTAATTAAGGGTGTTTTTCAGAGGTCATACTGTTGTTATGGTAACCTACTGTGTCAAGAAAATGATGACAACGTGTTCACCAATGATTGGGCAGTTTTTTGATACCATGACTGTAGCATCAAATGATAAACAGTGGTTATAACGACCTATCCAAATATAAGTGTTGGAAACTGTTTTAAGCCACCTTAAGGCAAAAACATGGAACTGAGTGGCAAGCGCGGGAAGGATCACGTGACTACTCGCTAATTGCGATCGAGATGGCATCAGCGACCTTTTCATTGATGACATTGATCGTTTCCCCTAGTTCATTGATATCCTTCGCTATTTTCGGAAGAGAAAATGTAAGCCTTGGAGATGTTTGGACGACAAAGTGGAACGTGTTTAATTTTCCGTGTTTTGGTTTCCTCTCTGACAGCTATCAACAAGTGCTTTGTATTGTAGAGCTTTTTAATAATACAGGAAATTTGTTCCATTCATTTCTGGTGTAATACTGTATCAGCTAGGGACATCTTGTAAGCATGAGCTTCACATGTGAGTTTTTCATTTAGAGCTTCCAGTTTTGCTTAGGACAGAAGAATTTGTTGTTTCTTGTGTAGTGTACATAGTACTGTGAACAGTGGCGGATCCAGACCTTAAGCTAAGGGGGGGACCCGGTCTTGATTTACTTGCCATGGCGGCCATTTTTCCTTCAGTCATTTCTTCTTTTTTTACCCAAAATAAGAGGGGGCCCGGGCCCCCCGGGCCCCTCCCCTACAATTAGGTCCGCCAGTGGTGAAAATAAAAGCCAACATCTTCGATGTTGAACATTTTGCAACCAGGCTAACTCCATGCACGGGTGTTTGTGTCACTGGACCATAGCATTCGAGCGAGGTCTTTTGAAATAACCCACAATATTCAGAATTAAGGAGGCGACAAGGAATATAGGTAGTCTTCATGGAAGGTCACAATAACAACGCCATTTGACGTTAACAGCTGCTATCATCGTTTCCGTTAGTGGTTTCCTGAGAGACCACTAAAACTGGTGTTTTATGCCTTTTTCTAGCATCAATTCTCTGTTTTAATCTGGCAAGCATCTGAATTTCGTGTTCCACAGATTCAGACCCTTCTCGAAGTGACGACTCCTCCTGTTTCCGTTGCAAAGATGTCATTTTCTCTTGGACTAATTTCTCAAGTAAACTCAATTTGTCAGCTTCATTTGGTGTCATGGAGGTCTTGTTCTGCACATTGTTGTTTGTGGGCTGTTCGACGTTTTGGCCACCAAGGTTGAATCTTACAAGGGTCTTACCCCTTCCACCGTCATCGTCTACCTTTTCAAGGCTGTTTTCATGACTTCCACTGAATTTAAGTCTATTCCTCAAACTGGTATTTTCTTCTTCGACGTCAGTATTCGTAGAATTCTGGGGTTCCTTGTTCAGATGCATAACTTCAAAGAGCCTTAAATCTTCAACAAAGTCATCGGTGTAAACCTCGTTAATGAGATGTCGAAGCCGGCGGAACTGACTTTTATCAATGTAGTTCTTCTGAGACCTTAACCTCACTTCAACGGGATCTTCTTCTTCCACAATTTCCTCCTTCTCCCTTTCCATCCCCGCCATCTCAAGAAACTTATCCATAAATATCTCAAAAATTCCAGATTCAAAGGATTTCTCTTTTTCTCGTCCACGGTCTTCCATCAATGTTTTCCTATACCCTACAATGAATACCGACCGAATCATAGTTAAGTAAAAGAAGATCAGAGTCACACAACACGAAAATAAAGCCACTGCTCGCACAACTGTATGCGAGGCTACTACCTCTTTGGTTCTAACCATTCGAGCCATGTATGAAATTGACGTCTGCAGTGAGCTGGAGAAGTCTTTGAAATTGTCGCTGTCGGCATTGAAAGCAATTGAGAACATTGATGTGAATGCCATCATTAGACAGACGAACACCACCAGACACCCAAGCAGGTCATAAAAGCACCTGGCGATGGTTGTCAGGATATGCTCCAAACAACCAAGAAACTTGAGGAAAACCGAAAACCTCACAATGGCTATGAAATTGAGGAAAGCAAAAGCGTAGTCGGTTAACTCGTCGTAGAACCCACACTGGTAAAAGTCGAGGAATTGCTTTGGGTTTTCGTTAAACTGGTCAGTTGCTAGCTTTTTGAAGCCTTCTTTAAGAACTCTCAAGAACACGATTACAACGCCAGTGAACACAAAAATGAGGTCCAAAACTTTAGATGGATCTTTGAAGTATTGACATTTGTCGTGAAATATCGTAAGAGCAACACGGTATATCATGAAGACGAGCACAATGGCAGCAATAACTTCGCCAGTTATTCTAGCAGCTGGATGTTTCCTCAAAGAACCATACATGCTCACGGTGAAGGTCTCGAAACTCTTGAAGACGCCACCCAATGGTGGAAGCTCAAATGTAACAGTTACAGCCGCAACCATATTGATGGTGGGGTTATAGGCGACAAACTCGGCGTGAACAGCCCTGCTGCGACTGTCCAACCAGGACAAATCTTGTTGCTGATCTACATCCACACTCCTGTTCAGATTCATGACATACCCACCTCCACTGTAGGTTGAAAATTTCCCAATGATTGGCAGCAGGTGATGGGCCTCAAAGTTGTCAATGTGCTCCCATGGCGTATGCACGTGGTCTGTTTTCTTAGACGAGAATGAAAATATATTCCCCTTGTCCTTATTTTCTGATTTTTCTGTTGCATTTTCCCATCGGGGAGCATAGAACTTCGTGTCGTCTTTGGTCATCGAGTAGAATCCGTTGCATTCACTAAAAATGTCTTTGAACCACGTGTTGACTTCGCAGGTTCCTAAATAAGGCAATCGGAGAAGTAAGGTCTGATTATGTCTAGTTTTGTCCATAGTTTGAATTTTAGATCGAAGTTTTATTTTTCAGTTTTGTTTTCGTTTTCTTAAACTCAATTTAGAATTCTACATCAAAGTTTAATTCTTCGTTGCAATTATTTAAATGAGAAGATTTAGCAAACACTCAGAGGAGCCCATCACACGAGACCATCTTTTACCACATTTCGAAACACGTCGAAGTTCGTCATAAATACTCCGCTGTGTATCGCATTTTGATCTCTCTTCTCGGCGTTTGGAAATGTGGCAAGACACGTGCGTCTCTCGTGTCTGATATATCACTTCGTTACATTCAATTTGTGCCAAACTTTTAAGGTGACTCTTGTCCAAAAGTTTTATAGTAAGATTGTAAAGTAACTCTCATTAGATATTGCCAACTAGAAACACATTCAGTGCCATTACAGAAATACGAATGGTTACTCGTTGGCATCCTGGTACGCCAGAAGGGGATTGTACCTTTTTTGAGACGAACTTGGCGTAGCCTAGCGACACCCAACTGCAATGACATTCTGTCGGCAATGTACGGTTCACTTTGAAGGCCATCGTACAGTGGCCCAGGGTGCAGACCTGGTAGCAAGGTTTGTCTTGTCCAGTCCCAAATGGAACTAACGGTGTTCACCTGTTAATAAATAGACCCATTGTAAAAGATTGCACCAACAAGCACTGATGTTAGAAGCTGGAACGGTGGGACATTATCGTATTCTAATCTGGAGATCGGGGAGTCGAATCCCATCGAGATCGGTAAGACGGCTCGGGTACGACACAGTAGCAAGGTACTGAATTGGAAGTGGCAGCTTAATACACCTTTAGCTATGTCTACATGGTTGGAGATTATAGATGAGAGTGGGAGGGCCAAAGGTAAGATTTGTGCTATAATTGAGTAAAGTTGCTGGGAAAGTAAATTGACTTTTCCACCAACACAATACGAGACCAATGACCAGGCTAGTTACATGGAATAAAGACTTTGAAGAAACTTTCTTTTGGTTGTTTCTCCTAATCGTGGAGTAAGTGAGTGACATACAAAACGCGTACCTGGTCAAAGCGAACACGACTACTGTTGTGGATTGGATCTACAAACACGCGTCGCAAGCTGTTTATCATCTTGTAAGAAGCTGGGTTCCTGTATTGAAAACTTAAAATCATCACCATTGCCAACAGAATCACGTACACGGACAGATCTGTGAAGAGTTTAATGGTCTGACGCCTTCTTATCTCTCGAATCCGCAAGACTTTTAGGATTTTCCTACTAGGGGGGTCGTACTGGGCGAGTTCGTCATTCGTCAGATCTTGTTCCACCTCGTTAGCTTCGTCTAGACAAAAAATATTCGTAAACCATAGTCAACACACGACAAGCATAAGTACAAGCACATTTTTGCTGCTGCTCGTTCAGTCAACATGCATTGTACCAAAGAGGAAACAAACTGTAAACTATTAAAGTAAATAGGTCTTTCTAAAACATTGTCCAAATTGTTAAGGTCATGTGAGTCCTATGTCTTCGGATACAAAGCTCTTCGCATTTTTAAAGACGATAAATAATTAAAATAAATAAATTACAGTATTTAAAGAGGAATCCATATCAATCTTGGCTGGGTTTTGTGTGAGTCCTTTATCCCGGTCGAATTTGAATTTGGAGTGTTGTTTTTTGTGGAGGGAGGAAAATCGGAGAACCCGGAAACAAAACCCTCGGAGCATGGCGAGAACCAGCAACAAACTCAACCCACATATGGCACCGGGCCAGAACCAAACCGGACATTGGTGGGAGGCGAGCGCTCTCAGCACTGCGCCATCCTTGTTCCCCATAAAGGTTTTATGTTTGCTTTTGATTCAAAAGTCTTGAGAAAAAAGTCGTTATCAATCTTGCACCTTGTTTCACATAAACCTTGAAATTTCTGCGATGGCGCCGCACGCATGAGACACCGCCCAAATCATATGGCAACATAAATGAGGAAACACCGATTGTTCCAGGTCGTTACTGCCAGTATGTGTAGTGTCTTTACAAGACGCTCACAGTAAACAGTTTTGGGATCACTGCTGGGGAAATTTCTGAGAGATGACATCGCAGGTATTCCGAAGGTATATGAGAACCAGCCTAAATTGTATCTCTCTTCTAAAACTTGGTACTGGCTTCACTGACACTCATTTGCACTCTTCCCAGTTTCGGGAAGAAACACTCCAAACTCTTAGAAAAACTGTAAAAAAATAATTTAAGACTATGCAAACCTTTTGTAGCTGACAATTCTTCAAGATTGTCTTCATCAGGCGATTTGCTGTAGATTGCAAAGATCAAGGACAAAATGAGAACTTTAAATGGTTGACTGATGAGGGTGTCCTGAACAAACGAGATGGCCATTGTGGTGAGCCATATGTTTGACTGCTCTCTGCCCCACATCATGCTGTAAAATAGTGTGAACACCGCTGACAATAATGTGGTCAGGATGCACAACACCCAGCCGACGTACACGCA
Source organism: Micromussa lordhowensis (assembly GCA_964020085.1). Taxonomy (NCBI): domain Eukaryota; kingdom Metazoa; phylum Cnidaria; class Anthozoa; order Scleractinia; family Lobophylliidae; genus Micromussa; species Micromussa lordhowensis. The sequence goes on from OZ026606.1 coordinate 14,000,063, forward strand.
CCAGAATGGAAAGCATGGACCTTCCGATCGTTGAAACTTAGCACGAATCTTTGCTAAAAAGCTCGGGTCTTGTGTTTCCACTAAAGATTCATCATCTGCGCTCTCGCTTTTATCAACTGGTTCTCTTCCTTCAGGGTTTGTACTCTTTTCCTCTGGGTTATTTTCAAAGTCGTCTTCATTACCGATATTACAATGGATGTCATTAAGATTTGTCTCCCAATCCTTACTTTGTTCTAAACCTTCTGTATCACTATTAATAGAATCAATCACTTTATTTTGTTTTGATGTTTGAGACGCTGTATGGCCATAACAGCCTTTTTTCTTCCGAGCCCTCCTTTCTTTTGCCTTAGAGTTTCTAAACAAGGCAACTATCAAGATGTTAACAGGGACGACCACCAATGCACTCTCTATCCCAATTATAAGCATGCGCATGTTAATCTTGATGGGACCCATCTGGACAGACCCAGACGTGTCTCCTGGTTGAGGACCTGAACCATAAAACATAGCAGTGGCGACCATGAACGAGAACAGCAGAGAGAGACAGCAGGAAAGTCTCTGTAAACGCGTAAATGGACTTCTTGCTGGGCGGTACGCCACCGAGAACCACAGATGATTGTCGCAAATCCCTTTACGAATTTTTGTGTTGAACATTTTCTTGAAGGAAATCATGTCACCTTCAGTTGCAGGTCGAAGGAATATATCCACTTTGCCATCTTCCTCTGCTACATCGAGCCAACGGCCTGCAGGTCATTACGAGGATAGGAAAGGTAAATAAATGATTCAGTATCGTACAAGACGGAGAGTCCTACACATTTATCACACTAAAAATGTATAGTTAAAACCAGTAGAAATGAAATACTCTCATGTTCCTTCGACGTTTCATGCAGTAGGGCTCTTACTGTGAAATGGTAAAATAGCCTTCTTAGAAGCGTGTCTGGGTATGGGAAACTCGAGAAATTGAGAACAGGTTTAAAAAATAGAACAGCTTTAAAAGTCAGATTGACTTCACCAAAATATGACTTGAAATCAAAAACAAAACAACAACAATGAAATGGTCTGGATCCATTCTTACCAGCAAGAAAAATCCATTTTTCTCCAGTCTGAGAATCTCTTAGCATGGCTCTGTTCAAAAACCAGGATGGACTTTTGCCGCTGTTATCATGCCAGATCCTTACTCCACGAATGACTCCAAGGCTTTTTGGCAAAGAAATTATGAAAACATTCAAATCCCCTCTTCTGAACAGCGGTCGATTGGCGTCAAGCAAGTAACATGGGCCACTATTGTCACTTTCACCAAAGATCTCACAGCCGACATGAGCAGTTGTTCCGGACCCGTTCCGACTTCCTGTCACAAAGTATATCTCGTACATGTAGTCACTGTTAGGTCGGTTGGCTGGAAGGATGGTAGCGCCAATCTAGGAGGTAAGAAACAATTGAATAATAAAAATTCACATCCTTCCCGAACGCTCGTGGTTCCACCTGAGAGCTGCCGGGGTAACCTAAAAATAGCTTGATGGAGATTACCTTGGGAATAATGCCTTTATGGGGGATTAACCCTTTTACATCCTCTCTTGCCCAAATACAAGCCAGTAAGGGATTTTTACTGAACTGAGGGCACTATAACAAATCATTAAGATACGTAAGGTAAACCTAGCAGTAGCCACGGATTTTCCTACCTGCATGGCGTCTCTCTTGTCGGTTCTCCAAGCCCATACGGCCAGTAGTGAATATAATATTAGCAGAGTTAAGATGGTGAACATTACTACCACGTTACCGCTTTGAAAAGCTGTCGCAAAGCCTGACAACGCCTTGCTGAAGTCGATTGGATTTGGCGCCACAAACATTCCTGATCCAAAGGATGTAAGATGATTTGTCATGCAGTGGATTCGCTTTGGATTGGTTAATGGTCCAACCTAAGAATGAATTTGGGAATTTTAGAATGAACAACGAAAAGGAGGTATATCGACTTAATCGTTAGAGATACGTCAATAGAGCAATTTTTCAGCTAGCTAAAATGATTTATAACGAGGCCACAAAGAAGACACCTACTGACTGAGTGAGTTGTTTCGTAAGCTCGCACGGGCTGTTGATGTGAACCCGTATTCCAAGCTTGAACCGGTTAAAATGACCTATAATAATGCTAAACACCCTCATACTACGTAACCGTATGTGTATGCTCGCTCTGGTCTGGTGATGTGGACCCGAATTTCAGAAAAAGACTTCGTCAGTCACACGTTCGTCAAAGTTGGTTTTATAAATCTGCGTTCGCCTAGTGCATTGGCGATGTACCGAGTGGAAAGTGAAAGAAACAAAAAGCTAGGATAGAGACTCACAATGCAGCCGTCCCCCATCCATGACTCCTTTCTTTCATTCCAGTACAGGCATTTTGATTTGAATACTCTAATCGAATACCTCATCACATCGGTCTCGTTGGAATTTCTTGTATCCTGTTTTCCATTTGCGTACCAAATTCCAATAAAGTAAGTCGATTTTCGCAATTTTTCCTTCGATATGAAAAGAGTGTAAGAGGAGTGTTTTTCAAAGCACGTCGAGTAGTTTAAGCTGGGTCGATCTCCACTGAAAGGCTCCGAGATAACTTTTTTCCAGTCATATTTATCTTTAGTGGGATGTCTGTTCTGTCGCACGTAGAGGTGGAGTTTGTGTCTGCAGTTGAATGGCGTAACCTCGATGTTAACCGCTTCATCTTTGGAGGAAATGACAAGCTTGTGATACGCCCAGGTGCTTTCAGTGATGTTTACACTGTATTTATGTGATTCTGGCAGGACATCTGGTCCCGGCAAGGAATATTCAATGTAGCTCTTGAGGTTCGAAACTGTAATTGCTTCTTCTTTGTCCTTGTCTTCGTACGATAAACTCACAACAGGGCTGCTGATGTCTTTATATGTTTCGTCGTAGGTGTAGTAATTTCTCGGCATTGAAAATACCTGTTGATAGGAAAGATGCGAAAGTTGGACTTCCTGCAACAATAAAGTGAATTTAAAAGCCCCACTGCTCTGTTGGATATTTGTGGTTGGTTGGTTTAGGTTCGTCTAATGGAGCAATCACAGCAGCTACTTGCTAGGGGTAGTAATTATCAATTGAACTTGCTTTGTGTACATAGAGGATATTACACGGTGACGAGAAGATACGAATTTTATGTTCGAGTAGCTGAGTGGCAAGAACAATATCTCACGAGTGAGCTCGTGAGATATTGTTTTTGCCACGAGAACATAAAATTCATATCTTCGAGCTAACGAGTAATGTTCTTTTTATTACATAGACACACTGATGATGGCGTTTTGGACGATTTTCCGAAGAGTTCCAACCACTTTTCGAAGATTTCCGAAGATTTTCCAAAACTTGTCCACACTTGTTCACACGAACGTTGCCGAACATTTTCTGAATGACTTAACACATGCAACACATGCACGCTTTCAAGTTTGTCCATATGTTCTAATTCATCCTATCCCGTCGTCATTGCGTTTCACTGACGTTAAAATCTCCACTAAGTAACCTCGTATCCAAAGTCTACCTTTTGATTGACGGATGTCAATCCTGGCTTTGCTTGGCGGAAAATATCGTTTCCACTTGGCAAATCGAAATTTGCATATTCCACGTTCACTCTTCCACCAGTATTTGAGGCCATGGCACTCTTTAGGCTCATGGCAAGATGTGGAGTGGAGATCTCAGTGGAATCTTCAAATGGAATCTTTCTCCTGAGCACCGATGCTGCCAGAAAATTTAGGACACTGAATAACTTTTTCACCAAGAATTTACCCTGAAACAAAATGAGCCATAGAGTCAAAAGAAATGTTGACAAGTTTACTTCATATTGAAATTAAGATCGTTCAATCACTTTCAGACCAAGCTTATAACATCATCGTCTGACAAACACTATTCACTTGACTCTGAAGATGACTTTCGTTCACGTTGTCGAAACGTCAGTCACCAACAACAGTTCTTTTCAGAACTACCCTCACCCGGACGATCACACAAGACGAACTAAGATTGCGCATGTTGTGTTGTATCGCTAGCTTAGACTGATTCCTATCTATAACTACTGCACTCAATAAATAAAATTATATCTTGATGGTTTAAAGTCGATAAATTGAAAATCATTTTCGAGACACTTCCTCACTCACTCTCAGTCGCATATTTTCTTGCTCGATAATCTGTGATGACGTCATGTTCGTGTCGTTGGGCTGATTGATAGCTGCATAGTTAGAAGCGGAGCCAAGTAAATTTCCAATTGTTCCGCAAACACTAGCAGCAGCGGCATCTGCTGAATCGGAACCACTCTCCTGCGACTCACGGTCAAGTACAGCAGCCATGTTGGAAAGGGCTAAGGTACCTGCCTCCTGGAAAACGACAAAGATTGCTCATGTAGTAGAAGGTTACTTACAAACGCAAAACTCTTTTTGCATGATCTGTTCCTAGTTGTATGTACCTTAATTTGTTATCGCGCTGATTCGTTCTGTGAGATTCCCGCTTAGTGGAAAGGAATTGCATGGTATAACATACTTTTCATAGATTTTGCGTGAATGCAACTTACGTATTCTAGCAATTACATGGAATTCCGATTGTAATTTACCTGCGCTTCCAGAGACATTTCATTCGTAACCTGAGTTACTTGATAGAGCGACCCCGACACGAGTTGTACGGCCTTTACTGAAGTGGTCCTTTGATCAGTTAACGCCATTGTCAGAGACTCACGCACCTATGTATCAGTACAAACAGAATTAAAGGACGGACGATGTGTGTTATTCCACAACCGGTTTTTACAGGAACAAAACCAGACTTTACATTTTACACTTGAGGCAGTAGGTGTTTAAGGCTATGTTTGGTACATTGACATTCTCAAGGCTGCTTTGGGCCAAGTGTTTCAAGTCGCCGGAGCATATATTTGGTTTCTGCAGCATTCAGGGACTAGTAGGGTTTGGACTCCCTCCTAGATGGAATGCAGGGCTACCCCTAAGTACTAAATTCACTGACTTCCATTTATACACTGCATTTGGAAGGAGAGCAGGCAGGGAGGATAAAGTGTCCCAAAAATGCACTGAAATGACCTCAGGGCGTAAACCCAGACCTTTTAGATCTGGAGTCCAGCGCATAAATGATCACGCCTGGGCATCTTCCCCTGACTGCATATCTATTACGATATTTCGATCAAACCTTTTGCCCATTTGTTAATTGTGCTTGTTGGTTCAAAACAGAGCAGATGCTTCCAGCCATGCGTGCTACATCCTGGTTCTTTCCTGACTTCTGTAACGCCCTTAAGGGACTGTTCTCTCCAGTCGTCATGCTCAACAAGTGGTTCATCAGTTTAGCGCCTTTAAGGATTGGAGGAAGGGACTGAAACAAACGGAGAAATAACCAAATAAAAATGGGGCCAGTAGCTCTTATTTGAATGGTCTCGCTGATCCACGGACCAATCATTTAGGACAAACTTATACAACACAAGGATCCACAATAATGAGTGCTGGACCTTGTTAATTACCTGCACTTGAAGTCTAACAAGCGCTATTGCACCTAATCTGTCAGAGATACGAACTGTAATATTGATTGTGTGATTCTGCCCATTGCCCAGAGGAAGTGAAACGGTAGCACCAGCATCTCCTCCGTAATAGAGCAGTGATTCTAGTGTTCCTTGAACATGAGAAATCTCGTACTTTAGAGGAGCATCAGGATCATGCCACCCGGTACACCAGACCTTGTAATGCGTGGTCAGCACGTGACCTACATGTGGTTTGACATGGCATGCCCCGTCTGTAGGAGGGGCATTGACTTGGAATGTGTAAGAAGCTCGTCCATAAATACCATTCGGCAGAAATCCCACGACAACAAGCTTATAAAGTTTGTTTCCCTGCAAATTATGTTTCTTTATGACCATGTTCGGAAAGCTAACAGATGATGAGATGTCTGGAGTGTCCATTGTCGCATTATCGAGTTGCCAAGCTGGGTTTGTGCCTCTTTGGGTTTGCAGGAAGTACAGGGACCAAGAATAAAGTATCGTGTTTTGACAAGCCCTGTCTGGACACTCAGATGATATGGACAGCTTATCAGAAGGGTTGACTTTGTGTTCACAGTTCACAACACACCTTCAAAAAGAGAAAATCGATATCCTCGATATTAGATGAGATTTGGCAGCAGAAACAACACTTTTATAGATTTTTGTTAATTAAGCTCTTCACTTGAAACAACTGATATAGTCGTAGAGTCCAATAACGGCATGAAAGATGCCGAGGAAATGATTTTTTTCATAGAAACCCAGTTTAAATTTTCATTTGTTTATTAAGGTTTCCCGAATTAAATAGTATATAATTTTAATTTTATGAATCTAAGGCATATTTTAATGTCCCAAATTAGTCTTTTTTGGAACTTAAATACCTTTTGACACTCAAAGTCATTCATTCATTCATTCATTCATTCATTCATTCATTCATTCATTGTACTAACTATCAGTTACGAAATGACATTATGCTTAGGAGTTTTTATTTAGTTATTGAGTCTGTTTTTGCAACAATCATTTTAGCAGAGGCTTCCTCTGGATCTATATAACCCAGAAGTGAATTTCAAAAGTTATGACAGTTTCAAAAACTACAGCAGTCACTGGTAATCATGGAGGTTACTCTGTCATTTATCGGCTATTCTCCATGTAAGTTAACCGTTTGTAGCTTGTATTCAGCCAAGCTGAGATAATTGCGGAGGCTGAATGACACTCAAGGGACAAGAAAGGCAGATGGATAAAATGAGTAATTGACTAAAATGACTCAGACTTGACAATCTCAACACCCGGAGTAGTAGCTAAGTAGTAGACCTTAACATCTTTACCGTACGGTCAGGTTTAGAATATCTTCAGTGTCTAACTCGAGTAACTGACTTGTGGAGCTGGTTCTGCTATCTTTCCGTACCACTAGCACAATCTCGTATATTTCGTCTGGCACCATGCGACTTGTTGTCAGTTCAAACTTGGTTGCGTTGGAAAGGAGGTACTGCCCATCTCGATAACAACCTTGACCAGAACTGTCAGAGAATCCGGAGGAAAAGTAAGATAACACATCTACAGTGCCATTGATGATACCTGCTGCCAGTTCTGGAAAGCTGTCCAAGGTATTTCTACAAAGCCAGGCAAAACTCATCCCTGTTGAGAGACACAAAGCATACTGAACTGTTCTATATATATGTGCTGAATTGGTGATTGCTGTACTTTCATATCAACTCTGCTTCCGGTTTTCGGCTGGAAACGACCAACTACTAATGCAAGTTAGCTTTCACGGGAAAATAAATCGAAACGCAGCTTTTATGTTAGTATTGTCAAAAATCATAAATACCTGAATAATTTCCGGGGCCAACGTCTGGGTCATACGAATCCAGGCCATCTACAGATAATACGGAACCAAAACGTCTTTTTATCTCACTTCCGCCACTTATTTTGGCAACCAAGTCAGACTGGACAATTTGGATATATCCCTCAGCAACAGCAAAGAAATCTTGCAAGTCCTTTCCAACCGTTCTCACAGTCAAATTCAATCTAAACACTCCTAATGGTAGCGCTCTCTTTTTTAGACGTAATTCTTGTATGGAAGCTTCGCCGTAAGAAACAACATCGCCAAACTGCAAAAAGAGTCCAGTTTCTGGATTGTATTGAAAGATGTTCCATTCATATGCGGATTCTTTTGATTCAGGACAGAAAATTTCAATGTTAGCCTCAATCTCGACGACATCAACTGCAAAAAAGGATCTCGCAGCTGCAGGAGAGTCGCCAACGCCCTTCAATGTAATTTCAGGTTTCTTACAAGGTCTTGAAAGAATCTCAACCACACAATTAACAGATGATATGGAGACGTCATTTCCCAGGCTCACTGTAATGGTATAAACTCCTGTAGCGTGATACAAGTGATGTAAAATTGAAAGTCTCTTCAATTCTCCTCTATAGTTCATAATCATAGCATTCTGTTTTGGAATAAGACTACTTTTATGTGGTCCATACCAGTACCTAGTTCTGTTGTCCACTTCAATAACAAGGCTCGAGTTTGTTCCAAGAATTTCGATAGTTGCTTGAATGGTGACATTTTCGTTCCTAACCTTTGGTGAAGAACATTCAAGATCGCCGTTCAGAAAAGATGCAGGTTTTTGAACAGCAATGACCACACTAGAAACCACGTGACTCAACTGATTTTCAACTCGAATTGTTGTTGTATATGTTCCGGGGGTATCAAATGTGTACTCAATCCTTTTATTTTCAAACTGTTCCGCAGTGCCGGTTATCGACCAGGTGTACTGTAAGTTGGAACCATTGAAAGTGGTGGCTTCAAAAACAACAGGAACTCCTTCTGGAAAGATGTTCATATTCACGCCATGACCTGTATGCAAGACATGTCCCGACAAATAGCTTATATTGACATAAACGTCAGATACTGGGATCTCTATGGGAACCAGCTGTGTGTGACTTAATAAGACAGTTACAAGATTTTCAGCGGTTATAGTGATGTTGAATGTTCCTGGTTGCTTGTAGATAGCTGGCGTTATCCAGGACAAATAGTGCAAATCTTGATTTTCGATATCGAGATCGCGCTGATTCAAATATGCTTTAAAAGTTACATTTGTACCACTTGCTATACTCCAGTGGAGAGAAAACGTTTTCCCAAAAACCACTGGACCAACGGGCGGAATTTGGAAGAGTTTGATTTCTTCTTGAACCGTGACGACACCCACAGTTGTCACATTGCTCAAGCGGTTTTGACACATCGCAGTGACTTGATACACACCCACTTGCTCGAAAACGTGTTTTGTAGATATGCTGACATTGGTGAAGGTTTCGACACTGATATCTAAATCTTTGAAATAGATCAGCTCATCATCCACGCTTTGACGCGACTCTTGTCCATCTCCAAACTTCCAATGACAAACAAAATCTGATCCCTGAAGAACAAATATGGTGATGGTAGCATTTTCATGCGGCTTTGCCACGAGGGGGGAAATCCTGGCCCCCTCGAGCTTCAAGACTGGCTTGTGAACCTTGATATCGATAGTAGTATTAAAGCTGGATACGTAGTTGATAGCTGTGATATTAACTGTGTAAAGACCGTGCAGACCATATGAGTGGTTAACAAACGTTTCACGGGTAGCTACCACTTCACTGTTATCTCCGTACACCACGAGATACGAGGCATTAGTTTCTGGCCCGGAGTTGACATCTGTGAACCAGATCATAATAGTTTCATTAATTTCTATATCCCTGGCTTTATGTCGAACGACGGGTTTGAAAGGCGCAACGGCTCGAAGAATATTACATTTCGCCGTTGCTAAGATCCATTTTGTAACTGCGTTTGAAACGGCGACGCGTACGTAGAATTCTCCGGGAGTTTTGTATTGCAACTGTGTTACCCAAGCTTCTCCATACGACCCCTCTTGAAGCTGTGAGTCAACGTGCAAAGGGAAGTCAGAGAAATGTGCCTGGTATGTTACACCTGTGCCCTTTTGTATTTCCCATCTTATCTTGAATCCCGTTCCGAACAATACGGGCGGCATTGGGTAAATCCTGAGGCCAGTGATGATACTTTGTACAGGAACAGTTGTATTGACGGTTACTTGACTTCGCCTGTTTCTGCAGGTGACTTGGGGAGCGTAATTTGCAGGGGCTGAGTAAGTGTGGTTCAAAACGATTGTTCGTGAATCGTTGCCCGAGGTAGTAACATTGACATGATCACCTAGCAACCAAAAGCATTTGAAATGTGATCCTTGACCGACAAGCAAACGGAACTGAGTTATCTCTCCAAAAACTGTTGACTCGCTTTGCAGAGATATATTTTTCAAGATCTCAACCGGTGTAGGCACTGAAATGGTTGCATTATTATATAACAAGCTCGTATTGCACAGACTCCAAGCTTGGACATGTAACGTGTAGGTGCCGATGAAGCGATACATGTGATGAGCCGTGTCTGAGAAAGTCTCCTGAGTTACGTCGCCGTCACCCCAGTCGAAGTGGAAAGTAGGTTTTGTGGCGTTTTTGTTCGAGCTTGCCTTCACTGTCAACATAGTCTCATTTACTTCGGCCACCTGTACTGGTGTTGTCAGGTTAAGAGAAAGGAATCGCAAAGGAACCACTAATAGTCAAAACAAAATTTATACCAAATTAGTTTTCCTTGCAAAGCAATGCCAGAACTTATATCTAGGTAGACCTAAGGGCTTTTGACTAACCTTAAGGTCTCTGAAAAGGAGGCAGAACACTGATGACTAAGCCGAAGTGAGGCGTTTGTTGGGAATTGGACAAGCACGCCCGAAATCAATCTTCCGCTACTCAACTGTTGAAGCTACAAGGTTAGATGCCAGAGAATCGTAAGTAGACACTGCTAGTGCCATCATGACTGAGTGTTACGCCAACTTCTTAACAATAGGCCCTTTGCAGCTGGGGTCACATGACCAAATTTTTCCTAGAAAATTTTTATATTATGAGCTATAACTTAAAGAATGCCAGAAATGGAAAGAGCGCATCGAAAATACCAAATTGGCCAAGTTTGAGCACCCTGGAATGAAAGAGTAAGTTTATATGACAGTTTGAATTTTCGGAAAATTTAGAAGTTTTGTATGGGAAATGTTGCTGGAGAGCAACATTTTCCATACAAATCTTCTTATTCTTTTAAAACTTCAGAAAGTCATAAAATCTCATCTTTTAATGATGGGGGCCTCAAATTTGGCCATTTTGATATTCTCGACATGCTTTTTCCATTTCTAGCATTTGTTAAGCTATAGCCCATAATTTTATGAAAAGTAGGTCACGTGATGGCTTAGCTGCAAAGGGCCTATAGCTTGCTTTCGTAGCTACCGCACGTTCCATTACCGATAAATTTCGATTCTGATTAATTCTCTCGTCGCTGAGTAGCCGCTGGTGTAACACGATCGCACATGCGTTGCCTTTGAATATATAATAGTATATAATATTTGATTTTTGGCTTCGAAATATTCAAAAGCGTCTTTTTTTACTGTTAGCGTAATTACAAAATATTAGACTAGTTCAATTTGTAATCTGTATTGGAACAACAACGTTGCAATACAAATTTCCGGCTAGAATCTCGGACGTACTTCTAGTCTACTTCTCAGTAGTATAGTAAAGGAAAATGAACAGTCAACGACTCCTTTTAATCGGTCCTTTTAATCGGTAAATAATAAAACAGGTAACAGCGCTCTACAAACCTGGGATACAAGCGTTTGATGCTGCCACAATTTCGTGTAGTTCAAGGGCTTTAGAATACAACTGTAGACACGCAAATCTACCCTTGTACTTGCTAAGTGTGGAAATCGACACAGCTCCAATCCTAATCTCATGCTGGGTCGCCAAATGCTTATTTTCGCCAAGGTACTTTGTCTGGACTTCCACACCATCATGATATAGATGGGCCCATCCTGTCACGTGATCGTAAGAAGCGCCAATAAAATTCCACTGCCCAACATTTAGGACAACAGCTTTCATCCAAGAAGCGTAAGGCACATTTCTTGGTTGGAACCGCGCCATGAGCTGTGCTTTACCACCTATATTCCCTTGCATCCATATCATTACTCCGCCATGTTGGACATCGTCGGCTTTGTAATGAACAATCGGCCCTGTTTGGCTTAACAAGGGATAGATGTGGCACAAAATGGTCATCGACTGGTCAAAATGGATTTGTTCGTCTGCTTCGATCTCGACATACGAGTCTTGCTGTCCCTGCAATACAATGGCCCCGCCTTGCTCGCCACGGATGCCAGGTGCGAAGTCAGTGTTCGACAAGGTAACTGTCAACTTTCCTTGAAGAGCTTGGTCTCTGTAGTGGCTGTTGAATGGCAAGAGGACGGAAGCTTTTGTTGACAAGTTACAGTATTCCAGGACTGAAATAATGAAATATTAAAGCATTAATCCCAAAAATAAAACGGCTGAGATTTCCGCGAGTTATGTTCGGTCGTCCTGGGCTATTGATTACTCTTCCTGTAATCCATGTAAAAATACAGTAGAACTAATCGGACACCTCTTGTAAGTGGACATTAAGGAAATTCGTGCTAATTGTTCCTGCGCATCCTTACTGCGCACGGAGATTCACACACCACGTCATGCATCGAGCGCGCGCAAAGTAATAAAATGAACAATAATAGGGCAGATGGCAATTGCTATAGCTTTGTCTGGATTTAACGATCTTGGACGTTCGGTTCGCCCTACTTTTCTTTTGATGGAACATTTTCTCTACCGATTTTCTACGTTTATCGAAAAAATGGAGAAAATCTATCGATTAGAAGTTTGAATTTTTTGAAAAATGCACAATCGAATTCCGTAAGCTCTTCGCTTATCTGTGCGGTGGTTTCAAATGCCTCCTGAAGGGTTAAGTTTTGTGAAAACGTTGGAAACATTTAACAATTATTGGACGAGGTTGAGCAAAATATCGTGATTTGACAGTGGCGAGCAGATCGATTATTTTTATTTTATTATTAAAAAAACTGCAAAATTTTCGCGTGAACGTCCTTAAATCGATACCTCAGCCACATCCAAGCACTACATTTTTAATCTCCCATAATAAGTGACCACCTACAAAATGGTCATTTTTTCTTCCTCAAGGTCATTCCGCAGTATTGCATTGCGCATCCCTACTGCGCACGATTTTCGCGTCATTAGCGCGTGCACATGAGCGCCTGCACGTACACTGACAGCGAAAGACATTTCCTTCAAGCTAAGCTCGATAGCTCAAACGAGCATGGTGACCTATATATTTTATTACATAAATCTGGTGTAAAAATTATCCTCTTTAAGTTAAAAAATAAAGAAAAAATTTGTTCCGAGGAAGGAAAAAAAATATAGCTAAAAGAGTGTACAAATCTGATACTCGAGGATGCAAATTATAACCTCGAAAACGACGACTGGAGGGATGTTTTGAGTCAGTGTCATTTGGAATTGTGTGAGGTTTCCATAAATTATATATTACATTATTCCAAGTTCGAGATTTTCTACCTATCAATAATTTTTTTCTTAAGCAAGAATGGCGATCCCCCTTTTTTATTTCATTCTTGGAGTATCATGACTGTACTTAATAAATGGGGCAAGTTTGAATCTTGCGTTGGGTTCTATTTCAGAGGGATGGCCTTCAAAGTGTCTACTTAAAAGTGTATGGAAACATTTAAGGTACAGCTGTATAATTTCTCGCTAACATGTGTGACATTTTTTTCCCGATGTCACAAGGTATCAAGCTACAAATAATAGAATATTTGACTTACACTGAAGCTATCATCCTTCATTTCTTTTCCACACTGTCGCTGTATTTCTATCGATGTTTGCAACCCGACAACATGACGAGAAAACCTTGAAATGTGCCTTGAACGTATTTTATGACCACAAGCTCTTATCCGTCGCAGCCAGCACAGTTTTTAGGCGCCGGTAAACGGATTCGGCTCTGAATGCGTTTACATCTTTGTTGCCACTCAATTCGAGTCATATGATGATTAATTTGGGAGGTTGCAATTGCTCTGTTTGCACATACTCTCTTGCAATCAGTTGCGTATGGCAAATTGCACATCAGTAAAATAATTGAGCCAGTACGCGCGCTCTCATTGCTCGATAGGTGTGTTTAGATGAGAATACGTAAACACGGTTGTGACGTTTTAGCCGATTGGCGCGTATTTTTGAGAATTATTTTATAAAAGCTACAGAACACTTTTCCCGTGTTTAATAGCTTCATCTAAATACTCGGAGGGTTGGGAGAATTCTCGGAAGTTGTGCAAACCCTCGACTACGTCTCTGGTTTGCATAACTGTCTCGAATTCTCCCAACCCTCCTCGTGTTTAGATGAGGCTATTTAAACGCGGAAAAAGTGCTCTATTACTTAAATTGTAACCTCCCAAACGAATCATCACGTGATCTAAATTGAATAACAACCAAGAAATATTAAATGTGGTTTTGGCATGTGCGCCTGGTAAGACCGAAAAAAAACCCCAGATAACTAAGGTTATTTTTTATAATAATGATAACCACAAATGTGTCTCAGCCACTTATCTATAATCAAACTCCTACTTATGTTGACCAGATCTTTCTTATCTTATAGCTGCGTTTGATTATGATTATCAAGTGGTCGGCAATGCTTCTCAAGTCAAGTAATCTGTTATATGTTCCACATGCAATGAGAGAAACTATATCTAAATGGCTTTGTCAGCGACTGAACTAAAAAAGTGGAAATCTTTCCATAAAACTAGGAGCAGCACCCATCTTTTTTGTTTTGTAGTTTGAAGTCTTGCCACTTCGGTTTAATTGTCGGAGCAATTTCTTTTTGAGTGTTTCTCGACGAAATACAGCAATGGAAACTGCCTTCGTAAATACCAGATATATTTTTCAATGTGAACAGGAATTGTCTCAACCTAGGAAATCGTTTCGATACTTTAAAAACTGCACAAAAATATCGTTGGTTATTTATTTTGGCAATTTTTCAAAGGACGCTTCGAGAAAAGTCTTAATCACCGCTGGGATGGCGAAAAAAACAATGATACATGGGGTGGATATATGAATGACCCAGTTTGGTGTTGAATGATAGACATTATTATTAATTGCACAGAAACACGACAATCAGTTGAATCTAACATTTCTTGCGATTCCGTAGTAACAGAAACACTTAAATTAAGTTGAAAAGACTTTCATCGTTTCTTTCGTTTTAGCCTAAACAAGTTATTCAGTGCAATAGCATGGTGTGTGATGTCGATGGTGTGTTTTTGTAAAAAAAACTAATAGTTAGTTGTTTTAGAATATCATTGAAGTCGATGTGTATACTTGTATGCCTTTTCTTGCTTTTATTGAGTAAATGCAAAGAAAGTTTAATTTCTAAAAATAAGGACACAAGCTAATGATTTGAGGAATCTCGTACACATCTTTTAGCTAACAGACGGAAATAGCATCTAAATAAAATGCGTAAAAATGTAAATGAAAGACATAACCGCTGGATCTCATAGCATTATCTTATATCCCTTTCTATTTTCGCCTTGTTCTTCTCTGTATAGGACATCTCATCAGTTTTTAGCTATAACCTACGGGTAGATTTCATGCATTTCTTAGCAAACAGCAATAAAGTGCTTAGCTCGCAAAAGAAGTATTCATCTACAATTGTTGTGTAATGTAATCAGCAATAAATAATCTGAACTTTGCGTGCATTTTTACCCAGTTACCTTGATTTCCTTGGGAAGCTGCTTCACTTGGCTTCACAAGATGCAAGTAGACCTGTGACACACATTTTATGTTTCAAAAATTAAACGTTTTGATAAAATTGTGCAGTGTTAGGAAGAGCATTCAATTCAGATAAATAAGTACCTGCAAAACAAACGCTTCAAGCATTCGCAGGACTAAGCGTTTATGACAAACCCGTTCCATTTTTTTGCGAATTCAATGAGCTACATGTTGAAGTTAAGGTTAAACAAGGAGAAGTAATTCTCGATACGCGGTCAGCGCGCGTGTGTATTGTATCGTCTCAAAATACTGTGGATGTTTTTCTTACTTTACAGGTGTTATTTAATGGGCAATACTTGTGGTAACAACCAGTGTTGAACCGCGGATGAAAACATTTCAATCAAAACTGGTCTTTTTGGCTTGGTGCAATGACATTTTTGGGGTCTTGGTGTGGGGAAGAAATTTAAATGTCATGTTTTGGCTTTGGAACTTTTTCAGCATGTTCTTGTGCCAGTTTTTGTTCCATTCAAATGTAAATAGTAGGATCTCAGTACCAGCGTGTCGCCCACGTAGTTGGTAAATTGAGAACAATAGATAAAACCTATGAGTTAATATATTTTAATATATACTTTTCTTTCGCTCTAAAGGGGTCTGTGGCATGTTATATTGAGTATTTTTTGTGGTGCAAAAAGTTACCTTCAAGTCGAAGGAACCTTACTAAAGTACAAAACAAAAAAGTAGAGTAAACATATTTACCGAAATAATACTGGGTTAAATTTTAAGCCTTTCAATTAGCAACGAGGTTTTCTCGGAACATATCCAAAACAGAACTTGATTTCTGTTTGCTTCTATTCTCATAGACTTGTGTAATGGCACGAGTTTAGTTGTGTATCTTGGACACAACATGCAAAGTAAAACTACTGTCTGATAACAAGTCTTAGCCAACCAATAGCCCTTTTCACGGTTAGTTTTTCTCATTTGCATTACAATGTAATCCAACGTGGATGCGAGGCAATTTCGGGCTAAAACTACAAAATAGCCCGAAATTGCCTCACATACGTGCTAGATTATATTGTGATGCAAATGAGAAAAGTTAACCGTGAAAAGGGCTATTGGCTCACTAATTCGTGCTTGATTTCATGTATATGTTCGATGGACTGGAAGTTGTCTCCCGACGGAGCGGAACAACGGTGTTGCGGAATCCATTCGGGACGAGAATGGACCAGCAGGCAGCTGATGTTTTCACTCTATTGTTAAATGCAATAAACAGCATCGCAACACACATGCTCACTTCAAGCGCCCGCAAGGTGGTCTGTACAGCGTACCACGACCAAGCGCCAGGAACACCCGAGCGCAGACTGAAGTTTAAAACTGCTGAGCAGACCTGGGTTCCAATAAAGAGCAAATTAAGCACCGCTGCTATGAAAACTAGAAATCGAAGCCTTTGAAGGCCTGTATCTCCATATATGCTCGCTGCGGAGTTGGAGGACAGTTGAAACCCTACCCGGAAGAAGCCAATTGTCAGAATCACGCCAAAGAAGACAAAATACAGGTGGCATATTATTATCAAGACGAAGAGTTTCTGGATGAGAAGGAAAGTGATGTCTGTTCCCACAACAATGATTACGTTGACGACCATCACTCCAAGCGCTGTGGATAACTTCTGAAACCGTGGAGGTGCCACACTCCTCATATCGGTAGCGTCTATAAACACCAGCAGCAGAAGACCGAGGGCCGTGAGGACACATGGGAAGCCCATTGACCACGTGATATACGCGCTGGATGGGTCCAGCGTTCCTAAGGAGCTGTAAGGATCAACCAACAGTATTATCGCTCGAGAAAAGCCGAAATACAGCAATGACAGATATAAAGCCAGTTTTAATCCTTTAATACGGTGACCCGCGAGAACATCATCGACAAGTCCAACTCCAGAGGTCACTGCAATTAATATATAAACGACAGAAAACAGGTAGATGTGTAGGTCCCAGGTTTTTCCCCATGTTTGAATCGCGGTTGACCACTCCGGCCCTAGTTCTGGGTTCGTCTCCGGGATTTGTACAGGCTCGGCTGACATTCTTGTACTTATGCCACGCCGAAGTCTGGTAGACGTAATATTTTGAGCAGAAGATTCTTGATTTTGCGGATTTAGTGACAGAAATCCTTAATTTTCGTTGTCCTCTGTCCTTATGTTAAGGCGCGGCCTAGTATGTTTGAGCGACAGATAATTTAAGTTCTGTGGTTGGTTCCAACTCTGTAGTATGCGGCGTAGTTCAGCCCTAGCTGGACGCTTATTTGAGATAATGATCAGTAGAAGTAGTACAGTCTTTGTCTTCTCTTTCAACATAATATCGAATCTCGAGTAAGTTTAAGATTCATTAATAAGCGCTCATGAGGATGGTCCGGTCTTTGTACACGTCCAGCTAGCTGGCGAGTTCGCTGTGGAACAAAATAGAATTAATTAACTACATTGTTCATTAAAGATAGAAGAGTAACCAGGTTTTGGAAACATATTCAATATAAAAAAAGCGTTCTCTGGTTAAGAAAAAACCTAGAAACGTAAGCTTTCGGCTTCCAGACTAAAGCCTTTCAAAACTAACATGTAAATGCACGAGATGGAAATATACACAAAACTGAAGTGTGAAAAATTGTGTAAACGGTGAAAAGAAAAACATGCATTAATCTAAAAGAATTGCTTCATTAGTGCTTGTGTGTTAGTGTTAGTTTCCCTTATCAATTACTCTGGCATTGTTGAAGTCAAAAGAGTGATTATTACGCCAAGCATGAACTGAAATATTAGAGCCAGTTTTATACATTCTTACATTTCGAATGTGTTTTTTTTTTCCTCGTTGAAAGACGCCTTCCAGTCTCATCAATCATGTAGCTCCAAGGATAACCGGCGCAAGGGATCTTATACACCACATTGGTTTGAAGTTCAACAGGAGGCCCGCTGAAACTTGGGGGAAGGGAAACTTGTGCACTGCAGTGCAAATTAAAAATTAACGATAAATTGGCCTGCTCTCAGGCAATCACAGTGAAGTAATTTTCTCAGTTATATCACACTAATTTGT
>OZ026606.1:14028296-14053296 GCA_964020085.1 Micromussa lordhowensis
GGAACTCCTTTGTTAGAAGGAATGTTGATCAGACGGATTACCATCTCAGAATAGTGCTACAGATCTGACACTTCCTAAACCGAAGAGAGAGTTTCTAAAAAGAGTTCTAAATATAGCGGCGCAATGCTTTGGAACCAACTCACAAATGTAGCAAAACTAGCGGAATCGATACATTCATTTAATAAATGTATCAAAACGTACTTGGGTCATGTCATGCCACATGTGTTGATCCTGTACTTAGTTTACAATATGTACTTAGTTTGTTCTAGTTGAATTTCTGTAGTTTTAGACTTACCATATTATTAATCGTGCACTTAGTGTATAATATGTATTTGGTTCACAATAGTTGAATTTTTATGATTTTAGATCTAATCAATCTTGTATTATTAGTTCTAGTCTCTTTTTATGTCTGTACAAACACGCCCTCCATGGGATCCAGCTGAATGTTGTTGGGGCTAGCGTGTTCCTTTGATTTAAATAAAGTATACCATACCATACCATACCATTTTGCAGAGCAAGTTCACTGCTGATAGATTCCACGCAACCTTCCAAGCAATGACACCCGCGGATGTTTTATATATTGTCAACTGCACAGTTTCCACACGAGCACCTTTTAAAACATCGAAAAAGAACATTAAAGACGAACGCAAAATCAGCGTTGAAGGCAAATTTGGTATTGATGTCAAACAGAGTCAAATGAAGGGAATGATTGTTACGAGGTGACGGAAATAGAACAGCTTACCATTCACTAACAGCTACTGAGCCGTGGAGCCGACCATTAAGCTTTATTTCAAGCTCCTCATTTGCCTTCAATTCCTGCTCGTACCTGGCCATCCACGTTTCATCTGCAAGCGGCTCGTCAGCGAAGAAGTTGTCTTCGTCACTTGAAGAATTGCTCTCTTCTCGGAATGCATCGCGCTGCAGAGCGTGCTCGATTTCCACTTCAGGTATGAAGTTTATGTCGGAGTCATTTGAATCAAAACTCATCTCTGACTCCGAAGAGGAAGACATCTTGATCTTTTGGCGAAAATTTGGACGCTTTAGAGCTAAAATATACAAAAGCACCTAAGAAAGCAAAGAGAAATGACCGAGGGCTGTTCTATTCGGTTCCTGGGTAGACGTCACAGCCTTGCTCGACCCAGACTCCCTAAAACGCGGTCGCGCAACATCTCGAGCACGGCCATAGAAAATTGAGGAGTCAATCAAATTCAAAATTTTTTTCCGCAGAATTGGTTTAAACAGTAGTTGAATTCATTTCAGCGGAAATTTGGGGGTTAGGTGCACTTTAACTTGTCGCATAAAATTTTATTTGCGAGCAAATATTGTCTTTTTTTATAAGGTCTTATAATGCTTGTTCAATGCTATCCATGATTTCGTCTGCGAGGGATTCATTTGCATATTTCGTGGTAGTAATAAACTAATTAAAACACAGCAGTCTTTTTAATCCACTCTCAAAAACAAAACACGCCCGTACGCAATGGAAGTCAGGGCGATGTCCAGGCGCATATGCAGCTATCAATGTTATGCCTGAGGGGACGGGGGGGAGAGGGGGTGGCACGGGATGAGGCGGGAACCCGTGCGCACCCCACGTGGGGAATTTTAGCAAACTTTGAACATACATGTTGGCCCCGGGAACGGGAAGTTTGAACAATGCTAAAAAATGCTTGCCCGAGGGTCGGGAAGTTTAAACAATGGTAAAAACGACGAAAGCGACCACGGTTTTGAATCCGGGGAGCCTGTATACGAGTGTTCCGCCATCTTGAAAGTACCCAGAATTCCCAGAAGTTCGAACCGTTTCCCAGGGTGGGGAACTTTGAATTGAAATCTTATTCCAAGGGTTAGGAAGTTTGACTTTGATCAAAGCCCCCACCCTATCCCGTGGTCCTCCCCTCGGGCATAAAATTGATAGCTGCATTATATAGTCAACTCTCCGCTAACGGACACTCTCGTAAGCAAACAGCTCTACCTACGTACACTGTTTTCAACTCCCCTTTTTTTCTTATTGGAATAATTCTCGTAAGCGGACAGCTCTACTAACGGACAATTTTTCCGATTCCCGAAGGTGTCCGCTTACGAGAGAGTTGACTGTACATGTCTTTTCCCGCCCTGATGCAGGTTGTATGCTTGCGATACGGACCTATGGTTCTATTAAATAGCCGGGTTGGCTGGAGAGGTTACTAAGCAAGATGGTGGACGGACTTTGACGATTTTTCATGCCGATTGGATTTCTCTCACTAAAAGAAACTGCACCAATGAAAGAAACCTCGTCTCAGCTAGAAATGAATTCATTGAAATCTTTAGGTTATACTTTGAAGTACCCACGATCGAGTACAATTTTGAAATTCGTCACAAACTCGCTCTAGCCACGTCACCATGAATAACTTTTCGAGTTTTTGATCGCTCCAGTGGATTGTCGTAATGGCCAGAAAACTCTTTGGTTTTCAGCAGCTGGCAGGAGCCATCAAGACTCTCGGTCTCATCTTGTTTATGTACATTTTCTCCATCAGTCTAACATTTTACAACAGATGGTTATTACAGGTTTGTGGTAATGTTCATCAAATTGTTATCATAAACATTGGCTTCGAAAAGTCAAAACCAATTTTTTAAAAATACATATTTTCGTTCATGGAAATCTGCATATGATGGCCTAGTTTCGTTGTAATCTGTTTGTTGTTTTTGCACACTGAAACAATAAAAAAGCAATATGTATTTTTAGCAACCATTGTAAACTTACGTCTTTTAGATAGGATTAGTTTTAATTTTTATGATGTAAGCTTAAAGCACACTTGATCAGTCCATGGAAAGTCGCGCTATAAATTTTATTATTATTACTATTATTATGACTGTTATTATATTAATGCTAAAATAATTATTCATACATGTAGCATGTGAATGAACTCATGCTCATTAATGGCATTGATTCTGGTTGTATTCTAGAGGTTTCATTTCCCGTTAAGTGTCTCAGTGGTACACTATGCAATGGTATTTGTCATTGCTGCAGTTCTGCGACTGCTATGGGAGCTCAAGACTGAGAAGAAGAGAATAATTTTGCCTTGGTCTGTATACATGAAAAGAGTCTTACCCACAGGTGAGAAACAAATTAATGATTTGTAATAAAATGTCGTACAGTGCGACTTGGTCAATACTGACACCAAAGGGACAAAAAAGTGTCTGTATTAAGGAGGCTGGCAACAGTTTCCAGCACTTTTCTAACAGCTATACTTTGAAGGATGAATACTGCCACTGTTTAACAAGTGATGCTACAATAATGGTATCATACAAATTCCCAATCAAGTTTTCGAAACTGAACCCACTCCACAGAATTTTTTTAAACTTTGCAAAATGTTGCACCTTATCATGCTTATCTTAATTCGATAATAAAAAAGGGGTCACTGAGCTTGTTTTTGAATTATAAGCGCTTAAAGCTAAAATTAAGGGTGTTTTAGTGGGTCATGTTGTTGTTATGGTAACTATTGTGCCACAAATTTGACAGCAACATGTTTACCAATGATTGGGCAGTTTTTTTTGATACCACGATTTTAGCATCAACCGATGTAGAGTGTTAGCAGAAATGGAATGGTCATAATGGGCACATGTTTTATCTCGATTTAAATGCAGCAGAATGATGTTTAACGACTTAGCGGTTACCGTAACACATTGTCAATCAAATAGTAAAATGCTTTGCATGAAGCTCCACAAGGGTAAATAACTGGAACTGAGAAAGACAGTTGTTGAATGTATCACACTGTTACTTAACAATTAGACCCGTAGCCCAAAAGGGCTACGGGTCAATAGCCC
Organism: Micromussa lordhowensis; assembly: GCA_964020085.1. Classification (NCBI taxonomy): domain Eukaryota; kingdom Metazoa; phylum Cnidaria; class Anthozoa; order Scleractinia; family Lobophylliidae; genus Micromussa; species Micromussa lordhowensis. Next base: position 14,032,095 of record OZ026606.1, read on the forward strand.
ATGAGGCAAAGCCGAATGGGCTATTGACCCGTGGCCCTTGAGGGCAAAGGGTCTAATTGTTTTAGTATCACCCAACTAGTCAGACAGAAATGGCAATAAGAAAGTTAGCAAATGTAAGTTGAAGTAAATATTTATTTGGGACTAAAACGAAAGAAAGCATCACGCTCGATGGCGCTCGAGGACTATTGCTAATAGTCCTTGAGTAGCGTAGCCAATTAAAATGCAGGATTTGCATTAGTCCACCAGTTGGGTGATACTAAATGTATATATATGCTACAGTGTTAGTAACGAAGACACATAACTTGTAGGAAGCTTTTACTTGAGGGTGCCGTTAGATGCTCACTGGTCCCAAATTTAAATTCTCCAGGCTTTGCACACCAGTCAGCCTCCTGCCATTTGTATTTGTTAAAAGTGCTTAGTACATTTTATTTTTCATGTTCAAGGCTGCACAATCTTTTAGCTTTAATAACCATGTACAAATGAAGTTGCTTTACCGTCACTTCTTTTGAGATATTGAATGTAAATTACAGCTTCCTCGCAAAAACAATGTTTGATCAATAAATTCTGGAAACAGTGCTTTTTACTGCATATTAAAGTAAATATAAAATTTATACATACAGAGCTATATACTTCCATGTATTTGTGTAATCTATGCATTTTTAAACTTCCCACACATTCAGAATTTACATTGTATGTTGGCCAGGATTGTATTGTAAAGAAATGTTATTAGTAAGTTGTTTTTATGTATTTCTTTACAGCAATGGCTTGCGCTTTAGATATTGGATGTTCCAATTGGAGTTTAATGCTCATCACAGTCTCACTGTAGGTGTAAATAATGATAAATAAATACATTATACTAGAGTACACCTAAAGATTTACTGGTCATATATCAGGGCTGTGGTCTAGAAGTGCCCGGATGCCCCAGGTGACAGCTTTGGGTGACAGCTGGAAAAACGTTTTTCATATATTAGCTTAATTGCTGGGCACCCAGGATTTTATGGTTAGGAACCTTTGTGAAGCCTTCGAGCCAAGGCTGGCTCATAGCTGCCGGAGCTTATCCCGGTTTCTGTAGCATGAAGCGGCTAGAAGTATTTCTACTTCCCCTGGATGGGATGCTAGTCCATCGCAGGTCACTCCCCTGCAATTTTGTTAGGTTTCCCCAACAAATAGCAGGTACCCATTTATACACCTGGGTGGAGAGAGGCACTGTGAGAGTAAAGTGTCTTGCCCAAGAACACAACACATTGTCCCAGGCCAGGGCTCGAACCCGGACCGCTCGATCTGAAGTCGAGCGCACTAACCACGAGGCCACCACGCCTCCCTAGGAACCTTTGGGCTACTCATAATTTTTCTTAGACCACAACCTTTTGTATATAAGAAATATTTATATTAAAATAAATTCCCCAGAGAACATTTCTCTATAATTATTAGTGGCAGAAATCTGTGTCACTGATAAAAGGTTCCCACCAAAATATATTCATGAGCTACATACTGTAATCATGGAAAAAAATTGTTAGTTTTCCAGTTAATAAATAAAGAAGCCTTGAATGTGCTCTGTTCTGTTGTAAAGCACACAGGAAGTGGCTAGATCATGAAAGAAGTGTAGGGAGAAACACAGGACATATAGTAAAGTGTTTCTCCTACTTTTTAGTGACCTATGGTTTCCTAAGTGTTTAACAACAGAACAACATACAGTCAAGGCTTCTTTGTTGTTTTTTGATAAAGAATCAATTAATTTCCCACACATTAAAATTTACAAACCAAACTTTTATTTCCCATATTTTAAGAGAGCTTGATGTATTTTTCTTTAATGACACATTCTTTTCAAACAGTTTTTGTTAATGTTGTTTTGTTGACTGTACAGCTTGCTTTTCCCACATCATTCAGTAGATGTTAGATTGCAGCCACTAACTTATCTACACTGTACACTGTTGCATGTACTTACTACTTAAAGGTTCTAAGATGCAAAGTCCTTTCTATGTAGGTATATGTTGTGGCTCACTTTTTTCCTCCACTTCAAGTTTTTTCACTTTTTGGGGAAGTTCTTAAAAGTAATAACAAGCATGCACATCACACACCCACCCCCAGTCCTTTAACTCTACTGTTCCCCCATCAGGAACACATATCAACCTACCAACATTTACCATACTAGATTCTAACACCCAATCTCAGACTTGGTTTTCGGTATCAGTCTTGTGTTCACACTTTTCTGATCACAGCAATTTACCAATCATTTAACTAATGTTGATGGTGTTTGGTTGCAGGTACACAATGACAAAATCCACAAGCATTATTTTCATTCTGATGTTTGCTTTACTTTTCAAATTGGAGCAATGGGTACGTGGAGCAACCCTTATTTATAGAATCGCATAATTGAATAAAATCTTGCATTCTGATTGGTTTACGAAGCGAGGTATTTAGCGTGGAGTTGTGAGTTGAAAACGAGGCTAAGTGATATCGCACTCATCGCTTCGCGATTTGTGCGATATCGGTTTTCGCGTGCAATTTAACGCGGAATTCCCTCGTCAGGTAATGAATTTTCCTATAAAATAGCTAGTAAGGCTACTCTTCTATTAAATTTACAATACATAAACATGCTGTCGCATCAAAATCCATGCAAGGTCATAGCGTGAGGAAAGTTATAGCGTGCGAGCAGGCTCACCTTTGAGTCATGCACACGACCGGTGCGGTCCGGTGGGAAGGAGTCTGGTGAAGAGGCACCAAGAAAGTGAGCCTGCCTTGATCTCTGTAATTTTTTCATTTCTGCTTTGCCTGAGCAAAGTGAAATAATAATAATAATAGTAATAAAAATAATAATAATAATAATTTAAAATCTTTATACAGGAGGCCGCTGTCACTCGAAGGTGGTTTTCAAGCGAGTCCTGTCAAAGTTAGCAAAGAATAAAAAGTAAAAAAGGATTAAGAACATCTAAAAGTAAAACTACAAGTCTCATAAATTCTTTAGTGATTACAATAAACGATGTAACGTGTTTTTAAAAATCCCAACAGACTTGCTGCTCCTGCTCCGAAAAGCGGGAAAGGTGTTTGTTTGATGAGAAGCGATTAGATCCCCATGGAGTCGGTAATTTACAGCATGTTCTCACAAAAAATAAAAAAAAATTGTTAGAGATCAGAACAGGTTCACTTTCTCATCTTGCGGCTCTGCCACTCAATTTCACAGCCGCGGCTATGCCATGCACCCTTGTGCCCCAACGTGAGCCTGCTCTCTGTGAGAGTGTTTTATTTCCAAGGTAAGTATGAGTCAGTTGTTAATTAACAATTATACAACAACTTCAACAACAAAACAAAATAGATAGGACAATAGCTAGGCCATTTCTGAGTTTGCACAGAGCAATTTTTTAAAAAAACTATCCCTGCCAATCAATCATTATACAAGGTACTAATTACACTGTAAAACCTAGGTGGGTGGAGGAGAGTCCTGTATCAAAATGATGGGGATGCTTGTTGTCTCACTCAGGGGTGTACATGCATGTACATCATGGATGTAAATCATGGATTCTGGTCTCATTTAGGCTGTTCAGGACAAAACCACTATAACTTTTTAGTTGCCAAGATATCTTTAATAATTCATGCTGCACTGTTTGGAAACTTTGATCTTTATATAGAAGAATCAGCTCACTTTTTTTACTTGATCTGTTTATCTTGGACAGAACTTTTCACTTTTGGCCATCATTCTGTTAATTGCCAGTGGCTTGTTTTTGTTCACTTTTGAGGCGACTGAATTCAATGCTCAAGGCTTTGTCTTAGTAAGTCTAATGCATACAATTTGTAAGTATGATAAATTTATTACCTTGTTAGTTAAAGTAAGCTTCAGTCAATAGTTATATTCAACGTTTCCTGTAATTTAAATCCTGACAAAATAGTTATCAAAACCTTGAGATATCCTAATTTTTTACTGTAAAGATCTTTGCAATCTCTGCTAAGTATCTTTGCCAAGATTTTAGGTTAGACTCGTTGTCATTTTATACCAAGGATTTCTTGCTCAAGATCTTCCTTAGATCCTTGAGTGTTCCTTGAAAGATCTCTTATACCTTTTAGAATCTTTGGAAGGTCTTTAACCTTAAGATTTTGTTTGTCAATTATTCCTCCCTAATATCTTTTTCCCTGTTTTTTATTGTTAAAAACAATACAAAACGTTCCTGTTGGTATTATTTGGTCTGACTTACATTAATGATAATTAACAATTATTCACCAAAGTGGAGGTAAATATCCACCGCTTTCACCGACACTGAGGTGAATAATTGTTTTAGTATATACCACACAAGCTGAATAACTAGTGGACCGAAGAGTAACTTTATTTGTGACAATATACAGACAAAGCGAAATGGGAGGCCAGTTTGTTTTTCTTCGGTTGCTCGGAGGTGAATAATACTTGGCTAATCACCTCTGAGCTAGCCAATCAGCGTGCGTGAAAAGTACTGTTCACTTATTTGTGTTGTTAAATTATAGGCTTTGACTGCCTCAGCACTGAGTGGTTTGCGATGGACACTGGCACAGATTTTAACTCAGAAAGCAGAGTTAGGTAATAGCATCAGTCTCAGATATATACATATGTAAAATATGTCAAACAAATTATATAGAACCCCCCTCCTGCACTCGTAAGCCCAACCAATGGAATGAAAGGATAAACTCCAGGTAAATTGGATCCTCTAGATGGGCAGGGCAGGGGCGCTTTATGTAAAAAGGGGATTTTGAATATTTCCTGGAATATACAGTTGGACCCTGCCAATTCGAACTCAGTCATTTCGAATTCCCTGTTCTTTCGTGCTCAAAATCATTTCCCCTTGTTTTCACCTTTAGTCATTTACTATAAGTTATTGGTCCGTCGGACGAAAACTGCCAAAGAATCAAATTACGAGTAACTCTGAACAATCCTGAATCGTATCAATTTTACAAGATTTTATTCGATCTGAAACAGATAAAGAAATAACATTCTTCAACAATAGAACTAACCAAAAATAAGGGGCCTAAGTACATCGTATTCACCTAAAACCATGAACGATTTAACTGAGAAAGCCATGCGGTATTACACAATTATTAATCGCATGCAGTCGATTACAGAAATTACACTGACAGAAATAAGAGGAACAATTGACTGAAACAAAGCCTAAGAAAACGGAAATTATAACTTTAAACAACTGACTTACTTCGTGACGGGAAACGGGAAAGCTATCCTGATCCATACCGCCAACATGACATGTGTAAAAAACCTAACTTAAACTACAAAGTTGCTCAAATTTCACTGTCAATCAATGCAATCAATGAGTGAAAAGAAAAAGTGTAATATTAAACAAAATTAACTTTTAAATGTCAAGCAAATGTCACGCAAGCACTGTTCTTCACGAAACAGTTATTTCAAACTCCCACTATTTTTTTCTTTTCTTCTGAGGGTTTGAAATTGCAGGTTTCAACTGTGGTTACAATTATTGTCAGAAAAAAAGTGTAATTAACATATTTCAGGCATGTTTAAAACACAAAATGATGAAAATTTCATCATTTTGTGTTTTAATGGCACTTAAACAATGTGAGATAATGGTTACCCATACATGTACAACTATTGAGAGCTAATCACCTTTAAGTCAGTGATATTAAGGCTAACCTGAGTGCTATTTCTAAAGGCTTAACCTGAGTGCTGTTTAGGCTAACCACACAGACATTTCGTCATTTTGTGTTCTAGAAACATCCATATCTTTCTGTCTATCTTACAGGTCTTCACAATCCTCTCGACACGCTGTATCATCTCCAGCCATTTATGACGTTAACACTCATACCCCTGGCATTTTATATTGAAGGTATAAAGTGTAGTAAGTAGAAAAAGAGGCATTCCACATGAAACATGGAGAATGTTACAGAGTGAGATGATCTGAAATCCTGGACAGACTACATGTAGGTACATGTAGCTGCAGAGGCTGACCAGGCAGTTTGGAAGCGATGATGCACAGCCCAATTTTCCAGTACAGGAGAGACAAAATGATTATCCCACTCTGTTGTTGTTGTTTGTTTTTGTTGCAGGACAGCATTTAGCCCTGTCACCTCAACTGTTCAGTGCACATGACAGTTCTACTCTCTGGATTACCATTGCCATGGTGATGTTTGGCTGCTTCCTGGCTTTCATGATCAGTGTTGCTGAGTTTCTGCTGCTGTCTCACACGTCAAGTTTAACGCTCACTATTTCAGGGATATTTAAGGTGAGGTGAGACCCAGAGGGAGGGATGTAGATAAAATATGTGGCATGGCTTCTGTAGTGTGAAGAGAATAGTGGATACCTCTAAAGATTTTGTTTGCATTACCCACAAATTTGTATATGCCTGAGGCAGAGAGAGGCAGTGTGATAACTGTAAAGTGGTGACAAAGTGGTGAAGGCAACTAAACTCGTGATTGACTAATATTCCATCCATTACCAGTAGGTACCATTAATATTCGATAAGCTACATGTTACTGAAACCTGAAAGATAAGTGCTGGTTCCAAGTGACATTGCAACTCAAACCAGTAGATGAACCAAATCCTGCACTGTGATTGGCTATCTCAGTGGGCAAGATGGGGCTACATTGTATCTTGCCTAGTACTTGGAATTGCCTGCTTTATCCTGCACAAAATTAGTGTTCATTATGCCATAGAGTGAAGCCATTGATTATTCACCAGGCTTGTGCCTTGTTCTTTTTTTGTATGATTGTGGACCTTTAGTGTTTCGAAGTCCATAAAAATGTCTCCAATATCCAACCATCTTTACCAAGGTTGTCAAAAGAAGCAGGCTTCCAGTTAGAATCATCATAGATCTACTTTATGATCTCAACTGGCTACTCTGCTGGGTTAATCAACAAACAAAGAAGCCTAAGCTGTGTAATACATTATGATAAAACACGATGGGCACTAGCTTGACAACAGAGGGAAATGTAGAAAATACAAGCCACAGGCAAGTGTTTTCTACATTTCTCGAGTGTTCTCAAACGTCCAGAGTGTTTGATCACAGTGTAATACAAGACTTAGGCTTCTTCATTTGGTTTATGATATAGATTTCACACGCCTCAAGTAGAAACAACAAAGCACATAGATCGACAAACTGACGCAATTTAATTCCAGTAAAGTGCAACATGCCTTGTTTTCAAAACTTTCTGCTGCTTCGCAGAGAACTCCATCACAAATTTCTTCAAAGAAAAGGTTTTTCACCATTTCTAACAAAAATGTTGACTAGAGGTAATGCAGTGTGATAAAACATGGGTTTTTGACCAATCCGATTGCACAGGGTCCTATCTATCTTATAAATAATAATATTCCAATTCTTTTGAACAGATTACAAATAACCTACAAATAAAGCAGCCTGCTGACAACCCAGTCTTGACCTTGCACTTGGTCAGTAATTATATTTATTATATGGCTAGCTCCGTGAGCGGGCAAGATGAATCAAATCCTGCGCTGTGATTGGCTACCCGAGCGGGCAAGATGGAGCTATCTTGCCAGCTCGGGACTACCCTCCTTGTCCCGCAAGAAAAATTTTCCCAAAAGCCATATAATAAATCCTTTATTGACCAAGCTTGTTCGGTCAAAATGGCTTGATATTGGCCTCGTTCTTTTTTTGCGTGTTTATGGACCTCGACTCCGTCTCGGTCCATAAACTCGCAAAAAAAGAACTCGACCAATATCCAGCCATCTTGAACTCACACTTGGTCAATAACCCATACATCTTTCAATTTTTAGGAAGTCTGCACCTTGTCTCTCGCCACTGAATTTGCTGGTGATAAAATGACTACTGTGAACTTCTTTGGACTTGTGCTGTGTCTCATTGGAATATGTGTTCATGTGGTGATCAAGGCAACAAAAGGTGGGTACTGCAGGGAAGGGACAGTGTCATGACATGTACATATAAGTCTACCACTGCTGCAAAATCCCATTTACATGGCCCTGATGTTTGGCTCTACAGTCTGCTGAGAACGAAATACATGTATTCCAACCTCACCAGTTGTAAGATGCCAGGTATAGGTTTTCCTCTGTCAATTTATGTCAAAAATAGTGTGCGATGTGTGAAAAGCAACTAAAAGACTACATGATTCAGGAATTTGGTAATAAATTTGTTGTTTACAGTAGCTTAAAGTATATGTGATGTTTGAACATTGTTAAAATTTGTGTGCAAAATGTGATCACCCCCCCCCCCTCCACCCCTTCCTTTGCTACCCTCTCCACTATGTAGGTTCCCCCAGTTGTAAGCTATCTTGGGTACACTTGCTCCCTCTACCCCAGTTATAAGCTAGTATCCCCAAACCCGATAGATTTGTATCACCTGCATGGCTGCAAGGTCAAACCTGGTTGCTGCAGCTGGAATAAATTATTAGCAGGGTATTCAGTCAGACTAAAGAACAGATTTACCTTCTCAGATCCTGCAGACAATTCAATTCCAAGTATTGAGGGGCTATCAAATGGTGACATTGAATTAAAAGGACTGCTTCAAGGAAACACAGTGTTACCCGAGGATGAAGAAGATGAAGAGTTTGAACTAACTGTTCATGGCCAGAGTTCTTAATTTTCTTTCTTCCAGCTCCCTTTTGAAACCATGGCCAGCACCTCTTGAATACAGGGGAACATGGCACAATCATTATTTAATTCAAATTGAAATGGACAAAAATTAAAAAATATGAAAATTGTATATTTATTTATTTCTGTACACGTTTTTTGGGATATATGTTTGAATTTTTGGCATGTCACAGAATGATGTTATTATACCTATTGTACAATAAAATTTGAAAGAAAATTATGTCCAAACAAATTTTGGCCAAACTTACAATTAAGTAAAGCAATATAGAATTTATTATGAACCGACGGTTCATATGATACCTGAAACTACAGTGATATTCATTTTTAAATAATTATTTAACTTTTGTCAGTTTTTTGAAAATGCTACTGAAGGACAACATTCAACAATTATTAAAATTAAGTATGTTTCACGTTTGAAAATGCAGAAATTTTAGTGTTCTGTTTTGCTCGAAATGGTATAATTTAACATACGAGACATTTTCAAAAAATATTGTTATAACAGAAAGAAGATGTTTCTTGGTACTTGTACAGATGTATTATATTGAGATAGGGGTAAATGTGTCAAAAGCTGTTAACAATTAAGATAGTTTTGGTTGGAAATGTGATGCACTGTGACCTTCAGCCTATAGAACAGGTGGATTAATGGGCAGAGTAAAAAGCATTATGCATGAGTATTATGCTTAATGCTCCCTGTTGTGTGACGCCTTGTGAATGGTGCTTTGTTCTCTGCCCCCTGATCTGCCAATTCTGCAGGCTGCATGGCCATCATCAATCCTCGTCATGTGTGTCCACACGTAAGACCGCAGGCTATGGAACCTTATTTTAATGATAACCAATGAGAAAAAGAGAAGAGAATAAATACAGAATATCTTACAGTCGTAGTTATCTTGGCGTGATAAATATAATAGATTATAGATCATAAAATGCCATTTGTATTTATTTGAGTTACCTACCCGGGGTGTCCATAATGGTAATCGGAGCAGCAACACATGTATGTACAGCTAAACATTATGTGAGTTTCAGCAACCCAGTGGCTTGCTACCAGCTATTGTTCTTCTCTGCCATTGAGGGGCCTTGTCATGTGATATTCCCTCATTAGGACAGAGTTTGCTAGGTGACAAGGCAAACTGGATAGGAGACCAACATAGTACTGACCAACTCACAGTCCGACTATACACAATGTTCTAAATATATTAAAACAGGCAGCTGTTTTTGTCATATACTTTTCTAGAGAATAGCTGATTAGCTGGCAGAGATCACGAAGTAGATGGCAATTTTGTCAGCAGTCATCTACATGTACTTTTGACAACCGTGGTAGAAGGCCTTTGATGCGTGCATGAACGCACAGTTTTTCATGTATTACCTCTAATGGTAAATAAATCAGTTTTGAAATATTCTGTGATTAACAGTATTCAGCAAATGACTTTTGCTGAAAAGATAAGTCATAGACTGCTTGCCCTTTAATATTTACATTAGGGACCTTAAGCAATGACGACGGCGACGCCAAGGACAACGCCTAGAAAAAAATGATTTTATAATTTACCCTCAAATTTCGCAGATGCCTCAATCTGTTCAGTGCGTCTATCGGTCTCAGGACTTGCTCAAGCTTAATATGTAATGCCAGCATTCAATTCCAAATAAAAATACGAAAAATAAGCCGCCGTCGCTCACATTCTCCAAAATACCCGGAACTTGGTCATTTCACATTGTTGCTTTGCAGAGGACGGCTAAGAAATGTACAAAGAATTATAATGCATGTGCACAGCTATTGTTCTGCTCATTAAACCTTTTGTTTTGTGGTGTTCTCGTTGCCGTTGCCGTCATGGTTTGCTTAAGGTCCCTACTGACATTGTGAATACATGAAAGATCAAGTCTTCGTTACATTGATGTTAATAATTTGCATTGTGGAGTTGTCTGGGGGCATTGTCCCTTGACAACCTTGCAGATTGAAACCAGTTCAATAAATCTGCAAACCTGTGAAGCGAGCTAAAATAGCTCACAATATCCCATTTTGGCTAAGCCTGACAAAGGGTAGCATTTTTTCATGATGAATAACTTTCCATCTCAATATGGCCCTGTAATCTGGGAGCTGCACATATTTCTCTTGCCTGATAACAAGACTGCGTCATCACCTCCGTCAAAACGAAGAGAAGAAAGCTAGAAATGGAAAGAGTATGATGGCATAGGAAAAGTTAAGCTGTAAGATACTTCACAGGGAGGTTACAAGGAGGTCAAAGGAGAGAAATAAAATCTAGGGAAGAATGGGCCAAGCCCTGTAGGTACAAGACGGGGTACTGACCAAGTTCAGTGGGATCCCACTTGCCATCAATATCTAGCTAGCCATAATATGACTGATGACAATAATTCTTATTCTTCAAGACAAATACCTTTACTAATTAAGCTTGAGTCGAGGTTCATGCTATAAACTTTCCATGGACCAAGTAATATTACTGTGCACACATAGAAATGCTGATAAATTATATAAAAAAGCAAAAGAGGCTTGTGTTTAAAATGAAAATGTACAGACGACACAACCGTATTTTATAATCCTTTAATTTTCACATTAAATATCTAAGACACATTTAATATATATTATATTCGCCAAAGGTGATAACAATGTATAACCAGTTTTAAAATAGTGTTGCAAAAATTCACAGAAAATAATATATTACCCTTATGCAACAGTTCAAATACAGCTGTACCTTTTAGTGTAACAACTACCAAAATGCTAGGTTATTAAAAAAAAATACATATATTAAAAGATTTTATATTATAACCTGGTTGGCCATCAGACAATCAACATTCAACTAAGAAAAGTCCGACAGTTAACTGATAGTTTTCTCATGCAATTGTCATGAAACTTTTGCCCAACTGTACGTTTACAGTCGGCAAATATTCAAAGAAATCTATAGGTGAGTCATTAGTAGTTTCTGGGTATAAACCCATGCGGTCAAGGGGGTAGTCTACTCAATTCCATAGGGACCATGCAATAGAATATTCTTGGACCAATTTAGTAAAAAATGCAACATAACTGATAATCATTAGATGCTGTTAAATGCACTAATAATTTTTCATTTGCACCTTCTTAGTAAGATTAACTAATGATGAATTGAGAGCGAGTTCTAACATGAAATCTCAGAGACCTTGCCATTGCTTATTGCTCTGTCAATATAGCAAGGCTGAGGTTTCAGATTTTCCCGTAAAGACCAAACTTTCAAGGTTAATAAGTTGTTTATTATACTGCTTTTTGCTTTGTCTTCACAGGCCTGTAATTGGCCCGTGGGCATTACGTGAGAATAATGCCCTAGAACTAGCCAATCAGAGTATGCGTTAGACAGCTACAAACACAAGCCATATAATAACTTCAGATACCTTAATAACTAACATTACTAAAATTACTTTAAAGTTCTTGAATGTTACTGTCTCGTACAGTTCAAGTCTAGTTCTAAAAGTTACCCTTTTCACACACTAACAGAGAGTCCCCTAAAAATGCCCTTAACAATGTCAGCAAATTTCAAATATTTCACATTACTCTACAAAAATTCTATAGAAAAAATTGAGGAATTACCATTACAACAATTGAAACAAAATAGAATTTTATTATTTTACCCTTTAGGTGTAGCCCTCAGTTATGGGATGGAAATTATCAGTTGCCCAGAAGAGGGCAATAATTATTAGACTAATAACTAACCTAATAATTAGCCTAATAATTAGTCGTTCTGGTTGAGAACAGATTATTCAAGTATTGGTGTCTTTTGTAAAGTAACCACCCTAACTAAGGACTACGGTTACAATCAATTTTTCATTCCTAATGCAAAGCATTAAGGGACCATCCTAAAATCATCCACCATCCTATTCAGTTTAACTGTCAGTGGTACTTCTAACTTTTACTTTGTGGTGGTTGACAAGATAACTGCCAAGTGGCACATGTCACCAGGAGTACAAGGTTATTGTTCTCCTAGTGGTGGCAAGTCTTACCAAGAGCAAAGTATCTAATACACCTGCCAACCCCTCGCCTGGAGATCTGTCAAAAACTTCAATCTGATGCCAGCTCACTTTTACAGACCAATTTCAAATACCCAGCTACAAAATCCGAGTTATTATTAATAGCTTTATTGGCACACTTCTGAAAAATCTGTACTGTAAACTTAACATGACTAGAAATGAGGTTTCGTCCAAGGCAAAACATAACTTCAGAAAACTTCAGAGCCTCTATAGTTATGAATTCGAATGGGTCATCTTTAAAAATCCTGGCAATTCCAGGATAAAATCTCATGCCTTTGCAACTCGCAAAAAGTTGGCAGGTACATGTATGTAAGTATAGGTAATCAGACGGTTTCGAGTTCAATTAGGAATTAACTTGCAAAAGCCGCTTCGGCGAGTGCAATTTCAGCTTCTTTAAAAACTCACAAGTGCAAATTAATTCCAAATTGAACGCGAAAAACCGTATGATTACTTATTAATAATACAAACATGAAAAAATTTGTGTGGAAAAAGTGCTGGAAGATGTTTCTTGAAGCCAATTTTTTCGCATTCCAGAAAACTTTATTCAGAGTTTCTGTAAAAATTTTTTGTCATTGCCTTTCATGACATAATTTGACTATAATATTTCTCATTGTCTTTCTGCCAATCTTAATCAAGAATTACGATGTGTAATTTGCACTGTTGTTACACTTTTTGCACCGGTGTTACGCTTGAACTGCACTGCTCTCAGCCAATCAGGATTGAATAATTTTTTCATGTGTATTATTAGTACAATAAAAGTAAACATCAGACTGTGTTCCAAATAATGCCCTAGGTACTACAGATCAAGATACCGTAATAAATACTTAGCTATAAAAGAGTATTTATTTGACAAATGGCTGCACAGATTTGTACCAACACATATTTTAATAAAAATGCCAAGTACACTCACTACAAATGAATTCTATGCATTCACAAATATAAGGTAGGTCAACCCACTCCACCAACCCACTCACCCATGCATGCATATACCCCTCTGCCAGTGAACTGTGAAAAAATGCTACACTAAAAACAATCAGTTTATAGTCTTAAATACAGTGTAAACTATTCTTCATTTTCAATTTTTGACACAACAGTAGAGACCAAGCTCTGCATGTTAGCAGATCTTTTCTTTCCTGTTTCTAGCACCTCCAGGTGATTAGCAGCAGTACCATTCTCTTCATAACCCATGATGGCAACATTAGTGATTAACGAGATTCCTAAAACTTTGATCCCAGCATGCCTTGCTATCACCACCTCATGAACTGTGCTCATTCCGACAGCATCTGCCCCAATCTGAAAGAAGAGCTAGGTGTCAACATAATTATGTTAAACAGTCATACATTTGATCATAAACAATTTAATGTACACTGTTCAAATTTTATCTAAATCTAATATACATGTTTTTTGATTGGTTCTTACTTATGATCAATTAGAGGACAGATAGATGACATCCTTAACTATTTCTTTATTATATAAAACAAATAAATTCAATGTTGCCATGCATCTGTTCAGTAATTGACCACAGAACACCTCAAAGTGTAGTAAGAACCTGACCCCCCAAACCTGTTGAACAAATCGACAAAATAAAGAAAACTTTTCTCTTACCGCACTTAAGAATCGACATTCAGCTGGAGTCTCAAATGCAGGCCCGACCTGGGCAGCGTAAACCCCTTCTTTAATGAATGAGCTATAGCCCAATTCTTGGGCTGTTTGGAGAGCAGTTTTAACAAGAGACCTGTCATATGCATCAGACATGGCTGGAAATCTGCGACCAAACCTGTCATAGACATTTAATGACCACTGTCAATTAATGTTAACCCTGGCAGTGCAGTATGTCAGTTTCCAGAGAACAGCATAATTGGGACAGCAGGGATGGCACAGAGGTGAGAGCACTTGCCTCCCACCAATGTGGCCTGGGTTCAAATCCTGGACTTGGTATCACAAGTGGTCGGATTGAGTTTGTTGTTTGTTTGTGTCCTTGCTCCGGGTTTTTCTCCGGGTTCTCCGGTTTTCCTCCCTCCATAAAAACACTAAGTAAACACTTCCAAATTCCATCTTGATCTGGAAAAACTAATGGATGAAGAATGTCTTTGTGGGATGTGCTATAATTGCAGATTCCTATTTATTTATTTATTATTTATTTATTTATTTAACTTATCATGAAATGAACAAGTTTGCACATGCTGTACATTCTTAGCCAAGAAAATAAAAATTAAATATACCATAAACTTCCATTAGTTAGTCTTGCGCTTATACTAAAAATTTGATAAAGGCTTTCCTACATGTAGCTTGGTGGCAGCATGGAAAGAAAGTTGTGTCCAATAGTCTGGGACCATTGGATTTTAATTTGCAGTTAGGCTATTGATTTTTTTTCTTTTCTTTCCCGAGGGGGGGGGGGGGGCAAATTACTTACTTTATTAATTTTTGTGGGGGGGGGGGGTATCTGAAAGTTGTGGAGAAATTCAAAGCTTTGAAGTACTGTAAGAAATAAAATCAATGATTTATATGTGTTTCACGTGCCCACCAACACAGCCCAACAGTTTCTTTAGAAACTAATTAAAATAAATACCTTTGTTCAATATAAAAGACAAGACAAGTAGTTATTATAAGAATCACCTGTCTGCAAAGTTTATTGTAATTTGACATAAAATGCAAAGCCAGAAGAAGTGATATCTTTGTCACAGAGGGTCTTTTAAAAATCTCACGGGCTTTTAATATATTAGGGGGCTTATACAATGTATATATGTATATACATATATAGACTAGTACTTAAATATTAATAGACTAGTACTTAAATATTAATATTTACCTGTCATCATTAGCACCCCTCAAGGGACTCTCTCCTGTGAGTCCCGGCAGATTAATATGGTCCTTGACAATCATAATATCACCAACATTGTAACTGTGATTGAGCCCTCCTGCAGCATTGGTGACGATGAGGGTCTTGATACCAAGATGAACCATGACACGCACAGGAAGAGTGATCTACCGATTGCAAAGAAGCACTAACTTTTTATAGGTTGGGATAACTAATACAACAAGTATTGGAAAAGAAAAAAAAAACACAAAAATTAATCTAACCACCCAATTGCAGGACTCAAGACTAAGTTTTTAAGGTATTGGCCCAATGGCTTGTGGCATGTCAGATTTTACCAACGCAGACAGATGTTAGCACAGCACAAACTAGAAATTCATGTATTCAATAGACAATGATAAGCTGGAATTCATAAATAGTCTTAAAACTGCTGGTTAACCAGTACCATTCTTGATTCCCCCTGCGCTCATCTTTCACACTTGGACAACTATGTCATGTTTGAGAAATTCATAAAATACTGAAGAGAAAATTGATTTTTACCAGTCTGTGATTACATGTACATGTACATGTAGTTGGCTGTTATTAAGTCTTGAGTCCTATATAACAACCCATGTGTTATCTTTTAACCCAGCATATTGAAGCAAAATAATGTCACTCAGACAACCTTTCTTTTCAGAAAGACATCTGAGAGCAGCTCAGAGTTTGCATGTTACTCAGAAGCCACCAAACAAGCTGTTACTTGGGAAGTATTATCATTATGATGATGATATTAAATGAAGTAAACCTACCTGTCCAACTGTGTATCCTTCATACAAATGTGTGCGACCCTGCATCATTGCCACAGCTTTACCGTTAAGAGTACCTAACACAAACTGTCCAGTATGCCCTTGCACTGTCAAAAACAACAATATCTAAGTATAAATACTTTCATAATTACAATATAGCAGGACTAAAGGGAGTAGTTCAGAAGTATACAACAAGTAATATAGCCATATATAACTTTGGGGGAACATAACAGTGTTAGACTGACAGGGGGAGGGGAAATGACTTTTGGTCAAGATATTGGGAAAAACAAGATTGATTCAGAGGGTCAAGGAATTGGGATTCCAGTGTTAGTACTTTTATTTAATAGCAAGTACTGAACAGATGCATACATGAACAGTGTCTTTAAGCTTCTTTAATCATTCAGTGTATCTTAATTGGGGCAAAACTTATGGTTGGTTGCTTTTTAATTACATAAGGGCAAAGTAGGTACATATAACTGGCCTACAAGCTACATGCAGCGTATTGTTGGAGCTTTGTATGGCAGCTGAACTTGCTATCTTTTCTTAAGTCAGAAGAATAACCCAGCAGTGAGTGCCAAGTTCTCTAACAAAGCATGAGTTTTACCAGTAGCTGTCTACTTTTAGCAACCCTAGCCTGCTAGTACAGGTATTCCCCTCAGGATGATGTGCTAGTCCATAGCATATAACCACCGCCTGGTTAGCTCAGTTGGTAGAGTGCCAGTCTGCTGTGCGGAAGGTTGAGGGTTCAAGCCCCAGACCAGACCAACACTCAGGGTTTTAAAATAACTGAGGAGAATGTGCTGCCTTTGTAATTTCATCTGCAAATGGTTAAATGTTCAGGTCTTCTCAGATAAGGACTTTAAACCGTAGGCCCCATCTCCTGCATCTTCAGTGTTTCATGGTTAGCAGGGGATGTTAAAGAAGCCACACACTTATCAAAAAGAGTAGGGCACGTAGTTCCCGGTGTTGTGGTCTGGCCTTGTCTCATGGGTTGGTGCTCTACATAGGGTTAACCTCATCGCACCTTCCCCCCTTGGACAGAATTGTCCAAGAAAAATTGCTACGACTATATTTGTATGATAGATGTGCTTGAACTGGCCTCATAACTGTTGTCGTTAAGATGGCAAAAACAAACACTTTTTCAGGGTGTTTAAAGCTTTTCTTACATTTAGTTTTTACATTCACTGTACATTGTATGTCTAGATGGAACTTTTCAATTATGTTTTACTGCGCTTTTCAGTAACATGTGGACTCTAAAATTCAAAGCTCAACCGACAAATGCGCTTTTCGCTACCGTCAATCAAATGTTTGACAGCTCCTCCAAGCGTGCGGCAATCAAATCAAATTGCTGAGCACAGTTCAGACAACATAGTCAGAAGCTGGGAGGAGCCACCAAACATTTGATTGACGGTAGCAAAAACGCATTTGTCGATTGAGCTTTGAATTTTAGAGTCTGCATATAATTGAAAAGCGCAATAATCAAATAAGAATATTCACCCATGTAATTTCTGGCCTTTTTCTTTTACTTTTATTGTTAGTACATACATACCTGTACTTTTAGGAAAATGCTTGATCTTCTCATAAGGAATACAAACTTTATCACAAACAATATCTCCGAGTGATGATAAGCCGGTGCCACATATGATACCAATGGTTGGTCTATGTGTTGTCTGATTGAGAATCGTTTTACAGATTTCTGCAACAATGTCATATTCATGGCCGAAATCATATCTGGGAACAAAGAAAACAATAAATTGAAAGAGGAATTATCTGAAAAAGTTCTTTCTTTCCTTTGTACAAAGAGCATTTAATTTTAGTGTGGCTTTGCGAGAGTAAAAAAATATGCTGCAAGTGTTTTCAGAATAGTTTGTTTTCTCATAACACAACAAAATGATGAGTCAAGAAAGTTAAAACACTTTAAGTCAAATGAAAAGCCATACATTTGAGCTTTACTAGGAAAATAGTTAATGTGACTGAGTGCATTGTTTAATTATTATATTTGAGCAAGACAAGTGTAATCCGAAGCACAGAGTGCAGCTGAGTGCTTAATTCTCACACTCTGAGTGAAAAATGTTTGAGAAGTAGTTTTTCTAGGTTTGGAATTGCAATCCTTTAAAGCTCGGGTCTCCAGTACTAAAAAACAAACAATTAGACTAATTGCCATCATTTTCCACATTCAATGAGCAAGCTGGAAAACTAATCTTCTTTGCACACTGATAATAAGCATTCCTTAAACATTTTATATTAAAGGCACACTGTCACAATATATTTGCTTAAAACGGTTATAAATTCACGAAATGGTCCCTACATTTTTGTAACAAGAACTTAATTAACTCTAACTAAATGATTAAAAGCAATTTCTTTCCACACTGCAGCAACATTTTTGCAAAAATTTTCTACGATTTTCAAGCCAAACTTGAACCTTTGAAAAACTGACATCCTGACCGTTTTTCAAAAATCCATATCACTCTCCGTTTCCATCCTCCCCGTCGTTGGCCATCCTCACTTGCTAATGGGTTTTACAGTCTTTCCCGTAAAACTGTGAACACCAGAGAAAATTTCTGGAATGTGTATTGTTTCACAACCAATCAGATGTGAGATGAGACCGCAAAAGGTAACCGGCAAACCGCAACATGGATTAGTCACAACTTAACACAAAACAACAAGCTGGCTTTTTCTTCCACAACAAATCTTCAAGTTTACCCTTTTCAAATACTGACATTATTGCTCTTTTTCTATTTTAGCTTAAGTATAAAGCAAAGAATAAATATGAATGATATACTACAGAAAAGCGATGTTGATTAATGGAGCAAACCGGATCAGACACAGCTAGACAACGCATCTGAGAGCAAACAAAAAAATTAGCCATAAATCACAAGTGATGCCTGCCTGTGTTTGTTTCACGTGCACTTCAAAAGGTCATGCCAGCGAGCAGTGATTGGTTGCTTTCGACCTGTATTGTTTTGTAGCTGAGAAACCTTCACACGACAAATGAAGCTAAATGAGGCAAACTTGTATGGTAAATTTTGACAATTTACAATCGCTTTTAGGTATATTCAGTAGTTTGGTTTTTTAGCAAAATTATTTTGAACAAATAGAAAAAGAACAATTTCAGTATTTGAAAACAGTAAAATTGAAGATTTGTCATGGAAGAAAAAGCCAGCTCGTAGTTTTGTGTCAAGTCGTGTTGTGGTTTGGCGGTTACCTTTTGCAGTTTCATCTCGCATCTGATTGGTTGTGAACAATAAACATTCCAGAAATTTTCTCTGGTGTTCATGGCTTTACGGGAAAGACTGTAATCATTTGTCAAGTACTGCTCTACAAAATATACCATTATTGTTCAGCTTTCAATGATCAATATACATGTATTTTTTTGGGATTTCCAAAATCATGCGAAAAATGGTGACAGGGTCCCTTTAAAAATTCATTTATAAAGCATTCAATACTTATTTAAGAGGTTGCAACTTGTTTTTTACACCTTCTTGTGCTTTGTCTCTTCATCACATGCCTTATAACAGACTAAAGCATGAATAATAATTAAGGCATCTTATGCATGGATAAAATGAGATTTAACTCTTACTAACCAAGCACAAGGGCTGTACTGAGGAATATTGGCCAAGTTTGCAGCTAGGTCCATACAAAAATGACTAACGGGCCAGTAGTCCCCAATAAGGCTTGAGCAAGCTAGGTAGTTTATTGTATAGCACAAAGCAAAAAATATACGGCCAAGAAAAAACTTAATCAGATTGCTTGGGTTTATCCCAAGGTAAGAAATTGGAAAATCTGGAAAATTGTAGGAACCTGCATCAATCAGTACATTCACGAGCAAAAATACTGGGTAGGCCATCAATTCATTTCACAATCTTGTTCAATTTACCAGCAAACAATCTTAACTAATCATTTAGGGCTCTGGTGCTCTGGGCCTAAAGCATCGGGGCTCCAGGGCTCCAAGGCTCCACTGTCCAGGCAGTTGTCAAGTAGACTGCAGAACCAACTTCCACCCAAAATGAAGTCAGGGGGTGACCAACCTCCTTCCCAGGGTCTCTCATGTCCCCGCCTCCTGGAGCGAAAGAGGAGAGACCCTGGCACAGGCTGGTCGAGTGTCTTCCAGAATCTGGGAGATGACAATTAAATTATTGAAGAGAGGGGTGGCCTAGTAGGAATTTTCTCTGTACTGAGCCTATGGGAGTGCGGGATATATTAAGGAACGATATGATGTTCTGTGGCAATATCCGCCGGTAATATTCTGCAAATGCCGAAGAAAGCTTATCCATTGTCTGATAGCAGAAATCCAAGAAGCGGTAGATTGTGTGGTTTACATGCAAAGGATGTTACATATCATAAAAAATCTCCTCAAGAAGGTGAATGAAGAATTGCTTGCTGTGGCTGAACGGCCATTAAATAATTTTAGAGTATTCAGTATCTCGATCACTGAAAGCCAAAGTCACTTCGAAAGGAGCCAAAGGGTAAAAAGATTTATTCTGTTTATTGAATTGTCACCGCAATGTGGGTGCCCTGATCTCTGCAGAACACGAAGGATGATAGAACGACTTGTCGCTACCTGAATTTCGCCGTTCCGGCTGATAAACTAGCTCTCTTTCTGACTGAAAGGAAGCTAGATAAAGAAAATATAATTGTATTGTGTTGTTTTTAATCAGTGTAAAATACGGTTGACATTCTTTTAATTTTCGGTCTCTCAACCTTTCTTCACTTCACGCATGATTCTGAAGGGCACTTTATGTTGTGTTATTAAGAGTTCTAATGGAAATTATTAGTAGAGTGGAGTCATTTGACTGAGTTATAGCTAATTGTTTAGAGGTCATATGTCTGTGTGGTTTCCGCTGTTAACTGCATGTCGCTTGGCAAAGTTTTACGCCTCTGTAATTTGCCTTGTGCACATTCTTTGTCTACACTTGTTTCTATTAGAGATAGGTTTTAGGTCTCAGTCTATGGCTTTTCAGGGACAAAAATTGAAATATTCTGTGAACATGTTGCATTTTTGCATTCTATAATTATTGTGATGCCAGTCAAAGCTATTTGATCAGAGCT
>OZ026606.1:14058296-14118296 GCA_964020085.1 Micromussa lordhowensis
ACATCTTGCCTAATTTAATTTTCCTCGCCATTTTGACAGAAGAGCTGTTGAAACGTCGTTTACTTTTGCTAGTATTTTTTTTACAATGAATTGTTTAAAAAAAAAACCCTAACTGATAAAGTGGCCACTGTGTAAATAATTTAGTCTAGAACAGGGTGTTTAACCCAGTCGGGTTCTATAACAGAAATTGAAACTCGGAAGTGATTTTAGTTAGCGTATGTTGGACTTCGATAGTGGTAAAGTAAAGTTTCTGAATTGAAAGTGGCAGTAGTCTGGGATAGGGTGGGGGTTTTTGGTGCCTAGTCTAAGATAGCCTTGCAAACACAAGCTGATCATGGTCTAGTTTAGGGTAAAGGTTTCTCTAACTCCGCACTACGATGCAAAAGTCACCAGTAGGTAGACTAGCATACGAAACGTCAAGTTCTGTAAAAAATGCGTAAGAATACAATGTTTATCGCCGCTGTTTGTGTTATATTCTTAATCACTCTACACGATGGCCTAAGAACAAGAAAATAAATCACTTTGTAAGTGTGAAATATGTATTTAGCACTGTAGAAGCGACAGAAATAAAAAAGATATTTTATCGTGTTTCTATCGGGATTTAAAATAAATCTACTAGCGTTCTATCAGGAATGCCGTTCTCTGATTGGCTACGCTATTCACGTTCTTTAGACCTTTGCATAAATGGCGCCTAAATTTGAATAACAATACTTTATACATCCTTAGCCTAGCCTTGTACTTTTGTTTCCAAACAAAGGATTTTTAACATGAATGCGAGGCTTAGATGTATAAGTGTAGCAGCGCGTACTCTTTGTGATTTCAAAGTGTCTGTGAAGAGGATTTAGTTAAAGTTTTGAACGACCATTAGATCAATTTATACTAAAGGAATTAGATTATTCGCTCTCGATTTTTTATGCGTGATAGTTGACTCGAGCTGCGCCCTCACCAACCATCATTCGATAGAAATTTCGAGCTCATAACCTAATTTTTTAATAGAAACACGAGTGGAAGTTTTGGAGAACGAGAAAACTGTGGGATACTGTTAGGTGAGTGTTTTCACACGTGTTTGTCACGTCCCAGATTTTGGGACACACGTGACCGTACGTGACCTCTCTCTCTCGCTTCAGGGGGTGGGAAGAAGAAAGACTCTGAGAACGAGGTTGCATGGCTGGCGGCCGGTGACAAACTGCAATGAACTTCACAATGCTGAGCCAGTGGGTGAGGCTATTCAAAAGAGCCACTTCTTTCTCGAACAGTTTCTTTTCTTTTTCATCTAAGGCAATGAACATTTTTTTTGATAATAACCGTCTCCGTTGTGTCCCGTTTTTACAGACATCGCCAAATGCTTCAGCTGTTACAGTCGACCCTTGTTATCCCGTCATTATGACATTCCTCCGTTGTTAGCAGTCGAGGAAGGCTAAAATTTGGAAACTCGCCATCTTTGAATGATTCTTAGCCCTAAGACTACATGTTTGTTTGTTATCCCGACGAAAACTGTAATTTAATGATAATAACAATAATAATATTAATAATAATAAAACTTTATTTAAGGACGTTCGCGCCCATTGCTACTGCGCATCTCTAGTGCGCACGCTATTCATTGGTCACGCGCGTGCCACGTCATTTTCAAGCGCACGCACCGAGTCGAAAACTTAACAAAATATAGAGCTGATGACCTTTGCGTTAACTTGGTGTGCAAATATTTTTGTTGGAAGCTCGGTGACCCCCACTTTTTTTTCGGCAGATCACTTCCTTTTTTAACTCTCTACATTATACTAAAAAACCAAAAAAATCTGTGTGTGGGAAGTTGTAATTATTTGTCATATACTATTAAAAAAGGGTCGAATTGGTACATAGAGACAGGTGTGCGTGACTTAGAAGTTGTCTTTTTTAAGGCTAATTCTAGCAGATTTAATGACATATGTAGCAAAGATCTATCAATTAGGCCTATAGAAGCCGTGTTAAACACTCATAGCTTAGAGATGATTCTTCAACTTAAATATATGCCGATAATAATGAATCCGGCCAGAATCGCCTCGAATGACTGAGAATCGTAGAAATGCTATGGTCTGAGCTACGCTTTATCTTGAAAACGAGTTCGGTGACCCCCGATTTTTTTTACGTTTTTTATCTAATCTTATCATTTTCTACCGTCAGTCAAAGTTTTAAAAAAATCTGTGTGTGGGAAGTTTTTGGGCGCGAACGTCCTTAAGTATCAAACCATGTAGCCTGGGAGAAACCAATACTAATAAGGAGACACAGACTGTTGCAAAATACAAAACTGAGAAGACTAAGATATTACAATAAAATATGAGTAATACAAAATGCAGTCTAAAGTGTTTTAAACTGAGAAAGTCATAGAGAATGGGGAACCAACACGCTTATTTGTGAGCTGTATATACTCACATTATGTATACTCACATTATCTAAAAACAGAAATAAAAGACTAGAATGAACTTTCCCGTTATCTTCTTGCCAGCCATAATCTGGAAAATACATTTCATCCGGCACAACATGATCGTCACGCACAATGAGGGCTAACAAGGTTTTTTCTACTCTTTATATTTCTGTTTTTAGATTACATAATGCGGGCATATACAGCTCAGAGATAAGCGTGTGAGTTCCCTATGATTTGACAACCAACCTCGTGGCATCATATAGAACCCACACGCTTAGTTGGGAAAGTATGCTTTTACATACTAGTTTTACATTCTTTATTAAGTGCAGACTCCGTTTAGCTAAACTGAAGCCACTTCGCAGATAGCCCCGCTCCTAAAATAACATAAATGTACATTAATAAATAAACAAGTAAATAAAATAAAATAAACACTAGTTAAAATGTTAGTACATTAAGTTAAAATGATTATTTGCAATAAAACATATTAATATAGCATTGTCAATAATATAAATTGTCATAAAAGTGCAACTTGACTGGTGTATTTATTCTTTTTTTTATTTGTCAATCTAAGTCTTTTTTTATTTTACTATTTTTCAGTACTGAAACTTTTTCAAGGTTTTCTTTTGAACTTCATCAATCAAAATGAGAGAACTTTAGGAGGCGGAGTTGACAAGCGCCACGAGTGAATTACATCAAAAAATGTCAGTTATGTTACATGTAAGAAGTCACTGTAAGGTAATTTCATTTACATATGCACCAAACCGAGGCTATTTACTGGTGCAATAATTAAAGATTACAGCAGCGGCTGTGCCTTCATGCCAAAATTCGATTGTTCAGTTTTTTTTACAAATATTGGCTTTCGTGACTGATGGAGACAGCGTTAATTTTTGTTTGTTTTATCTCGCATCTGATTGGTGGCTACACAATCGACGTGTCAAAATGTTCACGGCTTCTTGTGTTCACGGTCCGTAACAGCAGCACGATTTTTACATTAAACTTTAGCTCGCGCCTAACTCAACTGATAATCGCAGTGGCACTTTACAGACTGCACTTCATTACCTGCCTTCGGGACAATGTCTCAACAAAATCAAATCTTTCGCGATTTCGTACAAGGAGCCTACGTTGGAGCTTCTCACTATGAGAACACTCGGCAAGATTATCCTGTGGAGGC
Source organism: Micromussa lordhowensis (assembly GCA_964020085.1). Classification (NCBI taxonomy): domain Eukaryota; kingdom Metazoa; phylum Cnidaria; class Anthozoa; order Scleractinia; family Lobophylliidae; genus Micromussa; species Micromussa lordhowensis. Next base: position 14,061,866 of record OZ026606.1, read on the forward strand.
CGTGGAGTTCTTTTTGAATAATCTTGGTGTGAAGGAGATCGTAACCCATGATCGTCCTTTCACAATTTTGGAAGTCGGCTGTGGCACGGGAAAGTTTACTCGGGTGATGTTAAAAATCTTGGAGCAAAAAGAGGAGCAGAATATCAAAGTGATTGCCAGCGATCCACATCAGAACATGTACGAAGAATTTAAGCTGGTTATGCCTGATACTGAAATTATCCAATGCACTGCCGAGAACATACGTAAGTAGAGACGATCTTCATTATTTATTATGGGTCGTTAATTGTTGGCGCAGTTAACCTAATCTAGATAACTTCGCACTTTCCGTTCGGAACCGCACTTTTTAGTTACAAGTTTTCTCGGGTTTTTCCATCTGTATACCGCATGATCGTGATAAAAAAGATTTTTTCAGAACCTAGTGTCACGCAACCCTCTTTGGAGTAATCACGTGATCTAAAAAGATTGCATGACGAACCCCAGAAAATGTCTGCATTCGCTACTTGCACATACCCATAATCCTTTGCGTTTTGGGGGGTAACCAGTAGAAGAAATGTATGGTATCATGACAAAAATTAGTTCGGAGAGCCCGCAAAACCAGCTACTAATGCTTAAAAATGCACCAGAATTTACCAAAATCATGATAGGAGAAATTTGTACTAGTTTATAACTAAATGTAGAGAATTTTTTTTTTGTCCATACATCGTCTTGTAATTTTACAGACGATGTGTGGACAAAAAAAATTTCTCTACATTTAGTTATAAACTAGTACAAATTTCTTCTACATGATTTTGGTAAACTCTGGTGCATTTTTAAGCATTAGTAGCTGGTTTTGCGAGCTCACCGAACTAATTTTTGTCATGATACTATACATTTCTTCTACTGGTTACCCCCCAAAAACGCAAGGGATTATGGGTCATGTGCAAGTAGCGAATACATGTAAACTAAACTGTCACTTTTTCAGACCTATTTATAATCGCTTGTATCGATGTTTCTCTTGCGTAATAGAAAGACAACATTACAACAAGAAATTGCTGTTTTATTTTTACCGTCAGCTCTGTATTTTAATTTTCAGCCCTTCCTGACTCAAGTGTGGACGTGGTTATTGCCGCCCAAAGTTTCCACTGGTTTGCAAACCGCGGAGCTGTAGAAGAGATTCACCGAGTTCTTGCTCCAAGTGGATCCTTTGGAATAATTTGGTCAATTGAGGACACTTCTGTTCCGTGGGTGAAAGATCTGTACGAATTTATGTGGCCCATGTTTGAGGAAATGTCCATAGTTTTCCCTAACCAAGAAAGCTGGAAAACGATATTTGGCAGACTTTTACAGCATTTATTCAGCGATCCAAAAGAGAATCTAAGCTTTAGGCATCGTTTCCCTTCCTCTATTGAACGGGCGTACGAGTTTTTCTCTTCGTATTCTGCAATAGCTGCTGGTAGCGAACAAACTAAGAAAGCTTTCAAAGAGGGTTTTGATAATGTTATGGAAAAACATTTCAAAGGAAATGGAATTCCTTTGGATCACATTCCCTTTAAAATTTATTTGTATTGGTGTACTAAGGCAACTTCAAGCTGACAGTGAGCTTAGTCATTGAAGAGTGTAGGTACTGTGGGCTTATTGTGGCTTTGTGCGGGTTCAATTTTACATTTTGCTTTTTTCCTCGTCAACATTATTTTGACTTAACATAGAGAAGACATACCGCTAGCTAGATACGAATTGATTCCAAACATTGAAAGAGCTTGTACCTAGTACCTAAAACCTAGTAACTAGTAAAATGTTTAGCTGTTTGGGTGTAGTATTGAAGGAGATATATGGTTTCAAAAGCGGCAAAATTACGCATAGGAGCTTACTTTATTTACACTAGAATTTACCGAGTTTCATTTTAATTATTTATTTCATATTTGTTATGTGTAAATAGAAATTAACTGTTTTAAAACAGTTACTGAACTGTAAACTGTTTCCATGTTTTTGTGTTGCTGTTATTAAGGTGAATAAAAAGGAACCTGCGATCAAGCCGAGGTTTAAGCGCTCGTCATTTTCTACGGGTCCCCTCCCCAAGATTTCTGCCGCTTGATTTTTAACCCTTGTCTGTGGCAGCAAACAGCACGCTGCGATTCCCAGCCTGCCTTATCGCAATCTCGAACCAAGTCTCCCACGGCCAGATTAGTCACCAGGAATCTCAACTGATATGAGGACAAGCAAGAGAGGATAGAGAGTTCCTAGGCCTTGCTTTCGGGGTTATCGCTCTCAAGTTAGTTTAGACATGTGTGATGCTATTGGTATTATCCCTCGCAGTCTCCTCTGCAGAGGTCCGAAACGTTAGTTCTGGAATGCCGCTGTTCGAGTTGAGAGTGGGCGCAATGCCGAATTTACGCAACCCTGCGCCTGCACTCATATCATTCAGCGGATTCTCCCCACCCGAAACCCCCGTTAAGCCCTGGGTGGAGAGAGGTATTATCCTTTGTTATTAAAAACTGGATCATTGGATAATGCAATTCGAGAGTTTTCATTGGCTTTGCCGTCATGGGCTATGAGCCATTATACCATGCTCTACGAATATGGTAAGCGTACGCGTGATTTTTTTGGGCGTTTTAAATTTTTTTAAAGTTTAGTTTGCTATATTTTTGGGGCGTTTTAATAAAACAATTATTCCACTCGCCCTTGTTGGATCTGAGATGATTAAAGCCAACGAGACGCTATGCGCCTCGTTGGCTATCTACCTTCTCATATCCAACGCGCACCTGTGGAATAATTGTTAAATAGACAGAGTGTGCCCACCTTCATCGATACGCACAGCTAGCACTGTCAAGGTTGCGGATGTCGAAATATGAATTGACATACCAACAATAAAGTGGTTTTCACTTGAGCGTCAAGAACAATTCGCATTTGCTTTGGTTTTACATTACTACGTTAAGCAATTGACTCAGAAATGAAAGCGAAGAATGATCATCGCAGTATATTTTCCATGAAGTCACACATTGGGGGCGAGGTCAATTAAATGTGTGGCTTCATAGCTCGGTTGGTAGAGCATCGCACCGGTATCGCGGAGGCCACGGGTTCGAATCCCTGATTTTTTTCAGGCTTCTTCTTTCCAACTGCCTAAGTTGGAAAATTTACTGCGATGATCATTCTTCACTTTCATCTACAGCCGCAGTTCAAATATGAATTATTTCATATATACTTGACTCAGAAATGTCGCGCCACTTTGTCGTTCAATCAGAAGAAAGACGAAAACCACCACCGCGCCTTGCGTCAACTACATGCATTTTCTTAGAGTTTCTATTTGCTCGTTGGGTTACCTCCCCTGTGCCTGCCTAGAGTGATGACTTTGGTTAAGGATCAGTACGTTAAAAGTGCTCTAAATATAAACTGATCATCAAATCACATTTGTAATAACAGTTTATTTCAAGTCACCAACCTAGCAGGAAATTGAATTGTATGGATACAAAAATATCTAGCATTTCAAAATAATCTTAGCAGATCGAAGTCCTGTACTGTACAGAAATCGCATCTCGTATATGTCGAAATAAATAACTTGGCTTAAACATGTCACGATTCTTTGCAAGTAATGCTTTTCATGACTATGCATCGATATATACAACACCTTTATTACATTAACTTGGCTACGATTTAACAGTCGTAGAAATGTGTGCGGGGAAGTGAACTTACATTCCATCCCTGGTGTACTGTTCTGTAGGACATTTCTCCTAGAAAATATGGCCCCTAACACGTTCGACTCTAAAATGTCTAGCTAAAACGTTTCAAAAAGAGCTTTCCAGTGTCTACTAAACTTTCTTAACTTAATTTACCACTGGAAAATTGCAGTCAGGCAATCGAAAGCTGTGTCGGCTTAAAAACGTTTCGCCACAGAACTTTCATAACGTTTAAACCACTGACTAACTACGCTTCAGTTATAATTGTATTACAATGATTTACTACAATTGACAGAAAGTACCGCGAATCCACTAGATTTCTAACCGAATTATCTTTTTATATTAAATTATAAATATAAATTAAATAACTAGTGATTCTTCTAAACCTAAAACAACCTTGAGGTAACAAGTGCTTTTGAGTAAAGAAGGAGAGTTTCACTCGAAACAACAAATACTGAAAAAAAACTCTCTTACGCTTCCTCATCTAGAAATTCAACTTTTTAATACTCTTGTTTTTATAGCCCCACCCCCTTCCTCAAAAGACAATTTATAAACAGGAATTTCAATTAAAATGGCACATTATGCCCCGTTGTAGCTACTCGACTTCGACTTTGGAGGTTTCCTCGCCTGCCATTAGTTATAGTTTTCTCTTTAGCCTTGTTTCTATCGAGGCTTTAGTTTAACGACACTCGACATAACATGCACTAACTATTCGTTCTCTCACACATGGCCGATAAATGGGTGATGACCAGAGAGAAAATTAAACAGTATTGAAAAATAATGCACTAAAATAAACCATGTGTTGTTGTCTCGACGGACTGAGAATTCACTTTCGAAAATCCGTGCTAAATTGTGTTCATAAAAACAGTATTTATATAAACAACAGTTAGAACTCGGTAAAAATATTTACAAGTCAAGTTGACTGATATATTCTTATGACAGAACACGATACGGGAATTCCCACTGAATAGAAATAGTATCAAAATATGAAGACAAACCGCTGAAAAGCTAGATTGACGTTTTCCTTACTGTTTCTTTCTTCCTTACTGTTTCTTGATAAGATAAAAATTCACGTTCAATTTCAAAAACAGCGCTATTATTATCGTAAAATATTTATGTCAAATTACGTTTTCTCGACGTCATGCACTGACGTCACGATGACGTCAACACGTCGAATCCGGGACAGCGCCTTCCAAGGTGGTCGTACTCCTGGACAGGCTCATGCACCGTTTTCCCGCCATGCGGCCGACAGTGTTCGATTTGAATTGGGGGACTGGGCGCGACGAGAAGGACTTGTCAGCTTCAGAGTGTCGCCGAGGGAGGCCTGGTTCAAACTGGCACGAGATATCGTACAGCTCTTTTTCAGTGTGAATTTTCTCGTTGGCGAGGTAGTCACGGATCTCGGAGACCTGGAAAGGAAAGCAGCCATGAGTAGCATTGCAAACTTGGGCTGACATACATTTAAACGCATAACCTTCTCTTAACTGACGATGCTCTCAGTACTAAAGCCACACAATGGAGCAAGGTCGATTGTAATTTGCAAACACAAAACTGAACATCATTTCTTCACAATTGCATTGTTTGTTTTTGGTGTACCTTATTTTCCTCATGCTCTGAGAACCAGCAACAGGCTAAAATATGAATTAATTGCGAAAAGACCTGAAGCAGCATTGAAGATTGTAAAGCTTGCGTGAAGGCTCTCTGCTCGGGTAATGAATGGAGGGGAGTGGTGGTAAGGTTGGGGGTGGGGGTGGGGTGGGGTTGTTTCTTGCATTGCCTCCTTCCTATTATAATTACTGAACTCAGTGCTTGCTTGCGGGCATGTTGTAGCAGGGTCATTTATTATGTGAGCTCACTTGTTCAGAGGAGAAATATTCACACAGAAATAGAGTTCAACAAACGGCCCACCTCCTGGAAATTATAAACGTCCTTTTGAAAACGTCTTATCTCGTCAATCACGAGGTAGATCTGTTGAAAAAAAAAAACAGAAATGCATGGAGTTAGATAGTCATCACCCAATAGGTCCATTTCTGAAAACATTATTTATATATATATATAATTATTTAAGTGTCTAATGTATTTAGCACTGCTGTGCTAATTGGGGACACTGTAAATAACTAACCAAATATTGTAAATATAACATAAACAGTTAAGAATCCCAACTGGCGGGAGGCTGACCAGTTGGCTATTTACACAACGCGGACGAGGAGCTGAACTCGGGACAACCGAGAACAAATCCAGATAGCAGCAGGATGGAGGATTTGAACCAGGGACCTCCAGATTTCAAATCCGGCGCCCTAAACCACTCGACCACGCTGCCTCCCTTTCCTATCACGAGTACGACGTTTTTACAATGTCATGACTGGCATAGTTGAAGAGCACACGGAAGTAAAGCAGCGTCACTTTAGAAGGTCGTCCTTTTAGTACAAGGTTCTTGGAAAATGTAACATTGGCGAAACAAGTTCTAGAAAGATATGCACGCTCTTACGAAATGCGTTTTCACATCAGAAATGACGTTAAGCGGTCACATTTATGTTCTCAAACAACGAACTTTCTTTTGTTTGGGAATGAGTTATTTTCTTATGCAAGAAAAAAAACTTTCCGTTTGGGAACACCAATATGGTGGCTATGCATGGACACGCTCTATCTTCTATCAACCCAACTTCCTCACTTGTGCGCCGTACAAACAGCAAAAGGAAGTTTTCACTCTATTCCCTTTTGGAACAGTCAAACTCGTGTTCGAGTCTACAGGTCTTAGGAAGGTAAAGATCAAGTTCGTGTCTGACCAAGTGGTTCATACAGCCGAAACTTAGTTCTGTAGTACTGAGCAGCTACGAGTATTTCTCTACCCCCCCCCCACCCCCCCCCCCCCCCCAACCCTGAATGAGATGGTAGTCCATCGCAGGGTTACCCTTCAAGCATTAAATTCGCCAGCATCTAAAAAGGTCCCTTTTGCCTCCGTGTCAAAACGAGTCTAAGTGCGAAACCATTCATATGAAAACGAGTTCCACCTACAAGTTCATAGTCATACAAATCAAACTCATTTTAATTTGAATGGTTTTGCACTTAGACTCGTTTTGAAACAGAGGCGCAAGGGAACTCGGAAGTGGCCTATTTATAAACCTGGCTGCCCAAGAACACGGACAGGACTCGAACCCAGACCGCTCGATACGGAGACCGGTGCGCTAAGCATGAAGCCACCGTGTCCAAAATTAGGTTTTAAATGCCAAGATTACAACCATGACAGGAATCAAACGGGCTGAGCGCACAGCATTGGCGATAATTTGTGAAAGAGCCTAGCGGTTTAAGAAATTTGCCAAATTAATACCCAAAAATATAAGAACCTGTTCAGCCACGCAAGATCAAGCAGGTTCTTACATGTGAGTTACAGTTAAAGTATGATAAACATGTTAACCAAGGAGTAACTTCGAGATACAGTTGTGAATAGAGCTGAGAATACAGTTGTGAATAAATACTTCAAGGACCAAACCCAAGTTTATTTATTTTTCTGGTAATCAACAACTGTATCTCTTTCATAGAAATTAAGAACCTACTTGAATAAACCCCCCACCCCCCCCCCCCCACCCCCAAAAAAAACCTATTTTGCCAGACTACCATGCAGGTTTTTACACGCGGGTTTTTACTGCATTGTGTTCAAAAACCATCACTCGCCTGTCTCCGTTTGGTCAAGTTGATCAGGCCACCTTTAAAAAAGTCAGGATTTCCTTCAGCAATGAAAGTGAGATCCTTCATGTAAATACCTTGAAATATAACAAAACAACAACAATAACTATAGTCAACTAACAAAACAGTGCTTGTACTGAAATTAACATGGATATTGGCCAGTTGTTTTCACTGAAATAACTCGAGTGAACGCTTACTGCGTTCAAACACTCGGCAAGTGATCGTAGATTAGTATGAATGCAGTCGCTCGTTGGTTTTTTTTTTTTACTTAATACGTACTCGCTAGTTGTACAGAGTGCGAATAACATGTTTTAAACTTACCAAAGTAAGGAACTGACGGAGTAGGCGAAGAAGCAAGAGCTTGGCGATATCTCTTGTAGTTATCCTGTCAGGAAAGACAATTACAAACGCTTATTTCTTTCCATTACTAACCTGATCAGAACACAATTTCCCCTCTGAATATCAGTAAAAATCAGTCATGCAGCTCATGATAATGTACAAACTAATCACAAATAGAAAAGGGGTTCGATGCTGTAGTTTAACAGTCATTTCTAGCAATCACCCGAAACTCAAAACGGTATACTTCTGTTACGCGAAATAACATACTGACTGACTGACTGACCTTGAGTTTCACTAGGGACTTCTGTATTAATACCTGTCCTTGTTGTATCTCTTCTAAAGCCGTCTACAACTAAATTCGCATTGTTATCCTCCCTGCAAATCCTTATGGTTACTTGAAACCGGCAGATCAGTTACTTCGTAAAATGGCTTCGAGCACCTTGTCCGCACTTATACCGGTAAGGTTTTGTAGCTAGTAAGAACTGCATTATTTACTTCATATTTAATTTGTTCATGCGGTTGATTTTGATTTTGTATAGATTTTTTCTTGATACTTTTACTTTTCCCCGAAGATATTAGCTACATGTAAGCTACCCTAAAAATTCGAGTATAAACAAAGTTGCGTATCTGCATATGCGCCATACTTCAAATGGCGACTAGCCTGTTCCAGGCTCTCGGTAGTTGGGGACGAGCGAAAACGAGCGAGAAAAAAACGAGGGAGGACTCAGGCGAAGAGCGGCGGGAGAGCCTGTAAGACTTTCTTTAACGACCCTCTTCTGGTATAGCAGGAGCTGCTATACCCTCTGATTGGTCAATTTTGAGTCCAGAGACCTGGCTATCAAGCTCTTGGAGAATGGAGTTGCGAGATGGTAAACTTTGATTGACAAGATATGAGGTAACCGCCGGAGTGTTGACAGTACTGTCAAAATCGACCAATCAGAGGGTATAGCAGCTCCTGCTATACCAGAAGAGGGTCGTTAAAGAAAGTCTTACAGGCTCTCCCGCCGCTCCTCGCCTTAGTCCTCCCTCGTTTTTTTTCTCGCTCGTTTTCGCTCGTCCCCAACTACCGAGAGCCTGGAACAGGCTGAATGGCGACCTACCTTTGTATCCATGAGTATTTCCATCTTAGCATACTGTTCAAGGAAATCTTTAGGAACAAGCTGCGAGCAAAGAATGACCAGCGTGAAAAACTAAACAAATTCCTTGATACTCCTGTCGCATATAGCGCCATGTTGGTAGACATAAGCTTCTTTTAACGAGTAATACTCAATCTTTGTCTTCCTTTTACGTTATCATTGTCTCGTCTTAAGCCTTCTAAGTTATTTTTAATTTTTGTAATGTAACATTGACACTAAAAGCCCTGTGGGGATGAGCTAATACAGAATGCACGTATGTCTTCTACCTCGAGCTTTAAAAAATATGGGAGTTCTGAGCTCACAGTGGCCGCATGGAATCGCAGGAGAGATCACTGCCTCATATGCAGGCGGCGTAGCCTGGGCCAGGTTGTTCAAAGCCGATTAACGCTCACCCAGGATTAAAAGTTAACCGAAGTATCAATTTTTCTTGTATAAAAATGTTTTTCACTGCTTATGTTTTGTACAGTTTGAGGTTATTCAAACTCGAAACTGAAGAACAAACAATATAAACAGAAAACCTCACTGGAAAGTTACAAAACTACTACAAACAGAAAAACTCACCAAAAAGATGCAAATTCAAAATCAAAATTTGCGCTAACCCTGGGTTAGCTCATCTTATTGTTTGCTTATCTTATTCTTAGCTTATTGTTTGTCCTTCAATTTTGAGTTTGAATACTTTGGTTAACTTTTCATCCTGGGTTAGCGTAAACCCGCCGCTTTCCAACAACCCGGCCCTGGATTTGTAATCTGGAGATCCCGTGTTCAAATCCTCCTCCTTGCCACTAAAACAGATTTGTGTCTCGTCAGCCTCCAACCAGTTGAGATTTTTTAACAAAGTTTTAGTTCTATTTACGATGTTTGTTTCTTTGTAGGCTCCCCAATAAGCACCACAGTGCTAAATACTAAATAGAAAGCTCTTTTCTTCTTTTGAGAGTTTACTTGCGTATTCTTACCTCTTTTGTTTTATGCAGCCTCCTGACTGGTGCACTGCCCAGAGCCGCCACCACAATGGCCATCACCGCATTAAAGTTCCTCAGTTCAAGACACAACTACCAAACGAATAAAGACAGTACGATATGTGTATATAAAATAACTGAGATACTACGCGCGCTCTCATTGGTCGATAGGTATGTTTGGATAAGAGTACGTTAACACGGTTGTGACGTTTCAGACTCGCGTGCATTCTTGAGAAATATTTGATAAAAGCAATTGAGTACATATTCCGTGTTTACACAGCCTCGTCTAAACACTCGGGGGGCTGGGAGAATTCTTGAAAGATACGCGAATTCTTGACTGCGTCTCGGGTTTGTATAACTGTCTCGAATTCTCCGAAACCCTCCACGTGTTTTGATAAGGCTATGTAAACACGGAAAAAGTGCTCCATTGCTTAAGTACAAACACTATTTTTGGTATTCAAATTTCCAGACCATGAAACAAAAGAACTCTTTATTTCAGCACCCAATAGTTCTCTGGTTGGAACTTCAATGGCAACACGTGACATCACCGATATCTCACGGTTAGACCTTAAAAATGCTTGATGAAGTTTACCCTGGGCTGGATGAAAAAGGATGAAACATCAAAAGTACAAATTACTTGTCATTACCTTGGCTGTTTCAATAAAGTTGATGAACATATTGGCACGTTTCTCCACTGATTTTTCCGTGACAATAGTCGCCGCTACCCATGTGCTCAGCTGAAAAAAAAAATAATACAAATAAAAGAACGTCAATTCGTTCAGTGCTAAGTTTAAATTATTATCTTTATTGATTACGAGACTGTAAATCAGCCAATGAGAGTGTGTGTAAATTCAACTTAACTCCAGATATTTTACAACTTCATTTATTTCGACGACTGTGAATTAAAATTGTCACGAGAAAGACGTCGTTTCAAAAATAGTTTAAAAAGCCATTCAAAGAGTGTGGCTACATACGAGATATTTCTGTGACCATGCAAATCTGTGAATTTGCTGCCATTATCGTTTTTTTCACCCGTTTATGCATGAACAGACGAAAAACGGTCGCTTTTAGTCTTTTACAAGCTTGTTCCTCTGTAATCGGTGCCGCCAGGTCATGCTGTCTGTGCGAGACTATTTTACCATACATGAGCTTTCTGAATGAAATAGAACGAGACCGTCAGAAAACATAAGCAATTATATAATAACCCAAGTTATTCTCGTATTCTGATTGGTCCTCGCCTATGATCTATTAGAGGACAGATGCACGATTGACGTCATCACTACAAAGCTCTTCCCTCTGTGTTTTAAAATGGCGGAAAGTTTTGAGAATTTAGATAATATTTTACGTGATTGAGCAAACGATATGTACAAAAAAAAGATTGTAGACGCATTGAACAGGTACGAGAAGCATAGTCTAGCAGGAAGAAGAAAGATAAAGCCGTTTCTTTTAGAAAATGGCTCAGAAAAAAATACTCGAGCAGTCGGCAGAAAGCGAGACTTAAGCCAAACACAAAATTGGTCTTCTGTAAGCCGAAAACCTTTGCTTTACCTCGAATTTAACAAACCCAATAAACAAAACGTTTATGAGATAATTCCTTTAATAAATTCAGCTTTTCTCAGTCTCAAATTAATTGTTGACACACTGATTGATGTCGGGAATTGCAAAACAGCAAACATCAAAATAAACACCAACCTTGCTTTCCGATGCGAATGTTCCAGCCCGTTTCAGGGCACAGCAGCGAGCAAAGTACAGCTCACTACAGCTCACGGCCTACTGTATCGGAGCTAAAAGGTGTCTCCGACACTATTTCAAACTGATTTGAGAATCACCGACTACAGAGGACACAAATTTCCACCGTCACTGACGCTTCTTTCCGTTCAAAACTTGAATCAAATGGCCTCCGGGTTGACTGCAATCGCAAGTTTCCCGAGCGTATTTTTTCAACTCTTGCAATATTCAAGGCAACATCCAAGCTCTTCGGCTCACTGGGCTGCTCTGATGACAAAAACTGACTTGACTCCAGCATTTTCTTTACGATTTGTAGATTTTCGCAGTTCAATTCTGCTTTTGCTGTAAGTTTTCATTCCACGAGAAGCGACGCTCGAGTCAAGTTTGACAGTGGCGTGATTTTCCTGGACCAATCAGAAGTCTTTGCTACGCATGGCAACCAATGAAATTGCTTCATTTTGTATATCATAGATCACGTCAAATGGCTTTTTTCGTGCAAAGGTGGGGCAAAAGGCCGGCTTTCGCGTTATGTTGAAATATTTTAGAAACAAAAAAGGCTTTTCGTTATTATATAAAACAAATAGATTCCATGTTGCCGTGCGTCTGATTCAGTAATAGATCACAGAAGACGTCAAAATGTGGTAAGAACATCAGTGACACACTCGGCTGCGCCTCGTGTGCCACTTTTTTGTTCTTACCACATTTTGACGTCATCTGTGATCTATTACTGAACAGACGCACGGCAACATGGAATCTATTTGTTAAACTGACAGAGGCCGCAGGAGCATAGGTAGACAGGACAACAAAAAAACACTGATCTAACAAGCACCGTCTGCTTCTCTGTATGAGTAACGATTGAGCAAATACCAATTTTACGTGGCGAAGATGTTATTTTACGTCATAAGCACTTAATTCAGAAGATAGCTAAGAACAACAAGTTCTCCAGGATGAACAACAAGCGACGAAACGTCCCCTGGAACTATAGATACCTGATTAAACCTGTCGGCTACTTTCTCTACAGACAGTCTTTCTTCAGGCGGCACTTTCCGTTTCTTTCCCGTTCCCATGGCAATCTTCTTCTGGATATCAGCTGACGTCACTGCGCAGAAACACTCTGAAGAGAGAAAGCCATGTAACAAAACATCGTCAATAAAATCCACAACCATCGGCCTCCTCTCCTGGTGAGGTTCAGAGAGACAATAATTTTCAATCGAAACTAAGCCAAAATATAAAACGAAGAAAATTAACGGACACATTTGATTCAGTAGTTCGTCTGCTTCTTCTAGTTCTGCTGTTTGCTTCCCAAACTCGCTAAGGCGGTTAATTTACCTTTATCAACGACTGGTTGACAAATGGCTGTGTTTCACTTTCCCGCCCATACAGTCCAACAGATCATAAGAAACTAATAATCAATACCTTATCACACAAAGATTCCACTAAAAGAAGAAGCACTCGCACTTTTAAATTTAATCAAATTGAAATACAAGACGGTAGTCAAAATTCATACCATGGTCAATCAGTGTTATCTGTCGAGCCAGTTCCTTGGGATGTTGCAGCAAGTCAAAGGGTCTGCAATGGAGGAAATAATTGCAAAAACAATCAGGGACATCAAATGCCAGTGATGCTAAGTCCCAATGCTCTTGGCACTCCCCTATCCACTTCTCTTGCCACGCCCCTCTTAAATTTGTTTGGCAAACCCCTCGTCGCTTCCTCTTTTCTCATCTTGCCGCCCCATCTCCACTTCTGTTGCCACACCCCTCTCTAAAACGCTTGCGCCACAACCCTTCCCACACTCCTTTACACTAATCATGTCAACTGCTCTACAGGACACGTACAACACACCTCCTCACCTTTATTCCTACACGTCTGTCCATTTCCCTTTCAACGCCACTTCTCCCTGCTCTTACCACACTCCTCTAAACAACACGTACAACACTCCTCTTCACCTCTCTATTCCTACATTTCCCTTCCCTCTATTTCCCTTGCCACACCGTTCTCAATGCTAACTAACTTGCGAGAAATCTCGCCGAATCTGAATCTGTGAATCGTCTCACGCCCCTTCCCCCTGCAACACGACACGTAAGAGTCATAACTCACGAGAAATCTCGCCGATTAAACCCTGGTAATTCGGCATCCGGAGGGCATTGACAAATTAGCAACTGTCCATTGGTGCTCTGACCAAAAGAGCGATTCACACTCTCAAAATCATCATCATCGCGGAGTATCGAATTAAACGGTCCCCTGTGGGTGGGTGTGGTTCGTCCTGAGCTGGCAGAATCACTCCCCAGGGAGGAGGTGTTACTTTCGGGTGTGTATTTGCGAATGCGGCCAGAAGACGCGGACAGCTTCAGCTCCTGTCCAACAGTGAAGGAGCCAGATGGGTCCAGAAGGTGGCGCTCTGTAGGCGAACTAGACTCGTCAACACTTGTTTCACTGCCTCCTGTAAGATAAATGTACAGCACGTGAAAGAGTTTGTGTGCGTTTAGTACACCTGAACTATCTCCCCCATAACCTGCACCCAAATAAGGGGTTTATTTTCAAGTCTTTCTACCAAAGTTGACAAGTAGAGAGGTATTTACATCAGTTGTAGAGAGAGGTCCGCTTGACAAACTGTGTATCTTGTTTTGGGAGACGCGATGCAATTTTCGAATCGGGCGAATTTCTTTCTGAAACACATGTCAGAGACTTCGAACATCTGATGAACAAAGGGTAAGGTGGAATAGGAAGGGACTAAATATGAAAACGTCCAACGAAACAATGGGTAACTTAATTTAATTTTCCTGCGAGAGGTATTTCGTTTCCCGACGGCATCAAAACACTACCATACAAGTCAAGAATACTTTACTACGTGTTCCTTACTCGATGTTCTTCTTTGCTGGGTCGCTGAAAGTGAACTCGGTTCCCATGAGGACTTGGATGGGTCTAAAGTGCTCTGTAAGGAGCCCAAAAGTAGGTCCTCTGATGTGTGGGACTCTACCGACATGTGACCCGGACTTCCAGAAGATATTGCTGATGATGCTGCTCCTAAATATGGGCCAAAAACAAATCAGAAAAAAATATCAAATGCACAGAGTTTGCTTTTCCATATTCTCTATTTTCCACATCCCCATAATTCACTCTGTTTGCCCCCCAAATTGTGCATAAATTATTGTTGTGGAATGCTAGTGAGAGGTCTTCATATTTCCAAGCGCATTTCACGACAATAGTTCACGCAGAATTTGGGGGGCAAACAAAGTGAATTATGGGCCGGGTTTTTCTTCTCGCGAGTGCCGCGCCCTTGTCTCGTCCCAGTCCCTTCTAGTCCGAAACCTCTCGTCATATACTCCCTCCTGATTTCGAGAGAAACAGGGCCTGCTAGCAGTCTAAAGTGCAACACACTGCAAGGTTCCTGGCACATCCACAGCACTCAACTGAATTTCATCAGCAAATGTATCACGACTTTATAGGTTGGGAAAATATTCGAGAACCAAGGCAAACGATACTAGACAGAAGTCTATTTTTATCCTTCAAAAACTGAAAGATATCCTATATGTTCTCAGTATATTTCATAAATCATTTCATCAATAACATGAACAAAACGCGTCCTAGTCGTAAAACTGAGAAAGACTTTTTCAAAAACGTTTGTTTTTTTTGGTGTGTTTGTTTTGTATTTACCGGTAGTCTCTTTATCTCATCTTTGTTCCAGAGCCTTTCCAATCTCTTTGTAATGGGCCCTCGGCATAAGAACACTGAGAAGTACTGGGAGCGAGAAAGAACTCGAAATCTGAACAAACCTGTAGCGGACGAGGCAGCCTCGGTTCCAGTCTGCAGAGCCATGACGTTGCCTCGGTCATCCTTCTGCTGAAGAGCCCCCTGCTGATAAGGCGCCGAGGACGAGAGTTTAGCTGAAATGGACAGCTGTCTTCTGACTTTGGCAGCGTACTGATCTGGGACAGAGGAAGCTAAGGAGATAGCTCTTAGTCTGGACACTACTCCCGAGTCGCTGTCATACTTGTCAGAGTACAGAGCAGGCCTGTCTGCCATAGCAGCCAGGGCCTGCGCGCCCCAAACTTCGTTGTCTTCAGCGTATTTGCTCCATGGAGAGAAATCTTGTCTTGCTAGAATCTGAAATGCGACCATTTGGTTAATGGGCGAGGTTCACTAACCGATCTATGAAAAAGTCCTTAGTCTCTAACTCGAGACTGTAAAAGGTGCGGCGAAATCAAATGACAAGGTTTAAGGGCTACGTCACGCTGTTTTAGGTAATTTTGTTTAATTTTGTTAATTATGAGCTCTAAACGTCAAATTGACAGAGCAAGAGTCTTTCATTTGCAAAACCACGGCAACATAACAACTGAGAATGATTTCCCAGCTGTTTAAATGCCATTTTGTTATAAACTGACAAATTTGAAAAAAGGTGGGCCGACGTTTTTCAAATTTACCCAAATCCATTTTCAATCCTCCCCAGTTTTGTCCATCATTGTCCCTTCTTAGCTTTCCTGTGTTTTGTTTGAGTTCTTCTATAGTTTTGAGCCGTTATTTTGTTATTTCAGTTAATTCTATGACCATTTGATCAATGCTGAAATTGCCTAAAATCGCGTGACCTAGCCCCTTTAAGTCAGCGTACGAGCTAGTAGCCCATCAGACCGGAGCTCATCCCGGTTTCTGTAGCATGAAGCGACTAGGAGTATTTCTACTCCCCCCTGGATGGGATGCTAGTCCATCGAAGGGGTTAGCCCCAGCATTAAATTCGCCGGAGCTCAATTATACACCTGGGTGGAGAGAGGCACTGTGAGAGTAAAGTGTCTTGCCCAAGACACAACACAATGTACCCGGTCAGGGCTAGAACCCAGACCGCTCGGTCGGGAGACGAGCGCCCCAACCAGGAGGCCACCACACCTCCCCAATCAAATGACAAACACAGAGTTTATAAACTCCACGAGCTTTGACATACGCGGACAAGTTCCCCTTACTGGTGTCCGTGCATTTCTGTAATCAACCGCGAGAAACATTCATTGGGACTTAGAAAACAAGATGATTTATGGTCTGTAATCTTTCCCTTTCCAAATCAGATCCCTTATTTTAGTCTAATGTGTTGAAAACTTTACTAAAACGGCTTCAATTACAGTCAATAAATTGGCTCATTCTAGAGCCTGTCTAAAATGCAACACAGATTTGTGCGCCTTCTAAATGACCATTTTGCCCAAAACTTCCAGCTCCATTTTCACGTCTCCCGCGCGGAGTCTTACAAATTTGATACCGTGAAAACATTTATAACTAGAAGCTGGACAGTCGCTGTTTTGCGCAGAGTATAGTAAAGTATTCATCAAAGTGATCGTCATTAAGCAGACTGTTATCGTAAATAAAGTGCCCTGGAAAGGCGACTTTTTGTCAGTGCGCACAAATTTGATACCGTGAAAACATTTATAACTAGAAGCTGGACAGTCGCTGTTTTGCGCAGAGTATAGTAAAGTATTCATCAAAGTGATCGTCATTAAGCAGACTGTTATCGTAAATAAAGTGCCCTGGAAAGGCGACTTTTTGTCAGTGCGCAGTGCCAGTAACGGCATCATGGTAAGGTACAATCTTGTTCTCAAAACGCGTTTTAACTCTCACCTGCAACTCCACTTTGGTACACAGCAGAAGAGCATCGTTGATCTCCTTGAAAACACTGAAAGCAAATATCAACCAGCCAGTTAAACATTAGTCTGTCCACAGACCCACTAGTTTGTCTTGAGTTCATAGAATTAGAGATGGCAAGTTTAGCAAAATATTAACCCGTGGGATATGAACGAGCCAAATCGCAAGGGGGCAAGAAACTTGAGAAGAAAAAAAACGTCTGTGGAAATACTAGTTAAACATTGAACATTCAACAACTTGACAGGCTTCAGCAGTCCATAAAACAGACCTTATGTCATTATCCCGACCATTGTTTTGTGCCATGCTGAATGAACCACCATAAAATGAGACTTACCCTTTGTTTTCCAGTATAAACTCAAACGTCTTGTTAATGAATTCCAAGCGTAGTTTGGTGTCGTCTACTAAAGACCTCCATCTCTTTAATTCTTTTGACGGCCAGCTGCCAATAACAGCCTAGTGAAAGGGCAAAGGGATATAAAAACTGCAAAACTCTGCTATAATATTGGGACGATGTTAGCAATACTTTTCACAAAGCAAAGTTCAAACATGTATGGCCAATATTGGATAACACTAGAGCAATGTTGGAACCATATTATAATTATCACATTTCAAGACTAACCTTTGTTTTCTCATCCATAATGGTGATCTTCCTGGGACTGACACCAAAATAGCACCTGATCGCACTCCCCTTGGGATTGATGGTGCCCATACACTCCTAGGATAAAGAATAATCGGTGAGTCAGTTATCTTTAGGCGCTGTCCATATACCAAGAATTTCGGCTTGAATTTCTCAAAATTTCCAATGGTGAATAGCAGCATTTTTCAGGAATTTTCGAAAAGAGAACAACCTCGCAAAGTATACCCAAATTATCGAAAATAGACCATTTTACAGTTGTCTGCTCGGTGACCTGGCCTTTGAATGGCAGCGAGGCTGGAGGTGACCTTGCTTTGATACAGACCTCTCTGCTTTTGTCATTTGAATACACCTAGCTCGCATTAGAACAACTCGATTTACACAACAAAAGCAGTGAGGTCTGTATCAAAACAAGGTCACCTCCAGCCTCGCTTTTCAAAGGCCAGGTCACTGAGCAGGCAACTGTAAAATGGTCTATTTCGAACAGTGCATTTCTTACCATTCAACAATTCTGGGATTTGCCGAAAACTTTCCCACGAAATGTCCGTACAATTGGCCCCAATTCCATTAACGTTTCGGATATTTCGGTCGAATGGACAACGCTCTTCATTTTAATTTTTGAAGAACAATAAAACGAATAATAAAAAAAACTCTTCATGGTATATTACAAGTGCAGGTACATTTTGAATAGTCCTTGCCTTCAGTTTGTAGAAGCGGCATCCATAACCTGGCATTGCCTGGCAGTAGTCAATAAAGTTGTGTTTGGCATTTCTCTCCGACATTTCACTGCTCACAAATTGTTCATACTGGGCTTTGATTCTGTGTAGGGCAAGTAGAACACGATAATTACAATAAATAATAACCTACAGCAAAACCTGACGACGAAGACACTAGAATGAACAAACAATTTTTCTTAGGTCGTACGTCTCACCTCTTTGCTATATTCTTCACTTTGTACATGGATGGATGTAAACTCAACTTGATACGAGAAACAGACAACCTGCGAACGAAACACAACAGATTGAATAAGAATGCTCAAAGTTGCTCAAACATATTCTTAATCACAAGGGCTCGATTTGGAAGAGCAAAACTCGTCACGTTCATGACTCCACCAATCTCGCCTGATATGCCACTGAAGCGCACAAAAAGGTACGATTAGGTATAAATATAACCTCTAAACAGAGCCGAACCAGGAAAGCTAGTACTGAGTAATGCAATGCGTGGTGCAACAAGTCTCATTTATCCATGTGGTAAATATGGGCTGGCAGATTTACACTATTACTTTAATTTCTAATCTATCGTTCTTGGACGTAGGAATTTGCGCTGCCTCTTACTAGGGAAGAACAGTTTGTGCGTGAACCATATAACATAGGATAATTTGAAAATGGTAGCTTTTTGTTTAGTCTTGGTCCAGTTCACTATTTAACACTATTTAACTTTAGCATGGGACTCTCAAAAATCTATAAAACCAAAACATACTTCTCTCTACTTGAAGATGGAAAGAAACGTTGCTTCCCTCGCACTTCTGCTGGCAGTAGATCCTGTGCAAAAATAAAATGACAGCAAATCAGCAAAAAGATCATTTTACACTCCCAAAAAGCTTGCATTCACTGATTAAGAAACATGTTTCAGGCCCTTCTGCTCAGCAGTGCATTTCTGGCCCTCCAGACCAGGATCCTTTTGGTCAGCATTAAGTATCGCGACCTTTGAGAAGACCCGATGTTGTGAGCATGCGCAGAGCATTTGTTTCGTATTCTCAGCCAATCAGGTTTGTCAGACTTGACGGGAAGTCCGAGAATGAAGGACTTCCGGTGTTGGACCCGCCCAGAGGTCCCACAGCGGTCAAATGAGTGCGCATGCTCAAGCCGCGCGTGCGCGTGTGGGAATGGATTGCACCATTTCCATAGAAACAAGGTAGCGCCAAAATGGCGGCAGATTTAAATTTCGCGGTATGTGTTTCATTTCGCAAGGATAAGCCGAAAACAAAACAGCTAAGGTTTTTACCTTAAACACAGCTCTAAAAGGGGCGTCTCTTTTATATATCTTTTTCAACAAAGAAACTATCTCTGCAACAATAGTGAATTTTCTTGTCGAATTTACGAGTTCGTAGAGAAACATGAAGACTTGTGTTTTTATCGCGATAGTTGTCGTTGGTCTCTCTGGGGGCAGATTTTCGTATGAGAAAGGCTGTTGCCTAAGCAATAAAACTTGGGAAAAGAACGTTTGTAGGGGTAGAATGATTGAACTTAGTACCGAGATGCCTCGAGTGGCGGAGGTTGACTGTGGAAATTTTGTGGGATAAAGAGGGAAAGTGACCGGAAGTGCTTAAACTCGCGCGTGTTCACGCGAGTGCCTAGTCGTTTGACCGCTGTGAACCCAGAGGTCGCTTTTCATGGTGCTGACCAAAAGGATCGCAGACTCTGGGGACAACGATGAACGACGATATCATAGGGAGAAATCAAATGTCGATCACTCGAGTCCACCGACCTCAATATATAGTTGTAGCGCGCTCAGGTAAATAGAATCCTCAACAGAACAAGGTAGGCTTCCACTGACAACTGCTTTTTGACACTACAAGCAAAAAAGAACGTCAGTGTTCTACACAGCCAAAAACCAGAAATTTCCAGTTTTCTGTTATTAATAGAATAGTCACGCAATGCTTTCAAGGGGAAGCATAGGTGACAACCCATATAAGGGCTACAAAGGCGACTAAAGGTCTAGAGAAAACTAACAGTCCCGCAACTTTGCAATCTGTTGTATGAAACAACTAGGAGTGCTGCTATTGGCTGTGATGCTAATCCATTGTAGGTTGTATACCACCGGGCATTTTGAGCAATTATAAGCAATACATCAAATACGAGAAGCCGTGTTTTACCACATTACCGAGAAGAGAGTTGGAAAATACGACGCCTAGCAGAGCACCTTTTGACGACCTTCGACGTGTTTGCCAATACGTTAAAAACCATCTAGAGTGTTTGGCCAAAAATAAGAAAACGGGAGAAGATCGCAAAACTCTACGCCAATACAGATCAGATATCCAAACACGGTTATGATTTCCTTTGTATGATTTCCCTTATTTCAACTTCAACTTCCTTTGCATGATTTCCCTTATTTCAACTTCAACTTAATAAATTATGAATGAGTTTCAGAGGCAATGGGATTTCTTTGTCAGTCATTTCACAGTCATACACTTTACATTCCCTTATGAATGAGTTTCAGAAGTAATGGGATTTCTTTGTCAGTCATTTCACAGTCATACACTTTACATTCCCTTATGAATGAGTTTCAGAAGTAATGGGATTTCTTTGTCAGTCATTTCACAGTCATACACTTTACATTCCCTTATGAATGAGTTTCAGAAGTAATGGGATTTCTTTGTCAGTCATTTCACAGTCGTACACTTTACATTCTATTCTATTTCGCACCTGCTCGTAAAGAATCGCATGATGACAGTGATTTGCCTGAAATCTATCCAAATGGTGCTTCTTTGAAGCTCTTTCCTGCAACCAAAATATAATAGTTACATGTAACAGCAGAATTGAAGTTCGTTGCAAATCTCATAAATAATCATAAGCCACACCTTTACGGACGGCACACACCAGAATATCTTGTCACGGGGAGAAGCCCATTCGTTTGTACGCAAAGGACGTATGTTACGGGGGCAAAATTTTGTCCTCACAACAGAACTTTTTCGTCGAAACGAGCATGTCACACAAGGAAAATTGTCGCTGCAAGATGTCCCGGTAACATGCCCTCACAACATGTCCCGGAGACATGTCCCCACAACATGCCCCGGTAACGTGTCCCCAGAACATGCCCCGGTAACATTGCCCCGTAATATGTCCCGCATCATGTCCCTGTAACATATCCCCCAGTGGTTTTGTGCGGACGTTTAAATCACAACTGGTTTTTAGAAAAGAATAAGTACTTTAAGAAAATGGTAGAGTAAAAGTCAAGTGGTAGAAAGTCACAATAAACTATTTAGCTATTGGCTTACCACAAGATTCTGAATAAGATCTTCTAAAATCTCTGCACAAGGGAGGTAGGGGCCCCCAGCTTGTCTCAAAGGAAGTATAACATCGCTTAGCTCAGACTAGAAGGAAGGAAAAATGTTTCATTGATGATTGAAAGAATAACAAAGTTGAAGTATCAATTTTGCTGTACATAAAGCATTGTTGCAGACACTCACTGCAATGACAGGGTTATTTACAAACTCTTCAGGGTATTTATCAAGCCAGGCTGTCCATAGTCTCATCAGATGGATGTGTAACACAGGCAGTGGACTGTAGTCTTGCATTTGACCAGTGGAAGGATCACCGTCAAAGTACTTTCCAAACCAGGGGTCATGAAATCTGCAAACAACGATAATACGTTGCAAGTATCAAGGTGATGTGAAAGCAGTTTTTTTCCTTTGTTTGGCTAAAACAAAGTTTAACTAAACTTGCATCCTTCTTCTCTTCTCATCAAGTTTAACCCTGTTCCAGGCTCTCAGCCGGTGGGAACGATCGAAAAAGCAGGCGGGAGACGAGCGGGGTCTGGGAGAAAAAAGGAGAGGTCCCGCCCTCTCATTTTCTCTCCCAGAGCCCGCTCGTAGCTAATCACGCTTGTCCCTGATCCCGCTTGTCGCCTGCCCATTTTTTCAATCGTCCCCACTGACAGAGAGCCAAAAAAAAACATAACCGTGACGGTGTTTGGATATCTGATTCTAATTAGCATAGATTTTTTTACCATATTTAAGAGAAGATATATCAAAAGCTTTGGACAGTCTTTGACTTCAATTTCAAACACCTTGACATTCTTCAGAAATACTCCACATCAACTTTAATTTTCATCTCTCTTCTTGGTGTTTTGAAATGTAGAAAAACATGGCCTTTCATGTTTGATATTCTACTTGAAGCTCATTCATGGAAACCTTCATGGCAATACGAGACCGAAAGAGTTATAGACTGCTTTGTGTACCTGTGGAGCAGCAATCTCATCAAAATGGACGGATGCACATAACTCTTGTATGTTGTGAGCAAAAAGTCTACAATCTGATCATCACTGGCCATCTGTTTGTGACCAGGGCTGCTGGTCTTGTACCAGGAATGTTTCTTGCTGCGTCCAGACCAAGGTGGGAGAGTTAAACCACCCCACAGCAGCGATGGGTTGTGGGTGATGATTTCAACAATTTTCTCTATTCTGGCCCCTCTGTAGCAAAAAAAAAGACAATTATGAAAAGATGAGGTAACTGAAAGATTTCTATCCAGGATCCTGTGTCGCTTCATACATGTACAGCTTGTAAAGCGTTATAATAATTATACAAGTGAATATCTAAAAGATCCTATATTTGAGCTACGGAGAAAGATATGAAGAAATGATTAGGAATTAACAGAATACTGAAACTAGATAACTGTCAGACTTTGTAATAAAATACACGAAAGTGATCATTTCAAATTTAAAAAAAATTGAGAAAGGTTTATGAAATAAAATTGTCTTAGCTTTCTATCTTTTCCGGAGGGGGTTTGGGTGATAGTGGAGGTTTGTAAAAACAAATTAAAGCTTTAGAGGGAGTTAAATGAACTGAGGGAAGCTTGTAACATTAGCGTTAATACTACTTGAATCTACTTTAGGGATTCTGGCATTGTTATCATTAGAAAAAGGAAAACATAAAAGCTTATTTTTACTTGACATAGAGATGTTCCTCTCCACTAGACTCTGAAAAAAGTACATCCAGCTTTTCGTCACCTACAAGTAACATTCATATATTTATAAAACAAGAAAAATAAAGAAAAAGCCGATAGCTGATAGCCTGTGCATTCAGACCGTTTGTGACTGTCTAAGACCTCCAAAATAAAAAATACCCTCCACACCCAAAGTACAGTGAACTCTAATGGACATTCTCGTAAGCGGACAGCTCTACTTATAGCCCATTGCAGAAACGTGAGAGGACTGGGACGAGTTTCTTATATTGATTAGATTGAAAATCTAAACATTTCAACTGAAATGTTACTGAATGAAAAGCTACCCAGCCAAGTTTGAGAGTTTTCAGTGGAAAATTGTTCAAATGGGAC
Source organism: Micromussa lordhowensis (assembly GCA_964020085.1). Taxonomy (NCBI): domain Eukaryota; kingdom Metazoa; phylum Cnidaria; class Anthozoa; order Scleractinia; family Lobophylliidae; genus Micromussa; species Micromussa lordhowensis. The sequence goes on from OZ026606.1 coordinate 14,085,665, forward strand.
AATCTCAAAAGTTGCCAAATTCCATACAAATCCTTATAATTTTGTGGCTTGTCTACCCAATCCATACAAACTCTCTATTTTAGGTGATATTTGAAGAGCCACCATTTTGCAATTTTCCTTCTCTAAATACTTCTATTCTTGGTAAATACTCTCAAATTTAGTTCATCTTTCATTTGAATATCATAGTTTTTCAAACAAACGGAAAACAACCATACTCTTTCCCAGTCCTCTCACGTTTCTGCAATTGCCTATGGGCACTGTTTTCAATTCCCCATCTTACCTTTTTTTCTTATGGGAATAATTCTCTTAAGCGGACAGCTCTGATTACCAGAGAGTTTACTGTAACAATATTTAATTAGCATTCGCATCAACAGTATTCTTTGGATTTGCACTGGGTGGGGGGGGGGGGGGGGCAGGAATCTTAAAAGCAATTCAAACTAGAAGATACTGACGTCTTATATTCTGTAGTACCTGGCACACGTTTGAAGAGATAAACTCCTCCAACATCCAAACAACCCAGATAAATCAGCCCACGAGCAGCATGGTACCGCACTCTGTAAAAAATACAACACACAAATAGTTGATTTACAGATTTTAAGGTAACTCCTTAGTATTGCATTGCGTATCCCTACTGCGCACGATTTTCGAGTCATTAGCGCGCGCACATGAGCGCGTGCGCGTACAAAACCTAAGAGATTTCCCACAAACTAAGCTTGATAGCGAAATAAATGCTCCTTTTCTATTAAACGAGCACGGTGACCCCCGATGTTTTTTTTTTTTTTTTTTTTTTTTTGGGGGGGGGGGGGGTATTTGCTAAGAACAGTCTACTAAAGAACACATTTGAAGAAGGAAAAAAGTTTGATAGTAGAACATGATTTTTTTGCAAAATTGTTCCATACTGGGTGTATTTTGGCCAAGGCGAGGACTTCAAGCTAACCACGGAACAATCCGAAAAAGTGCAATATTCCCGCAACCAGACAATCAAAAACGGCTTAAATGAAGCAATACTACTTATGTGAATAAAAGAAGCTTTACTTTCAAGATATAGTTTTGTGTTTTTCAAGTAATCAAGACTTAATTCTGTATGAAGATGATTCGAATTTTTGCACCAAATGACCTACTGCTTTGATTTCACGGCTACAGGCCTCACTCACTCATAGTGATGGAGAAAAATAAGTGAGTGTAATGAGTGGAGGAAATTTTTTTTTGAGTTTTAAGCAAGGTGAGATTTTCTTTAACATCCAGACACAAAAACATGTATTAAGTTTTATTGAAAATTATCTAGAGCTCAAAGGCAACTTCTTCACTATCACTTGAGAGCATGACTCCTTGAAGTTGCTTATTACCTTGCATCTCCGTAGCTTAACATCTGTTTAAGGCCGTCTACACCCCCAACCAATTCAATCTACCAAGAATGCAGAAGCAGATATTAATTATTATTCTTGCTTGATAACAACTTAATCTGACCTGTTTACCAAATGTTAGATGTAGATGTTGTGTTTCTCTACAGTTTATCATGAATCACACATACAAGAACAAACTCTAAGGCTCCATCCACACTATGGCGGAGGAATTTGAAAACGGAACTTTTTTCCTACGGTTAGGCCTACCGTCCACACTAATCCGTCCTGAAAACAAAGCCCTACAAAAACGCTCTTCAAACCAGGGGAATTGGAAATCATCGGCTTTGCGTTTTAGGATGGATGGAAAACATGTTCATATGAAGCTTTTTGAAAACACTAATCCAAAATTACCAGTGATTGTTGCGTTTTCAAATTTCTACAGCGCAGTGTAGACCAAAAACATGTGAAAAGGAGGCTGGCAACAGTTTCCAGCACTTTTCTAAGAGCTACATGTATACTTTGAAGGATGAATACTGCCACTGTTTAACAAGTGATGTTACAATAATGGTATCATACAAATTCCCAATCACTGGTAAACAAGTTGCAATCATCTATTTTACCTAACAGGTTACCATAGCAACAATATGACCTGCTAAGAACACCCTTAATTTTAGCTTTGAGTGCTTATAACTCAAAAACAAGCACGGTGACCCCTATTTTTATTATCGAATTATAATAAGCATGATAAGATGCAACTTTTTTTAAAGAGCCACCCTAAATGAGGCAATACATGTAGTTGATTCGGCCTTTGGCCTCATTAACTATCACCTCATAGAAATCTTGAGCTCATAATATAATTGTTAATTAGTGTGCAGTGGCTTGCTGTGGTCGACAAAAGTGTAACGTTTTCTCATTTTGCTGAAGCTTTGAAAGAACATTTAGAAACAAATGAATAAACAAAATTTTCGAGAAGACTAAAAGGAGGGGATTTACAGTTTCTGGAATTTAAAAAAGCCCGAACGTGTTGATGAAACTGATAAGCATGTACACAACTGCAAATGTCAAATTGACAATTAATTCAGTCCGTACCAGTTACCTCTCTAAAGCGTGAAGTTTAATGCTAAGATCAGAAATAATTGGAATCGTTATTTGAAGTAAATTTCAGTTCGAATTCTAATAAAATAATTAGACTATTCACTCTCGATTTTTATGAGGTGATAGTTGATGAGGCCAAAGGCCTCATCAACTATCACCTCATAGAAATCTCGAGCTCATAATCTAATTACTAAATAATCTAATTACTAAATTACCTGCAAGTGATTGTCCACAGTCATGGCAATGTTTGCTAGAGTAGCAACACAATAAATCACTATTTCAAGGTTACCATCAGTCAGGGTCTCTAGCAGTAATGAAAGTGGCCTAAAACACAAAATATACATGTAGGTTTGGACAGCATATTTTGGTAACTCTTGTTTGCGAAAATGTACTAGCGTTCTATCGTAAATGCCATTCTCTTATTGCTTATGCTCTTCAGTTATCTATTCAGTTTTGGTATCACTCAACTAGTGGACTAATGCAAATCCTGCATTTTAATTGGCTACGCTACTCGAGGACTATTAGCAATAGTCCTCGAGTGCCATCGAGCATGACGCTTTCTTTCGTTTTAGTCCAAATAAACATTTCTTCAGCTTACATTTGCTAACTTTCTTATTGCCATTTCTGTCCGACTAGTTGGGTGATACTAAAACAATTAGACCCTTCGCCCTCAAGGGCCGCGGGTCAATAGCCCATCTGGCTTCGCCTCGTGGGCTATAGACCCGTAGACCCGTCTAATTGTTAAGTAGAATAGATACAGTGTAGCTAGTAACCTACCAGTGCGCAGTTGTTAACTAAACTGCAGATGCTTCTTTTCATTTTCGAAGCTGTGAAAAGGATTTAGACAATTTACTAGTCAAGTTTTGAAAAAATACCTTGTCTTGCCAAGTTCCACTTGCATCTTTGGATGTATGCTGCTTGCAGACAGCATTTTAGTGGCAACTACTCTGGGCATTGTTTTGGAATGCAGGTCCATTAATGGAAGATGGTTATGGCCAAATCCAGGGCTGCAAAGATATATCACAGGCAGATGATTAATTTATTAAATCTTTTATTTTATAATAGCTTGTTGGATGGCAATTTTCTCTAAACAAATCAAGACTTGGGCCGGGGCAAGCAATTAGAAATGAGTGTTGACTGTTGACAAACCTCCTGTCTGCACCTGCCTCACCTTAACTCCTCCAGTGTAAGAAATGTAATTTACATCTCATTTAAGAACGACTGAGTTTTACAGACAAAGAGGAAGACAGCTTTAATGTGTACCTGTAAAGTGGAAACGAATGATCGCCATCTGCCGAACTTCCCATGCTGCAAATGCTGTTCTTTTTCTGCATCATATACCCGCCATGTGGCTGCCATACATCTGACCGTGCATCAGATGCACCAGAATTGTTTCTCTGTATGGAACCCTTGCCAGCTACAATGGGAGACATTTCTCTGGGGCGTTCATCATATGAACTTTGACTGCACGTGCTTCTCTTGCGATGCCGTGGTCTGTCCGGGTTGCTTAGAGGATAAGGTGGTGGCGAGTCAGTCTGTCGCAGGTCAAACGCTCCACTGTCCACATCACTGATCTGCAGCAAGTTAAGCAGAGGTTCCAGGGGAATGGTCTTCAGAGCTGTGGAGAATTCTTGATCATTGTTGAAATCCAAGATACTTTGAAGTATTGACAAGCATGTGCTCTGAAAAAGACAACCACAATGGACATAAAGCGTTAAGTGCTATGTCAGTATACCAGATGACTAAATGGCTCGGACACCCACAAATAGTGGTTTTAAAAATTGTGCCACAGGCTCAAAGCCAATTTAAGAGAATGCACATTCCTTGGTGCAAACAATTTCCACCTGTCCATGATAATGCTGTACTTACAGCTTTATTTGCTGGTTTATCACACCATAAAAATTTGCATGTCGAGTCTTCATTACTATGGCATGCCACTAATAAGTTCTATCTTATGACCATTGAGTTTGGTATTAGAGCTGTTCAGAGGCAGAACAAATCACCAGTAGCCTGCTGAACAATCCAAAAAATCTCTACAGACAATATAAATAAAATTAAAAACCAAAGGGAAGCCAATGAAAGATTACAGGAAATACATGTAGCTACAAATAAACAAAGAATTAGTGAAACAAGTTATACATGTACAAAACAAATGCATCTCTCATTCTAAAATATTGAATTATTCGGCTTAATCGTTCACTAATCTGAACAAAATAAAACACTGAGAGCAAGCTGACGTAATCAATGCAATATAACGGAAATAATATTGCATTTCCAAAAAATAGCAACAACATACACTGTATTGTACCTGAACAGGTTCTGGACTGTCGACTAGCTTTAAAACTGTCTCAATAAGTCCAGCTTCTACTGATCTTTTGCGACTATCTGCTCCTTCAAGCTAGTTGGAAAGAGAAACACATTCAAATTATTTGAACATAAAGCTACGCACTTAAATACACATCATTTTTTAAGCTTATTCAGGACTATTCTGTCACACTGAAAAACTGTGAAATAAATACTGCCCTAAGGGCAAAAAGTGATAAGAACCACTTGTAGTTGCTCAGAGCCCCGGGTACAAAGAGAATGTACGTCTGGTATGTACGTCTGCTACCAGGCTAAATTAACTTCATGGCTGTTATGTAACAGAATTAAGTTTGTTTGTAAATCTTGTGGTTCACCACACCCTGTTTGTTCAAATAATGAATAACACCTTCTCAAATTTATTAACATTATTCATCACATCAGAAGCATGTGAGTATATGAGCAATATGATCCAGTGAAAATCAAACCAATGGAGTCAGAAGAATAATCCAATCAACAATGTTCCATTCCGGGTCTTGTGATTGGTTGGTTCTTCCGCTTCTGCTTCCGAAAATCTAGTTTTCACTGGATCATATGCAACAGAGTGGTAAATGGAATCGTAAGAATTAAAACATTCTGATTCTTCAACTCTGATTCCATCGAGCTTATGACTCTGATTTTCGATTTCACTACAGTAGGTCTTAAGTTGCTCAGAGCCCCAGGGTACAAAAAGAATATAATTTTGTCTCGTATAATTAAATTGCTAAATATTTGACTCTTAACTTCATGGCTGTTATGTAACAGAGTAAAGTAACAGAGTAAAGCTTTTTTACAACTCCAACTATGATTCTGATTCCAACTCTGTTGCTAGTGAAAACCAGACTTTGTATATCGCACTATCCAGGAGAGAGTGAAGTAAATTCATAAACACTTATCAACAGGATAGAGATTTAATATCTGATTGTTGATCATTTTACTCACATTAAACAGATTGCCAATTAGCACTGCGATATGATTGTTAATTACAGTTGAACCAGAGTCCATGTGAGCTAAGCTGATGAGCTGTCCAGATGCTTTAGGAAGACACAGATATGCCAGTAAACTAGAGTGACACTCAGGATTGCCAGACAGGAGGACTACTGGTTCAAGGGCGTCAATGACAGACTCGTCATCTCTCATGTAGTTGGAACCTGTGCTAATTAAGGAACTTTCCTCGCATTCTGATGTGCTTCTTTGACAACTCTACAATGGAAAATAAAACAATGTTATTACATCTATAAACATCACACAACCAGGTTAAAAACAAACAAACCTATTAAACAATAATATTACTGTATCCATCAATATCATTGAACTCTGAGCTTTATACCGGTAATCTATTAAAGAAACCAGTTGGTTAAATTCTGCTTCCATCAATCATAATAGTACACCTGCCAACCAACTGTAGGAAAAGGAAACAAACAAAATAGATTGAACTAAATCCACCAATCACAACCTATTCATTGAGTTACACTGACATGTCCTTTTAAACCTGTTGAAGTGAACTTCTTTGTTTCCTAAGAAGTTCAGTAAGATTACACTGCTGTAATAGTGACAACAGTGTAAATGTCACATCGTTTGAAAAGCAAGTGATGTAAAAATATGGGCACATACCACAGAATGATCTGACTCCATGCTAGGTTGCCGTATATTTGAGAGACTCCTTTCGGTTCGTTTTGTGCGGTTGGCTTCTTCAGTGAGCCTTACGTCTTCTAAAGGTGTGACATAGCCAACAGAGTCTCTAGGTTCTGCTGCTGTACCCAGTGTATTAACATCAAGTTCTACATTGTCACCAAATTGGATGAGGTCTGAAATTGGTCTTTTTTCTTCCATGGATTTTTTCTTCGGAACAAACGGAGACAGTGGATTGGATTTGGAGGGTGCATCAACACCGGACGATGACACAAAGGGATTTACTTGAGAATCAGGACCACCAACATCTGCTGGAAACTGGCCAGATACCATCACTGCTGGTCTCTGCAACGACATTTGTGGGTCAGTAGCAAATTCTACTCTTTCCTCTTCCGTGTTTGTGAGTTGTGTTTCAGCCTTGATACCACATGGAACATGGCTATCCTTTTGCTCCAATGAAGTGTCTGGATAGGGCAATACAGGCAGATCCTCAGTTGCTGTGCTATCCACAGAGTTTGTGACATTCACTCCTTCTGAGTCTGTTTGTTTAGCAACTAATTGCTGTTGTTCATCTAGAGTCCTTTGCTCATTTGTACCTTCATCAGCACTCTGCACTTGATCCTGGGTGGTTTTGTGAACACTAGGCAAGCGTGTAAGGGCTCCTCTTTTAGAATTGGCTGTGGAATAAAATAAACAAATACATGAATTAATTACTTAATGAATCAATTAATTAATAGATAAATAAATAGTCACAGACTACAAGCAACCACTCTTACACACCATTTCATGCCATGTACATTCACATGGTTATAAATTCTCATGGCTGTGAATTCTCATGACATGCACCTTTGGGGAATAAATTGTTCGTAATTCCTTTGGTGCAGGTTTTATATCAAACTTTGTTGAGCCATGGACCCTTGCATTTTTGCCAGGTTTATTTGTCATTTTGTCAGCACCCTTGCTATTACTCCATCCTCCTGGGTGGAGGGAGGTACTAAACAATTATTATTGGATGAGGTTGAGCATGATATCATGACATGACATGACACAAGGTCTGTGTTATCTGCCGAAGCTGAAGGCTGAGGCAGATATCACTGACACGAGGTTTTGATAACTCATGATATCATGCGAAAACCGAATTCAATAATTGTTTTATTATACATCTTTCACATAATTCATACTCAGAAACAGAAGCGAAGCGTTCAGCCATTTTGTTTCTGAGGAGAACACTCCAAGGGGCTTAGTAACCAGGCAGACGTTGAACTTGACATGGTAAATGCAATATCTGCTGCAGATATTGCATTTATCATGTCAAGTTCACAAGCTATTGTGAATTGATTGAATGCTCTCGACCAATCAGATTTTTCATAGTGAGTCTGATGTATAGTAATATAAGTTCATTGCTTTATCCAAGAACAGTGAACAAGGCCTGAGCACTCAAACTCAAACTACTCATCTCTCATATGCTATTATTTTATAAGCAAGAGTTTTGCCTTACCAAGCAATGGACTCAAAGTTCTTGAGAGATGAATACTCTCTGATCTTTTTATACAGTATTTTCCTCTCAATGTCTCTGGACTACCACGCCCTCCTGATATTGAACACAAACTTGAGGAGCGTCTGTGTTGGAACAATCCTCTCCGCAGAGCAGTAACTCTCTCCGTTGTCGGAGAATGGACAGTAGACTTGGATCTAATGCTAGTGCTAGTTGAGCTTTGGTTGATTGACGATGCTCCAGAATTTGACCGGGACTTTGTGATGTCTGCAGCTGCAAAGGCCTCACAAGCTGACTGAACCAGAAGTCTCTGCATCTCTTTTAGCTCCTGTTCAGAATTAAGAACAGCATGGTAGCCATATCAAAAAGGTAACTACAATTTGAAACACAAAGAGAATGTCACTTAATATAACTTGGAAGTGCACTTGTTGTAGGGGTTTCATTAACATTTTAAGCAGGAGGGCAGCTGGTTTTACAGGCAGGCAAAATGTTTTTGAACTGAACTTCTTGATAGGAGAAATTTTCCTCAAGATGGTCAAACCAGGCGGGCAAAAATCATCCTCACAGCTGGCTAATTCGCCCAGTTCCTGGCCCTTAATTAAACCCCTGTTGTTGGTCTGTGCAACAAGGCGATCAATGCCTTTACCCTGCTCAAAATAACACACCAAAAGTCGCCTGTTTGTTTCAAATCATACAAAATGAATAGACCAAAATTGGGCGCAACACTCCTATGATCCCCCCACCCAACTTACCCTGCCACACCCAACTCCAAGCAAAAAACTAAATTCACAGCATTTGCAAATGGAAATAATCATACCGGTTCCAAGTCGACTGGTCGCACACCATGAATGTTGTTCTCGTAGATTCTTGCTCCATGTTCCACTAAAAGGAATGAAACTTCCAGCTTGCTCCGATGTCCAGCAGACATGTGAAGTGGTGTGCAACTACAGAATGATAAAGAGAGAAAATAAGAAACAATAAATACCATGAGAAGTAAAAGGTAGTCCTATCAAAGAAAACATGATGTGATGCAAGTCCACACTTCAGCATTGCACAGGGACTGTTTACTGGCAAACTCACTTATTGTCTTATCCGATAATTACATTGAAGAACATACCTGATTGGTTAAAATCATGTTTGTATAACTTGATAGAAACACAGAACTAGCACTAGCTGTCAAAGTAATGATGATGCAAGCAAACAGAATTTAGATTTTGATGATCAAAGTAAACAAGTTGCTTTCTGTTTTTCATTGCAGAATTTTCTAAAACAAAAAAAAAAACATGTTCTGTGGGTTTCTATTGAGTTATATAAACATGCATGGAAGTTCGAGAGAACTTGAATAAGCTGTGGAAACACTTGCCTGTCCCACAGCATTTCTCATTCTCCTAAACTTCTGCTTGAGTCTAAATACTTCAATAACTTCTGTTTATTAATTAAAAACCCTATAAAAATTTAAGTGTGTGTCATGCCATATAAATTATGGTCTATATAGGCATGTGCTGTTGTGAAGGGTATGGTTTTCAAGCATTTTACTCTAGGATAGGGTGTATAAATAAGAGCGTTTGGGTCTAGACTAGGGTATGACTTTTCACGAAACTGATCAGTTGGTTGAAGTTTCCTGAAAACAGCTAGAACAGGGGGATTTAGGGAGTTTACTCTAGTATAAGGTAGCAAAATTCAGTTGAACTAGCTCTGGTATAGGCTAAGGGTTCCAGGGTCCCAGCAGCACATCCCCACCCAGAAAGTCCTTAAGTACCCCCTCTTGTCATGGTTTTTGCATTACATTGCTGAAGTGCTGTTCATGCATTATAATTATACAATTGACTCCCAAAAAGTGTTAAACTAGAAATATCTATTGTTATATACAAGTGCTAAAATAGAAACATCTACAATGTATTATCATCATTAATTAAAAGTGTTGAACAAAGACATACAAATTATTATCTTTAGCTCTGACGTTTGCTCCATAACCAAGAAGTAACTGAGTAACAGCTCTGTTCCCTGCAGTTGCTGCAACATGTAGAGGAGACTTGTCATCAGGTCCCTCCCAGTTTATATCTGCTCCCCTGAAAGAAAATACTCAAATTATCAAATACCTATTGATTGGATGATAATCTTAACTACCCACACTTGAGTCAACATGAAAATAACATGGGCAAACAAGCTCCCCATATATCCCAGGGTTTTTTTCAGTCTGAGCTGGTAGATTTTTCTGCCAGGTTAGTGCTTTCTATCGATCACCTGTCTGGTGGACAAGCAACATTTTTGATGTTTTAATTGGCAGATGAAGTAAGACCATAAAGAAAGGCCTCCAGGCCTGCACAAGGAGGTGCCAACTCACCCAAAGGGAAACCTGGAAGGTTCTATGCAGCAAGTTTTTTCCAAAAGACAAAAACGGTCATAACATGTACATGTATATAGTCATTTTTTAGTCATAGTCATTTTTTTCTTGGACAATTCTGTCCAAGGGGGAAAGGTGCAGTGAGGTTGACCCTATGTGAAGCACCAACCCATGAGACAAGGCCAGACCACAACGGCAGGAACTATGTGCCCTACTCTTTTCGATAAGTGTGTGGGTTCTGTAACGTCCCCTTCTAACCATGTAACACTGAAGATGCATACATGTAGACGGGACCTAATCCGAGAAGACTTGAACGTCTAACCATTTGCAGATTAAAATACAAAGGCAGCACATTCTGCCCAGTTATTTTAAGACCCTGAGTGTTGGTCCAGTCTGGGGCTCGAACCCTCAACCTTCCACACAGTAGACTGGCGATTTACCAACTGAGGCAATCAGGCAGCGGGGGTATTCAACTCATAAACTTAAGTATAATAAATGGAGCAAGCAATAATGTTCTACACTAAGCCAATGAAACGTACAAACTGGGACATGCATCCCCTCCGCTCATTTCATACTTCTTACAACAGGGCATCTAACATGATGCGGTGGTAGGGATCTGCATAATTCGCTAACATCTACATCCTCCACATAATCAGATCTTTTTTTGCATAAAACAGAAAAGTTGTGCCATATTAGCGATAAAGCAGCTACCTTACAACCCCACAAGCAAAAATTCTGAAGAGATTGTTTTGAAGTAGTTTTTCTCTTAAAACAGCAACGAAAACACCCCATTCATTCGTGACACATTTTTCACTTCCAGGCGTTCCACGGGGTTGTCAGTAGGTTTTTGAGTAGCAGGTTTCATCCAAAGAGTAGGTGGCTATTTCCATTTTATTTCTCCAATATCACGCTCAGAACTGACCTACTAACATTTGGAGTAGCCGGCGCAATATTCAAAATAGCCGGTGAAATGCGCCAGTTGCTGGCTTATTTTGACAACCCTGGTTCCAACCCAACAGAAGAGCCTAGAAACTAGTTACTTGGAAAATACCTGATCACTAAGCTATGGACGTTCCATGAAAGTAACAATGAATTCTGCATGCGAAATGAGCTAAAATGCTATAGAAAAACTGTGTAAATGCAGAAATAGAAAAAATTGGCGAAAATGTGCATTCTATTAAAGAGCTTAAATTGTGCCATGGGTAAGACTTAAGTGCTTTTCGTTGCACTGTTGTTCGGTACATTATAAGGCTTTATTATCAATTTTGTTAACTGTTGAAATTTCCGCATAATGCAGTGTGTATTCCACATCACCCCCTCCCCCGGAAATTTCCGCATAATTTGTTATTCTTTTCCGAACCCTGTCAAATGACGTTACAATAAAATAGCGCTTACAAGTGTCAGCGGTCAACTTAAAAAAAAACAAATGACTTGATGAGCTGTAAACTCAAGCCTGCGATATGGTCATGTGATACTGGTCAGCGGATACCTTGTTTTGACAGGTGTCAATTGACCGTAACATGGATGTCCAATATCAAAGGAGGACGCTATAAACCAAGGGTGCATGTCTCGGTCAACCTATTAGCTGGAGTATCGCTGCCATCTTGCGCGACTCCGTCCTCGTGTATACGCACCTACATGTATGAGAAATACCGCTTGCCATAGAAAATCAATTCATGGGTTTCGTTTTCTTTCGTATATGGGTATGGGGGTCTGCTTGGCGGCCCGCTGGAGCTCTGCTGTTACCATACTTTTTAAGCTCTCACCTCTTCAAAAGTAGTTGCGACATTTCTACATCGCCCAGTGAAACAGCATAATACAGCAAGCTTCTCCTAGCAGTGTCATGTGAATCGACTGATAGTCCGTCATCTATATACTTTTCAACGAGTGCTGTTTCTCCCCTTTCGACAGCTGATATGGCATTATGCACTGTTTCAGCATCTCCTGGACCCTCGCCGTCAGACAGGGGCAAAGACCTGTCTTGAGGCTGCTGTCCTTTGTATTTTGCAAAATTTGACGAAAGACGATCAGCAGAGTTAAGAGTTTCTTTCTGAAAGCGCTCAATGGGAAGAAGAGGAGTTGTGGTCAGAAAGTTCTCTGTGACAATTTCCTTCTCCATCCTTCCTAGATCAAGTTCTTTTGGAATTTTCTCCTTCGACATGATTTCTCCTAATTCTTTTATTCTGTTTTTTCTTTCTTTTCCTTCTGATGGAAAATTAGTCAAGAAATTTTCCTTCTGATCTCTTGGAGGTGAAATCACCAGGGAAGAAGTGTCAGCCATTAGTAGTTCTGAATGAGTTTGAGACTGTAACTCTTCTACAGAGTGACATCTCTTCACTTGTCCAGTTCCCAACATGTCAGAATTTATTGTTTCTTCATTGTGTACAGTAGGTAAACTGGATCTTCTGGTTACATCATCTCTTTTAACCCAGACTGGGTGTTCTCGTTGCAAAGAAGGAAAAACATGCACCTCAGCTTGGACAGAAATCTGACCGTCTAAAACAGGATTTGCCTGGCTTTTTCCAGTTTCCTTTCCATCACTATCACTTCCATCTGAAGGCACTGGTGACAGTGCAGAGAACTCAACGTGCCGTCCAGAGGTGTGTGAGCTGGTGGGATGGCGAAGAATAGATGGACTGGTCGTACTTTTGGTAAATTTCTTCCCATGAGGAGATCTTCGACCAGAAGAACCTTCAATGCCATGTTTCCACTGGACATGAGGATGCCGTCTTTCCACGGATGAACTACCAATAGTCGAAGTTGTTGAAACTTCAGAGTTTGTACGAGTTCGCTCAGAGCTACTAATTGAATGGGTTCTCCTTGCTCGACGAGTTTCCCTTTCAACTCTCTCCCTGGTTAATTTACCAATAGCTTTAAATGCCAGTGCCACAGTCCTCACAATACTAGATGCCTGGGTAAATGACAAATAAAAGACAACGGATGTTAGAATTCTGCTATTCACTTTCAAAACATTAGGATGCAAATATCTTTTCAACTTGTACCATTAGATACATGTTTTAAAGGTCATTCACTTCTGAGCCCTCCCATCTAAAATAATAGTAAATGAAAAAAGAAATTGTCACACAATGTTACTAATGTTAATCAAATGTTACATGTATCTGTGCATACCATATACCATAGTCACTCACCACTTGCAGAAGTACATGTACATTCATATTTTTCTTGTTTCATAATTTTAATACTCAATCAACAGAAAACAAAGAGCTGTATCATATTGCATTTTATAACCAAAGGACTAACAGATAAATTTACTTGCATGGTCTTAACCATTTGACTGCAGTTGGTTACAGTGTTTGGGAATGATGCCAAGTTTTTGTTTGTCGTTGTACACTGAGTAAATTTTGTCATTACATGACATGACATACCAAGACAGCTTCAGACATGCATCACAGACTCAAACCTGCATTAATATTATTTTATTTATTACTTTTAGAAATAAAAGGTTGTTGCCCATTTGTTACCGAGATTGTTGTGAAATGTTTATGTTCACTCTGTGATATTACAAGAGTCAACATTCTAGCAAATAGCATCTGTTCATGACGAAATCTGAGCAGCCTATGACTGATACAGGTCAAAAAAGAACCAGGCATGTTTTCATAGCTTACGGGACTGTATTTTGGATTTGTACACCTCAAGTATTAAACTGATTCTGTTTCTCATGAAAGATGTTACATGTTACAATTCACCATTGCAATAAAGTGTAGAGCGACAGTACAACAGCTTTGCTATCAGCAATGAATTCTTAAAATAGCATAGAGTTATCTAACCTGTAATGTTCAGTCACGCAACATTCAGTAGACGACGATCCCATGACTTATCAGTTAAAATTTCACATTGGAAAGGGAAATTTCAAACAAAACAATATCTGATCCATTTTGACAAATGGTACCAAGTTTTTAGGCTTTTTGCTCTTTCATTTCATATGGAAATAAAGAAGATATTAATTTTGGCAAAATGAAAAGCTAGGCACGAGTAAAGTGTTTTAACACCTTGCTTACAGCGTGTTAGTATTTTCCCTCTCCAGCAATCAATATTTTGTTATTGAAATCTGATAAAAGAGAAAATTTCTTCTGCTGTAGTTCCTAGACCAGAAATATTTTGATCTCCAAGGGGAATAATTTTATAATCAGTTTCTCTTGATAAGACAAAATGCCTTCAGAAGGACAGAAAATGCTGCTATACACGGCAAATCTGGCAGCATAAGTTGTTTCTGTCAATGTACCTAATCTGCGAGTACGTGATAGGTAAATAATTCTGGCATTTTCTCCTTACAAAGAATAATTAGCAAAGTACAATATTAACATAAACAACCCCAAAGCCAAACAAAAGTTCGTAAACAAGTTTAAAATACATTCCGCTAAATACAAGTCGGGAAAAAAGCTTTGAATGGTAGGTTTTTGGGAAAACATGATACGCAATCGGCCAACAATCTTCGAGATTTGAAAGGTCCGACAAACGGATATCGATAAACAAGGAATAAAATTGTACTTACAATCAATTGTTATAATCAATACGGTTCGTAGATTATCATTCAAAAAGTTATAGACGGCCAGTCCATGTTTATCGACGTTTATTCATTTTTTTTTTTCGGAAATTGAAATATTGCGGTGTTAAAACCACCTTTCTGTGTCGCTTTACATGCCGTTTCAAAGAATGAGGAAAAACACTACAAATTATAGCGTGACTTCGATTGTCAGTAACTATTGGCAAAACGCGGCTTTTTGGTGCAGCAAAGATCCCTGACTGAACGTAAATAAGCTTGATACTTTGCATTCAAGATATAGCAAAATCCTGAATTTTTTTCCTTGCCACTTCCAAAAGAGACATTCCTTTGGTTGAAGAGAACGCGCGTTCACGCTTTTCCACGCTGTCTGGAGAAGATATATATAGAAAACAGGTTTGTGCCCGCGCGCTAACTAGCTCTCAAAAACACAGCTGCTTTCACCCTTTCAAGTCCTTTCTCTTCTTACAAAGGCATATCGAAATATCAAAACAGCGTAGCTAAATACCTGTCCGGAGCGAAATCAAAATACAGCACTTTACACTCTGATGTAAACAACTTGAATATTGACGGCGATGCCCCTTACCTCGAGTTGCGAGCCAGCTTGAAATACGTGACACATGTGGGTCTTCTTTCGAGTGATATTCAACCCAAACGTACTATCAAATCCCCGAAGCTGCTCTTGGGCACACAAAGCAATAGCATAAAGTGGTGCTGTGAGGATTAACGAGTTTGAGTCCACGCTGGACACGAGAAGAATCCCGTCGCGTATTGTGAAATTGACTCGTATACTTCGTATCTGCTGCTTTTTAATCCTTTTCAGTGTCTCCATCATTCGCGTTGTTGACTTCGCTTCGGAAATCTGTGCCGACCCAACATAGTCTACGATGAAATGAAGTTCACCTGAGCTGTAATCTTCCACCGTTCGACTTTCTGCCTGCGGTAAAAGCGCAGTTGCTTGCGATAGCGAAGCTTCTTCGACACTTCCACTCGGACATGATTCGGTGACATGTACAGGGTCTTCATCAACATCCGTCTTTTGCCATCTCTGGCTCAAGCGTCGCCTTAGAGAATGCATTGTCTATTTAGTGTTTCGCCACAGTGTACTCCATACTGGGAGCCGACGTTAAAAAAGTATCGTCCCGTCATCTTTGGCTAAATTGTCGAAATAAACAACTACTGTTCCACGTAACATTTACCAACCAACTTCTCGGTGTCAAAAACCAGTTGCGCTGTACATGTAAATTACATCTTTGGACAGATGGGGGAAGTTAAATGCACAGTACCCTCACATGCTTGACACATGTCTTAGCATTCTGAAAAACAAAACAACTTTTAGAAAGGTCTGAAAGACAAGGAACTTTTCCACTCAAACTACGCTCCATTCACCACCATGCTGTTTGTACGGAGTTGTTTGTTTGAAGACGGCCGGATGTCTGTAATTGGTTGATTTTTGATCACATGAGAGTGTCGCCTACGTTCGAACAAAAAATGCGCGAAAACCGGGTCTTGCGTGACTCGAAACACTCTCAATCAACATCAAAACGAGCAGATTTTGGACGCAATAATGTGGCCAAAAAAAATTCTAGTCTCTTAGGCATGGCACCCTGTCTTCTGGGACCTATGCATGGCCTTAACGAAAAATTCCACTAACTGCTATATCTTCCCTCAGGGAAAATGCTTTGTATCAGTTTATTTCCAAATGTGGTTTTAAACGTAAAACCGCACTGAAATGTTTACATGACATTGTTTTGATTAATGTCCAATGATTATTCAATATATCCTCGAAGTGGAAAGGTGGATTCTAAAGATTATTTTACAAGAGCTTCAAGGGAAGTCGCCTATATAGTCGCGACGTCTGGCCTGGCCATCATGGCGCTTATAAAAGGACTCGGCTAATAAGTTGCTTTTTTTTTGTTTTTCATTACAAGACCGTTTTTTCTCCTGCTTGAAAGATGAACAACTCAACAATCTGTCTGATCTGATGGCTTCATGCTGATTGTGGAATAAATTTCTTTTCTCGTATTCTTCTCAAAATAACACACTGCCTGGTCAAACATAAGCTTTTTTTGACGACACAAAACTAAAAATACGGTTGTTATGCAATTTGCTTATTACATCATAGGCATTGAAGTCTCTTCCGGTAAGACATTCCGAGTATTTAAGTGTGTTGTTCGTCCGTCGTAATGACGAGGACCATCTCAGTCGGAGCGGCATTCTCTTGTGTGGTTAGAGCTTGGCGCTGCTCAAGACAAAATAGTTCTAAACAAGAGGCGCTATTTTCAAGCTCCACAATTCTTCACCCGTATTTTGGTTTTTCAAAATATGCCTGTACGCGTTTGGGTAGTGGCTACTCGCGTGTTTGTGTTTTCGTTTCATGTTATTTTTCTTGCTAAAAAAATACACGCAAACCACTTAACTTTGAAAGCCGGAAATTTTGACACGCTAGGAGCTCTTGTAAGCCTCTGGCAAAAATTTTTGTGGTTTAAGTTCTCCGTCACATAAACATTACGTCGAGTGCTTTATGAGGTCACGCGAGAAATCTTCCGGATGGTAGACATACTTAAAAGTTCACGCCTCAAATCAAATGCGACAAAGAAAACAACATTACCGATTGCCTTTACGAGTCATTAGTTTAAAAACATTAAGAAAATACGCAATGGTTAACTATCTTTTGTATAAGCTCACTAAAAGTACTTTGGCACAACAGCTGTCGATACGATAATGGCTCGTTACAAGTCGTGTTAACAAAAAACACCAATTAATTGGCTTGATTAACTATAATTAGTAGGCGTCACCGTGATTCATAACGATACTCGAACTACTCCAAGATCTTCCGGTGTAGCGAACTTCATAGGGAAAATTAACGTTTTATTCACAGAAGAATGTTTAGTCACAACAGTTAATAAGAGGCCCCGTGAAACGTGAAGAATTTGCGGTTTACAGTAGCCATAAAAAATTTAAGTGGCCCGAGAGTTTTGACTTCATTAAATGACACATCTCGTTTAGTCCGAAAGTCCAAAGTCTGATACTCGACGTATAGGAGTTTTAATACACTTAACAGTACTTAAATATTAATAGATTTGCGAAGAATAAAACAAAAACAATGCACGGAAATGACTAGAAGATGGAACAGTTTATATCAACTGGCTATCCACGATCGACAAAAAATTCACAGCAACCAGCCCCAATTTTCGCGCGGTCAGCGAAGAAAGGAATTCGAAATCTTGCTACCCAGGCTATTTCAAACCTGTTGATTTTTGCCTGACAGTTAAAAAAATATATATATTTTTTCTATTTACACCGATCAGGGAGTTGTGCAAATTTTCAAGACGGTAATGTGAGAGAACGTCCGTTGTATTTCTGTCTAACTGTAAATATCGGTAGACTCCGCAGGAAATCATGTTAAAGCTCTTTTCTAGACTCTCGATCAGTTAGTTTGGAGGGGAAAAAATATAGGAGAGACTTGTTCGTTTCCGCCTTTCGGCTTGTGCGCTTCTTCGCTAGCTCGTCCGCGCTCAGTTTCGCTATCTCCGCCTCTTCGTTCACCCCAACCAAGTCGCGGCTCATGAAATTACAATAGTTCAATACAGAAAAGAAGTCTGCGAGTCTTGATGTTGCTAACAATTCTTAACTGATTGAAGAGCAAGTACACCAATTTTACCCTGTGGTCGCCAGCACTTGAGAATATTAATTGTGGGAAAGAGATGAATCTGTTGAGATTGCAGATTTGATAGATACACCAGTGACACTATTGCTGATCAAGTCAAGCACTATATTGTAATTAAGATTAATTGAGATTAACAAGTTGGCCTGTAATCAAACATTTCTTTTTGTTTTTGCAAAATTGCAGCCGAGCTTTCTCACAAAACGTAGTAGAAAAGATAACTATAAATATTAATAGGAAAATAAATAGGAAAAGAGAATTTAGAATAGGGAATTCAAACTGACACTCTGTGACACTGTATTGAGTGCTACGATGTAATCATTTCCTTTATTTTGTAATTTTGTTTGAAAAGCTCGCTGAAAATTGGGATTTCAAATCCCTTCAGATTCAACCGAGATTTAATTAAAAAATTGTCAGAGAATGCGAGTTAAAAACCAGTGGAAAAAACATTAAAATTAACTGAAAAATGGACCTATGCGGCTAACCAAATTCATGGTCGGGTAATAAACAGTTTTCTTGAGATTGGATATTGTGTTCAAAGGCCTGGCGCTTTCAGTGACGTCACCGAGACGGAGCAATCTCGTTCCTAGGGTCCCCTCTCTACATTCTCGAGGTAGAGGGAGAACCCAGGTGCAAAGTTGTGAACGTAGCTAAGGACATTCGCACCCATTGTGGAATATTTTACCCAGTTTACTCTCTTAAATTGACCACGCCCTCTTTTCTTTTCGCAGATCACTTTCTTTACTGATTTTCCCCATTTTATCAAAGAACAGAAAAAAAATTATGCACACGAGAAATCGCAAAAATTTTCTGCTCTCGTACGACCGAGGTTTTCTTCGAATGTGAATGTGCAAGACTAGTATGTATTCTTGTCAAGGCTTGGTCTGACTCAAGGAACCACATCAGCTACAAAAATTTAATGTACTTAGTTGTGTTGAACTGAGTACGTTTTTTTAATAACGCTCCTTTTATTGCTGATAGTTGTAAGCTAAGATCGTCTTTAATAAAATAACGAAAGCGTCTAAGAACGCATGGTCTTCAATGCACTCTATTTCGAAAACTGACACGGTGACCCCTATTTTTTGGCTTTTCTGGGTAAAGTTCATCTTTACCTTACTGAAGTTTAAAGAAAATGCACGTGGGAACATTTAGGGCACTGATGTCCTTAAACTAAGCAAAGGGGGCTGTGACTACGCTATCCACCGGAGAAGTCGCTGTCCAGTGGATAAGTGTTAACAAAACAAACCACACGTTCCGCTGGATAGTGATTTATTCAACCCGGGCCAGTGGCCTGTTTCTCGAAAACCCCGGAAACTTTTCAGGCCCGCGAAGCCATTTCTATTTAATCAGTATAAAAAAAACAGAGAGCTGTATACACCTGAAACTTACTGTATGAAAGAAACCTCTGCTCATATTAACAATAACTTAATAAAAAAAGCTCTGTAATCATAAGGTTTGAGATTTTGCTATGGCGTTCTGGGTGCGAAGACTACTTTTCGGGACCTTCCAGAAAAGGGCCCCTACATGACATTAGCCCTGCACTCAAGCAACCATATTTACTCCCCCTTGCCCTTGCCACTTCACCTTTAGCCTGTGTAACAAGTGTACGAGCGAAGTCTCTCGCCTTGTGGTCGAGGGGAAATTGGGGCTAGAGCAAAAAAACAAAGCAAAAACAACCGGCGGAGATCGGGGTGGTGGTGAAAACATTCTTCTACTCGCTATGCTGGCTACACTTCAACACCTAGAACCACAACACACTAATTCATGTGCAAGCGTCCCCTTCCACTTCGACGATGGACCAAAAATTTCCCGCTGTCAAGTTTTTATGATCAACATAGCACAGACTTGACACTGGTTCTGGCTAAATATAACTTACACGACACTTATCATGACTTCAAACAGGCAAGATTCTTTCCTCTGGTTTATTCACAGTATGTTCTATTAATTCTAAGGAAATACCTCACTTTTGTCAGGGTCAAACAGTTCAAGAGATAACGCTGTACGAGAAGTCACTGCAAAACAGATTTTAAAAACTTTTTACAAAAGATAAGATGTCGGCTGACAAGTACTGGGCAGCACCGCTCCCAAGAGAAAGTCCGAGAAGAACTAAAACGCAGGGGAAATAAATGACTTTTACTATAAATTCTTGTTAGGATGAAACACATCCATTGCAAAGTTCAGCAGCAGAGACTAACAGGACAAGATATTTTCGCAATTTTACGTAAAAAGTTTAAAATAGAAATAAATATTCTTTAATTAAAGAATGAAGTCTTGGTTATATAACATGGGACGCAGGTCGGACCAATGAGTTTTGCAAAGTGTTTCACTCCTGTCCTTTTCTATCTCAAAAGATCTATAATACCACTGATCATTGTATTTCTAATTAAGAAGAGTTCGTGTGCGGCAAGACCGTGCTTGACAAGCTCGGCTCCAGTCTTTTGTGAGAGTTTCTTGGTTTGCGAATCGGTCATAAAAAATCTAACTCCGATGAACGGCGGGCTGGTGTAAGAATAACTGTAACTGAACAATTCAAAAACTACACAAATAGAATACGTAAAATAATAAAAAGACTTTGGAGGAGCGATGCAATAAGTGTAATTTATCACTGTTGAACTCAGCGTCTTCTGGGGCCTCGACTTCTACTTTTACTCCGCTCTCTTCGTCTGTTTCTTGGTGATCGTGAGCGCGGCTTCTCTGTTTCTCGTTCTCGTTTCTCTTTCTCTTTCTCGCGCTCTATTTCCCTCTCTTTCTCTCGCTGCTGTTGTCTTTCCTTTCGTTCTTCTTCCTCTTTGTCTCTTTCTTCTTGCCTCGCTTTCCGTCTTTCCTCTCTTTCTCGTTCCCTCGTCGCAATCTGTAACGGAAATAGGAAAAAAAGACAACTAAGTGACGCTTCAGTAACTGGGTCAATTATCGTTAATTGGACTGTTATCGTCCGATCAAAAAAGATCACGAATTCTATGATCTATGTAACATCAGCATGTCGTCATCAGGGTTACCTCCCGTTACCAAGCAACATTACAGCTGCAAACTGCGGGCTCACCAATTTATTACAACGAAATTTTGACTGACAAATCATCTTACCGAAGTAAATGCTTCCCATTGTTACCTAGCCAAACACCAAACTTAAGACACTGTCTTGAACATTTTCATTATAGGCTACAATTTAGATTCACCTTGCTTCGGTTTGGAGAACACGAGCAAAAGATGAGAAAGGAGAAGAAGAGAGGAAGGACAGGCAAGTCAGGAGGGCACGCCTTAGATAATACATAGATGTATATATATATATTTCCTTCTTTTTTATTAAGTCAATTTGTAATAACCTAGGTTCTTTTGTATGTGTGCGTGTGCCATCCTTTTTTTTTTTTTTTTTTTTTTTTTTAGATAATTAGCTTTCACAAACGAAGAGCCACCATGTGGAAGTGTTGTGAAATAAACCTTTTACTACTTTACTTACTTACTTACTTACTTACTTACTTACATAAGATGAAGTGAGGGTAGGGGGTTGGGGTATTTGCTTTACACACCTGCTCATCAGTGAGTGGTAGCCAGTAGAGACAGGGCGTGGTCTTAGTTTTCTTGAACAGATTATCCAGTAGGTTTCCAGGGTTCTTTTGATCGTCTTCCAACTCCTCCTCTTCGACTTCCATCGGCTTCTCCTCTGGAACATCAAAAGAATAGATGTTGACTTCTGTAAAGGTCACGCTTATCAGAACAAAGAAGCTTATTGGAAGCGGGGCGCTTATCAGAAAAACGTCACTCTACGGATTATACTTATAAAAAAAGCGCTTGCTGGATCGAACCAATAACATCACTGTGGAGAAACAGCTCATGGAGTCAGGAAATTATTGTTCAAGTAATATATCAAATAAGAAACACAGTGTTTGACCACATTTCCAAACACCGAGAAGAGAGTTGAAAATACGACGCGCAGCGGAGTATTTTTGACGAACTCCGAGGTGTTTGGAAATGTGGTCAAGCACTGTCTCGATATATCTTCTCAGTCGAAACTAAAACTGAGGAGAAAATGGAGAATTAAAATCGTAAAAATCTATGCCGATTACGATTAGATATCCAAACACCGTCACGGTCAAGATTTCTTTTGTTTATACTTGATGAATTATTAATAAGTTGAGAATCAAACAACCTACCTGGTTGTTCTCTTTTTGCAACTTTCTCGGCTTTGATATCTTGTTCTTTTTCCTTCTTTGTGCCCAAGACTCCATCTGTATCCCGCGTCATCTGTAATGTAGCAGTGAATTAGGAAACTAAAACCAAAACAACCATCATTTTCAAGCAAACTCTAGGACGAAATGAACAGCAATGCCAACGCAGGACAAGATAAGGGTTTGAATTTGCATCAAGTTGGCCATAAAAGTTTTCTCTTGGACTTCAGCTGTAATTGGTTTAGACCGAAAGACGAAAGTTCCACGACTGTGTACTGAGAAATTCTTAACCAGAGAACGGTTTTACAAGGCCTCGTTTTCGGTTCATAACGCATAAAACTAACACTTTTGGCGTTAAAATGGACAATTTTAATAGGCCAATTTCGATATATTGAAATTCAGCCTAAAACAATAGACCTTAGGACGAGGCTCTGGGGAATAACTATAGTGTTTGTGGGTGGCGCGGTGGCCTCATGGTTAGTGCGCTCGGCTCCGGAGCGAGCGCTACGGGTTCGAGCCCTGGCCGGGGATATTGAGTTCTGTTCTTGGGCAAGACACTTTACTCTCACAGTGCCTCTCTCTACCCAGGTGTATAAATGGGTACCGGCGAATTTCATGCTGGGGGTAACCCTGCGATGGACTAGCATCCCATCTAGGGGGGAGTAGAAATATTTCTAGTCGCTTCATGCTACGGAAACCGGGATAAGCTCCGGCCTGATGAGCCACTAGGTTCGTATGCAGACTTTACCTTACCTTACCTTTACCTTGTGGGTTTATTCCCCGGAGCCTCGTGCTGGGGTCTATTGTTTTGGGCTGAATTTTAATGTATCGAAATTGGTATATTGATAAACTCTCTGGAAAAGAATTTCTATCATCCACAAAAAAAAGCAATGAGGACCTTCAGGTTGGACTAGGAGCACTAATTCGAACTTCTGTCCAATTATAATCCGCACAGAACGCTCACCCCTCCCTGGCACGGTACGGGATTGGCGTGAAACGCGATAGTCGAAAGCATAAGCCCTAGTTCTTAAAGTCGCACTGCCTCATAGTCCTAAGTTGATCTCATATGAAATGCAATATGAAAGTCCCTACAGTCCAACCAACCTCGTCCTGATCAGCAAAATCCACGTCAAGGATCTTTGGACTGGTCGCTGGCCACTTGATACCATGAAGGGCGCGTCTACAGGCCACAGCTTCTTCAACATCGCTGTACTGTGATGAAAAACACAGGAGCACAAAGAATGGATTAGAACCGGGTACACGGAGAGTCCTTTGATGACAAAATGTAGTCAGTGAATGTTATCTTTACACAAATTCTTTTTCCTTTCATTCGTCTTCGGAACTTTGCGCTGAACAAAAACAATACGTTTACCAATCCACCGACGGTTTGGTATCTTTTCAGTCAAACTGGACGTTGTTTTGACGGGAACTTTTGCAAAGTTGCGGCCCGGTGTGCCAATGTCGATTGTCCGTTTGTCAAGCTCCGTTGTAGTTTCGACAATTTCTGATTTCATTTTCGTACAAAATGACGCTGTACTACTTATCTTTGGTGTTAAATTGCCCTATGGTCGACATTTCAAGAAATACGCGACAGGATGACTGAAAATCACCCAACTGGAAACAAAGCTCCAACTTGTGGAGCAAATTTGAATTTTAAGCACAGCTGTTCTTATTTCTCTCGATTTTTTGAAAAATCTGGATCATGCCGCAATTATTTTGTCTGTTTGAGACACAGCGGTAGTCTAATTTTTAGGGGAAGAACGGAAACGGAGACTTGCTCGAGCAAGTTTAAATTAGCTACGAGCAAATTGTCAGTCTGAAAAAGAACAGTACAGAAACGCGTCAAAAGAACATCCTGTTTGATTGCAATTACCCTTACAGAGAGCGGTGTTAGATTCGCACCATTTTTAATCCCTACTCACATCATCAGGAAGGCGAGGTGGCTCAATGGTTTGTGACACGTGACTACTGATTGAGTGGTCAGAGTTTGAGCCCTGACTGGGGTCAATGTGATGTGTTCTTGGGCAAGACATGCTGTTCTCGCAGTGCCTTTCTTTCACAAAGAGTACAAATGAATGCTGACGGTATACTGTCATATATAATAATCCGTGTTAATCTTCTCCATCCTTGTTCATTTAAGGTTCATTTTGATTCAGTACTATCTGTTTAGTGCTTTTCTATCTGAGCAAACTACTATTTTAAGGTTTCCTTCAATTTAAAGGTAATTTTGTACGTGGACTGAGCTGCTTTGAGCGCCGAGAGCCTAAAGCGAGTTGGACATAAGTAGCTCCACTTAAACGTCTATCACTCTTACCACAACGTAACAATGGGACTTTATCTTGTCCATCCAAAATCCACCCTCTACCAAGGTTCCATGATTGCCGAGCAGATCTTTGAGCTGGTTCAGTGTGAATGGACGTACAAGATTCTTCACATGAAGCACCTCACTCTGGGGATTTCTGGCAGGTGACGGTGAATGCTCTGCTGCCTGTACAGGAGAGGACGCTTCATGGACCTGAAGGGATGTGCGTCTTGGATGTGGATTACCTTCTAATCTCTGCTCAAAAGGATCTAAACACACGGGCGAAATAGGAATGATTAGAAATCTTAAGTCTGTAAGAATCACGCTTGACTATCTCATAAATAGTTTGAAGAAACACTGACTTAACTGCAGTTACATCAAGTAACGCTGGAAAAAATGACAAGATAACAACGCTATACTCCAGTAAAGTAAGATTTACCAAAGCTGTTCTACTAAATTGCTGAATATTATGATGCAATGTTTGTTTGGTAGAAATATCAGCTCATTTTCTCTTCTCATGCAGATAGTTTTTTTGTTGTGATTCGTGAACTATCCTTCCTACCAAAAGGAAGAAAACATTTTAGTGATATTTGCTTCAAGAATCACCCAAATTGGTCTCAGGTTATTTCAATTTACATGTACTTCTAAGCACATGGTAAGATGACCTTACAAAAAAATTGGAAGCTGGAAGATGTGTAAATTGTTCAGTTACTGTTATAGTGTTATTTTCAGTTAGTATGTCACAGCCATGAGATTGAAGAAGGTCGCTTTATATGCAAATTGCCACTCTCACATTTTAGGAAAGGCAAAATTCCCATTCCTAAAACAGTGTGCACAAAATGTATGTTTTAAAATGCACTTAGCTGTCAGTCTGAGCTTGGATTTGTCATCAGCATTTTCTTTAGTAGAAAAACTTTGGTACTTCCACCAAGTTGTTTACTGCTTGTGGACAAAATACAGTATTTCAATGACATTTCCTTGTTGACGGCAGCTCAAATGAATTGTGAATTCTCAATTTTGAAACAATGGGGAAAAATATTGAATAATGTGAAAATAAATTACAATCAAATAACCAATCCTTTCTTCTTGAATTAATTTTTTATGCTTTAATAATTCAATGTTTACTGCCATCAACAAGGAAATTATCCTGAAAGCTGCTTGTTAAATGCTACAATAGGAATTATTGTATTAAATACTCCTCTACAAGAACTTGTAGAATGGTTTGCGGCTGAAACACAGGAATGGTTGTGGTACCCACAGCCACAGATGAACTTTCAACGTCATCACCAGCACAGCAAAGTCCGGCCTTAACATTCAGCTACTGAGTGAATCAAATACACACTCTCCCGCCGTCAAATGGTATCACTTTTGACAAACATGCAGCTGTGGGACTTTACGAATCCACAGCCCTCAAAGTACAGTTCTTACATCATCGACAAGGTTCAAGATGTATTTTTTTCCTGTGATGCATTTGTTGGGTTTCAATTCTTGTGTTTGTTTGAAATTGAAACAAATGTACATTTAGCATCTTTCTTGATTATCGGATGCATCTTGGTTTGTCTTCGATGAGACATCAGATTATTTCTTCGCTGATTGCTTAACAATCAGCAGCACACTGAAAACTGTTCCCACAACTTTGATACACAAGCAGCTAATATTTTTTAGCTTTCCTTGTTGGTTCCAATGTAGAATATCTACAATTTCCTTCCCTCAAGCAGCAGGTGTTAGTTGATACAAAGTCATTCCAGCATATTTTGAGCACAGTCGTGTAAGTTTCACAAAACTACTTCACTGCTGCAAACTGGTGAGAGTTAGTAAATAGTTTATCATTGCAGTAACACCAAGATTCACTGTCCTCACTGGCAAGGAAATGTCCCTGTCTCTTTGGTCCTTCTCAAATATTTGTACATTGTACGTTGAGGAATGTTGTTTTTTTCATTCAAGTTAACATTTTGTACATTGTCTGCTTTCTTAGCTGCTCAGCAGATGACATCAGTAAACAGGTTTCACGTGTCAGTCACTTTCTTTCATTTTCTGGAATTCAGCATGGCTGTTGAAATCTGTGCCAGCTACCAAAACTTCCTTGTGTTGTGTTCTTGAGTATGATGTACATGGCTTGTGATCCTCAAAAATATCAACAGTTCCTTACAGCTCTTCATGCAGTCTGCTTTCATCCCACGCTGTTGGTGTTTGATCAACGTGTTTTTACTGCCATTCTTATCCATGAAGTATTGATCAAATGTCATGATCGTAAACACTTCATTTTAACATTGATATATTGTTACATCCATTACACAATTCATGTGCAAATCAGTCTTGAGCTCAATGTACATGCCAATACTGCCATAGCACCGCCATCATATAGCCGCTCACAGAGCATTCTCAATTGTTTTTTTCGGTAGTTCTGTCTGTTGCTGTAACTTCATTTGGAGCTCTTTTTGCAGTCTGTACTATGGCAAGTTTCTTGCTTTGCTGAATCAAACTCTCACACAGTGCATTTTTAATCACATCAGTTCAGCAACACCACCATGTAGGTGATATCTCAAGTAATTCATAGTCATTCATGTACCCGAGTATGATCACTCAGTTGTCGAGGTTGCATCTTTCCATTATTTTTTTCAAATCAGATCACCCAGCCGGTATGACCCCAAAGAAAACCTCCCGCATGGCATGCCACAGAAAAGGGTTCATCATGTACAAAGGGACCGAGCACAAGGCTGACTTAGGGCACTTTAAACTTGTAACTGCTGCTGTGTGCAGAAAGGTTAGATAGACAAGATTCCTCAGAGAAAACAAACTAGTAACAACTGTCAAATGACCTCGCACACCATGATAGCCAAACAATGAAAATTATGCATATTAACCTATACAGAAACATTTTTGAGAAGCAATGGCTGCATTAAGATACATCTTGATATTTATCAAGACATACTAAACTATGACCCACCAAATTATGGGTACACTTTTTTTGTATGAAACTAATAATCTGTCTACTCATTTATGCCAGAATAAAAGTGTACATTTGGGAGGCTATGGAGTACCTTAATATTTTGATCTGGGAGTTTGCAATCAAGTTTTCCAACCTAATTATTTGTTCACCCAACAATATCACTAATACATGCATATGACTGTTCTCAAACTAAATCCTTTTTGTTATGCTAAAAAAAGCGATGGCAAGGCCATTTGAAAGTTGTGCTCTTACATGTGTAAAACCACACATTTATGTAAAAAAAAAACATCACGTTAGTTTACAAACATGACAGGTTAACACAACAGAAAAGGAAAACAAGATTAATTTTAATTAGCAATCAAATAAATGACAACATTTCCATGACTACAGTATGTAGAGGTACCAACTACAACAGTACATGTACCTTCCTCAACCTCCATTTTTGACGTTTCCTGTTCAGACTCCATAACAACAGGCTTACGTTGAAGCTTGATAGTTTTCTTCTCTTCCACTTTTACAATCCTGTCTTTTCTCCTCTTACCCTCTTCCTTAGCTTCTGGTGCTGTTACTGTGGGTGCTTCCTCTTTCTCTTGGTCCACTTTCCGTTCTGCCTTCTTCTCTTCTGGCTCCTCCTCTTCCTCCTCATTGTCATCATTTCCAATATCCATGACAGCTTCCAAAGCAGGTGTACTCTGCACTTGGACTCCAGGAATAAGATCCTACAAAAGAGAAGAATACATGAGTTTATTGCCACTTACATGTACAACTTCAAGGTTGGTGATTATGCAAGATTCTAGTAAAGCATGAAGGTATCCATGGCAACCCTGTGAACATCAACCATTAGATACTGTCACACTGATGGAATATGCATAAGTCATGAACCTAATCTAGCTGCGATTTACTGCTGAAATGCCCCACTCCACAGCATCTGTGGATGGCAAAGAGCAAAGAGTCACTTCAGCCTTCAAAATCTGTTTAAAAAACCTATTAAAAGGGTGGAGGGGGGGGGGGTCCCGATTAAAGCTTGATACTGTAATAGCTGTCAAATTCTCACCTATGCCTCTCCTTATGGTTTATCATTGGTGTAGCCAGGCGCAGGGGGAGGGGAGGGGGTTGGGGAAGTTGGGAAAAAGAGAGGGAGGGGAGAGGAGAGGGAACGCCTGCAATAAGAGCCCCAATTGGTTCAATTCTGCGTTTGCTGGCAGCCAAAAAATTCTGATTGGTCATTCAGACAAATTTCCGCATAATCAGCCATGCAAAAAAGAGGGCCCCTAAATTTGGTTGGATGTTGAAACGACAGTTGAGTTAATCCAATTATGCAAAGGAAGTGGGCGGAAGTCCAAAAGGGGCGGGTTTTATTGCAGGTGCTCTCTCTCCTCCCCCTTCCATTTCTTTTCCGTGATTTCCCCAACCCCCTCCCCTTCCCCTGCACCTGCTACACAGGCTATCACTGGTGCAAAGATGTGGGCGCATTACCTTAAGGGAATCTGTGCTGATGGACAATGTGGTTTTCTTCTTGCTCGATGATGAGCCCCATCTTCTTTTCCTTGAGGCCGGTTGACCCTCAGTTGGTGTGCTTGGTAGCGGTGTTCCTTTAAATGTAACAGTTCAGACAAGACAGGGTCATTTTAATACTACAGAGTCCTTAGACACCTGACGCAAGTTTCAAACTTGTGTCATCATTGAATACAGTAAAAAGACTAATTTCAAAACAAGACACTTACTCGGTAAGGATATCTTCCTTTTCTTGGTAACAACTGGAGATGCTGATTTCTTAAATAAAGAAACAGGCAATTGTCGACTGAAATAACTTTCACAAAGGCATGTTGCAGTGACACATTAAATCTACATGTGCACTGCTAGATGCAACTGTAAATCCCAACTGCACTATATGATTATTTGTGAAGCCTGAATAATATCGAGATGTGGTTAAAAAAGCTAAAGAACAAAATAAGCTACATGTACACTGAACTTCAACAGCTTTATACAGTGAAAGTGACCTGTGGCTTACATTTTGTACTGATCTTACTATCACCTTGACCACCTTGGTACATTCCTCATTCCTCAAAGTGCAGGCTCCTACAATCCGTTTTTACAAAGAAAACCTGTGATCTAGACAATCCTACTGTACACAACAGATTTGTTAGTTACTACTCAGAAAAAGTAATGTATTGGCACAGTGAATAGTACTTCTCAGCATACACGAAAATTCGTTTTTTTAAACCTCTAGCTTTGATAATATTTTGCTTCTATAAGAGGTACCTTGGTCCATAAGCCATGACAGTATGGCTGCTACCCAGTGCTTTCAGTAAGACCTGGCTCCCGCCGGAGCTCCGACGGGTACTCTCTTGCGAATCGCCAGCTGTATTGCTACATTAATGTGCTTATGGAGTCAAATAAAAAGGGGCCTTTTCTCAGCTCTGGCAGGTGCTAACAAAAGGGAGACACCTACTTCAAACCTTACTGAAAGCACTGACTACCAGCAGGTATTCTTTTCAGGAATCACATGCAACAGTGTGACTGCAATTCTTTTGCAAACTGTGATACGTACGTACATGTATAAGGAGAAGTTCTAAACTTCTACCATCTAGATGGTTATCTTACCGGTGAGGATGGAACTTTTGGTTCCTCTACAACTGCCTTGTCCTCCTCACTTGGCTCAACTTCAAATGTATTTTCTTCTGCTGGTGAAGGCTGCTGCTCTGGTTGTGGTGCTATGCTTGATTCCACCATAGGAGACTGACTGAGCTTTTCAGGCTCCTCCTCCTTCTCAGCTTCCTTCTCCTTTTCTTTCGAAAATGTATTTTGCATTTCTTCTCTTCTATCTCCTTCGTCTTCTGTTTCAAACAGTGACCTTACTTCTTTGTCTGTATCTCTGATATTCAATTTCTCTTTTCTTTCCTCCTCTGCCTTTTCTTTGCTTTTCTCCTCTTTAACCTTCCCTCCCTCCTCTTCTTCTCCATTTCCCTCCCCTTCTTCCACCTCCTTTGGTGTGGCCTCTCTTGAGCGCACACCATCACCCTCGACAATGCTGGATTCACTTTTTTGATAACCTACTATGCAAGCCTTTGTTTCAGGCCTAGATTCAGGATAGTTGTAGTTCAATAATGAGGTGGGACGCTCCTGTTCGTCAGAATCTTGGCTTGACGAACTTGAAGACTGTTGTGCGGAGTCCTGCTCATTATCTGATGAGCTGGACGATTCAACTTCTGGTTCAATTGTGGGTTGAAGAACTTGATGATTGGAAGAATGAGTTAGAGGTTGACTTTCAGGTATTGATGGAATTTGATGTACGACTTTCTGGTTTTCTTGAGCTTGTTGATATAGCATTTGAGGTTGGCCCATACGGTGTTGTGGCATTTGCGTCTGGGGTATTTGGGGTTGCGGAATTTGGGCTTGTGGCCACTGCTCTCTGAATTCATTCACTTGCACTGGTGAGGTAATCTGCTATGGACACAAGAGAAAAACAACAGAATCTATTGGTACTTATCCTGCGTTAACAGAGAAATTGGTTCACAAGCTTAACAATTCTTATACAGTGTACCTGACTGTACCTTTCAGTGTGTTTCAGCAGCATATCAGAAGGGAGAGTCTAGTTCAACTTGCACCTCCAAAGTATACATGTTTTGTGATAGGCTTAAATGAATGACTTTGTCACAAATGGAGGTCACTAATGACATTTGATCCTTAAAATGAGCATAAAATGTTCTCTCTTCACAAAGTCAAGTCTGTCAGAAAGATTTTCAGTCACTTGCATTTTGAGTAAAGCACTTTTGATTTCACCACCACATCAAGTGGTAGCAAGAGCTCAGAGATTTATTCAATTTAAAAAGAGAGATACAGCAACT
Source organism: Micromussa lordhowensis (assembly GCA_964020085.1). Taxonomy (NCBI): domain Eukaryota; kingdom Metazoa; phylum Cnidaria; class Anthozoa; order Scleractinia; family Lobophylliidae; genus Micromussa; species Micromussa lordhowensis. The sequence goes on from OZ026606.1 coordinate 14,117,366, forward strand.
TCTTACCTGCTGCTGGTTCATCATAACACGAGGCTGGTTTAACATTCCTTGCTGCATTCCCATTGGCTGCACAGGAAAACCACCTAACAAAAGTGTGGAATATATCATGGATAATCAAATTATACATGTGTGCTTAACTTACAAAATATACATATCTGCATTAACTATAATTTGGTTTATTAATTATTAAGTACAAAGTTACAGGTACACGTAAGTTCTCTTGAACACTTGAGCATCTGGAAATTTTCTGACAAATAAAAGATTGATATACGCACATGCATCTACATGTAGTGTATGAATGTGTATGAATGTTACAGCAATTTAACCCCCATCTCATAGGTAAAAAGAAAACCCATGGGTGAAAAGAAAACCAAGTTGCTGGATTGCTCAAAGGGCAAGATGTAACTATGATGAACTAGCTTGAAAGTCATTCTCAATAGCCCTACATCTCTCACAGTACCTAAAGCTGTAAAATGAATTTTGTCAAACATTTTCTCAAGAAACTTACTTGTCCATTGAGCAAGTTAAGGACAAAATCCACTAGCCCTAGGCTAGACAGACCAATTATACAAGACCTCCTGATTGCTCAGTCCAAACCCTAACATGCCTACCTGGCACCTGGTTGTGCCCCTGCAACCCTTTAACTAACACCACCCATATAATAATAATATCAGAAGTTTTGCTGAAACTAACATTTTGCAATTGGGCACTCTGACAGAAAATTAACTGACTGAATCGTAATTAAAAGGGAGATTATTTTGTGCTTCAACAATCCCATCTTCATGGAGCAAACACAACCGAAAGATAATTTTTTTTCGACACAAGTAAACACGGACCAAGCAAGCAACTTGAAAACACGCGCCCAAACAAACAACTTTTCCTTGAAGAAAGTTAAAAATAACAAAATGTGAGCGGCGCACCGTAGAAACTT
>OZ026606.1:14125796-14188296 GCA_964020085.1 Micromussa lordhowensis
AGATAAGAAACTAAACTGGGATAAGCTCCAGCTTGATGGGCCACTTGGCTCAAATGCAAAAGTACAAATTTTCCAGATAACAGCTGCCGGTACATGTAAATGATGTCCTCTGATGTCAAAGTTTAGTTTACGACTTGTAATCTTTTTACAATTTTTGACTTTTAGTTCAGGCTCATACCTTTCTTAATTATATTTATTTGCCTTTAATTTACTATTAGAACTGGCAGTTATGATCCCTTGGATAAAGCTTACAAAGAAAACAAGCAGTTAATACAGGCTTACAGGACAAGAATGCAGAATTCAAACAAAGGAGGAAAAAAACAGAATGTGATGTCCCGGGTATGAAAATTTATACCTTAAAGAATATCATAACGGCCATCTTGGGGACAGAGGAAAGTGGCCGTTGTAGAGAGGTGGCGGTAATAGGGAGTTAGTGGTGCACTATGGCAACATTTTTATTTTTATTTTTAAAAAGGGTTTATCGTTAATTGTAATTGTACATACCACAGTCAAGATATCTTAATAAAACAATAACTGAACAGAAACAGAGATCAACGATTTGCAATACAGATCAGGTTTTACAATACAAAGTGTGGGTTTGTATATGTTGCAGGTCAAAATGAAATTCAGGTTAAAATGATCTTAACCTAGTTTGATTCTCAATTTCCTTTGTCTTCTAACCCTAATATATTATTAATGGTCCATGAATAATTAGGGTGAAGAACAAAGGAATTTCATTTTAACCTGAATTTCATTTTGACCTGCAACATACATGTATACAGTATTTGTCACTTGTTGGTTAACTGTCCATTATCTAGAGGTTATTGTGGCAGCTGGGATGCACTTGAGTGGTTGCTGCTGCTTGTGACCGTAGTAGAGAGATTGAAATAAGAGTACTAAATGTATGGACTGTTGGCTGGTACAAAAAAGTGGCTGTTTGGAGAGGTCGCCGTTAGTGGAAGTTTTTTCTGCTTTGCATGCAGTGTAGATGAGCAGAATTGTACGAAATATATTTCATGTCAAAACAAATTCATATATTCCATTGATAAACAGCTATTTTTCAGAAATTTTCTGTTTCTCAGTCAAATGTGGGCCGCTGTGACGGCTTTTTAAAGAGGAAAAGGCCAGGGTGAGTGGAGTGCAGAAATCCTTGTCTGGAATTATCTCCTCTGTTCTCCCTGTGCCTTTCAAGAGAGTTTAGTTTATAAAAAGTAGCGGAATGGGATTGAAAATTAATTACTTCCAACACAAAAATGAACATTTAAACAACAACGTTTACTTTATCATCATTTCATCATCATCATCATTTTATTTCTTTGTAAAAATTTACATCTTGCAGTTGGACTGGCCCGCTGATAGCTATGCTAGTCTAGGCGGGCCAGTCAATCAATAGTTACAAATTATTTACTATTATTATTACATTTATTTTATTGACTGCAGAGCTATTAATTTTTTTCCGCGTGTTCGCTCGACACGCTCGATTTCTCTGTCCTTTAACTCACTTAATTACAATTTGTTTTTAATTATGTTGTTGTTTTTTCTTTACAAAAACTACATTACTTTTAAAATGAAAAATAAACATTGCCAAAACCTGAAAGATTACGTAATTGTCAGGGAAATTACCACCGTGCAATTATTGGTATGCCGCCAGATCACGCTGAATTCAGGTGACTTAAACTGATGCGAACTCCGGTTACCATTTCCACATTCTGAGCAATACAATGTATTACGTAACTTTTAATTTTCAGAAGTCTTGTCTGTTCAGTTGTTTATTTTTTTCAATTTCATTTGCCAGCTGCATTGCATTGTCTTCGAATTCCTGGTCGTCGAAGTGGACAATTTTTTTTCAAATTTTCTTCGCCAGTGTGGTTCCATCACTTGCAATAATTGTTGGCTTGTGAAATCGTAACAGCTCCCGTGAAACCATGCCTTGCGTGAGTGGAATAACTTCCGTTATAAACACCCGAAAGAATAACGATTGAAACATATTACTAACTGAAGTTTGGGATAAAGTGTTTGCAAACTTTACAATAAGTTCTCTTCATAGAAGGGCATAAGATATTTAAATATAAAGTTGGCTTTAACAATTTTTATCTCACGACCTATCATAAACCGTGATCGTTTTGAGAACCGTGAAATTCGCTATAACGGTATACTATTCGTTTTAGATTGCCTCTCAGAGTTTCTATAGTTCTTTTGAAAGCTTCCTCTTCGTCATTTTCCCGATTTACACAATCACAGTCCCTCTATGATTTTCTCGTACAACTGTCGTGGGCGCGAACGAAATAAAAAACCGCCGTGAGGGAATAAATGAGTACGACAGCAAGGGGAACGTTGGTTGGTCCGCGCTTGTTCGCTAGAGCTCGTTTCGCTCGCTCGCTTGGAACGAACGACGAAGGGAAAAATTGTGTACAGACCATTACCACTTGTTCGTTTGTTGTCTTTTAGTTTAGAATGAGAATTTTGAGATCACAAACAGAGACAATGGGTTTGTAAGTAAACTTTAGCATAGCTGGCCGCGTAAGGGTTTTTCCTCTCGTGCTGCTTTGCATTGTTTCACAGTGGCTGACGGACAAAGAAGGGCTGGCCATAGCCTAAGTTCCATGTTCGTTCTGAAATGCACACTTTCGCAGTGAACATGATCACCTTTTGACCTATTAGGGGCAACATTAATTGTGTGGTAACAATATTGTTTTGCAGAATCTAAGTTTAATGAGAAGAATGTCTGAAAATCTTGTCATTGCTCAAGCGAGGGAACAAGCTGTATCCTTTCTCGTTAGTTTAACTTGCTGCTACATTTAATACACATCTGTCATTATGCATGTCATTTAAATTTAATTTTTTCGTCGTGGTCGTAACTTTAACTTGAAAATTAGATCAAGAAGAAACTGCTTGAGCGGCAACAAAGACTGCAAGAGGAGACAAACAGGTATGTGATGAACACGTGAAGCAACGTTTTTGTGGAGAAGTGTCATCGATGATCATGATCATCAGCCTCGCCTACTTCGTTTATGATTCGTTGTAGTAATTCTGTGATTTTTAAAGGAGCTACGTCACGGTTTGTGCATCTTGAAAAGTTTAGCCTAAATATTTCAGGTTATGATTCGTCGTTTGTAATCCGTGTCAATCTTCTCCATCCTTAACCATCCTTGTTCCCTTATGGTTTATTATTATCTCTTTGGTGTTTTTCCATTCTTGTAAACTTACTCTTGTCAGGTTTCCCTCAATTTAGAGGCAATTCAAAATATCTCAAAATACTGAGCTCCATTAAGTAAGTCTGTTAGTGCTCTTCCCGTAAGGCTGGTGTCCATATGATCGCTTCAATCACTGTAAAAAAAGCTCAGCGATCAACAAAATTGATTTCAAGTTAAAGGAATGCAGCATCTGTGACATGTTTATTAATTTCTGTGTTTCAGACGGTTTGGCCCTGCTGTGTTTTCGACAAAGGAAGAGCAAAACCAGCGTTTTCTCTACACCAAGATTCTGGAGTTTGAACAAGAGGCAGTAAGTTGTTTAGCAGCAGACTCCGCCGGCATGATAAAGATTGTACAGGAATTGATGTGTGCGTGACGTGTGCATTTTGCTTGGTCAATCATTTTAGAGACAATCACTTTTCAGCATCACTTTTCAGTGCTTTTCAGTTTGATATATCAGGCACTAATATAAATCTACTAGCGTTCTACCACGAATGCCGTTCTCCGATTGGCTACGCTACTCGCTGTATATTCTGTTGTAGATAGTGAATAGCGTAGCTGTGTGCACTTGTTAACTAAATGACGGCCGCTTCTTTGTATTTTCGAAGTGTCTGTGAAGAGGGTTTAGAGTATAGTTTTGAACGACTAGTAGATTTATACTAAACAATTGGATTATTTGCTCTCGATTTCTATGCGTGGTAGTTGATTCGGGCTGCGCCCTCGTCAACTATCACGCGATAGAAATCGAGAGCGAATAATCTAATTGTTAATTATCATATCTGTACTTTGGCCTTGGCTCCTGTCCGTCCACAAAATCGAGTTTATTCCTGCTTGTGTGCTCGTGCAAAGGTATCCCGCGTTAAATTTAAGTTGCGTTCAGTTCTCCTACCGTCGAACGCAATCATTTACTAGAGTATCTGTAGCGCGCAGTGCAGGCATAAACACAGAGTGAACCAGTCAGTTATTAATCATTATTTTTGTCATTTAAAAGGTGTGGCCGAAACTTTTACGCGAAAAGCTTATACTTATGCCTGTGGAATCCAAGTTAATCAAAGAAATAATAACCAAGATATTCAGGTAAGTCTTTGTAATGGAGAGAATAACCGTCAAGTTTAAAGTAAGAGTTCATTTGTCAGTAAAGCTGATTTCAAAGCGGAGAAGAGGCCTGGGGGCGGGAAACGCTTGTTTCCCCCAGATTTCGCGCGGCCAGATTTCGCGCGGAATTTGAAAATAGAGCTTTTTTCGCTCCGGTTAGGCCATCCGTCCACACTAATCCGTCATGAAAACGGAGCCAGTTAATGATTTCCCTTTTCTTTATTTCTTGTCGTGCAGTTCGTCAGATCACCCTCTGACCCAGTTCCTTCTCCAGTATCAATATTACGTGTACAGGAAGCTGGCACCGCTTGTAAAGGATGTAGGATTCCCAGATGTGCGGAGTGGCAGAAAAGCTACGAGTCCGCAAGCTGACGTCGTCTTCAGTGAATCACATTCTGATGAAGAAGCCGCTAAAACGAAAAGCGAAGCTGACGGAGAGGACGAGGAAAAACAAGGGCAGGATACAAATTTGCAACGTTTGCCATCTGATTCTGATGATGAGGAAGGTGGAAATGAAGCAAACGAATTCCGTGAGGATAATGCGCATGATGATGTTGCACAACATGAAGTGGTATCTGGGAACACCGGTGACGTATGTGAAGGGTCGACCGTCGATAGTGAATGTGTCAGTTCTGTTACAGATTTGGAGAAACTAAAGAGTCTTCTTCAAGAAGAGGCTCAACCAGAAACCCCTAAAGCTGAGGCAACACAGGTTGACGATTCAAGCCATGGACAAGATCCTGCTGCTGTCGCCGTGGCGGATAAATCTGAGAATTTGGAAAGTTATTTTCAAGAACTCGAGGATGATATGTTTGGTTGGGAAAGCGAGGAGGCTGACAAAAACGCCAGTGACAGTGAGACTGGTGACGAAGAAGATTGTCGAGAAATAAATGAAAAATCACTTTCTGAAGGTAAAGAAGAGAGTGATATGAACGTCGAAGAGAAGAGAACTGAAGTTGTGGAACAATCGACTGATGCGAATGATGTGGCAACGTCCAGTCAGTTAGATTCGCTACAAAGCGAAGACTCGCATTCCTCAGATGACACACACGAGCCCAGTGGAACTGATCCCTCGTGCAAGATAGGCGTCGAGTCGGAACAAATAAATGAGAAAGAAGAGTTGATAAATCCAACAAATGATGGAAATACATTGAAAACGGATGAGTCTGATTCAAGCCCGAGAGAACAGTGTACTGACGAACGGGGAACTGGGGATAACACCAGAGACGGCGAAGACGTCCAAGACACAAAGGATTCAGAAACACGTGACTTACCAGAGGAAAAGACATTTGATCAGACGAACTGCGATGATCAAGGAAATGTACAGATACCCAAATCACCTTTGTTTGTAGGTGAGGATGGTGACAACAGAAAAGAAGAGGATGACAATATAACTGTACCGCCCAGTGATGAAATAAGAAAACAGTTAAAGGATGTCTTGGTGGATGTGCGGTTTTTTCTTGGTAAGTATATTTTCGCAATCATTAGAGCACATTAGGCCTTAGTCAGGGTAACCTACATGTAGGAAGGACTTAGTAAATGGTTTGAACTCAGAAGTATCATTAGTTCGTCTGATGTGATCGTCCGGGTGAGGTTAGTTCTTAATTAAATTCTTGGTGACTGACGTTTCGACAACCTTAGCGGAAGTCATCTTCAGAGTCAAGTGAATTGTGTTTGTCAGTCGATGGTGTTAGGAAGGACTGACCCTTGTGAAGTTACAGGAACATTCAAGCCGTTCTTGATGAATCCCCATAGAAACAGTTTTCCATACTTACATAATGACAGAAAAATAAATAGGTCTTCGTGTTAGCTCGTGTTGCGGATATTGCCTTACGTATTAGCCTGTTCCATGTTGCTAAAATAAACAGCGTCCCTGATGAAAACCACCAACTCGGCTTAGTCTCAGACATATAATTGCTTTTCCCTTTAATAGCCAGAGCACATAATTGTGCACTGAATATTACCAGTATATGCGTAGAAAACTGGGTGAAAAAATCTTTGGCATGGCGCTATTTTTCCATATATTCCAGGTCTATTCATCCCTCCTCGCAGAACTTAGAACTTTCCTGATTCTTTTTGATGCTGTTAGGGACAGATTCTTTTCCAAATTTTGTTACCGTACAGGTAACAGATGTACTCGTACGCACTGGTATTGTGGCATATCAGCGTTCAAGTGATGGAAAAACTGCTAAACGGTGCCTTGTGTTTTCTTCTTCTTGTGTCTTTTTTAGAAAGTCTTCAGAAGTTATTAATCGTTGCTTATGAACCACTGGATACACCAGCCGGTCGAGATTTGTGTTATTCCTGCGTGGAGTTTCCTTTCTTTAAACCTTTGTGGCCGATGCTGTTAGCTGTGCTCAGGTGAGGCGAACTGGTGACCATAACGCATCTGTGTGCAGTTACAGGCTCTCTCGGTTAGTTGGGGACGTGGGAGGGAAAAACGAAAAGAGCCTAGGGCGAGAATTGTTTAGACTCGTTTTCAGTTTCCTCGCTCCCCCAACCAACTGAGAGCCTGGACAGACCAGTTGTCACTGAATACCGTTCTGCGCAAACTTTGGGTTCTGTTTTACCGCAGTCAGTAGAAGTTAATCTAAACAGTTTTTGTTCTTTGTGGTTGTTTGTCAACAGGCAAGTGAATTTCGAGAAAGAAGTTCGTTTGGCTGATGTGATGTCAGATAACATCAGTAAGGACCCTGTTGAGCTGGGTGTGCCTGAGAGACTCTGCCTCGAAGAAAAGGTGCGCACTTGGATCGGGCAAGAGTTGCCTTTTTTCGATACAGCGTTTTCACACGAGGACATTTGGTGTTCAGATTCCCAAACAATGAAACTTCCATCCTTTAGAAATATGCAGAACTTTCCTATCGATTAGGAACACTAATATGTCCACCGTGATAACGCTGTATAGGCAAAACTGTGGGTTAGAACACTAATTTAGCTGCATGATTTAAGCAATAGAGCACTTTTTCATTGTTTATTTAACCTCATCTAAACACGAGGAGGGTGGGGAGAATTCGAGACAGTTATGCAAATTCTCCCAACCCTCCGAGTGTTTAGATGAGGCTATAGAAATAATGAAAAAGTGCTCTATTGCTTTTATAAAATAATTCTCAAAAATACGCGGGAACCTAAAACGTCACAACCGCATTTACATACTCTCATCTAAACACACCCATCGACCAATGAGAGCGCGCGTAGTGGCTCAGTTATTTTATAAATTTAAAATAACTACCGAGGATGATGATGTTACTGAGGAGGAAAATATCGCACATGTAATTCGCATACCCCTGTAGCATTCTTTTATTCAGCTATTGTAACGGATTTTATAGGCCAAAAATGGACACAGGTTTCTTTCTTTTCTTGCTTGGTGGCCTCAGAATAATGGCGATCACTTATTTTACGATAACTGCAGAAATTCTCGCGCGCTCATTGGCTAATTTTTATCGTCAATATGCGGACAGACACATGAATTTGAAATTCGTGCGACGCGTCAGCGAGCGAGAGCGGGCAATTCGACCATTTGTTATCGTAAAAAACAAATTGATGTCAGTTTTTGATGCGTCTGTCCTGTTATTGACAATGAATTTCGTCATCACATTGTCAAAGTAGTCTGCGGATCCACTTGGCTATCGCCTCGTGGATCCACAGCTACTTTGACAATGTGATGACGAAATTTATGATCAATAACAGGACAGACGCATGAAAAACTGACGTCAATTTGTTAAGTAGACTACAGTATCAGGGTAAAATAGACCAAAAAAAGTAATAATTGTATGCAAAAACTTGGATTGCCGTTTGAGGGAGTGATTGGTTGGGGACGTTGAACGCAAAATTTTGATCCGAGGACTAGTAAAGGATCGGGTGTCTGTAACACCAGAATAGCGAATAGTCGCGAATAGTGAATTGTCGCGAATAGCGAATAGTGCGAACAGTGACGAATAGTCGCGGATAGTGGCGAATAGTCGCGAGTAGTGACGAATAGTGGCGAACAGTCACGAATAGTGACAAATAGTCGCGAATAGTCACGAATAGTGGCGAATAGTCGCGAATAGTGGCGAACAGTCGCGAATAGTGACGAATAGTCGCGAATTGTGACGAATAGTCGTCAATAGTCACCGCTTTAGTTCAGCACTGATCTGGATTCGTTGAAATTGATCGCGTGGAGTAATAACGTTTATCCGCAGATGCTGATAGATTCGACCACGCACGCTCTGTGAAAAAAAGCCATAAAATACAAATGTGAGGCAAGTGGTCTGTGATTAGTTCATCAGCTGAAAGACACAAACGAGGTGCTCTGATAACCGGTTATAAAAACGACAACATCTAAGCTATATCTTGTGTTAATTACCTATCCAAATGATGATCAGAATTTCAGTGAATTCGTCACTTTCCCCCCGCCCCTATTTGCCACTATTCGCCACTATTCGGAACCATTCGCTATTCGGGTTTTCTAGACACCCGTAAAGGATCACCTTTTACTTCGCTGTTTCAAGTAGCCGCTGAAAAGAGAATTAATGCGTAGTTCCTAAGTCAAAATATCGAGAAGTCGAGTTTTACAGTAAGCTTTACTTTGAGACGCATCGTGCTTTGTTTCGTAAGAGACTACTGGGCTCGAAAAAAACCTTGAATTCCAGCTAGCCCTTAGGACAAGTATCTCTCAAATATTGCTTGCCCTGGGCAAGGATTCAGTCTGCAGACGTCTAGCCTGATCCTTTGCCCATTGGGCAAGTGAGAATCAAAAGGTACTTGCCCAGAATGAGAATCTTGTTATCCTGGCCCGGGTTGCTCGAAAGGTGGATACCACTATCCATCGGATAAACCACTATCCAGTGGATAGCGTGGTTTGTTTTCTAATCACTTATCCACTGGATAGCGATTTATTCACCTTTCGAACAACTGGGGCCTGGAGGACTGGGCGGCACTGTTTTCGAGCCCTGGCGTGCGTTTCTCAAAAGACCCGAAAACTTCTCGGGCCCGAAAACCGTCCCGTAAAGCTCCCGAAACGACTTTCGGGTGTTTCTCAAAGCGCACGAAAATTTCGGGCCAGAGAAAATCACGTCACTCTTTCCCGTAAACTTTACGGGTACTCGCCACCTCCCGAAAACATTTTTCGGGTGTTTCATCTGAAATAAAATGGCGGGCATCGGTGCCCTTCTGATCCAAACTAGACAGCCCAGACAATACATGGTAAGAACCTCGATAGCGAATATGCGAGAAAAACGAGGTCATTGAAAGGTATAGACTGTCCCCCGAGAGAATTCAATGGTTGGTGGCGTTACTGGAGGACAAACTTGAGCGTGACACGGGCCGCAACTTTCCACTCAGCGCAGAGACGCAGGTGAGAGTTGTTAAATTAATAAACAATATTTTTGTAACATCCGGTACGGAGAGCTGACCTCCTCTGAATATGAAAACAAAATTTATTTGTATCCTTTATTAGGTCCTTACAGCATTACGATATTACGCTACAGCATCCTTTCTGAAAGTTCTTGGGGATACCATGGGAATTTCCAAAGCAAGCGCAAGTCGCTGTGTACATGATGTTGCCGAGTGTCTTTGTGAGTTGGCTCAAGACTGGATAAAATTTCCTACAGCCTCAGGCGATATAAATGTAAATAAATATGAAATATAGCTACTTTTCTTGAGATTTCTTAAAACAAAAACGAAGGAAAAAAGAAAACGCGTAACGATCTCATGCAAAGATCTATCGCGAACGAATCTATCTTGTACCGTTATCGTTCGTGAAAACTCGGCCTTGTTTACTCCTAGACAATGTTAGTTAATGTTCTGTAAACAGAACTACAAACTTCCAGCGATAGAATACAATAGTTTTGCAAGCAACTGTCAGTCTAACTGGAAAAAAAACCGAATCTATCTTCCCGACAGCAATATGCTGTTTCCTCGGCGGTCCGCATCGTGTAGATGTTTTTTTTACACTACTGGTTTTTTTCAGTTCTCTGGTTAATATAAAATTGTGATATCAATTCAATTTTGTTTGTTCTCACTTTCTGATTTAATGCCAGTGCAGTGAAATGTGTGATTCTCTTTTCATCATTGCTATATCCTAGGATACCATGAGAGGGTTTTATGAGCTAGCAGGCTTTCCAAAGGTGATTGGAGCCATTGATGGAACCTTGATACCAATCAGGACACCATTTAAAAACGAGCACCTTTATGTCTGTCACAAGGGTTTTCATGCAATAAATGTAATGGCCACATGCAATGCAAGGTTGTTGTTTACGAATGTGGTAGCCAAGTGGCATGGGTCAACCCATGACTCAGCTGTATTCAATGCCAGCATGTTGAACATTCACTTAGAGTCTGGAGGTGGTGGAGAAGGTTGGCTGCTTGGGGACAGGGGCTATGCCCTAACTCCAGGGATGATGACCCCTTTTCATCCTGATAAGATGACATCTAATGCCGAACGGAAATACCAAAAGGCACACACAAAAACAAGGAATGTGATTGAAAGATCTTTTGGAGTACTTAAACAAAGATTTAGATGCCTTGATTTTTCTGGTGGGGCAATGCAGTTTAGTCCTAGTCGATGCTGCAAAATCATCCTTGCAACCGCCGTCCTACACAACATGTGTATTATTGATAACACCCAGTTGCCAGAAACTGTGGGCCCTTTTGAAGATGATGATGATGATGATCATCAGGAAATGTGTCGTGAGCCACCAAGCACCAATAGTGGTGTCACAGTGAGACAAAAACTGATTTGCGATGTATTCTCATAGTGTATACTACAATGAATATTTATTCGCTATACACATAAAATGGAAGTACGTGCCAATTATTTCAGATGAGCCTCTTTTTGCAAAGAACTAGAATTGTAGACTGGTTGTTTGTTTGTTTGTCATTGTCTACAGACTGCTCCATACACTATGGTCTATATACATCTCAAACAGTTTTTGGACTGATTTTTTTATTTAACCCTGATCAACCACCAATTTCTTTATTCTCCCTGCAACTGCAACTTATACTAATACAGCTATACACAGCAATGAGCTTTTAATTGTTTCAATACAATTATAAACAGTTCATGCCAAAATCAAGCACTGTATGGAGAAAGCTTTCAAACACAAATCCATCTAGTGGCAATGCCCTAACCACTAGGCCACCCAGGCTCCAGATAGATTCATATCTATTCTGTGGAGAAAGAAAAAAAGGTTAATCAACACTGATATCACTATTTACCTATTAAGTGACTAACTAAAATGCTTATCATCCCAAGGAAATTAATTTAACTTTTATAAAGCCACATTTATATTATATAATATGGTAATAGGACCACATGGAGTGGAGTCTGAGTTTTGTTTATCATGAGTATGATAACAGACCGAATTGGATAACACAAAGTCCTGTTACCAATTAATTGTGCGAATCGAGAAACCCCGTATAGCACCTCCATGCGCATGAGTCCCGGACCACCGCTGACCAGCATTGGCTTGATTTTAACTTAGCCTAAATTACATTTAGCCACATATATATATAACCTGTTTTGGTGTTTAGCAAGATCCATGAGTTGTGCTGTATTTTGGTGATTCACGGCATATTATTCTTTTTATAGAATAAGGTAACCTAATGGCATACATGTCTGTGTGAATGATTTAAATAAAGTTTAAAGAAGAGTTAGTTTTAGTGTTAGAATAAGAGGTTTCAGTTGTATTGGGAGATTTAAGCCATTTGTTGAAAGGTGCAATTTAGCCTGCAGTGCAGGCATATTTTGTGCGTGCGAGTGAAATTTTTGTATTAGGCCGCCATCTTGGATTTGGTAAATGTGGAGGATTGGGGCGAGGAAATATTTGCAGAGGGAGTAGGCGTGAAGTGGAAAAATAGGTCAAGCATCCAATTACAATCCAAGATGGCGGCAGCTAAAACCTGGTTTATCGAGCACTCTACTCCAAAATAACGCCTGCACTGCAGGCTAGGTCCAACTGGGAATTAGAACAATTTGACCTTACATAATAGTAATGTCCATGTAGAGAGAGATATATAAGTGGACATGACTATATATCAAATGTCAATTCAATTCACCTTAAGGCTGGGAGAGAAAAAAGCAAACCAGTTAAAGCAAATGTAACTGCAACTGATTTATGTGTCTACATGACATTTATAACTACAGTAACTACCCTAAAGTAGCTTAATGGATTAGTACCTGAAATAAACATGTACATAAATCTTTGTGACTATAGACCTGACTTTACCTTCTTTATGACCCTGAAGAGCCTTCATCTCTAAACATATTTTTTCCATTTTTAACATATAATAGCTGGTGCAGACCTCAAAGTACTGGAAATAAGTTTATATAATAAGACATAAGTCATTTTAAATATGTTTCAACAACTTTGTAAATTCTGATGAAGGCACAAGAGCATGAAAACTGAACAAATTTTGAAGTTAAGGAAAGGTGCATGTGTGAATTACCAACCTCTAGCTGAGCATCGGAGAGACTCCGCTTTCGGCTTTTAATTGATTTTGTTGTCATCTCCTTAGAGTTCTAAACAAATTGAGTTTGTACAAACAGTCGAGTAGATCTGTACTACTAGATTCACTTCATATACTTTCCACAAACACAGAGAGAGCAAGATCATATTCATTATTAAAATTCATATCCAAGTTACCTGCGGCTGATCCAATTGTTCAACATCAGCATCCAAATCCTAAAAATTCAATGATTTTTTAATGAAGGTTATGTGACAATCTTGGCTAGGCAGAAGTGAACTATTCAAAATGTGGTGATAGATTTCATTATAAGCACACAGACTGAACACACATTTAACTATCATTAACTATTTAACTACTTCTGTTCAACACACCATGACAGACCAACCATAATCCTCTTCAACTGTAAATTAAAGAGGTGAATGCATAACAGCTGTGATTTCAGAAAATAATAAGACTAATTTGCAATGAAAAGGCAAAAAAGATGAAGTTAATCAACAGCAAAGGAAATATGATACATATACATACTTGAATTACAGTGTAGCTACTACAGATCAAAATCTGAATTCCTGTCAACAAATATCACCCTGCAAATGCCCATGGATAAATATATGGACAACTCAAGTAGTTTAAAGCCTGGGTCAAAGGCTTTTACTAGTGAAAATAATTTATTAGTTTTATTTCTGAAGTGGGAGGTGTGGTGGACTCGAAGGAAGGAAGATCATTCCAAACATAGCAAGGTTTATAATTAAAATTTGCATAAAAAACGCTCATTTACTAATCAAGAAAACGAAAATTTGCCACCAATTTGCCGATTTACTAAATTTTAAAAAAATGATCACGTGACATATCACATGGTCAAAATAATATGTTAAGGCACCTTACCAGTGAAGCCATGCCATCAGCACCAGCCACCATGCTACTACTGCTTGCAGAACTGGTAGAAAACTGGGGTTGTCTATCTAACCATGCAGATGTATCTGTTAAATCAATCAATCAATCAATAACTAGATAAATAAATAAACATATATGGGAAGATTTCTGTAGGGAATGTTTGTGCATTGCTATTTGGTTTTGCAGCTAATACCATAGACTAATAAATGGGCAATAACCTCACCAAGAGTATCAAGGCCACCACTTATGCCTTCAAACACCTCTGGCCCAAGGATTTGTGCTACCTTCCTTTCCGGTGATAATGCCAGTGATTGTGTTATTGGTGTGGCTATCAATTCACTTTGTTCCTGAGTATGTTGATCAAAGATAGTCATGCCAGTTTTTTTGAAAAATCTGTTAATAGCAATATTCTTACTCATGCATTTTTTATATTTAATTAAGTAGCTAGCAAAATTGGAGAAATTGCCAGAAAGCGTATTTTTCTTGCATTCCACAGGCACTATTATCTAGGAGGGTCTGGCCATAGTTGCAAGCTAATCTCCAGGAAAGGTCTTAAATTGAAGATCTCCTGAAATATCATTTCCCATTGTGATGTTGAAATTGTTTACGTGTTGTTTGCAACAAAACATGTGTTAGGTTAATAACAGTTTCTGTCAAATTGAAACACATAAGAGCCCGAAAAGTGTTTCAGTTTAGATAGTTCAACAAAGATACTTTAACCTGACCCAGAAAATGGAAGGGAAAATTTTACTTTAAACATAAATAAAAGGAAGACACTAGAAAAGCAAACAACAAAATTTATCTCAAAAGCCATTTTAACGCCAAAATTTGTTTTAGATACGATAGGGTACAAATAAATTTAGCATAACATCCTGGTTGCCTAGAACATTGATTTCCCATGTATTACCTTGCAACAGCAACCTAACTAGCCAGCCAGCCAGTCAATTCAGACTGCCAGATGTTAGGGATAGCATTGACTGTGTTAAACTGTAAATTTTACCTGGTCATCCGGCAACTTGCCATTTCCAGTGATTTTTAATCTATTAATTTCATTATGTCTCGCTTTTCTCTCCTTTTTCTTCACTGACATTGTTATATCTTCCCAGCGTTTCTTCACCTTTAAAATTAATACAGGTTTATTTTTTTCTTATACACAGTAACTGTTACCTGTAAGTCTTAAATCAACACAGCTGTGCACAACTTAGCACACAGTCAAAAAGCCAAGTAGTCATTTACCAGTAGCTATTTAGCCCACACAGTGCAGCTATAGCCACGTAGTATTCAAATAAGAGCCTATATATATATAATTGTAAAACAGTATGCCCCAAAGAGTTTTTACTTCAAATTATATCAAAACATTGTACAATATTATACCATTCCTGATTATTTTTTTTGCCGTTAGTGAAACAAATTATATTATTATTCATTCAGAATATTTCCCCGTTTCTGATTGATTAAAACCACACGCATAATTTACAATAACCGGCTGCTGTTCAGCAAATTTGGAAAGAATCTTCGCCATATTGAATCAATGACGTCAAAAGTGCAGCCCGCTGCAGATTATTGAACCGTTGACCAAGAAAACCTGGGGACGATATTATGTTATTTTTAGTGAGTGAAAAAACAAAGAGCGAAATGGTGAAACTCCTTTAAGAAGGGGGAAATATTTTAAATGAATAATAAAGTAAGAATTCTGCAGATCTCGGAGGGTATTATCCACCTCAGCCTTCGGCCTCTGTGGATAACACCCTCCTTGTTCTGCAGAATTCTTCATATCCTACTCAGCCTCATTCAATAATTGCTAAATCTTTGCCTTGTCACAAATAATGTCAGACCCAGATTATAATTATTGTATTACCTGCTCCACTGTTTTTCTTTCACCACAGTTAACAGCGTTAACTGCAGATGTGATGCTTTCCCAAATAAACTTTTTTCTTTCATTGGTGATATTGTTTGTGAACTTGGACTTCAAAACAACCTAGATAAACAAAAGATCAATTGAATATGATTTAACACAAAGGCTTCATTAACATTACATGCACATTTTTAACCATAATTGCATATTACAACTTTACAGTTCTGACACTAAGTTGTTATTACATGCCAATTCCATTTGTCTATATCACTTTTAAAAAATTTTGCAAGAAGTAATTTTTTTTTGCTTTGATTAAAATTGGCACCTTAATCAAAAAGTTGGAATTTTCGGGATATTCTAAACCTAAACAACTTTGGATTAAACTACAGCTCGTGAATAGGTCAGGTTATTGACCTACTATTGTAGATCGAAACTTGAGTTAAATCTTGAACACAAACTTTAGTCCCTGATAATCGATCATGATTGCGTGCCTATTTGTCACGCAATTGGTGAGTGATCATGTGGGTGTCCAATTACAGGTGTCCGATTTGAACTTTTTGTAATTGGATACCCATGTGATTTCACATCAATTACGCATGCTTTAATGGCTTTCTTCGCAATGTTCCCTACAGTTTTCAAAAGCCATTTTAACGCCGAAATTTGTTTTAGATACGATAGGATACAATTCAGGGAGTAATCGTGCTCATAATTTTCAAATTGGCCTCGTGCAATTACCCGCTGAATTGTACTCCACTCTGTCCAATTACTATTACAAATTTACTACGATTATCAGTCAAGTAAGGCACGATGAAAGTTTAGTGACCAGGTTGTAATGCTCAACTTTTGTTGCTGTCACGGACAACTGGCGCCGTTTCCAGTGGCAACTTGTCGGCCCTTGACATCAGTGGTAGAAAAGTGCACAAAAATTGCAGGTGACAACATCGTTACCATTGGCAACACCGTAATTTTTAAGTCCAAAACTCTGTTGCGCCTTACGCAGCTAATAATCATAGTAGCAGTTATGTGAATCTTACTTGGTGTTTGGAGTAACTATCAATGAGCACCTCATTCATTTGCTCCGTAAACCGCGAGCTTTTCTTCTTTGATGTCATCTTGTTGTCAGTTTTGAAAAAATTGATAAGACTCTAAGGGATATTATCAACAATATAGAGCAAAATCTGCTGTTAAGCCCAAGTTTAAATTGGAGAGGTTTTGTTTGAAATGAACAATTTTTACTTGAACTTTATGTTGTGACATAAAATTATGCTTTAGTCTAATTAAGCTTATATATGCATAAATGAAATCAAAGGGTAAACTATAATAATAAACCCACTACACAAAGTCATCCTTTTTTGTGAACGTTTTCTTACGTACCTCTACGAAATTAGGCAAACATTTGACAGTGGGCCACAGTCGGTTCTCCTGCCGGCAGGATTTAAACGAAACAAAGTCAGACGCGGCTACACAAAAATTCCCGCCCAAATGTGTAATCATTGAAACGAATACCACTCTCCTTCTAACCAAAGCTTCTCGAATGAAGACTTCAAATTTCTTTCAACTGTCGCTGAAACATCATTTTTGCTTCGTGGCAGCCTTAGTCAATGAGCTAACTTGAAACCAACTTAAACACTAGCACGATGCGATGTAAAATTACGGTCACTTCGCTTCATGTAGGTTCACAAGAATAATAACCATACTTGAGGACTTTTACTTCGATTTATTTGTGTTATGCTTTTCAAATCTACAAGTAAACATTTGCATCTTAACTGAATTAAGCTTAACAGCAAAAACTTGAGTCATCGTTGCGGAAGAAGTCCCTCCAAACAAATGTACCGTGCTGCTCTTCAGTTCACATCCATCACCGCGAAAATCACCACATGGTGAGACCATGTGGCTTTAGTCGACAGAGAACTTCATCAATATACCATATCTGGGCTGTTTTTCATTTAAACGTGAAAAATATCCCCCGAAAAAGTCATAAGCTAAGACCAAAACATTCTAGAATACGTTTCCTTGCTCGGGCGAAAATCATGGCCGACACCGGCCAACGCGAGAAAAAAGTCCGGAAACATTCGTATGGAATCCGGGCTGTTTCCGGGGGCTTTGAGAAACACTTTCCGGGAGCCGAGAAAATCACCCGAAAAGAGCCCCGAAAAGCTTTCGGGCCCGAGAAGTTTTCGGGTCTTTTGAGAAACGCACGCCTGGACTATTGCCCATGTATGTCTTGTTTTTCTGTAGACCGTTCTAGACGCAACAGGTAACAAGTATCCGTATCAGATGGCAGTTGAAGAACTTCACAAAGTGGTCACGCTCTTTTGTCCTTTGGAAAAACTAGAATGCTTAGGTACTGTTCTTAACTTTAGTAAGGAATTGTATCCAGTTTGTCACGAGCCTGCGACGAGGAAAAAATTCTGAATCCCTGCGATGGGCATCAAACCCACGACCTTTCGCACACCCGCCGGGCGCTCTGATCGTTCTGACCTAATCACGAGGTTTTGTTTTATGGAATAGAAAGTACAGGCTTTCAAGCCAGGAAAATAACAGGTCAGTAACTTGACATCGCAGGATTTCAAAATAGAAGACCGTCAACTTCTGGCTAATTGCGAATTGGGTACGGTAATTTGGAAAAGTAGTCAGATTGAATTAGCAGACTTCCAAGAAAAACTCAAGGACAGTTATTATGGCAAGATATTTTATTGATGTTGTCTTTCCAGTCGCTTTGCCACAGGTATTCAAACAAGTAGCTTTGGTGTTCTTTTCACAGTGCGAACATCACGTTGTATCTGCCAGTGTGTTGAAGATTACTGGGAGACTAAAGGAAGGCCACGGCACAGCCCAGAGACCGCCATGTGAGTTATCACAGTTATGGGACGAATCTTTGTCATGTACAAACTTACACTCAAGACGAAAAAGCTACCTTAAAGTAGTGTATACCAAAGAGGCAGTAAGAAGCGAAAAGGAACAAGGTCTACAATGGGCGACAAAAGTGTTGAGACACTTTGCCATTTTGGAGTACTTAAGGCCAATTTTCCCCCTCAACCCCACGATTCTACCTCCTCCCCCCAAACAATGTTGGATTTCATGTATCTGGAGCTTGCTTTTTTCCTAAACAACATTGAAAAGGGGGAGGGGGTGTGGGTCTCAATGTAAACCGAATTTCAAATAGAATAAGTGAAATGCTGCAATTAGCACTCGATTCAGGCAACTGTCTCAACTACTTTTGTCGCTCATTGTAGCAAAGATTTAGACCGATTACCAACAATAACCAAAGTTTTTGGCTTGATTTTTCAAGATCTACCTTGCACGGTGACCTAATCATGCTTCCTGCATGTTCCCCGCAATCTTTTCAAAGGCACAACCCGTCTGGAGTAATAGCGTACTTTCAATCCCGCCCAGTCCAAACTACGCCGGAGGAATTTAAAAACGCAACAATCATCGCTCATTTTGGATTTATGTTTGAGGAAAACTCGGTCAGGGAAATCACATGATTTTCGTGACGCCATCGCTTTCGCAAAGCTCCGTTTTCATAATGTTTTCCGTCCACTCGAAAACGGAAAGCCGGCGTTTTCAAATTCGTTTTCGTAAAGCTCTGTTTTTCGTGACGGATTAGTGTGGACGGTAGGCCTAACCGTGGAAATCAAGCTGCCTTTTTAAATTTCTCCAGCATAGTGTGGACGCTGCCTTATCACGTTTTATTTTAATGCTATCAGTGGCTGCGACGACTTGCTGCCCATCCTGAGTTTTGTTATTATTCGGAGCGGAATGGCGCAGTTAATTTCTGAGTGTGATGCCTTGGAGGAATTTATACCCGAGGGGTAAGTTCTCAATATTATAGTTAGCCTCCGCCATTTTCAATGCAATCGAAATTAGTGATAGGGCATGGTTAAGCGAAATCTTTTTGCTTTACTTTTAGTTGTGTTCCTGGAAGTATGTTTAAATAACCGTGAATTATTCCATGAGCCCGAGTTGGATATGAAGTGATAAAATAACCAACGAGCGTGTAGCGCGAGTTGGTTATAATCACTTCATATCCAACAAGGGCGAATGGAATAATTGTTTTAGTAAATTCTCAAACCGGGTTTTGCCGCCGATTTTTATTTCGGCCATTATAGAGGGCTGAAGTTGAAAACTTCGTGCGGAAAATTTTCAAACTCGGCGCACTATTTTCCATATGACGTAAAACTCCGACTGTTGGCTCATAGTCGGAGGTTTTTAGCCAATCAAAAAGCTAGAAATGCAATAGTCGGAGCTGAGAATTTACTAATTATTTTTAGCCGTTTCAAAGTGATTTCTTTCGTTTCGACATACTCTGAGTAAAATATAATAGCCAAACTCTCGCATGTAAACAAAAACAAAGGTGTGGCTGACTAGGGCCCTTTAAATCCTCTGGGTTGTTGGCCAAGCGTGGATTTTCGCTAAGTTCTTTTCTGCGTGTTTTGTGGGCCGAGACGGAGTAGTTTACACTCGCCAAAAAAAAAACCGAGGCCATTATCCAGGCATCTTGACCGAACAAGCTTGATCAATAAAGGATATATTTTATGGCTTTCGGGACAATTTTTCGTGCGGGACACAGTGGGTAGTCCCTAGCGGGCAAGATAGCGCCATCTTGCCCGCTCAGGTAGCCAATCATAGCGCAGTATTTGGTTCATCTTGCCTGCACATGGAGCTACCAATTTTAATTCATTTCATGACTTATGCGCTTCTTATGATCTTCTTTAGCACGAACTAGACATGTCGTGTTGTGTGCGCGTGCGTAAAACTAAAATTACGTGAGTGGCAGTGCGTGCTTGCAGGAAGATGTTGTTTTTCTATTTTATTTTTAGCACAAAGGGCCATGAATTAAAGTTTTTTCTGTCAAAAAAGTAACGAATTGTGTCCAATCTGACTGACAATTCCTGTAATTTCTTTGCTGGATTTAGTTGTTTCCAGTTTTAGAATGTTAGCAACAAATACTTGTCTATGATCGTATAAACAGAGAAAAGCGGGCAGTGAGCTAAAAGGAAGCCGAGACGTGAAGATGAAACAAAAGAACGATTCCTTACATCTACTTTGATCGTATTCGACCAATGTGGTGTGAAATAGATAACTTTCCTTAAATGTCTTTCTGGTCCTTTTTTAGGTACCTTATGGGAGAAGAAGGGTACTGTCTCACGACTCTCTTAACAGCCCTTGCGTATTTGGCCACTCTGAAGGCCACGTCACCTTGCTCTCTGAAGAAAGATCAAGGCACAAGATGAAACTGGAATGTGTTGGATTAACCTGTATACTAACTTTTGAATCCCATCAGAAGGCAAACCTGTGAATGAATCAGGCTTTCTTCTCTTGGAGGCCATTTTGATTCGTAGGATCTACCCAAGTAGCTACTAGTTCATTTTGTGACCTTCGTTGTTGGCATTTGGCTCGTCACGGTAACGCAATATTTCTCAGAAGATTTGCGTGACGGCTGAAATAGACAAAGTGTATGAAAGTGGATGTTGGGGGTTCAATTTTACTCTTAGTACAACTTGGTAGTCTCCTTTTATGCTGGTGTTTGAAACAAAAAGGTAAATACCAAATTGTATCAAGAGTACTGTTGAACCACAACGTGGGTGTGCTTTCGTTCCCAGTAGGACGTTATAAAAGGAATAGTGGGTTAGTGACGAACCGTAATGAATTTATTTAGTGCCGGGGCTCAAGGGAGGGCCTTAACTTGAGAGAGAGCTCTTCTTAGGGAGGGGTGGTAATGTCCCTTTCGAACATATACATCTGAACGTGATACAATAATATGAAAAACAACAGATCCTTTAACTCCAGAACTGCAACAATAGGAGCTTTGATAGTTCTAAGTCCAATATTACGTTCAGATCCCTGATGAGAAAGCACACTTAATAATTCCTTCGTGTGATCAGTCTATTCTGTGTCAATATCTTGAATTTCACTTTCGCTATGGGTGCGCTTACTGGAAGGAGGCGCTTATTAAAAAACAGACGGCACTCGATGGGGAGCGCTAGTTATAAAGAAGGCGCTTATTAGAAGGAGAGAGGTAAATCGAATCATGACGACAGTCATCAGACATGAATGGGAACTTGAAGCGAACGCTGCACGGCAGTAGATGCAATTCACGTAGACAGAAAGAGAAAATCCTATATTTGGAGTCGAGTGACAGTAAAATTTGTGAACACTAAAGTATGGCATACAATAGTCATCGTATATTGCGTATGGTATACAGTAGTCGTATATTTGCGTATGGCGTACAGTAGTCGTATATTTTCGTTAGTTGTCGTATACACCAGAACTGGAATGGCAAGTGTTATTGCGTCACGCAAAGCGTGTAGACACGGTCTTCATTCAGCGTTACATGAATGCTGCTCCAATTTAAATTAGTAATGTTATTAAGTTATGAAATAGAGGCGACATAAATTAAAACAGATACTGTAAAGAGTATGGTTGGTTAGAAACAATTGGTGGCAAGTCTGGTTACCGAAAATGGTGAGTAAAGGTATTTTAGTATTATTAAATTAGTATTTTGCGAAACTGATTAATCCTAATATCCAGACGAACATGATATTGGAGGTATTCTGCTGATACAAAAACAGAAAATAAAAGGCAGTAAAAATGTATCGCGAAGTGGATGTAGCGAGATTGCCTTTGAAAACGTTAAACATTGGAAACTGGGTTGAATTGATTCGCGCGCATATAACTATAAACTACGTATATAGAGGATATATGAATTTTATCTTCGAGTGTTCAACTCGATATCGAGTTGAACAGGAGAAGATAAAATTCATATCCATCAGCGGGCATGTAATCTGTTCATTATATAAACATACTAATGACGACGATTTCAGAAGATTTCCGACCACTTTCCGAAGATTTCCGAAGATTTTCCAAAACTGTTGCGAAGGCCAGACGAACATTTTCCGGACATTTGCCGAAGATTGCCGAAGATTTCCGATCCGAGGAGGGACCGATGATGTTTCAATCATACAGCAACACATCTGAGTACTTTTTAAGAGATTATGTAGCTATAGCAATTTAAGAATTGTAAAAACAACATGATATTTTCACGTGTGAAATATATGTCTTATTAACCAATCGCGAGGGTCGTACTGGGAGAATATCGGCCCGAGGTCTTGCCAGTACTGACCGAGCGCAGCGAGGTCCGTACAAAAAAGACCTCGGGGCGATATTCTCCCAGTACGGTCCCGAGCAAGCTTGGTTAATAAGAGATTTATTATACGACTGAAGAAAGCTTTGAAGGTTTTTCACAAGTTCCATGTAACACTGTGCGGAAAATGTACAGGATAAAAATGACCCGATTCTGAGGGCTTAGCATGTGTACATTTTACGGCAGATGAAATATATGCTTTGAGTTTTGTCTTCAAGAACAAACAAAATAACGTAACGCGTACTGAGTTCTTCGTGTTGTTTTGAAGTGCGGGATCAATCGGGACAATGCCCGGTCCAATACTTAGAGCGTATTGGACCGGCAATAGAGCATTTTGATTGGTTGATTGGCCCTCTGACTGCCTGAGTCATGTAATAAAACATGTTATTATATGACTTGGGTTTGTAGCTGATCTAACGCATGCTTTGATTGGCTAATACTAGGGCATTATTCTCCCGTAATGCCCACGGGCCGATTACGGGCCTGCAAAAGCAAAAAGTCATATAATAAACAACTTATTAACCTCGATCGTTCTGTCATTACGGGAAAATCTCAAACCTCGGCCTTGCCGTATTGACCTCGCTATCGCTCGGTCAATACGGCAACGTCTCGGTCCGAGATTTTCCCGTAAAGACCTCACTCGGTTAATAAGTAGTTATTATTTTCACGTGTGAAGATATCATGTTTAGGCGCGAAGGCTCACCTGGTATTTCACTGGTGTTTATATAATAAACCGGTATATTATGTTTACATGTATGTCATAGGGTAGAGACCCATGTAGTTATATGGACGGAAATCACTCTGGCTATTTTCAGCCATTTAGTGTCGGAAAATCACTCGAAAGCTCAAACTATTCTTAATGTTTCTCGTGTGCTTGAGCTGGCTCAAAAAAGGTGTCCAGCTCTTTTCAGCTTTCCATTCTTTAGTGGCTATAAATACCCAATAATTGGAAAACAGGTTTAACAAGTCACCCTCAGAGCGAAAATTGGCTTACTATTATTATTACAAAACTGGCACCACTTCATTCAAACAAGTAAAACCAAAACCAATCGTGACTCGTTTGCACTCGTTTTCCCGCGTTTTGATTGGTTCATTGATTCATCTGATTGAAAACCACACAATATTTAGCTTTAAGGGCATAGAACTAAAAAAACCGGTCCCTATAAAGAGACGGCGGGGGGAGATTCCTAAGGTGATGGGAGCCACTAAGATAGGGAGGGGGGACCGCGTTCAATGGTATGTTGTGGGGGAAGTTCTCCCCCTTGTCCCTGGCTATGGTACAACACAAATTTGATTTAAGCTTCAAATTGTTCCACTAATTGTTTCTAAAACTTTCCAAAAAAAAACAAAAAAGTCTTCGAAGGGGGTTCAGAGCCACCTTAAATTTGCCAAAACTTTGCAACTTTGAAAAAAAGTTACATCTTATCTTACTGATTACAATTAGATAATAAAAAATAGGGGGCACCGAACTCATTTTTGAGTTATAAGCGCTTAAGGTGGCTCAAAACAGTTTCCAGCACTTTCCAAGAGGTAGACTTTGATGTATTCTTATAACCACTCTATATCAGTTGATGCCAAAATCATTGTATCGAAAAACTGCCCAATCATTGGTTAACATGTTGCTGTTAAATTTGTGGCTCAATAGGTTACCATAGCAACAATATTACCTGCTAAAAACACCTTTAATTTTCGCTTTGAGCGCTTATAACTCAAAAACGAGCGCGGTGACCCCTATTTTTTATTATTGAATTATGATAAGCATAATTAGATGTACCTTTTTGCAAAGTTTTAAAAATGTCTGTGGAGTGGGTTCAGAGCCACCTTAACTTTTCGAAAATTTAAGGTGGCTCTGAACCCACTCCAGAGAATGTTTTAAAACTTTGCCAAAAGTTGCATCTTACCATGTTCATTGTAATTCGATAATAAAAAATAGGGGTCACCAAGCTCGTTTTTGAGTTATAAGCGCTCAAAGCTAAAATTAAGGGTGTTTTCAGCAGGTTATATTGTTGCTATGGTAACCTGTTATGTAAAATAGATGATTGCAACTTGTTCACCAATGATTGGGAATTTGTAGATACCATTATTGTAGCATCACTTGTTAAACAGTGCCAGTATTCATCCCTCAAAGTATAGCTGTTAGAAAAGTGCTGGAAACAGTTGCCAGCCTCCTTAAAGCTAAAATTACGGGTGTTTTTAGCAGGTCATATTGTTGCCATGGTAACCTATTGTGCCACAAAATTGACAGCAACTTGTTCACCAAGACTTAGAGTACTGGAAACTGTTCCTTAAGCTCCCTATTAATAGCGTGAAACGACCAAGTTTTGGGTATTATGCGGAACGTGAGCCCCGAAAGTTAATTTTCGTATTCGGCGGATCTAGAGAACGTTTATTTTAGCTTCACAACGGTCAAAAGAAACTGCTCCAGGACTATAAAAAAATCCACAACTTTAATGTCTATGTTTACGAAATACGAACAATATTCCATCGTGATTTTCAAAAACAAGGAAACACAAGACTTTCGCGTGCATTTTCTGTGCAACATTACAAACTTTTGGTGGCATTTGGGCTATACATCTAACGAAAACCACGCGATCATCATAGAACTCAACACCAGTCCTAACGGGCTTCTACGGTCAAGTGGTTTGGGCGCCATGTTTGGTGTTGCTTCTACAAAAGAAATTGGAACTAGAAAACTCAACTGAAAACATATACAATTAGCAGGTGAATTTGAATCGAATATGAATTCATAGCAGGAAGGATATTTGAGCTCATACTTACCAGTTATGTTGAGAAAATAATCCAGTTGTAATCCCTAAAGATGAAAATCCAACATCAGTGGTGTGCCAGGAGCCCTTCACTAGCAGCGTGCAACTACCCCATATATACGCGGTTTTCACACACCGATCTATTCTTAGACCTATTTCGCGGGGAAAGAAGCCCAAAAATAGACCGGTCTGTAAAAATGCTGTGACATGGCTTAGTATGGTAGCTGCACGCTCCCGTGGTGATGGGATCCTGGTGTGTTTTGGAAGAGCAGGAGGTGGCAAGGGAAGAAGATCCTTTTCTTCTTCAAATAGGTGCGGTCGGAATGAAAAGTAACTACTCGATTAATAATGGAAATACTTTATAAATTACTTCACAAACAAACATAAAAAAAAACACAGCTCTTTCAGACCATTCTTTTGCCACCGGCCTGACATTCAGTAGGCGTCTAGCCTCTACTATCAACCGGCCCCCAAATTAAAGAAGTCTATTGATAAGTCTCTTATACATTTACATTGAATAACATGAATAGACATGAAGCATTGACTTATTCTGTTGTAGTCGTAGTTGCATTCCACCCCCGCATCTTTTTTGTTTCCTTTCCCAAGATCCACCAATACTCAGGACAGTTTGTAAGCGTTTTCTTGGTAGCAAAACCGAGCCACTAGGATCTTGGTAAAACATACTACTTTTTGGCAAACCAGAGTTAAACTAGATTCTTGGTGATGATATCGATTCAGAAGCCGGAATGCTGACCAACAAACGCAAGTAGATTCATAAAGACCCATTGTTCTTAAGTTTAAGATGAGTAAGGCCTTACCTGGAGGGAAGAAGAATCGCAGTTACTGACTGCTAAAAACCAACATTTCTGTGTGAATAGGTCTTCAGTCTGCACTTGATACATCTGCAAGCCTGGAGATAACATTGCTTATGTTGTTAGTAGGGAGCTTAAGCAAACCATCACGGTAACGGCAACAAGACTGTCACCAGACAAAAGATTTAGTGAGCAGTACAATGGCTGTGCACGTGCATTATTAATCTTTGTACATTTTGTAACCGTTTACTGCAAAACAACATCGTGAAATGACCAAGTTTTGTGTATTTTGAGGAACGTGGTCCACGACAGCTAGTTTTTCAGATTTTGTTCTGGAATTGATCGCTGGCGTTGCATATTTAGTTTGAGCAGGGTTTTAGACAGCTCGGCGCACTGAACAGTAATTACGAAATTCAAAAGAAAAATCCATTTTTTCCATCCGTCATCCTTGCGTTACCTTGACATGACATATCCAATGAACCATTTTCAGATGGGACAAGTCGACAACCAGCGCGGGAGTCTGTTGTCGTCAGATTAAGAACTTGACTTCCATCACGATCCAGGACACTAGTCTTCTCATTACAGTCCTGTAATACATCAACAAATAACCTTCAACCAGTGATACATATTAACTGCTTCTCTAATGTTTTAGATTTTCTTTGACAAGAGACGTTTTATTTAAATCAATCAGTAACCTGTCAATCAGTCAATCAATTAGTACGTGAGCCAGTCTTTCTTGAGATCCATGGCTAGCATACTTACTCGCATTAAATAGCCCCCCCCCCCCCCCCACCCCAACTCTGCTCCACTTGCATCGCCAGTAGTAGCGAAGAGTCTGAGAGCAAGATACCCTGACGTCGCGCCTGCGCACAGACAATAGGCCATTTCCGAGTTCCCTTTTGCCTCTGTTTCAAAACGAGTCTAAGTGCGAAACCATTCATATGAAAATGAGTTCCGCCTACAAGTTCATTGTCATGCAAATCAAACTCATTTTCATTTGAATGGTTTCGCACTTAGACTCGTTTTGAAACAGAGGTACAAGGGAACTTGGAAATGGCCTTTGCATGCTTATCAAAGATATCTGAATGGTAGAAATGTCAGTAAGAGTTTAAGTTGTTTAGACGTATAGATAAGTGACGCTTTCTTACTTTAATTTAATAACATAACATGACATTGTACAAAAATAATCATTGATGGAAATGTACGCCTTACCTAAGAGTGCAGATGGTCAAACCAGGGAGACAACACAGATTGCATTTAGCTAAACGTATTAAGGACGGTTTGCGCGACAATTTGGCGCAGTTTACAAAAGCCAACATCTTTGAAATGAAATTACGTGAGGTTTCGTAAGTAATTATGATTATTTGGTAACACTGGAAGACTGGCAAGAATATGTAAGAGCTAGCTAGGGTCGCCCGTTCAAAATCTGATCCTATCTTGCTGCTATCTAACAAAAAGATAACCGCGAAATAGAAATCCAAATTAATCAGACTTGGCCCACGCCAAGGGAGATATATTGTTAACGCATTAAAATATCTGTCATAATTAGTATTTCATGCACTCCACAAGAAACAAACCAGTTCTGGATGTGGCCAAATATTCCACCATTGGTCTTCAAAATAACTGAACAGACTGTAACAACAAAATTTCTGAAAAGAAAACGAATGATCAATGTGCTATATAAAAGCTACGCAAATGCTTCGGTCGTTGAATAATCAAATTAGGTTGATATCTACGTATGAATATTACATCTCAGCGATTTCGTGATCAACAAATAAATGCCCTCTCTTCAACATTTTTCTGTGTAAGCCGCATCGTCAACATTGTTCTTAAGTATACTATTTCGTTAGAATATGGACAAATCAACTCTAAAGAAATTTTATAACAAGAAAAATAGTTTTCTTATAAGATTTATCTAAAACGTCTTGAACAATTACATGTCGGTTTAAATAGTTTGATTACGTTAAATTTCTCCTAAACAAATTAAAGCTATGATTTTCAGTTGAGACTAATTTTAACTCGGACTAGGGCACGTCTATTTTACATGTTAAATAGGTTCAGAATTTATATTTGATAATTTATTCATTTAATATGCTGTTTTTATAAAATGTTAATCGAGATTTTTACTAGCCGGCGTTACTGCAGATGTTGCGAGCTCATAACGCGAGCGGGCGAACTATAGAGAAGGCCGCGACTGTTACCACTTCGAGAAAAAGTTTTAAACAAAAAAAGTATCTGTCGAATGCAAAGGCTAATTCGCCGTGAATACCTGCGAATATGAGATGTTATACTGAACGACTGGTCCGGTGGAGTTTCCACAGAAGCTTGCAAGGAATGCAAAGTTCTACAAAAAAAACAACAACTATGAGATAAGTCACACACTAAGCTGAGAAAACAAGGAACAGAAAACAGAACCACTGCACGTACAAAAGATTGAAGTATAAGATGTAAATAACGAAAAACAGCAAGTACTTACATAGCCATGGATTTTTAGACTTCCCTGACGCACAAAACCGGGAGATGGTGTTATTTGCGCAATGAAAAATAAGAAACCAGCAATGTGAAAAAAGAAAATCATTCTTTTAAGTGCTCAAGGCATTGCGATAAGAAGCAGATTTCGCTCGTATTTTCAATGACACACTTGAGCGCCGCAGAATTTTTAAATTTCCGACGGGTACTGGACAGTTAAGTGAGTCAAAATATGCAAATTTCCCTAACAATATTTTGTGTTAATTAATGACAGACAATTTAATGTGTTAACAATATATCTCCCTTGACGTGGGCGAATGACAGCCAAACTGAAGATTTGATTAATTTGGATTTATATTTCGCCAAATGTGAGCGGTTATCTGTTTGTTAGATAGCAGCAGGATAACGATCAGGTTTCGTTCGATTCGCTCATTTATAAGATGTAACACTTTGAACTAGCTCTTACATATTCTTGCCACTCTTCCAGCTGTGTTATCAAACAATCATATTTACTTACGAAACCTCGTGCTACTTCATTTCAAAAATGTTGGCTTTTGTAACCTGCACCAAATTATCGCGCAAATCGCCCTTAATAAGTTTAGCTAAATGTAATCCTAGTTTGACCATCTGCACTCTTATGTAAGTTTGCTTCCCCACACATTTCAA
Organism: Micromussa lordhowensis; assembly: GCA_964020085.1. Lineage (NCBI taxonomy): Eukaryota > Metazoa > Cnidaria > Anthozoa > Scleractinia > Lobophylliidae > Micromussa > Micromussa lordhowensis. Next base: position 14,155,139 of record OZ026606.1, read on the forward strand.
TCAATGTTAATTTTTGTAGAATTTGAAAATCATTATTGTCAGCATTTAAAATTTATTAAGATTATGCAGCTTGCTGAGCAAGAAAGCGTCTGCGGTCACTTATCTGTAAGTCTAAACAGGAGAAATCATGAACGGGCAATTTGACGGGACGGGACGGGACGGGCAATTTTTACCATGGAGTAGCTAAGTGTAGTCACAGGAAAGTTTGAGTTTTTCGCATCGAGCCGATCACTCTGATCTGGGTATCCGGCATTGGAAAGATCTTGTCCTCTTGCACAAGTTGAGTGTAGATGATTTTTTTTTGTATTTTATTTATTTATTTTACAGGTATATTTCAAGAACATACAGATAGATACGTACAAACATTGCAAAATTTACAACAATTACCTTACCTTAAAATTTAGGGAGTCTTAGAAAAACGAAGTTTGGATAACAGCTACTGTTGTATTAACGAGAGTAAAGGTTTCCATTTTTTATCGTGGAAATGGATTTTGTATTTTGTTTTCGCGATAAAACGTTCAGTTTGAAACGTTTTTTTTTTAATTTATCGACTAACAGTCTTATACATAAAAGCCCTTATTTAACTTACAGTGGTAAATAAAATATTTTCTTTCAAGAAGGATGTAGTTGATTAGAATGCTTATATTATCTGTATCTAAAATCCCAAAAAGGACATTCTTGATATCAAACCTAATAGTTACGTACAACTTTTAATTAAATCATCCCAAAACATGCTTTCTTTTGTACAATGGAAAAAGAGATGTTCTATAGTCTCTAACTCCTTTTCACAAAAATCGCATAAGGGAGAATTTACTTTTTTAAACTTAAACAGCATCTTGTTTGTGTGTAAGATCCTGTTTAATATTCTATACTGGAATTCTCTTAATTTAGTATCCAATGTTGTTTGAAAGGCAGTAGGTATATCTTTTCCCAGTCTAACTGGAATGTGCGCGTGCTGACTGAAAGCTTCGTTATATTTCTTTTGCGCTTTTGGTATACTGGATATCTTAGAAACAAAACTGTCATGTAATGACTTTAAGATTTTGGAACTTGACTTTATTCCTTTCAATACGTAACTTGAAATCGGTTTGGATTAGATCATGAGTTTTTGAGGAGATAGAGTTTTTATTTGTTTTTAATATTTTGCGCCATTCTTCTGGAAAAGCATCGAAGACACTGAAAAGTAGAAAATGTTCAACTGGTAAAAGAGGTAAATATAATAGTTCCTTGTTCGACTTGAACTCTCCTCGTGTGTCGTAGAGGTCTCCAGTTCTGACGATTCAAAGACCAATCAGTCTCCTGTTATAATTTGACTTAGATTCAATGCAAATGAACTGGTTGTTCCATATGACCTGATTTGCTATTTCAGAGGATGAGGAGGGGTTGTCCTCGTTTAAATCGAGTGTAGATGATGCCGATTTAGTCAAAGGTGATGACGTCAGAAGTGGAACAAAGGCCAACACTCGTCACGACCACTTACGACCGGTATAGGTGTCAATGGGTTAAGTGCGACAGAAATGCGACTGTCGATTCATACGTCGCACTTGTCGTTTATGTCGGTCAGCGGAAAATGTTTTTAACGAAGAGTATTCAATGTGGCAGACGAAGATATCAAGCGACAAAGGACTTAATTTTGCCAAAACAATGGAACGAGAAGGTGAAGGCTGACAATGCAGCAGTATGTGTAGTATGCAAAGTGCAATATGTTCAGGTTAAAACTCCCACTTGTCCTTGTAAAGACGTCGTCTCTGATCGCATCTACCATATCAGCAGCGTGATCATCGAGCCACTGCGCTTTCCCGTGCCAGGTCATTCTCGTCCCCAGAGGCCGCGCTCCTTTTGGTCAGCACCAAGAAATCACGACCTCTGGCCTGGTCCAACACCGGAAGTCCACGATTCACGGACTTCCCGTCACTCTGCGCATGTTCAGAGTCAAGTCTGACAAATCTGATTGGTTCTGGTTTCAATCTGTTGTGTTCACAAAGCCATTCAACAGAATGTCGTTGGACCAGGCCAGAGGTCGTGATTTCTTGGTGCTGACCAAAAGGAGCGCGGCCTCTGGGGACGAGAATGGTGCCAGGTGGCATTGGGACAAGAACGGCCAAGTTTCTTTGTTTTCTTTGGCGGGATGCTCAATACACTAACATAATGTATCATAATGTATGTACAGATCGTTTTCACGTGACGTCATCAAATATCAAAATCAAAAACTAAAGAGCCACGAAAGTTTGTTTTATCATCATCAGGCATGAAGGGGATCTAACTCTGTTTGCAACTTTTCAGCTCAATAGCGTGCTTGATTTAGAAACCAGCGCATTTGAATTTTGGGCGATCGCATTTGTCCAAAAATATACGCTTACTCGTACCTTTTACATATCACAAGGATGTTCGTTTATTACAATTCTCGCTTGTTTTGTAGAAATCAACTTGAAACGGTTTACGGTATTTCCTGCCGAAAGCTCATCACAAGTTTTAAATCTTTTTCACCCTAATCACGTTAGTCTGATTCTTCTTCCATTGAATGGCAGTAAAATCAACTCATGAACAACCTTTCCCACAGCTTCTCTGAAATGCTTCGTTCGTACTTGGAACAAACGTGCCAAAAATGCCCGCGGTACGTAATGAATCCGACCAAGAAATCTCCTGAGATATGTTCAAGGATGGCTTCAACTTTCTGCCGTTTAATTTCCTTGGGATCTCTTGTACTTGTACAGCAAGAGATTCCTGAAATAAGGCAATTTTCAATATCTGCCATTTTGAGTGTCTAAGTATAGACACTTCAGAGATTGCCGCTGTTTGCAGTTAAAAGTTTCTTATGTGAAACTCCGCTGGGAGCAAGTTCCAACTACAGAATACAGGGCCATTTTTAAAGTCTTTTATTTTAGTGGCTCGACGGCTCGCCAGTCGCGTTATGTGTTTAAAGAATGAGTAAGGTATATAATTTAGTGGCTCGGCGGCTCGACGGCTCGCCAGTCGCGTTAAGTGTTTAAAGAACGAGTAAGGTATATAATTTTGTGGCTCGGCGGCTCGACGGCTCGCCAGTCGCACTGAGTGTTTAAAAAACGAGAAAGATATATGACTTAGTGGCTCGGCGGCTCGTCAGTGCGGAACGCGACTGGCGAGAGCCGAGCCACTCGAGTGATACTTCTTTTTATTAAAAACTGGCCCTCTATTCTGTAGTTAAGCCGACCTGTATTGCTGAGCGAAGCAAAATCAACGGAATTATAGTAACTTAAAGCAATAAGCCAAAGCATAAGGAAGAACACAACTTTGTATTTCAACTATCCTCCATGGCTGGCGAGCACATGCTTTCTAGTCATGCGTACAACACTCTAGGCACACAATGCGTATACAATAGGAATACGTTGAATACGCACCAGAGCAAAATGTAGAGTTACACCGAACAGAAACGCGTCGAGAAACGCATGCAAAATCTGCTGTGACTCACCTCCCCGGGCTCACCTCTTGACCTGTCTTGACATGTTTGGCTCCTCATAACATCTCTCTTTGTTTGTTTCGCGCTAAATTGAAGCGACCTTTGGTGAGTAAGTCAGCCTCATGTTGGCGGTGTTTCCTATTAGAACACTTTTCGGTGTTGCGCTGGCAGACAGAACAACGTGTGACAACATTGCAACAATCAAGGATGGCGTGACCGTTCAACGCAAGTTCGATCGGTACGCAATTTGTCACGCAAGTGAATAACACGGACCATCGAAATGTTAATTGCGTACACAGAATGAACTCAAATGTTCTTTATTAAACATAGTGAAATTCTACAGTTGATGATCAAATCTGATTTTTACTAACACTGACTCTCTGGGCCTGAGTACATGGCGAATTTCAGCCCGGCTTCTGAAACAAATCCTTTAAAACTCAAACTGGCGATTAAATAGGGAAGGATTGTAATTTGCTGTAGTCTCCTCCGCAGCCGTTTTTGGGGATGTCACACAACGCGTTGGGTGAGAAAACGTTGCGTGACATAAAAAAAGAGACTCCTTGACTGGTAAACGGCAAGTTAAATTTAAAATTCCATATGTCCTTATCTCATGCATAGTGTTCGACAAAAATTTAAATATGATGCTTGTACTCCTTCCATTACTTAAGCTAATTCTTGGATAAAATTTTAAATTGGAAAGCTCTTTAACCTGGTAGAAAGGTCTGATATATGAAAATACTAAGAAAACCTAGATATCTTGTATAAAGTTTCTTCAGAAATGTAACAGTGACAGAAGGAATGCACTCTATTACTTTACAATTTTACTTTCTTCAGGTTACCTTAACAATTGCTACTGAGCGTCAGTGTGTTTTTGTTTTGTTTCGTTTTTTTTTCATGTACATTTTTTTTACAACTTTAACAAGTCTCCCTGGTACAACACTAGGTTTTTCAGTTAAGTATTACACTGGTTATTTTTCCTCCCATCCAAGATCCTAAACAGTTGCTATCAGCATCCATAAGGGCGATACCAAAATAACATTTTCACTAGCTTTTTCTGGTTTAAGCTGTTATTTGAGTCCAACACCTAGTTGTGCATGGCACTATCCGATTTTAATCTTCTTTTGTTGAAAGAGCTGGTAACCTCTGGAGAAACGGCTTATTCTACAAAGGTGAATATTTAACAAAACTCAGTTCAGAGTTTTCGCATAATATTTCTACCAAGGCCAAAAATGGAATTTACTTTAGTACACAAATTACCCCAGGCACAAAAACTGTCCGTTGAGGTAATGGCATTTTTACTTCTCATGCGATCACTCGTTGCCGTCCTGGTCATCGTTGCCAGCACCTGACAGAGGAGATAAACCAACAAGAAATGAACTTGTGTAACCGTTAGAATTTATTTTCCTAAAAGCAGTTTGCCTTAATACAAATACGTATAAATTTTAACAGATTCGCCAGAATCTGCGTGCGCTCTGATTACCTCAATACTTAGCCTCCCACGCAGACGCTCTTAGGGGCTCGTCACGCGTTCCTAAGTTCGTGGGGAAGGAACGCGTGACGAGCCCCTAAGAGCGTCTGCGTGGGAGGCTACTCAGTACTTGGACGGCATCTCAATATTGTGAAAGAGGAGAAGGGTAGACCATACAAAACAGCGGGGTCCATTTGTCTTTTACAATAACATTGGAAATTGATTGGAGAACTAGCATGGCATAATTTCATTGCCAAATCCAGCTAAGAAAATGATCAAGCGTGATATCAAAACGCTATTTCGAGCCACTGATACTTAATTTTAGACAAAATCAACATATCAAAATTCCATATTTTCAAATCTCCCCGGTATTCATGAAGAAGAAACTTGCACACTTCTTCTTTCTTTCAAAAATTGCGTTACACGTCGAGTAATTTCATGGTCCACACACTAGTAAAATAAAATCCATCAGCCGCACAAGATCAAACGACAAACGTTAAGGACCGTTAAGGAAATACTTAGATATAGAATCCTAACCCTCTTGAAAATACATTGATAAGCTTGATCGAAACATCTAAGGAAAATTACTGCTAAATACCAGGAGCCCTTTGCCAGAAATAAGAGAGCAAGTGTTTCTTACCTTTCTTTCCAAAATCAAACACCACGTCATCTCCAATCAGTATAAAAGGTGCCCACTGGTTCACGTCATAGCCATTACTTCTCATCCACTTCATGGCCTCGTGTAGAGATTCACCAGCACTTTTCCCAGCAACAAGGTGATCATAGAAATGAGTCATTAACTGCTCTGTTGATTCATCCAGAGCCCACAGTGCCGCCAGTACTGAGCGTGCGCCGGATCCTAAGAACGCTCGAGCAATTCCAACAGCTCCCTCGGCTTTTGTCTGTCCACGAGCACTGTGGCAACAGCTAAGGACTACCAGTTTAGCTCGCAGTTGAATTTTTGAAATGTCAGTCATTGTCAATAAGTAGTGTTCTTCTTGAGGTATCCCGTTAGGAGTGCTAAAAGATGGTGCAAGAGCAATTTCTCCTCTTTCAGCATCACCGTGCGCGGCGATATGAATCAGGGCCACTGACTTCATCGCTTGCAGTACTGCCTCCTTAGTCGCTTGCTGTCCTAGGAAAGGCTCGACACCCAGCTTTTCACCCACTATCCTCGCTTCGTTTTCTGTACCAGGTGATCGAGAAATGTTCGTGAGCCTTCCTTTGAAATACACCTCACCAACATCAGGATTTCCCACTATCAATGCACCGGTCTGACAGTGATAGTCGGCTGGGCTTTCATTAATGAGCTTGAGAGTTGTTAAAGAAGGAACAATGCGGAACCTGAAAGTCTGCAATAAATACTTTCCGCTTTCGTCAGTTAACGCGGCAAATGGAATTTGGTATAAATCTCGATCAGGAACAATGATGATTTCAGGGCCCTCAAGTAAGCTCGCCACAGGAGCGATGATAAGTTTGTAACAGATGGGAAGGTTTATTTTGGGTCCTTGGTTAGCTTTACTTTCCACTCCAATTCGCAAACCTTGATTGTTGTCTTCCTCGCATGTTTTGGATTCTGGTTGAGATCGGTCTTCGCAACGATCCACTGGTAAAACGTCAAAACTTCTGACATTGAAAAAATCATCCAAATGCTGACTTAATCCTTCCCGAGAAATAATGGCATTCCCTTTTATCATCTCGAAATGTATGAGTCTGCCTGCTTTAAGAATCCACAAACATATAATCTCAGAATGATATGAGACGTACAGACAGGTTCGGTTACTTTCTTTGGCTATGATGCCTTCAAGACCCGCCCATGTTCGAGGATTAGCGGAGATTTTATTCTCCAGAGAGTACTGAGCTGACATTAAATCTGCCAAAGCCCTGGCCCTTGAAAGCTCTGAAACATACAGAGCTTCAGTAGGATTCCCGTTTTTACAAAGCAACATGCTGACAGCTCTGTAAGAACTAATATTTCGGTCAGAGAAGGAGATCTTAAATTGATCGTTGTGGTAGAGAGAGTCGCGAATGTCCTCGCATTTTTCAATACCAGCAAGGAAATACAAGATCGCCTCCTGAATCTTCTCTTCTTCCAGTCTAATGTGTGCTATCTTGTTTAGCGAGTGGAACTGTCCCTTAATATTTCCAATCTCTTCACTTAAGTTAAGTGCCTCCTTGATATATTCTTCCGCTCTATCATATTTAGACTGCGCCAAAAAGAAACTTCCAAGGGATAAGTAAACGTCTACTTCTGTTGCCCTGTTTCCAGTTTCTTTGCTTATCGCAAGAGCGTTTTCGTAATGTTCTTTTGCCTTGCTAGAGTTACCTACAGCCAACTCCACCCTTCCTTGGTTAAGACAAAAGCTGGCCACCCCTTTTCTCTCTCCAATGTCCGTGAAGATGGCAAAAGCTTTCTTATTATAGTCATTAGCCTTGCTATACTTTCCGAGAGAGTGAAGTTTAGCTCCCATGCTTAGGTAAGAGATAGCTATCGCACGTTTGTTACCAGTTTTTCTGCTGATGGCCAATGATTTTTCTTCGTAGTGTGAAGCCTTCTCATAGTCGCCAACTGAGACATACACTACCCCAAGGTTCGAGTAACAGTTAGCTTCTCCATTTCTGCTTCCAATTTCGTTCATGATCACAAGTGATTTCTCGTAATATTCTCTAGCCTTCTCATATGCGCAAGCCGATTGATATACATTTCCAAGGCTCATGTAACAGGTAGCTTCTCCATTTCTGTCTCCAATTTCTTTATTGATCACAAGTGATTTCTCGTGATATTCTCTAGCCTTCTCATATTCGCCAACTGATTGATGCATATTTCCAATGTTCGTGTAACAGGTAGCTTCTCCATATCTGTCTGCAATATCTCTATTGATCACAAGTGATTTCTCGTGATATTCTCTAGCCTTCTGATATTCGCAAACTGATTGATGTACATTTCCGAGGTTCGTGTAACAGATAGCTTCTTCATTTCTGTCTCCAATTTCTTTAGCGATCACAATTGATTTCTCGAGATGTTCTCTGGCCTTCTCATATTCGCCAACTGATTTATACACAGTTCCAAGGTTTCTGTAACAGGAAGCTTCTCCATTTCTATCTCCAATTTCTTTCCGGATCACAAGTGATTTCTCGTGATATTCTCTAGCCTTCTCATAATCGCCAACTGATTTATACACAGTTCCAAGGTTTCCGTAACAGGAAGCTTCTCCATTTCTATCTCCAATTTCTTTCCGGATCACAAGTGATTTTTCTAGATGTTCTCTAGCCTTCTCATATTCGCCAACTGATTTATACACAGTTCCAAGGTTTCTGTAACAGGAAGCTTCTCCATTTCTATCTCCAATTTCTTTCCGGATCACAAGTGATTTCTCGTGATATTCTCTAGCCTTCTCATAATCGCCAACTGATTCATACACTGTTCCAAGGCATCCGTAACAGGTAGCTTCTCCGTTTCTATCTCCAATTTCTTTCCGGATCACAAGTGATTTCTCGTGATATTCTCTAGCCTTCTCATAATCGCCAACTGATTCATACACTGTTCCAAGCTTTCCATAACAGGAAGCTTCTCCGTTTCTGTCTCCAATTTCTTTATGGATCACAAGTGATTTTTCGAGATGTTCTCTAGCCTTCTCATAATCGCCAACTAATCCATACACAGTTCCTAGGTTTTCGTAACAAGAAGCTTCTTTGTTTCTGTCTCCAATTTCTTTCTGAATCGCAAGTGATTTTTCGAGATGTTTTGTAGCCCTCTCACATTCACCAACCAACCTGTAAAAAGCTCCAAGTTTTCCGTAACAGAACGCTTCTATATTTCTGTCTCCAATTTCTTTACTGATTAGGAGTGCTTTTTCAGTGAATTGTATTGCTTGTGTGTATCTACTTTGATGGAAATATATCTCCCCAAGTGTTATGCTTAGCTTATAATCTTCAAGTGTTACACCACTTTCACGGTACATTTGAAGAAGTTTCTCTTCATATTTCCTGGCGTTTGTATTATCACTGATGCCATTACAACACTTCCACATTATAAGATATATCCTTATATAGAGTGATTTACTTAAGTTCTGGTGTTTTATGCAGACTCTGTCTTTCAGAATGAACAAGCATTCCTTGCATAATTCGATGGCTTTTAGAAATCGATTGGTGTTGAGAAGAAAGCTGGAAACAATGAGACCGATTAAGATGACTACTATAACTTCCTCTACGTTGTTCATGTCAAGCACGTCTGTAATAATAAAACAGAGAATAAAAGTGAAAACAAATCCGGGACCAAGTCTGTTTGTCCTTTTGTTATCACGGCGACTGCTGTTATAATAGCCCTTTTCACGGTTAGTTTTACTCATTTGCATTACAATGTAATCCAACGTGTGTGCGAGGCAATTTCGGGCTGAAACTACAAAATAGCCCGAAATTGCCTCGCATACATGCTAGATTTTATTGTGATGCAAATGAGAAAAGGTAACCGTGAAAAGGGCTATTGCAAAATGAGCATGTCTTACTATATTTTCCATTTTTCATACCACTGAATGCATCATGCAAGATACAAATTTACTCCAAACACTTATGGAGCTTGTGAAACTTATTAACTGGTGAAATGTTTGATTCCTTCAGTTGGTTGATATATTCAAGGAAAATTGGAATAAAAAATGCGAAATCTCCAGGTGGCAAAAGCGATAATAAGTTTGTGCATCATTTGTAATATTTTGAGTTGCACAAAAAGTATTCAATACATCGGGCTCGACCTTGCTTGGGACATCTAAATCGTGTTATTCGGAATTGATATTTTATAGCTTTATTATGATATGCAGACCAAGAGAGACAAACATGCCTTAAAATTCTCAAAGAACATAATTAAACTAGTAATAACCACAGGTTAGAAGTGCGGGCGAGGGCTATGCATGATTTGTTTCACTGAGGTTAACGAATTCATTGTAAAACAGTGGCGTTGTGTTCTTTTACCATTTTGGGCATTTATATTTGCAGGGCAATAAAGGGTTGCATAGTGTGGGTGATTGTTTTCCCTAAAACGAGACAAAGGGACCTAAGAGTGGTTTTACTGACCTTGTGAATTTGATTATACACTAGTTCTATTTTGTGTTGGGTTTCACAAAATGGTTATTTTTTCACGTTGTAAATAAAAACACTGTTGATTATAAAATGGACATATTGATTTAGTCAAGGTCATTTGATGTAACCCGACAACAACAGACACGGACAGGAAACGTTCCGATCACAAGTTCACACGCTCGATTTTGATTGGACGGCGCGCCAGCTATGCATGAGCTGCACGTGATTCTTCGACGAAATAGACGTCGTCCACGTGATAAAATTGTGTTGTGTGCATTCCAATTTATGGACCGCCACTTCTGCATGAACTGCACGTGATTCTTGACATTCTTAGCTTCAAGAAGGCGAAATTTACATATTATTTGACCCTTCAACTACATTAAAGATCATTGACTATGGAAGGTGAAACAGCTATGCTTTGGTGAGAATTGTCTTCTGCTTGGTGTTGGTTTCTAGCGGTCGAGAACGCCTGTGCTCAAATTACTGCTGCTTCGTGTTTGTCTCGCGTGGTCAAAGCGCCTGTGCTAAAATTACGTCCTTTCATTTCATTGGTTCTTAGTGTCCCTAAGGACAAATATTTGGAAGGACGACTTTTTTTTGCTAAATTCGAGTCACTGCAAGGCTATATAACTGCCGCGCATGCGTTTGAAACCATGTTGAGATTAGGATTGCGGGCTCCGCTGGTCGCCCGCAACAAGCAAAACTGGAATTTCCCGACCAAGATTTAAGAAACTGAAAGCGTCAGATCTAAAGGAAGACGCAAAGCTGAAAGTTTTGATTACAGACGTAGATAGACGCAAAACTCAAAATTCGCCAAAAATGAACACGGAAATCTGGAGATCACAGATTAAACGCACATTTAGAGGCAGACGTGAAAAACTGGCAGTCAGCAACAAAATGAACACAAGACAGAAAACCCACAGGCGTAGATCAGCGCCCATGAAACTTAAAGCCACCAAGGATTCCGGTCGATCTATCCCTTCTAAAGAATATTTGTCTGCACTAAACTTTGCAACTATTCCTACATATATGTACATCCATATTTCTGCAATCCAGATTAATTTAAACCTAATACGTTTAGTCATAGAAACATGGCTTAAACTTACTCTTCAACTTTACCTACGTCGTCAACAAGGCTCTTTCCCTAAAAAGAACAATGATACATTAGTCCTTGATTTTAAAAAATATTTAAAAATACTTTTAATGCACAGTTAACATGTCAAACGAGGCATCGAATAAACGAGATCTCATATCTAGCTTCAATCAATTAATCAATCAATCAATTAATCAATCAATCAATCAATGCTTGTTTATTTGAACACGATATCTTATCATAAAAATGGTCTTCCTGAGAGTCGTGCTAGCGTAAGTTTAATGTTCTTACCGTTATTTGAGGAGTCAAAATCAGAATGAAATCCAATTAAAACACGTAGGAGCAAAACCACCCCACAAATATTTCATCAGTTCTTGGGTATTCCACATTACTTTAAGAGAATTGACTCTTTCTACACTAAACTTGGCAGATGGGCAGAAGACATATTGCTAATTATGTTTACATGAAAAATGTCAGTAAATGTCAAAATTGTGACGTAACAGTGATGACGGCATGTTTTGAAGTTTTTAATATGCATATTTTTTTACAATGTGTTCCAAAGTGTGACAAACATTATATGAGATATGACATTTTAATCGTGAAAAATGCCTCTGCAAAATCTGAGCTCCCCCCCCCCCCCTTGAGAGAAATCCCAAAATTCTAGCCGTAATTTTGTTCCAGCAAATTCCAGCTATATTGCGTACGTAAAAAATTAAACAAACCAAAGAGATTGACTTAACAGGGACAGTATGGTTAAGCAAATTCCGGGGGTTACAGCAATTATCTTCGCAGCAAAGAACAGTTTTCGGCTGATTTTACTCCTCGAGTCAAGGTCTTTCCTATGACATAACTTTCACTATGAGATTTTAAAAATATATAACACGTTTTTGTGACGTCATCAGTTATGAAGTAATAATCTGACATTTTGTCACAACTTCTAAATTAATATGAACTGGAGAGCACTGAAAGCTCATCTGCCAAACTCGGTTACAGAAATATATAAACGAAGCAAACAAAGCCTTCATGAAACGTTGGGGGAGGCGGGTGGTTTGTCCGCTACGTGAAAAATCGTAGTCAGTGAGTTTGAACATCAGTTTTGGCTTTTCTATCATGACAAATAAGTCAAGTGCCACCGAGATTTACACACATCTAATAAATCCGACTCCTCTACTTTGAGAAATTGAATCTTAAGAAAGCGGGGTGAGGCTTTAAGTTTTGCTATTTGGGAGCTTTAGCAATCCACGACAAACGACAAACAAAAGGTTTAGGAAGACGCTGATATTCTCCAAAATATATCGGGAGGGGGTACATGATTTGAAGCCCTTGCCTTAGGTTTAAGCCAGGATATGTTATTTTCCTTACTATGTTTCGGACCTGACCAAAAATTGATACCCTAAATTGGCCCAACCTTCGAACTGCTTCATGAGTGAAAAAAATTGCACAAGGGCTTCAAGTTCCAAAACTTCCAGACTGTTTTTTATATCACACAAGGAACGCACTTCGCAAAAGTACGCGGGATAGTTTCTTATGAGAATCATACCTAATTGGTGACCAGAGTGTAAAAAACATACTCTATATCAGACTAAAACGGACAAAATCTATACCTTAATTCAGACTAAAATTGCTCAAAAAAGTAAACCCTTTGAGGCTATACTTACCTATACAGCTCATGAAAGGGATTCCCCCTCGGACTACCACACTACTAGTTAAAATTGCAGTCTGATTTTCTCACTTTATGCTTCAAGAGAAAAAGAACACAGATATGGTTAGAACAGAATGAATGTACTGAGGTTCTAATTCTTGTGCCAGCAATTTCAACATTACTCTTTTGTATTATATTGTATAGTGTAAACAATTGCATTATATAACGTTTGTTCGACAAATACATATATCTTATTAACCAAGGGCGAGGGCCGTACTGGGAGAATATCGGCCCGAGGTCTTGACAGTACGGACCGAGCGCAGCGAGGTCCGTACAAAAAAGACCAAGGCCCGATATTCTCCCGGTACGGTCCTGAGCAAGCTTGGTTATAAGAGAGACTCCGTCTCGGTCCATAAACACGCAAAAAAAGAACGAGGCCAATATCAAGCCATCTTGACCGAACAAGCTTGGTCAATAAAGGATTTATTATATGGCTTTCGGGGAAATTTTTCACGCGGGACAAAGCGGGTAGTCCCGAGCGGGCGCTCCATCCTGCCCGCTCGGGTAGCCAATCACAGCGCAGGATTCGATTCATCTTGCCCGCTCGCGGAGCTAGCCATATAATACTGAAGTGAGGATATTTACCAAAAACAAAGTGAATACTGCTGTATGGAACCTGAATCAATCAAATGTCTACTCACCCAGGCTAATTCCCTTTCGCAAAGAGAAGGAAAAAATACAAAAGCCTGAAACAGCGCGTTAGATCACAACAGGAACTTTGTCTGCAAAATAACGAAATAATCATCACAGCCTTGTTCAAATATTTTATTCCATGTTTTAACTAACACCAACATACTGGACTATAAAACGGATTTCTAATGAGAACGAAGTCCAAACCCTCAGTTTTAACTGTTACTTCAGAGAAAATATTCAAAGACAAAATTTTCCCTTTAGCGCCCATCCACAAGATCCTATTTAATGAGACTATTGCTTTTCTCTCTCAGTATATCTACTGTTTTTCTAGTTTTATATAATGAATGGCGAATTTCATCATGCCTAACATATCAATGCCTATTAGTCAGTTAATTTGACGAATTTATACTTCTCAGTGGTCAATTACAATTTATATAAATGTCACTAATTTCTGCGTTCTTGTAATGGTAAAGTTTATCTTAAATATAAAACAGTTCTCTTCGGCTCTTTAGTTTAAAATAAATTTAATGTAACCTTACTGTACTTACCGCTGGAATAAGAAATTCAAATCGGAATGATATTCAAATTTCTAGCCTCTAGCAGCCAGAACAGACTCTTTTTCAAAATGACAAAGTGGCATGAATTAGCAGACTTTCGAACCATGCGACACGCTTTCGGTTTCCACTGGCTACCGAACCTTTTTTTATTCATACTATCGTATATCGTATCAGTACAGGATATGTATCGAATTTAAGAGAAAGAGCGAGTAATTATTTAACATTTGCAACTCGTAAACACTATACTGACATTTGCAATGCTCTTTAGCCTATCCAGCCCTATCACCTATTTTGTGGCATTTGGTATAGTCTTAAAATATCTGTCATTGCTGCACAATAGACACGTTTCATTTTCTACCTTGTGTTTCAGTTTTCATTCGCAATTTAAGTCACAATTACACAGCTTCGGTAAATGCATGACTCGATCTGTTAAATTATAATAAGGTCCTTTCGTCTATGTTGCTGACAGCTAAGGAAAAGTGCGGTGAGATGCATACCGATTGAAACAACACGGGAGTGCTACTCTAAGTATTAGTGGCGACATTTGTTCAGACCAACCCTATTCCGTTAAAAATTTGTTCTAAGGGAAAGTTGTGTTGGCTGGGTAACATACACCTAACCTGCAAAATGTTTTTTTTTTCTGCAGCGATTAATTTCTGGCCGAGTTCGATTTTCTTTCTCTTGTAAAAGCTATTAACAGATAACCGGCCCTGTCAATTAACACCCTGCCCTACCAATCCCGAGGGCATGAATTATGCACAGCGACCACACCCAGCCGCTCAAATGGTCAGTGTAGAGTATGGTGTGTGTTACTCGCATCAGGCAAGAATTATTTTAATCTCGGTTACCGACGGGAGAACGAATGACACATGACATACAAGGTCGCACTTTATACGCAATTTAAAGCTAAATAATGACGTCAAATAGAAAAAGAAAAAAGGCCATCGTGGTTCACTTTCTAACTGGAAAATACTGTGAATATTTGGTGCGAATTCCACGTTTTGTTTGAACCAAGTGTTATGTTTATTATTATTATTATTATTATTATTATTATTAATATCATTATTAGGCTAATTTTTGGTCCCATTTTCTAGAAGCCGAGCCATTATTTTGTTTTTCATCTTATGTCACTTATAGCAAAAGATTAATACATTATTTTATTATAGTTCGTAACTCGTTCCTTCTTCCTCTAAAAAGTGGAATATTCACAAGTGAACTCCGATGTGTCACGATGTGTCACGATGTGTCCCGATGTTTCCGACGTGTTTCGTTAGTTTCAGAAGTTGTGCCACAAGAGCTGGCCTGTGATTTTTCTTCACTTATTATTTAGAATAAGCGACACGGTTTAATCCTGTAGCTGATCAGGTCATATAGGTTATAAATACTGTTTGCACAAGTGGTGCTCTCGTATTAATTTAAAACGCAAGTTGCGCCGATAACTGGTGATTGGGTGATAAACAAGATTGAAAATAACCTATGCCGATTCTCCGTTAAAGTTTTAGTGATTGTTTGTTATATATAATCATATATTTAGTAAGTAATTTGTATTAATACACTGTTTTTTTTTCTAATGTAGTTATATGAGCTTAATGTCTACGCAGCCATGGCCAGTTAACTTAACGTAGCAGTGACTCCCCCCGAGAGCCTTAGGTAGCCACCTTTGGTCGCTGCGCACATCTTACTTTCTATTTATTGTCATTTTTTTGTGTTTCTGTGTTGTTGTTATTAATGTTAGTATTATTTTCAGAGTAATTGTTAGCAATATGTAAATAGTGCAAAACAATAAAAGATCTGAAACGAGCAGCCGAGGAATCGGCACAAAGTTTGAAGAGATCGTTTGTTTGAAGGAATTTTCCGGTCTCCTTGATCCAGTCACATTCGGGTTTTTTTTCTCAAAAAAGGAATAAGCGCCTTGTGTGGAAAAAGCGCTCTCCCTTGTGGAACCAATAGTAACAAAGCGCCCCGGGCGCTAAATCGAATCATTACAGTAATAGTTCAGAAACTCAGGCGAAGACCACTGTTTTTGTAATGCGGCATTTATACGTGTGTGAGCAATTAAGGAAGATGATCTCCGTTGTTACTTACTCTGACGGCGCTCTAATATTATAATATTAGAACGCCCGTTTGAGTCAAATGTCGAACTTAATTCAGTCGAACCGAACTGCTACACCAAACAAATAATTAAAAGCGATCTTGTTGGTCAGTATTTTTTTCAAGTCAAAATGGCACCTTTGGACCTTTGATTATGCGCGCGTTTGGTTCGTGTGAACATGATCGGCGTTTGACTCAAAGACGGTCTTCATGCGTTATTCACGGCTAGCCAGGCGTGAAGAACGTCTCAGCCGCTCCAAATATACTAGTCGAATTTAATTGGGTTAAACACCGAACTTCACATGAGCCTAATTGGTTGAATTGGGTTCGGGTCATGTGAAGTACGGCGTTTGAACCGGGCCTTAACGGAAGAAGGGCACTAAATGAGAAGGAGGGCACTAAATCGAATCGTTACGGTAACTGAATGAAATACGTCGGTCGATACCGTCTACAGCAGGGTTTCCCCGTATCAAGTTTATAAGCAAGTTACAAGAATGAGCTTACGTCATCACTGATTCGTTGAGTTTCCCATGTTTCGTTTTGATCGTTTACAAAGACGGACCGAGAATAAACAATTCGCTCTCGTAATCTCCAACTACTGCGGAAATTTTCAAGTTTTAACAGAAAAAAAGTCACAGCACTGGCCATGAGGGCAAAAGTGTCCAACATCCAGTTTCATCCAGACGTCGGACAAAACATCCAGACCTCGGACAAGATTGCCTACGAGCAGGCTATCTTGAATTTCCCGGCTAGATATTTTTCCTTTACATTTTTCTTTTGCATTAGCCACCGCAAGCCCTATCTTAGTATTGGCTAGCGTGGAACAGATCGCGTGGACAATCGATGTTTCCATATGGAAGCTGTTTGACTGTTCTTTGACAACTCAGTGTCGCATCAGCGGGGTTTCTTGGGGTCGTGATTCAGAATTCTAAGCGATGCGGGCAGGCTCTTCTTCCCCTTTTCCTTTCATTCCTTTTCCCCACGAAGAGCCCTCTTGCAGCCTGTTCATATGCATAAGGTTGTTTTTCGTTTGTGGAGAACAACATTACAAAACGGATGAGCGGCATAAGCGTCCTTTGGTTTCAGACAGTCATAGAATTTGAAAATCCAAATGCAAGGCCTTCGGAATGTACGGGAAGAGTACATTGGGTCCTTGAGAAGCATTGGAATTTGAAGGAAAAGGAACAAGGTGCCAAAGAAATTGACCAAAAAGGAAATTTCCCACGTAGTGAAAGAACTTAAAAAGGACTAGATATAAACAAATCTGGCAGTTATCACTTAAAACTGGGCAGTTAGTGTCACATTCTAATGGTATTAATCATAACAATTACAATTTCCTCGAGTGTGGTTGGTTTTAAAAACTCCTATTTTCCCACGAATTCACTTGCCAAGTTGTTATCGGACAGTTTGTTATTGGACAGTTTGTTAACGGACAGTTCAATAAACCAATCACATTCAAAGTTGTAGTTTTTATAACAAAGGCAATTCCTAACACTAAAAGATGTATTTTAATGATTAGTTTTTGTGACTGAATTGATTATCTCGCGGTAGGTGTAAAAATCGTCATATCTCAGTTTTCTGTACAAATGACAAAGAAACAATCATCTTTTATGATTGAGTGCTTTATCTTCAAACTAAACTAGTAAAAACTAGTTTTTTACCCTTTAAAAATGAAAACTGCTTTGCTATCGTTGACTATATATTTGTTTCTGGCTAAGAGGGATAATCATGCCATCGCAGCATGACCTTGTCCTGTACTGTGAGACTAAATTGTCTGGCAACACGACACGAGGCTTGAACCTGGCCCTCTTTTCCGCATTAACGGTAAGGCTACCGTGCCCAAGGAGAGTAATATTAAAGAATTTTGAATATTAGTTTCACTTGTACTAAAGCAATTCCTAACACTGAAAGATTTATTTTAATAATTAATTTTTGTGAACACCCACGATGACCTGATCGTGTGTAAAATTTTTCACACCAATTAATTCCGAGTTTAAAGAAATTGTTTTTCCCCTTTGAGTGATTAGTAATGAAAAATAGACAAAACGGAAAACCACACAAGAAGGATTTATATAAATTGGCATCCAGGAAACTACCACTGATCTTGTTAATTAGGGTATGGAATCAAAGGAAAGCTCAGAAAAGTTTGGTTTGATAAATTATTTAAGTTAGTCGTAAATACTATTCCCAAGGAAATAATATGATAAGTGTTTCCTAATTTTGGACATTAAATATTTTTTTCCCATTGAATCATGACATGTGTAGATCATTCGTTGCCCGGATTCCTTGTTCTGTTGGAATTGCGTGGAAAGAGGATGATTTTGAAGATGCCAGAGATATGGGTAAGAAAAAGTTGCATTTTACATAAAGCGGGTAATATATTACAGTTTTTCACTCAAGATGTAAAACGATATGTTCATTAACAATTAACATGTTCAGTGTGCTCGTTGGACGAAGAAGCTTTTTTCTTTCTTATTCTTTACATGACATTTAAAAATGAATACGATTTCAGGAAAATCAGCTTGTACTGAAAAGAGCTACGTCATGGCCATCTTGAAAAGTTTGCCCTAAAATACTCCAGTTCGTCGTTTGTAATCCTTGCCAATCTTCTCCATCCTTGATCATCCTTATTTCTTTTTTTATCTCTTTAGTGTTTTTTTTTTATCTTAGTAAACTATTATTTTCAGGTTTCCTTTAATTTAAAGGTAATTCTGTTCGTGGCCAAAATAACTCAAAAAATCGTCCAAAAAATCGTGCCCAACAAAAATCCAAGTTGTTGAGTGGACTGGGCCCGAATAATAAAAATCTTGTGTTATGTGTTTGAATTCGAAGCTGTCAAGCATACCATAGCATGCGAAACGGCTCACATTGGTATGCAGCGACCGAAAGAAACAAGACGTTCATGCTGAATACTCTATTTATTGCATAAGCTAAGCACGAGCTCATCCGGGAACGCATAACAAATACGTAACGCAATAACAGTAGCGTGATATAACGTGACAACATTAGCTCACGCTGGAGCACAAGGGCGAGCGCGAAATCGAGCGGAGAAGCCGCAAGACGGGAAAGTGAGCTCACTTTCTTAGCGCCTTTTCACCAGACTCCACCCCACCGGATTGCTTTGCTCATCGCCGCTCGCTCGTGTGACTTAAAGATGAGTCTGCTCTGGGGCTAAGCATAGCACTTTCACCCCTTTGTAAACATGGCGCGAGATTCAATTGAAAACCTTGGCAATAAAGAGAAGATCAAGATAATAATCTCTCTCTTGTGACTGAGTTCAAAATGATCTGATAAAATGATAGTGATCGAATACCGTGAAAACAAAACCACCTCTAGATGAACCCAGCAAAACAACGAATTTGAAAAAAAAATCGCGTTCGAGGTTCCTTGAACGCTTTTGATAATGATCATAGGGTTGTTCGTGTTTTGAGTCTGTTTTAAACGCGCGAGTGCGGAATCTGAAAGGATCACAAGCGTGACACGCGAGCCGGTGACCCAGACCGGCGTGACGTCAATGTCGGTCCTGTCATGTTACGTCACAGCCGATTGCGTTTGAGTCTGACAACCACAATATAAACTGTACTCTGTGTATTGTTTACTAAGCGATCTCATTATATCAGAGTACTGCAGTAACTTCAAACACACATTGTAGCATGGATGACTTCTGCTTCTGTCTAAAGCTTCGTCGGTAGTAAGGTAAGCCATGGAGTAAAACCATATTTTTAGTCACTCTGACACAAATAGAAGTTGGTTTCAGACAATTATGGTGGCTACTTGTAAATTTGAGAGATTATAACGGATAACAAAAGCACAATACGGTTCAGGAAACCACGTTTGAAATGCAATAAATATTAAAATTTTATTCTGAGGAGAATAGTCTTAAACGATGCTGGTCTATGGTTGACGGCCAGTTTGCGGATTCGGCAAATGATACCGACATTTGTTTCACACAGTGCACGCGTTCTGTATTTGGAAGCTAACGATCAAGAATTCAAGGTCTAGATTGATTTATAAAACTTTGTTTACATTGCTCGCTTGCCTAATAAATCTCCTAGCCATAAGGTGTTGATGAACAGTAAGCCAAGGAAAAATCCAAATCCGGCCGGTATAAACGAGATTAAAACCAGCCCGCGTACTACCAATGTCGAACGTGCGATGTGTCAAATAACTGGTCAGATACAACATTTACTGGCATGTCCATATCTTTCACTCTATTAGCAAACTACTGTACCAAGAACAGAGCTGTTTTATTAAATACTAATTCGTCAGTTGTAGTTGACATTTTCTTCCTTTACGTGACCGTGCGCATTTCGATTGACCAGTTCTGCCTGCTTAGGGGTCACTACGTGATCATTTGTTATCGTGGAGACGAAGGAATTTTGCGATAGAATCCTTTCACTGGAAAGAAAAACAAACATTTCAGCAGTAAGAAGTACCGTTGGATTCGCTTAATTTTGTTTTTGTTTTTGCGTCTTACGAACTAGAATACAAATCAGTCAAAATATTTAACTTTATTGTGTTGAAAAATTTGGAGTGAAGGGAGCTACCATAGCCGGGAATAACGGATGGAAGCCACCAGATACGTAATAAACGTGATTCATCTTTAGGTAACTAAATATTTAGGGTAAACATTGATAAAAGCTACGTCCTTGACTCGCCAAGACTTCCAGGTCTTTCGTTTTTTACAAAAACAAAAAATTCCGATACTTAAAACTTTTGTAATTACGGCAAGTCCGCCAAGGAGATTTATTGCGTCAATCTAATAGACTCTTCTTTTGAAGGATATTGTTTTCCGTTCAGGCTGAATATTCTTAGTTTTCTGCCGATTTTAGGCTGAAAATATTTTTGTCAATATTCTTAGATTACAGTGAATGACATTTCTGTTTAAGAATGTGTTTGGGTATCAATTACAAGTGCTTGTTGTCCAGATGGAGTTGAAGTAAGTGTAGAGTCAGACTGCAGGCAATTAAACCTAATATGACCCTGATGCATAATTTATTCATCAATGTTTAATATTAGCATCGAGCATGCTGCTAGTGCTGTTTTTGTTGGTTTTCGGCGACTAGTTTTGTCGTTTAGAGAAAGGAAGAATTTTATACGGTTTAGTTTAAACATATAATTGTGTACTTGCAAATTTTCGACACAAAAAGATTATATTCATATCAAAATTTCATCCTCGGGTTTATTCTTAAAATACTCTTTAGGGTGTCTGGAAAACCCGAACAGCGAATAGCGATAGTCGAAAATAGTGCGAATAGTCGCGAATAATGACGAATAGTTGCGAATAGTCGCGAATAGTGACGAATAGTCGTCAATACTCACCGCTTTAGTTTAACACTGATATGGATTCGTTGAAATTGATCACGTGGAGCAATAATAGCGTTTGCCCGCGGACGCTGAAAGATTCGACCAAGCAGGTTCTGTGAAAAAAACAATAAAATACAAATGTGAGGCACGTGTTCTATGCGTGATTAGATTATCAACTGAAAAGACGCAAACGAGCTGTTCTGATAACCGGTTATAAAAACTACGACATCTAAGCTATATCTTGCGCCTGTGGGTTAATTAATTATCCAATTTCAGTGAATTTATTACCTTTTCTCCGTGGGAGTCAGGCTAGGGCTGTCCATAGCCGACATTGAAAAACCAGAAAACACAAGGATAACCTAATGAAGACGTATTTACGCTTTTTGCAATGGTGAAAATAGAAGAAATTACGTTGACAAACACCTTTTAATTTGTCCTGATAAGCATCTATCCTTTTAGCTGAAAAATCCCATCCCACCTTACTGCGATACTGGGTCCACTATTTGCCACTATTCGGCGCACTATTCTTACTATATTCGCTCTTCGCTATTCGCGACTATTCGCTATTGCTGAGACTGAGCTCCTTTAAGCATCTCATCATTTGCGAGCTCCAAACTTCCCGTAAAGACCAAACATTCGAGGTTAATAATGAAGCACAGGGCAACTACAGGAAACTGAATGTTTAGGGGAGTGTAGAGAGCATAAAATTATTGATCGTATACGTTACTGCCACAATAAATTCGTAATTGTCAATCAAGTACCGACTAGTGAGACTAGCAAGCGAGGATGAGAGCCTTGTTTTAGCCGGATGGGGCTGGCTGGATGAGAATTAAACACAATTTAAAATGTTAGGTGAGAAATAAAAGCGTGATTTTTTTATATCGGCACATTTTACTTTTAGCTGGGAAATAAGCTGAACTCAACTGATAGCCGAGAAATCGTCCCAAATTCAACTGATAATGGACATTTTAGCCACCTCACCGTCATAGAGGCATTGCTCTATTCGTTTATAAGAGAAGTTATCCATTGTAATTTTGTACAATGAGGCAATTCGGTAATTATTACAATCATCATTTTACAGTATTCAAGGTTCTTGATGGCAGGGGGATGTTTTGACTTGCCACAACTCGACCTTCGCCGATTGGTCTTTCGCTTGCCGATCTTGCGATCTTGCGCATCTCGCGAAACGAGAGGACGATCTTCGAGCGACGAAGCAGGGCAGGGAAGTTATTTTAGAAAGAACGTTTAAAAATTCCAGGGAATGTTGTCTTTCAGGGTAAACGATTCCTAAATAAACATTTGCTGTTGAATTTTGACGGCTAGGTTAAATTTTTATCCATCAGACCTTTGAAGCTTCAATTCATTGTCAATCCCTCTCGTTCTCATTGTGTTACATTGAATAGTAAGATCTGAGATATATGGCGTAGTTGCTTGATAAGTTGTTGAAAAATTCTTATCTTGGAGGAAAGTAAAATTATCTTCTTTCAATTACACTTATATTTGTGTTGATCATCACTTTGTCCATCAGTTACAAAGAAACCCACTTTACACAGCTGCGCGCACGCGGGAAACGAAGTGAAATACTAATATTGTTACAGCTTTTCACTTTTTTCCAGTTGTCATAGTGATTTTATTCGCCCTACGATTTGTCTGCTTAACATTTTTAATCTGTTTTTTAATCAAACGAAACTCGATAGCATGCTGGATTTGCAAAGAGGTGATTTGAACGCTTCGATGCAATTCGATAACATTTTCGCAGTAGTTAAACCTGAAACAGACAAAGAACATTGAGCAGGTTATGGGCGACAAAGCAAAATTAAAATTTGCTCAATATGAACTGCTAATGGCTTCATTGTTCTAAGTGCACTGTGAATTGGCAATGTGAATGGTCCCAAAGAAAACTAATCCCATGTCTTTGCAAAGCGGTATTACCATATCTAAATACATCTTTACTTTTTCTGATTCCAAAATTTAACCTGTCATTTAATCACAAAAGACATGTCAAAAAAGATGTTTAAAAAATTCATAAAGCGCCTTTGTGATTGTAGATTAAAATTTGCTAGCCCTTTCCAATAAGGGATTTGAATCGTTTAGACCGAACTACAAGCGTATGGACCTTTCAATTCAATACCGTTTTCAATATTTACACGACATATGAAACTTCCAACGATTTGAATTAGAAGTGTTAAAATCTTTCTGTATAATTTTGTTTACAGGTGATGGCAAAATAGAATATCACTTTGGTGGACCACCGTTGAATTTGTAACGTTTTTCGGTGGCAGAAAATGTCGAGTACGAGAGATGATTTTCAAATCTTTATCGCCCTGCCGTCAGATGATATCTGCACGGTCAAAGGATTATCTCGAGAGATGTTCGTCTGTGAACTCAAGTCCAGAGTGGAGCTGAAAGCTGGTATCCCGGGAGATATTTTCAATTTGTATTTCATGAACGTACAACTGTCTAATCAGGATTCTCTCAAAGTGTACAACCTGAAACACGGCTGTATTGTCAGGGTCAAGATAGAACAGAACTGGATTGGCCTGTTTGAAGCCTGCTGGCGCGGAGACATATACGATGTTTTCGATAATGGTGTTCAATTTTTGGACGAGGAGAAGTTTCACGATTATAACATTTCTCTTTGGAATAAACTGGTCATTCAACGCGCCACCTTCGCCTTGTTTATTTCTTGCCATCGCGGTTACCTCGGTCTGATACTGGAACTTATCAACCGGGGAGCAACGGACATTAATGGTAAAACGATTTTTGGACGAAGCGCGCTGCACGTGGCGGCGTACCAAGGTTTTGTGGGCTGTGTCTCCTTGTTACTAAGCGAAGGCGCCATTTGTAATCAAATTGACATCCAAGGTAAAACACCACTCGCGTTAGCGAGCGAAAACGGTCATCTGTATTGTGAGAGAAGACTTTGGCTTTATCAGTGGAATTTGCAAACATTTCGTCGTCCGTCTTCGAGAAGCTCGAACGGGGAATCAGCTGAATCTATTGAAAATGAAGCAAGGTAAGATATCACTTTTGTATTAAACTTTCACAATTCGATCGCTCGTGATCAAAGTGTATTGGGGTGTCAGAAAAATTTGGCACGACGACATGAATACGCTCCCGGTCTGAACATTCCGTGAAAGCGGCAAAGTAACTGGAAGAACACGAGGAAAAAAGCTAATGATATTTCTTTAAAGAGGATTAGCAATCTCCGGATAATTGATCTTTTTCTGATTACTAGCTTCTTATTGTTCGTTTCTAGACGATTCTGACGGACGTATGATTTTATACGAGGTACAAAATGCGTCATTTCAGATGTGCAAGTGAACTGTTAAGGGGAAACACTATCATGTGACATACGATCACGAGGCAAAATCCTTCCTGAAAATTGAATAATCTTTGAAAGCCCTCTCTTGTGATCTTGCATTTCTTGAAAAATTTCATCGTCATGAAAAACTTTGGTTAAGTTTTGCGTGTTTCGTGACATGCTCACGCAAAACAATAGCGTAAACACTGACGAAATGACGGCATCACAAAACACCACATAGACAGATAACTAGGTGTAATGCCATTGTTCTAAAACAAGGAGAGGGGCTTAACACGTACGCAATTCAGGCTAAAATGAAATCGATTCTCTGCGGGCTGGTATTAAGATTGTTTTGATCCCATAAAGATTAAGGAATGAATGCCTCACCCATGCAAGAGTTGATGCCCTTTTTGAATCATCTTTTTCCGTAATTCACGATTTTTCCTGGAGGAAGCTTGAAAGCTGAACTATTTTCAACATCAGGAAAAATAAAGAATGATTATTATGACTTACGATTTACTCTGAGCCTGAGAAACAAATATAAAGTGTCGATTACAAAGATCCTCGTACTGGCGTAAAGGGGTCTATTGAGAATCTTTTTATTATTATTATTTCAGAAAAATTGGCAAACCTTCTCCGGAATCTGCCAAGTTACCATCCAGTAGAAGAACACACAAACAGCTTGACCAGAACAACAACAACGAGAAACAACAAACTGTGGTATTACATTTGCTTCTGCTGTTTAATTCTGCCTTCAAGGACAGATCCAACAGATTAGAGAATAGGGGATCTTAACAGTTATTATGCCTGTGGGATCTCTTTCTGGCTGCATTCTGGGAGCATTTGCGACGCAGAGTGTAAGGCTTTGAATAGCAGGGAGATTGGCGGAGGGTGGGGTTCGCCTCTTCTCCTTAATCCGTCGAAGGCCTTTATATATCAGACAAGATTAAAGTCTCCACAATGATCAAGAGCAAACCTTTCGTTTAGATATGCATGTAAATTCAGGCCTGTGGGTCGTGAGAGAAAACTGACCGACTGCCTAGTGTGAGTTCTCTTAACAGCGAAGCGCGCGAGGCCTAAAAATAAAATGCAAATGATTATGTCCCCACGAGGTTCATACAACATCAGCGTATTCTGAGAGAACTAGAGGGGATCTAGGCGAAGTTTTCGTTTCAAAAATGTGTTTTAGAAACACCGACTGTTTTAGAAACTGTTTTAGGAAAATCGTCCGCCATTCCGGTTTGTTTGTCTGAGTCTTGTCCGAGTCATAACGCCACTCGCGCGCTTTGCTATTAGGAAGAAACACATAGAGTTCATTGAGGAGATTTTTTCTGTTGACAACAGGGCTTGATATTGAATGAAATGGAGAATTCCCTGGAAATAACGCAAGATTACAATTTTTTTCAGAAATTCACATGGTTGTTTTCTTTCAGTCTCACCAGTCAATTCATCTTCATCTTCCTCGCGTTGCGAACAACGAGGACAGAACATCTTTGCTGCGTCGAACGAAGAGCCATGAACGATCTCGTTCCGGTCCATCACGTTTTCCCTTGATGCCAATCGCCGAAAAATACCGCAAGGAACTTAGGGGGTTAAATGAGGGCACACTTCACTTACCGATTCACGAGCAGAGTGATTCCAAAGAGGATGTGCATAGTTTGACAGCGGAACCGGAAACACCACAACTAAAGAAAACTTGGAAAGATGAAGTAGAGGTGGTGAAAGATGCAAACGGCATGAATGAGTTGGAAAAAGGAGAACAAAGCATAGTCTTTGCAGAAACCAGTGAGGGTGAGCCACTTTTTATTTCGAGCGGAGGCCTCTGTGTTTGGAAAAGACGATGATATACATAATTATTAAATTCTCAACCTCGGATAATGCAATTCTAGCTTTCTGATTGGTTCACTAGATCTCGGTTTCCAGCCATTCATTATAACTGCGTTTGACCTTATATTATATGGAAATGAATGTGGCAAATGTCGCTCAGCATAAAATTTTTCCCGTGAAGCCAAGTTTTGGTCGTTTCTTAGACTTTAATAAAATTTAAGAAAATCGAAGGTTGAGAATTTAATAAAACAATTATTCCATTCGCGCTTGTTGGATATGAGATTGGTTATAGCCAACTCGGCCCTACGGGCCTCGTTCCCTATTTACCATCTCATATCCAACGTGCGCTCATGGAATAATTGTTAATTAACGCACCCAAATTCACAATTTGCCAATCAGCACCGGTGATATAAAGTCACTGACTTGGCCTCTGAGTTGTTAAAAGGGTGGATATCACTATCCGCCGGATAAATCCGCACTATCCAGTGGATAGTGTAATTTGTTCTGCCAACACGTATCCATTGGAAAGCGATTATACAGTGGAGAGTACTATCCATCCTTTGAACAACTAAGGCCTCGTATGGATGGGATATTTTTGTCACTTGGTATGATTGCTTGATGCGATTTGGTGTAAATATATACACAAATACATGTATTAATAATTCATCGAGTTTAAAAAAAGGAAATCGTGATCGCAGCGGTGTTGGATTTATGATCTTAATTAGTTTAATTGACACAGATTTTTACGGTTTTATTCCCCCGTTTTTTCCTTAGTTTTAGTTTCGATTGAGAAGATATATCCAACACTCAAGGTAGTGTTTAACCACATTTCCAAACACTTCGAAGTTCGTCAAAAATACTCCGCTGCGCGTCGTATTTTTAACTCTTCTCGGTCAAACACGGTTTGATATATTGCAGGCACTGAAATGAAGTAGTAGTCACCAGGTCTGAGTATTTTGGATTGATTTCTCTGTATCTACTCAACCAGATCTTTCAACAGAAAAGAAGGACGGTGATTCTAATGACGAGAAGAGGCAAGATAACCGTGACACTCCTGTGGAGACTGGAACCCAGGAATCTGAAAGGTAAAGTAAATTATATTTAATTCTCCTTTGAAATTAACTGATCATTCAAAATGTTAATTTGTCGGACTATAACACCTTTTTATTGTTTTAACTAGACCACCTTCAGGCAAAACAAATGGAATCCGTAAACTAGACATTCTGATAGGCGATTCACGAGAAAAATGTAAAATCGAATCGACTTTACGAGAGCGAGAGGTTAGTGGGTACGAGGAAGAACAAGCCAGGGAACACGACGAGACATTATTGGATCTGCGGCAAGAATACTCCAGAAAGAAACCTTCTCAGACCTTTGAAAACTGGCTGCAATTGAAACAATCGCAAGAGAAGACCAGACCTTGTACTGCGCCGGCGCAGAAGAGCAGGCTAGGAAAGAGTATTGACCCAGAATCCTTTAAGAAATGGTTGAACAGCAAACGACTTCAGCGTACGCAGACGAATTCCGAATCTTCGACGTCGTCCAACAGGAAGGGTTTCATTAGTTCTGGGGGGCTGACCTTTGATCGCTGGCTTGAAACAAAGTTGACAAAACGACCTATGAGCGCCATGGGTTACGTCACGGAGTCACGTGACGATAATGTATCGGGAGCGAGTAACAAAGTACGAAAACAAATCACTTCCGGTAAATCGTTTGAACTATGGTTGTCGGAGAAGAAAACAATTGCACAGGCGACCCATGATGACGAAAACAACGACAAGGAAGACAAAAATGCGCCTAAACTGAGTGGGAAATCTTTCGACGAGTGGCTACAAGACAAAACCAAACAGAAGCAAATTGAGCTGGTGCTGAAAATTACGACAGAAAAAGAGCGACAAAGACTGGCAGAGATAGATCAGTTGTCAAAATGGCTGAATCCACACTACAAGACCTACGAGGATTGGCTGGCATTAAAAAACTATCAAGCCAGTCTACAACGTGTGCGAACACAAAACGAACCACAAAAACAACCAGAAGATATTCCTTTAGAAGAGAAACAAAAGGACGCGAAAGTAGTGTATAACATCTGGCACACAATGAAGGCGCTTCAAGAACTAAGTGATGAAGAGAGAAAATATAATGAAATGAAAGCAAAGTGGGCCGCCAAGGAACGAGAGAAAGAACAACTGAGAAGACTTAACATAGCAAATAAAGCTAAGAAACATCACTTTCATGTAAAGCCGGCGTCAGCGAAAACCTAGAGAGTACTCACTCGTAGATGCAGGCGTTCACTTCTAAAGAACGATTGATTTGGTTTTTCGGTTCTTTTGAATTTTCATTTCTTTGTGACTTGACTTCCGCCGGAAGTCCTGTCAAAAAGCGCTCTGGGAAAGATGAGTTACCGTAATGATTCGATTTAGCAGCCCTTTCCAATAAGCGCCTTCTTAGCGAAAGTGACGAACTGATTAGCCGATCGACGGATAAATATGTAGTCTGCTTTCTGATCTGAACATAAAATATATATTTTAAACGTTTTGTGCCTCATTCAGATGTATGTTTTTAAAAGAAAGAGTCGCCATATCCCTAACAAGCGCTCAGTTCCAATAAGCGCGTTCCCAAATAACTAAAAATTCGAATCATTACGATGCATTCCCTGAAAAACTAATTAGAACTTACCACCTTTTGATCGACTGTCGCGAAAATTAACATTGAGAAGAAGTTCTAAAAAAGGTTGTTGGAATATAGATATCAAAAACATTATTTCTGGGTTAGATTAAAGTTGAATACATTTATAACTGAAAGTTAGTTTAAAATCAAAATATATTTTAATCAAAGAAAGATGAGTATTGTCCATAATTGTTTCCAATTCTGCATCAGTCCGTCAAATGTATCCAGGCCTCGAACACAGTGAAAAGAAACTGAATACCAGTAGACTCAATCAAGAATCAAGGAGGGCTCAATGGAAAAGTCTATTTAATACCATTTTAAAATTAAGACATAACGATCGTTTAAAAGATATTCTTTGTTTCCATTAATTCGTTTAAACCAAGAGGCTATAGTCTCTACATTTCTTTGACAACCACGGGGAAAGCGTGAAAGTCCGTGAAAGAAAGCGTGAAAGTCCGATCTCATTTAGTGGCAGGAAACTGATCTCAAAATGTGTTTTTGGTATATTTATATAACGGGGGTTAGGTATATCGGGGTTATATACCATACATACCATTGCTAAGCTTAGGAATATCTTTCTTTGATACCAGTATACCAACCCAGTGGCATGCTAGTACTTTTCACGCTCTCTGATTGGCTACTCTTACTCGGGATTCTTTTTGTTATTCCCCTCCACTTCAGGGAATAATTGTTAAATTATTTTTGGTAGAGACTGTTGTTCTCATATTAAGAAAAATATAGATAACATAAAATAGCGCAACCCAAAATTAAACTACAGGCCCCAGTTGTTCAAAGGCTGGATAATGCTATCCCGGATAAATCACTATCCAGCGGATAAGTGTTAACAAAACAAACCACGCTATCCACTGGATAGTGATTTATCCGGTGGATAGCATTATCCACCTTTCGAACAACCCAGGCCAGAGCTTTATAAATAGTCCAGACACTGCCTAAAACATCCTTGCATCCTTGTTACAAGCAACTGATTAATAGAAATACAAATCATTTCCTTCTTCGGAACTTTACTCATTCAATTTTGCAAGTTTAATTCCTGCTTTTACCTGAATTGTTTACTTATAAATTAACTCACAGAGTTGATGTTGGCAGGTATTTTCCGTTAGCTCCTTGTGACCATGACATTACCTTTTAAAATGATTCACAATCGGATGAAGCACATTAAGTGCACTGTTTTGAATACGCCTATAAAACCTCGAGGGTTACAGCAGATGTCACTAGCACTAGGTTTCATGTTTAAAAGAAACACCCGAAACCAATTTATTGTGAAAAATTAACACTCTCCTCGATCGATATCTTCTTCCAAAACGACCACATTATATACAAAGCTGATCTTTTACAAATGAAAGTTAAAGCGATTTGGTCGCTTATTGTACTTCAAGAAATTCTTTTAAATGTCACGGGCTTCGCCGTTGATGAAACCTCTTTATCTCGATCGGCCTACTTCACGACTCGGCAAAACAAGAAGCTTATGGGCCACATTGTTCAACGATTTCAATCTCCCAGTTTGATGTCCTGTAGCCACTCATGTATGAGAAACACATGGTGTTCTTCTACTAACTTCGAGCAACTAACTGGGCGCGGCGATAAAGGAACATGTGAACTAAACAAGCACGATATCTTTACTGTCAACGAAGACGCCAATTTTCGAGATCTTCAAGGCAGTACCTTCTCGTTGCATCTCAAGGTAATTATTTAGTGTGCTTACCTGCTGTAGCATGGATTTCTTTCTCGCAACGAAAATTGGAACGATTTTTTTTAGTTTTATTCGTTGTTGTTTCTCCTGTTTCTGTTATTTGGTTTGATTGTTTGATATTAGGGCTGCCTCATGACTGGATGCGTCAATGGCGGTTCTTGTTTGTTTGATGAGAAGAAAGACACGTTTTCATGTTCATATAAGCTGCCGTTGACTGGAGAAGAATGTGGAGTAAAAATGGGTAAGAAGCTGGTGATTCTATTGAATGGAGTTAAATTATAGGAAATGATACAGCTGCGACCGCACGATCAAATTATTGCCGGAGGTCCCTCCACATAACAATTCACTCATGCCGATAGACTCAAAAGAATTGTTTTGTGTCGGTAGGAATGGCCCTAGAGTATAGAAATAGCCGCGTTAACTCTTAAATTAAGAAAGTACTTAGAGCTCTAATGCTAAAACAACGGTCGTTTTGTTGCAAATTCACACCTAGATTTAAGGAATTAAATTATAGGCCGAGATGCATTTTGCCATTATTTCTTTTCCTTTTTGTCAATGAATGGCTAAAAACCTCATTGCACAAGTCATTACACATTGAACAAGAAGGTTCTGTTTACTAATGGTGTTTCATCTGAGGACAAGATTTGTCCTAAAAACTCAAATCAATCATGACAAGACAGGTGATATGTATTTAAGAACTTTCATTGTTAAAATTTAGCATAGTCCCATTTCCGCAGTCAGTGGTAATTAGCCCGTGGAAACAAGATCAGTTTTGTCAATTTTTCCTCTTATAAAGTGAAACTGCTGGGCTGCGTCGGCGGGCGGAGTGAAACACTTAGCTATTGATCGACTTGAATTTGATAGCGGAGCTTCGGCGGCCCGCAAGGACGGAGCCCCATATCTATATAGGAAAGCAAACTGAACCCATGAATTGATTTTCTCATGGATATCATGGCTAGCGGTATTGCTCGTGGGCGCGTGCGCACGACGACAGAGTCGCGCAAGATGGCGGTTATACTTGCGGTTATAATTTTTATTGCTTTCCATCGTCATAAGCGCACGTTTACATTCATCGATAGACATAATGCCTTCGCAGGTTTTTGCAGTTTCTTCAGAAAATACATTTTCCGTATTAAAGAATTCGATAAACTCCAAGCGGGCTATTGAGGATATCAAGATAAACAATGTTTAGCTGTTCTCGTGGAGTCTATGAGCCTCTAGAAAAACGATCTTGCCGATGGGACGTTCCTCACAAGTCCCCCTTCTTGTTTGGTTTTACTTCGAGGATGCGACCAAGGGGCCACAAGTTTTCTACCACGAGTACAATGTCTCCAGTTTCAAAGTAACACCTTTATCTTTGTAGTGATTGCCTTCTCACTTATAGCAATTAAACTCCCAGATACGGACTTTTAAAAACAAACTCCAACCGAATGGAATAAAACTAGGCATAAACTCACAAGTACGCATTGCGGACCTGTTTTCTTTTTCAGAACCTGAGTTTCACTTCACTACACTGAACACCACTGGCAAAGAAGGTCCAACATCAAATGCAGGGTACAAAGGTTCCTCTCTTGAAAATGTAAGCGTGACAAATGGTCTGCAAGAGTGGAGGGCACCCTTAACTGGCTACTACCATGTTGACATTTGCGGTGCCTCGGGTGGTGGAACAAAAGGGGGTAAAGGGGCGAGGGTAAACGGTACGGTGCATCTTAAGGAGGGAACCAAACTAATTGTGTTGGTGGGCCAGCGAGGTCATCGTCATCCATTTCGTCACGGAAGTGGTGGTGGAGGATCTTTTGTGTTTTTTCCTCCCAACAGTACCCCCCTCAGTATTGCCGGAGGGGGTACAGGGGAGCAATATATCCGAGAAGGTGAACCAGGACAAGCTGGCGAAGCTGAAGGATTGATGCTTGGTATCGTTGGATATGGTGGCCGGCTGATTTGTGTGGAGCCATGTTATCATTGGGAATTAGCTGGAGTAAGCAGTGGCGGTGGATTCCGTGGTGATGGTGAATGCTTCATCAATCATAGTTTAATCATGGAGTGCAACGCAACGGCAGCCAAATCATCTCTAAACGGCGGAAAAGGAGGATTTCAATATTATCGGGACTGCTGCGATGGCGGGTTTGGCGGAGGTGGAGCATCATCGCGTTATATACCAGGGGGAGGGGGAGGATACTCTGGTGGAAGTGTATATGTCGACATGAGGTCCCTAAATTTCAAATCAGGCGGTGGTGGTTCGTTCGTTCCCAGTAGAACGTGGAATGCGGAGACTGGAGCATGCGACAG
>OZ026606.1:14193296-14213296 GCA_964020085.1 Micromussa lordhowensis
TTTTATTTCTGAAGGGGCTTAGTAACCAGGCAGACGTTGAACTCGACATGATAAATGCAATATCTGCAGCAAATATTGCATTTGTCATTTCAAGTTCACAAGCTATTGTGAATTGATTGAATGCTCTCGACCAATCAGATTTTTCATAGCGAGTCTGATGTATAATAAAAGAAGATATTTGTTTCTCCAGTGCTTGAATGTTTTTTTTCCAAAGTTACTAGCTCTTCTTGCTGCATTTCACTGCTGCTGCTTGCAGTTTTGTGGATTTGATTTTGTGACACCTAGTCACTAAAGAGATAAGTGAAGCTGAAAGAAGAGAGTTATCAGAAGAAAGACAATTTGTTTAATAGTTTATGTTGTTCGCTCTGAAGTAAACCTAAGCTTTGTTCTAGAATACCTTGTATACTACAATATCCTTTTGTTGGTTACTAATGGCTAACAAGTTCTTATCTCTAGAAACAACACATTACTGGTTATTCTGCCAAAAATGAGCCATGTAGCAAAAGAGAAAAACAAAAATGATCCACATGCATTACTTGCCGGTAAGTCCTGCTAATATTAATCAACTATACATGCATTAAGGCAGGTTTAATTTGGCTGCTTTAATATCCAAATTGATGTATGCCTTGTCTTTGATATGTTGAATCAAACTTCTTCCTAAGTTAAAGGCCTCATCGGAAGTGTGTAACCCTAACCCTAACCCTAACCCTACTCCTGTACAGTTACCAATACCTTTTTTGCCAAAGTTGGGAGGGGTTAGTGGGAGGTGGTGTTGATGTGGAGAGTTGATTGTCTAATGGTTAGTCTGTTAGACTCTGGATCAATTGGTCCAAAATGGAGCCAAACTGGGGTTGCTGTGTCATGTTCTCAGGCACGACACCTTACCCTTGCAATGTCTCTCTCTACCCAAGAGTGTAAATGGTACTGGCCAATTAGTGAGGGCAACCTGGCAATTGCTGGGGGTCACCTGCAATGGACTAGCATCCCAACCAAGGGGAGGGGCAACACTCCTAGACACGTCATGTCACAGAAACTGGAGTTGCTCACCTGTACTGATGAACCATTTGGCTTCTCTGATCCCTTAGGAATGGAACTGACTTGCTTGCGTAGTAGCCAGTGAAACATCACTGGAATGTGCCCGTTCTTAGCCACAAAGACTTGAGGGGAGATTTGGTGTCCTGTGTGAAAGAAACCTTTCACCATTCAAGTCCAGCACCCTTCACTGGATGTACAACTGAACTTTTTTAAGTGAGGGAGGGAAAGGGCATTTGTTAACAAGCACTTTTAGCAAGCAGTTATGCAATAGATGACTGAAAATGTGGAATGGTAGAATGGGAGCAGGGTAGTAGTGGATTGTGTAATGGGGTAGGGAAATCAGGGAATGGTACCTCATGAGTTTGGTTGTACAGTAAGGTTAATTCAGGAATCCACAGTGAGAAGGACAATTCTTCAGTAGTGATATGGTTAGCACGTTATTGTGGTCGCCAAGGTTAGGATTCAGACCTCTGAATGAATATTTTTGTTGTAGGAAAAAGATGGGCTATAAACCGACAGTTATTTGTGCTTGATATTCAGATGACACACCTTATTTGGATGATGCCCAGCTTCTGATTGGCTGTTGGAAATTGGGAAAATGATGTATTGCATGCTTGGTTGGGATGATGTCACATGGTTTATGCCATAACAAAGCAGCAGATAGGGTGGAAAGAAAGTCCTGGTTGGCGATCCTTTTCTCATTTCAGAGAAATCTCCATCCTTTTGGTATTTAGCCCAAGATGTTTGAGTGTATTTCTTGCAGGAACTACAATGCAAGGATTTTCTAGTTGAGACGAAGCATCATCTTCCATGTATTTAGGAGATGTCCCAAGCACTGAACTGTCACATCTTGACAAAGAAGCAGCTTACATAAGTTGCCTGAGCTGGAGAGGATTCACCACGTTTTTGCACAAACGTGTTGCAGCAGCAAAGGTGGAGGCAATGCAGATGTGGTGATGGCGTGGCGGAGCGCATGGTTGGAGGCAAAGGTTGTGGCGCGCGTGGCAGGGGTGCATGTGCGACATCTTTGTTGCCATGACACTTTTGGGCAGACAACCTGAATCCTCCTCAGTTCATGCGATTGCTGTTAGCCGCTTCTTCATCAAGATGTGTCAGCTCATCACCTGGTACTTCTCCTGAATGCATGAATGATTTTGCTTCACCACAGCCAGAAAATCCTTACACTGTTGTTCCTGCAAGAGGTACATGTACATGTACACTTGAGCATCTTGAACAGAATGCCTGAAGGACAGAAATGTCTCTGACATGAAGGAAAGATCACTTACCATGACTTGCTCTCCATTCCACCTACTGTCATTATGGCCTGGAACATGTAACATTATTTCTACTGGGCATGGATTGCATTATTTTCCTAATGCAACAAAAATCAAAAGCTGAGTTTCATCCCTATCAGATGTGTCATTTAAACATCAAAAGGAATAACTGTTGTTACAAAGGCTGCCTTTCTTTTTCCTATAATAAAAAATGGCTCCTTCAGAAATCTGAATCGTAGCCTTGGTTACTGCAACACCACATGCTGAACACATCACCTCTAGGGGTTTGTCCTTCATTGTGGGTTCTTGAATCATCTTGTCGGCACAACCTCACTCGAGGAGCATTACTCTCCAATTTTCCCTCCTCATTCCACGATGCACCATTGCCCTAGTTCCAACCTGCCATTCTACATTTCCAGCCATCTGCTGTGTAGCTGTCTGTTTAAAGTGTATGTCAACCAATGACCTTGTCCCTCCCTCACTTGAAAGTTTTGTTGGTACATCCAGTCAAGGGGGTTAAACTTTTATGGCGAAAGGTTTGTTTTAAACAGGACATCGAATTCCTCTTCTGGTCTTGGTGGCTCGGAACGAGAACACTCTAGTGATTATTCCACCGGCTTCTGGGCAGGGAAGTCTGTTCCACCCCTTAGCGATATGGAGAAGCAAGATAGCTCGCTAGTGCTGGTGCTTAACTCTAATCTCTGTAACATGCAGTGCCTAGGGGTATTGTCACTCTCTCCTTGGATGGGATTCTAGTCTATCACAGGTTACCCCTTGCTTTTTGCCAGGTTGCCCTTACAATCGGTCAGTACCATTTCCACTCCTTGGAGGGGAGAGGTACTGGGAGAGTCAAGTGTCCTGCCTGAGGAGATGATACAGCAACTCTAGCTTGGACTCCATTTTGGACCTATTGATGCAGAGTCCAAATGACCAACCAATAGGCCATCGCCTCCCCACCCCCACACAACCACCCACATCCCCCTCCCAACATTGGCAAAAAGTGTTAACAGTGCACACTTGTGATGACACCTTTAAATCGTAAAGTATTTTCATCCAATATCTCAAAGCCTGGAGGCCATACATCAATTTGGATATTCAAGCAGCCACATGTAAGCTGCCTATATATGTGTAGTTGATTGATGCTAGCTCAGCTGGAAATGAATCGACTTAGGACTTACCAGTAGAGAAGGCGTAAGTACAGTCCTTTCCCAAATTTCACAAATATTAATTTGTCTGGTACACTGTATACCCAATGACGGTACTTTAGCAAGATGCTTGAAAAGGCCCTGAAAATTCTGAAAGGTTTTATAAAGGTTTTTTTTTCGCATAAAAGTTGGGCAGTTTTACCATTAGACCTTGAATTCTCTTTAGAAGTTCATGCATGCTAATGAGACTATGGGCAACAATAAAAATAACATTGGGCGGATTTACATTTTGGATAGCAGTGAGAAACAGAAAACCTCTAAACCAGTAAAACTTGAAGTTTGTGCAATCCAGATTTACATGTATTGTTATGGTGGATACTTTGCTCATAATTAAAAGTCTGTTCTTGATCAGGTTGATCACTTAACCTGGTGATATTATTGAGTGAGGAATGCAATTTGAAATCAGAGCTCTGTAGTTACTGCATCTTGAGGAGTTCCTTTAACTGTCATGAGTTGCAATGTCATACCAATCAAAATTTTGCATTACTCAAAAAGCAAAGCAATAATTATTTCTCAGTCAACATATTTTGTGAGTGCTCAATCTTACAACATGTGCTAAAGAAAAAGTTCTGCCTTTCAACCTTTAGCTTTACCTTTCCAGCTTTGAAATCCAAAAAGTGAAAAAAGCTGTCAGGACAGATAATCCCCCCCCCCCTCCTGCCCTGTCAAAAATGTTTATTAATTTTTTTATTGCATACATTTGTGATTTTGACACATGTTAATACTTTGCATTTTTAGTATGGAGCATGGAACTTAATGTGAAGTATTCTTTGAGGTATTCTAAAACAGGTGTGATTCATGACAACCATATGAAGTTTGAGGATGGGATCAGTGAGGATGTTATTAGAAGACTGCAAGTGGTGGTGGAGCTTGTGGGTTGTCAGGACAGTACAACAGCTTCAAGTTGATACAAAATGAATCACCAGCCCTTGGGAGCTAAGCATCATGACACCATGTGTCATGTCAGAATACAGGGTGTGAATACATGGTTTGGGTTGAGATGAAGTTAATGCTGTGTGTTTTGTTCATTTTGCTTCTTCATTGATAACACAGGTTTTTAAGGGATATATATATATGCTACAATTTACCCCTTTACTTGATCATTCAACAAAAAACTAATTGTTGCTTTAAAAAAGCACAAACATATGTTTACAAGGTCACTATAAGGATTGGATAATAAAAATGCTCCCCCTTTTTTTTTAAATGTTTATAAAGAGATGATAGAGTATAGATTCGAAAATAAGATACTTTATTGTCCATGTTATCATTTCACTTTTATGAGCAATTTACTGCCCAGGGAACCAATTGCAACTTGGTGACATTCATTTTCTTGCATTTATGTTGCTAATGTGTATTTGCCTCAAATTCTCAAGTCATCAATTTGCAGTGTCTTGTTTTCGTCTGTCATGAGTCATTACACACTGCTCTTCAAACTGTAATGCTCTTAAACTGATCGAAGAGTTTAGTGCAATTTCTATAATGAACTGTTACATTGTAAGTTAATATCATTGATACAAGGTTTGAATCAATGTACATGTAAATGTTTAACTAAAATGAATGCAATGTTTTAAAAAGATCACAATTGCTTTTGATTTGTAATAGTTTAAAGTTACATGTTTCTATGAGACCTCTTTGTCAGTTACAAAGCGTATTTAAAAAAAAACATTCGAACTTATACAATATAACAACCTAGAGAAGTATGCACAATTACATGTAACTATAATCACATCAAATAATTAATGAAATTCTTCTTGCAGCTCTAAACATGGGTAGGCAATCTAGCCTAATTAAGAAATTTGTTTTTCAAGGGAAAATATACTCTCTGCATGATCATGAATCTATTATTGACTCAAAATGACTTTACATCCAGATTTAAAGTGTTGCCAATTGAGGTCTTTCTTCAATTGCAAGGTTGCATGAAAGTGAAATATGAGGGATGGTTTGACCACATGGTCTAAAACTGTACAAAGTCCTCTGCAAAGCAGGATCACAGAGAGTGAGCAAATGTACACATAACCATACATTTTGTGCTTGAATACATGAAAGCAAGGACTCAGCGTAAGGAATGGTAGTTTCAAATAACCTGATGACATTAGTACTAAGAAGAAAAACAACAATCTTACATCATGCCTAAATCCAAAAAGAAACGACTTTGGAAGCAAAATTGAGTTTGAAACATGGTACATTAAAACAAATGAGCCATTAATGTTGTTACCAGTACAGGCTGGACTGCACTTTGGCTTGTGTGAAAGTTATGAATATTGCTATCTTAACCGATACAGATAAAGAACATTATGAGAAGATTCTGTCTTCCTTAATTAAGCAAGTACCATTTTATGCCACAGAAACATGCTTTTTAAGGTGTCAAGTTTGGATTCCACAATCAAGCTGAACATTAAGTATTAAACATGGATAAAGATCTCTTTTAGAACCTGATCAGTCTATTTGAGCTCATGGAATAGTAAACAATAATAAACACAGGCAGCCCAGGCGTTGTTTGTGATTTACATACGTGACAGTATTGCGTTACGTTTTAAGCCATTTAAGAGAATGTATGAAAATGGTTCGAAAATCGCTCTAAATTCAACTTGTAGTAAAGGATTTAAATAAAAGAAACTTACCTTAGTCTGCGCTTGTGTTATTGTGAAGTCTTTGTGGCAGCTGAGGCGTTCTACAGTCGTTCTAAAGCCATTTCAACGATTTAAACTTTTCAAGGTTTGATTTCCATTAAAGTGAAACGAATTTCGAATTTCGCTTAAAACGTAACGCAATACTGTCACGTATGTAAATCACAAACAACGTCTGGGCCGCCTGTGTAATAAATAGATTATGAACCTCTCTTTTGGCAAGCATGAGAAATGACATTTTTACTGGTATGGGCTGTGTACCAGGTGAGTTTCACATAAAAGTCAATTTAGACATCAAACCTGTACAACATACTTCTTGATAGATTCCTCTACAGTTACGTTCCTGGAGTGACAGGGAGAACCACCTTTAAACTTGTCACAAATTCGAACAAATAGATGAGCTTGGGAACTGGAGCCTAAAAGGTTAACAGAGTGCCAAATGGTATACATGTATGCTGAAGGGAGGTATCCAGGTCAACCCTGGAAGCGGGAACCACCCCAAGAAGTGGCCACTGACTGGCACCATCAGACTGAAAGACATCAGTGGAAATAACTTACCTTTCCAAATACTTACCAAGAGACCAGCAAACCAAGAGGTAGGGAGGAGAGGTAGCATTAAAATCCGAAAAGATTCGATAGCACGAGCTGTGCAAATGATCTGCAAAGATCAGCTAACTGAACTAGATTTGTAGTGCAGTGAGACAAAAGAGCCCTGCAAATCCCCGCAGGTCACATACTGTTGAGGGAAAAACCGCTGGCTGTATTGCTTCGGGTCTCACTTTGCCTAAATGTTATTCAGCCACACATCAAAATTGATGTGATGCTGAGCGTAAAAGGTTAAGGTTCTGTGATGTGACCATGCTATGCTACCGAGCTCAAGAGTGACAAATTTGAGATAAACCGTATACCCTTTAAGTTTGATCTCGAAAATTTGATGCTACAAGCGGATTTAAAAAATCCACACTGCAGTCAAAGAATTTCTAATAAAGCCCAGGTTGAAAGGGGTAGAGATTGGTTGCCATAGCAACCACCAATCATGGAGTCCGTGTCTTAGCTTTACTATTTCATGGCCAAAACTGTGGTAAAGTATGACTTTCTAAGAGTATAAGGTTCTAGTGTAGAATATAAGGGCCTATAAAAAGGGACATTCACTTACCTGAAAGGGTCTCGATAAATGGCCCCCTTGAAATGTTGTGCAAGAGTTTCGGCAAGTCCAACATCCATTTTTGTATACTTAATGATCCACCTTATCAGTAATAAAAGTTAAAATTTTATATCAAGGTGTCCATCATTTCGGAAAAATTTGGGCTCTGGCCCCCTGACTATACCAAGATGCACTGTGTGCCTAACATATTCCTTTCTGTCTTTTTTTGTGAGAAGTAATTCATTGTAGAGCAAAACAAATACAGCTCTGTAATACCAACAATATATGAAAGCTCAGAAATAGCTCTCCTGAAGCCTTAACATTAGTAAACATGAAAGATTCTAAGTATGCAGTATAAAACAAATTATTTTGAAGTATTAAACAAAAGATCAATGATTTCAAAGGACATTTTTTAAAACATTGTTATGTTGGGATGTCACCATGGAATATAAAGTCTGATGACTGAAATAGTAGTTCACGGGTCTAGCTGGCACAATACTGGTTTGGACATACAGCCTGATATGATCTTGGTTACTAAGGTTTGTTTGCTTCAGGCCTAACTGGGTATTTGATACAGACTGAGGGGGAGTCACTGTTCCTTTACTATTTAATATCATTGGGCTTGGTTGACTGGACACTAATGTATTTGGAATGGTACTGTCATTGGTTCAGGGCTGTTTCTGGATTCTGTTGGATTACCAAGGTTTAGCTGAGAAACTTGGGGTGTGGAGGAGAGCAGCACAGCCTTTGATTGCTTTGGAGAGTGATGAACAGTGGGTAGTACTATGACAGTCAGTTGCTTCATGCAAGATCATTGGACAAGAGCATCTGGTGTTAGGGGCACAGCTGGATGCAACCTTGAA
The DNA here is from genome assembly GCA_964020085.1 of Micromussa lordhowensis. NCBI lineage: Eukaryota > Metazoa > Cnidaria > Anthozoa > Scleractinia > Lobophylliidae > Micromussa > Micromussa lordhowensis. Next base: position 14,201,445 of record OZ026606.1, read on the forward strand.
AGAATGTCCTGGGGGTGTGTCTATGTGAGAACGGCTTCTTGCATCTTGCGTTTTCCTGTCTTGAGCATCTGCTTAACGATTTTGGCTGTTTTTTTCTGTTTTCCAATTGGGCCAAAGTGTGCATGACGTAAGCCTTCTGTAACATGCTGTTCCTTTTTGGCAAAGGGATGACTGCTTGTCTTGGTTCAGAATGGTTATTAGGGATCAGATAATTAAAATCAGTTTTTCTTGAGCAACGTCTTTTTCTTTTTCATTTTGGTTTTCAGCAAATCACATTATTTTTATAAAATACAAAATTTATAGGCTTTAGAGTGGCCCTAGAATTGAAAGTATAACTGAAACTTAGAAATAAAAGAATGGCAAAATACAACTCTTGCCCAAACTGCCAATGTCATTTATCTTGGTGTTAGCTGGATATAACTAAATCTCCAGTTCAGACATTGGTCATTAGATAAAAAATGTCTTCTGGAAGTAGATCAGCTCAAATTTGGCTGCTCAAGGTCTGACAAGCATCTTTAAGAGGATTATCAGAGCCAATCAGATCATGGTGTGATTGTGTGGCTAACCAACTTTGTATCACAATTTGTCACCTTGAGTAAAATAATCATCTCCAAGGCTAACTTGAAAGATGTAAAAGCAGCCTGAGCTTCATCATACATGTATAAACACTGAGTGTTTTAAAAATAGATTTATCAATAAGTTATGTTTTAAGTATAAATTAGCAATATAGTCTTGCCTTTTTGTCATTTTACCCTTTTTATTTTTTAGACATATTTTTAATCATTTTATTTTTAATCATTTTATCTTTTATTAAATGTAACACGTTATGTATTTTGATCAACTAAATCAAGAGATATTATTAGTATTGCTATTATTATAATTACAGTTGGAGGTACATTAGCAATTATAGGTTCTGGACTTAGAACTCTTTCTAGATCTAGATTTGTAGACTTCACGCCAATTATAGGGCTTGTGTGATACTGGAAGAATACAATACAAATAATACAATAAAGGGTTATTCAGGATGCAATTAATTAAAAGATGTAACAAGCTAAAAGAGTAAAACAAAACAATGATTAACAACCAAAAATGAATGGGCAGCCTAAAAGGAAGTTACTGAGGTTGGCCCTAATTGAAAACTTCCTTTAATTAAATTACAAACATGAATGAAAGACAGAAAAGCAAGAGCACTCTAATAATAAGATAATATGGCAGCAATTTGCATAGGTTAACTACAACTTTATTCCTGAAAGCTGGCAAACTGCCTGCTTCAACTACAAGTGGTAGGTCATTCCATGACTTATTATGATCTTTGTAAAGTACAGTAATTGTATGCATTGACCTTCCTGCACTTAACATAAAATTTTTTAGATTGATTTGATTTGGTGACTAAAATCCAAAGTCATTTAACTTGAGATGACTTAGACTGAAAACCACCCACTGCAGCATGCTGAAACTTGTGCAGTAGGTTCCTTTTTGCAAATCAAGTATCGAGCTTGCTCAGAAAAATTATGCTTCAAAACCTTTGCAGATGATACCAATGTTTTCGCTTCTGCAAGGGGTTTAAAATCGCTCGAACACTTAATGAACTCCGAACTAGTCAAAGTAAAAAAATGGTGTGATATTAACAAGTTGTCAATCAATATGGGCCAAACCAACTTCATGATAATTAAATCTGTAAGATTAAAGTTTTTTAGATTGATTTGATTTGGTGACTAAAATTCAAAGTCCATTTAACTTGAGATGACTTAGACTGAAAACCACACACTGCAGCATGCTGAAACTTGTGCAGTGGGTTCCTTTTTGCAAATCAAGTATCGAACTTGCTCAGAAAAACTCTGAACTAGCCAAAGTAAAAAAAATGGTGTGATATTAACAAGTTCTCAATCAATATGGGCCAAACCAACTTCATGATAATTAAATCTGTAAGAAAACAAAGACATGGAAATTAGTCTTAACATAAGTAACAGTGATGGCTCCTCCCATGTGTTGGAACAAAAACAATGCATAAAATATCTAGGAAGTCATGATTGACGAATCTTTAACTTGGATATATCACATCGCATTTGTTTTTTCTCGAATATCTCGAAATATCGAAATTATGTCGAAATTAAGGTATTATCTATCTATACAGCAGTTAAAACAAATTTACTATAATTTAATTCACCCATACATCTCTTACAGTATTTTAGCGTGGGGCAGTGTATACAAGACACATATAAAGAAAATCCAAGTAAAACAAAACGATACAGTGCGATTAATATTTTATGCTAGAATGTTTGGTAGAGAAACAGAGAGTGCCAAACCCTTGTTAAACTTACTAGACATAATTTCTGACAGTAGATAACATCTATCGTCTTGAAATATTGAAATTCTTGCATTCATGGCATAATGACCTCCCTGAAGTATTTGACACTATTTCAATATGCTAGAAATATTCATAGATACAACACAAGATATGCAGCCAAACAGAACTTCAATAAGTATAAGTTATCTATTACTGTAATTCTTTCACTCCTATTATTTATTGTTCTAATCCGTACTGTGTAAATTTACCTGCTTTTTATTCACAACTTAAATCGTATGGGGAGCTAACTAGAAACCTACCGGTTCATTTAGCTCCCCAGCTCACAACCTTACTAACAATTTACAAATAAATATCTATCTAAACCATATAAAAATGTAAAAATCAAGGGTAAACATGTACATGAGCTAAATAAAACATTATTATCATCATCATCATCATTATTATTATTATTATTATTTAACATTATTATCGAACAACAAAAGCTTGGGCCATGTCTTGTACTGATGTGGCTGCTTGAATGGAACACAATTTTATTGCCCTTCAGGTCCTGTGGGGAAGCAGAAAATACAACAGTGATAGGAACTCAACTATATTTCACTTTGGTTTGACAGCGTTACAAACATGGCGGTCATGTTGAGCGGGAACGAAAAACGTGTTTTGTACCTTTCCCGAATAGTGATGTAAGCAATGACGAGACTAAACTACAGTAACGACTGCTGACCGGAAATCACTCAATTAACAAATAGCAGATTAAACTAATAGAAACAAAATAAACGTTCAAAGTCACTGTTTGAATTATTCTGCAGGTCCATCATTTTTGTACCTGGTTTATCTTTCTTTTATCAGCGCCCCCCCCCCCCCCCCAGCTTCTTCGCAGTGTCCAAGTCAACAATTTGATGCACAAATGTTCATATTTCCTTTTTCTCAGTCAAGAGGAGAGGCCAGCTTGACTGTTGGACATAAAAATGTAACACCTTTTTCAAGTTGTCATGTGGATCTTGCAGGGACTGTCAGGGAATGTTGTCCACTCTTCCTTGTCAGGCTTACTAACAAGCCAGCATTTTCCAGCATTAGGATAGTATCCAATATCCGGTCTGGCCATCGTTAGCTTGTCCCACCACCATGTTAATGAGGGCGGCAGCTTGGTTTATTGTATTGAAGGCTTTCACGCATGCACTAGCAGCACTGCATTGGCAACCTCATGCTGGAATAAACTGTTCATTGCATGCACTGCTGCCTCACGCCTGGATTTGTGTCCGGTGCAAACTTGAAACAAGCCACTCTACTCTAGTATATCTTGTTTTGTCACCTTTGTCACCCACTTTCCAATAATTCGCAAGATTAAATAAATAAAATTACCCTTATCCAGTGGAATAAGACGACTTGCCGGAATTGGCTCAATATTCATGGGATCAATGTATTCGGTGCACAATCAGTGGGTCAGAGTTGCGAAAGCTTCACACAAATTAGAGCCAGAGTTCTTGAATGACGTGCTAGCAAGGATCCTTTGAAAGCCATTTGTATCTACATTCGAGGGACCTCCAGTGCCTTTACATGATGATGATCATAATAATAATAATCATAATCAACTTTATTTATTGAGGGTAACACAGAACAGTAGTAACTGAAAAGTGAAAAACCAGTGGCCCTCATAAAAATATGTACAGACTAAAAAGGTGAGCTATTAATAATTAATAATACAGAAATATTCTAAAATATGCAACTATAATACAAAAAATAAAATATGAGACACTCAAAAAGAATAAAAAGCAAAGCATTTGATCAAGTCAGAAAATTAAAAATTTACATCGGTATGGAGAATTAGGGCCTGTTGACATGGAGGGAGGATGCCCCTGCTAAGCACAACAAACAAAATGGCTGACCAAAGAAACTTTGGCAGTGAGGTTAATTCAACTCATTTGCTTATATTCTGTCTGAAACTCATCTATTATGTTGATTTCCTCAGGTTGACTGTTAAGCAGATAACACTGACAAATGGTGACTACAAAAAAAATTCACCCCACGCCGCCATGTTCTCATGGTTTATCTCACCTCGGCTAGCCAGGATAGCCCGGCACAAACCGTTTACATGGTAAAAAGCTATCCCACCTAGCCGGGTTACCCGGGCAAGTAGACAGATATCAGTTGTGACACTGGACAAGGTAAAACAATTTCAGTTCTGACACTAGACAAGATAAACACGATGGTAATCAGAATGGAGAATTACAATTATATGCACTTCTGACACTGGAAAAGATACAACTGAGCCCCTCCGCTAGATTTGCCACTGCTAGCCACCATTACACTGAAAATTATGCACTCTAAAACAACCCAAAGTATGTACGTAACTGTCGCACTCCCCTCCAAACTGGACTAAAAATCACAAACCGGCAACATACACGTCGATCTTTATTTTCAATTACCAAAGTCCCAGTGTTTGTACAATAAAACGTCCCAAGACTTTCATATACCTCACTCAACTTATCTTGAACAAAAATAACTTTACAATTCGTGCTGGCTATTAATGTGAAAAAGCGAAAACCTTGATGACATTTAAAAGAAAAACCTATCTTCTCGTTCCAGTAGTAAACAAGAACCATTCCAATTGTAAAATTGTCACAGAGTAATACCTTTTTGTTTTGTTGATTGTAGTCTCTTCGCTCTTCACATTGAAACTTATCAATGGATACTGAAATTCACGACACGCTCGGAACACGTATTACGGACTCTGCGGCAACATTTACATTTAAATACAACACGCAAATGATTTGAACCTGGTCGCAACCTCTTCAAATTCCCAGTAGCACATTCCGTGCCCCTAAAATATAATTGTTCCTATCATAGAAGCCACACTGATCAACTTTTTTTTCATTTACATCTTAAACCTAGTTGTAGAGCGGCTAAGACTCGTTTAATTCAAAACCTTATGTAATGGGAAAAGGTAAACCCTTCATCGCATGCTCGTAGTTACATTTACCTTTACAACAAGAAATTTGATTGGCTGTTTATTGTAGATCCAATCTGATTGGTGTGACATACATACATCTCTCACTGACTCAGCCATTGACCCGTCGCGCCGACTAAGAGGTATTTTTTTTTACAAAAAAATAACTCAATGAATGGCAATGATATGGAGAATTACAATATCACTTCTGACACTGGACAAGATAAAACTGAATGGCAATAAGTATGGAGAATTACAATATCAATTGTGACCCTGGACAACATAAAGCTAAATGGCAATTAGTCTGAAGAATTACAATATCAGTTGACACTGGACAAGATAAAATGAATGGCAATAGTTGTGCAGAATCAGTTGTGAAACTGGACAAGATAAAATTGAATGGCAATAAGTATGGAGAAATATGCCAATATCAATTGTGACACTGGACAAGATAAAACTAAATGGCAATTAGACTGGATAATTACAATATCAGTACTGACATTGGTTGGACAAGACAAAAATGTGTGGCAATAAGTATAAAGAGTTACAATATCACTTCTGACACTGGACAAAATAAAACGGAATGGCAATAAGTATGGAGAATTAAAATATCAATTGTGACACTGGTCAAGATAAAAAACGGCAATCAGTGGAGAATTACAATATCAGTTGACACCAGACAAGATAAACCTGAATGGCAATAAGTATGGAGAATTACAATTGTGACACTATTGCATTTCTGACACTGCACAAGGTAAACGTGAACGACAATCAGTATGCATGACCTAGCACAAGGTCAAGTTGACTTAGTATTGTTATTGACATGTTCTAATGTACTGTTTATATTTGATTTTATCAACGGGTAGGTTGAGGAATAGTCAAGAATGTGAACAATGACAGCACATAAGGAAAGATATATGGCTACCAGACAATTGCAGAAATTTTTTAGATGAACACTTAATAAACTTGAAAAAACATCAATTGTTCATCTTTCGATCCTGATAGTAATGCATGATCATAGATATGATATTAAAATCATGTACAGAAGAAGAAAAAAACGAATAATGCTTCGGCAGTTAAGGTATCAGCCAACCCAAAATTGACCGTTTTTCATAATTTTTGATTTCTATATGTTTCGATAGATCTTGGGAGTAGCTTTCATTAAAAAAAAAATTGCACAAAAAAATGTTTTTCGTAGGGGAAGTTATTGAGCAAAAACAATTTTGCCATCTTAATTATTCTAATTAGCTGCTGACAACTTCCTGTCATCACGTTGTCAAATAAGGAGAGGTTACGTGACAGCTAAACACATGTATGTTTGTGTTTCACAAAACACGCGCGATTCGCCATCTTGGAAGCTCTCAAAGTTGTCGTCTTGTGAATCTACAAATGCCTTCGAAAAAGAAAAAAGATCGTGTCCCTTTTCTTCGTCAAAGCCAAGGAAAAAGAAAGGGAAGAAAGCTTTTAGCGTTGAAGCGGCAGCAGACCTCGCTTCGAGCGACCAGGGTTCCTTTTACAACCAAGAGGAATGGCTAAGAGAAATCGACAAACGGGATACCAGTGGACAGCCGTCGGCTGAAATGAGTGCAATCTGGAATTGTTTCTTATAAGCCCATAAAACAACGGTTGTGAGTTCACAGACCTTCCGATATCCACGGGCGCCGGACTGTTCGCGAGCGCTTTCTTGGGTTTGGCATCGTTAGAAACCTAGCTATAATTAAAGATAAAGTCATCAAGATGTTTTCATAGCTGCGTGTAATCGGAACTATTTGAGAAGTCAGTCAAATGATTCGGCGTTTACTAGCCTCGAGGAATAAATTGTTGCGCCGGTCTTGAAAGGGGCTTTCTCTCAAAGAGATCCGGAGCTAGCGAAAATTTGGCGGTTTCTTGTTACCTGTCAAACTGCTATTGTTCAAGAAAACTGAGACTTTCTTTTATCAATTAACACTTCATTTGCTCGACGCTAATCCCATTACGGTCGAAATTCTATTTTTCCTTGTTTCTCGAAATCAAAATTTAGGCGAGATCAGCATGCATTTTGAACTCCAAGTCGGCAGCCCCTGGATCGATTTGGCTGAAATTTGGTCAAACTGTTGTCAGATAGCTCACCTGCAAAACCGTGTCTGCGAATTTTAATATGTCTTTTCATTTCAAAGTTATAGCCTATTTTTCACTGGCGGTGGCAATAATTTCACATCCCCGAATATATTTGCTTGTAAAAATAAAACGAGCGCGCTTTCCAGAAATCTGAGACACGGTTTTTTAGGCAAACGTGTGAAGAAATGAAAGCCGTGTTAATCGTTTTCTTCCGTTTGTTTTTGGTGAGCGTGGACCTTAATGAATGAAAACACTTAGTTTTACAAAAACCTCCTCCTTTTTGAAGCGCATTAAAGTTTTTTTAGAATTAGCTGTAGGTATGACTACTCAGCTTTCAGAAAATATGCGGTTTATGGGGGTTTGTGTTGAAACAAAGAGCGCTAGAACGATCCGCGCGCAGACGACCCCGTTGGGTTGGCTGATACCTTAAAAGCCCATTTTCATCCTTGATACAACGCGGTCGTTTGTTTTTGTTTTGAAACTGATCTATTGTTAAATGAATAAAGGGGGCAAGTTTCTAAAGAAACTGTGGTGCTGCGTCGGTGGGAGTATTACAAGATAATTTGGTTTTATCAACTGGGTTGATAATGTGAATTGTCCACCGTAAAGAGATTTGGAAGCTGACGTTTCGAGCGTAAGCCCTTCGTCGGAGCGAAACGTCAGCTTCTAAATTATATTGTTAAATGACGCTCTCTGATTGGCCATCTATTTTTATCGGCTTGTATTCGACGGGAAACATTCAAACGGCTTCGCGCGGTGTTTAGTCTGTGCCACATTGCCATGTTTAATTCCAGTTATAAGTACGAGTCGTTAATCGATGGTGTACACACCACCAGATGTTTGTGCCAAGTGGCAGAATGTCCTACATTCTCACATATGTACGAGTTGCACTAGCAACTTCAGACTGACAGAGTATCTTGGAAATACCGGCAACTGATGAGATCCACATGGAGGATCGGAACCATGTCTCCAGATTAATGTAGATACCATCTTATCTTCTAACAGGCAATTTGATTCGTTCTTTGATACAACCCACAATGTGATTGGTGTGACACGCGCACATGCATAACTCCACGACACTCACCGATCGTATAGCCCTTTCAACCCCCAAGAGGAATTTTTGCTCAAAAACACTCAAGTTAAGAGAGCTTTTCGCATTCTATACAAGTCGTAAGTTTACCCTTTTTACACCACGACACTACTTGACCAAAACTAGGAAGAAAGAGAGAAAACCTCTGACACGTTAAAAGTCTGATTTAATAAGTTGCACTTTAACTTGACGCCACGCAGTCTTCAAAGAACATTTGAACAGTTTTCATACTTTACCTTTAAAAATATCGGACGGAAATGAATGTTATCAAATAAAACCAGGGCCGTAGCCAGACTTCAGAACAAGACGATGCAAGTCTCGAGCGCCCCCTCCCCCCTCCAGAAAATTTTGAAATCTAGAGGATCAAATAAGCTCTTTTAAGCAGTTTTCTCTAGAAAAGGCAGTCTTGGGCAAGAGTAGAAGTTCACTTTTTTATTGCTGAGCGACACTGGTGCCAAGTTAATGACCATCTGCATTTTAAAACATTAAAATGTTGTAACACGTATCATAACAATAAAATGAATCCACGGGAGTAGCCATCGTTTATGGATTTTATATTGTGGATAATTAGGAGAAGTCTTGGGTAACACTTTTTTGCAATTAGTCCTTAGATGATATACAGAATCATGCTCACTTATCAAACGAATTAATCTCATTAAAATGCTTTTCCCCTCAGTTCATCCACCTTATATTAGCTGGTTTTATCTTAAACAATCCAACTTTTTCTAGGGGTTATTTTCTCAATTAAACGTTGTTTAAAAAAAAAAACAATAACAGGCCAAAATCAAGAGGAGGCAATTGCCTCATGCTAGCTACGGCCCTGAAAACTATAAACTGCTACTGCAGAGACGTAAAAAGAGTTTGGAAATGAAAGCTTTTAAAATATCCTGCATGGAAACAATAGCCGACAACTTGTAACCTCTAATTGAATTTCCTCTCATATGAAAAACAAAAGTGTCAAGTTACCATTTATAACTAAAAATAGCAAACATCTCGTGCGAAAGATTTGCTCCCATATGAAAAACAAAAGTGTCAAGTTACCATTTGTAACTAAAAATAGCAGGCATCTCGTGGGAACAAGTGGTGACGTTTTGTCAGCTCTAATTGAATTTACTCCCTTGTGAAAAACAAAAGTGTCAAATTACCCTTTGTAACTAAAAAATAAAAATATCTCGTTTTAGATAGTAAATTATCAGCTCCGACTATTGCATTTGTAGCTTTTTGATTGGCTAAAAAACTCCGACTATGAGCCAATGGTCGGAGTTTTACGTCATATGGAAAATAGTGCGCCAAGTTTAAACATTTTCCGCACGAAGTTTTCAACTTCAGCCCTTTATAATGGCCGAAGTAAGAATCGGCGGCAAAACCCGGTTTGAGAATTTACTAAAGCAATTATTCCATTCGCTTTTGTTGGATATGAAGTGATTATAACCAACTCGCGCTGGTTATTTTATCGCTTCATATCCAACTCGGGCTCATGGAATTATTGTTGTATATTTGAATGCAACAAGAACAAAACAATCGTTACCTACACTTACTGTTGTAAAATCAACACTGTCTCAAATTTAAATAGTCTCGTCTCCTCTAAAACATATCCTAAGAAGAAGCGACGATTCGTGACCTCTAATTGAATTTACTCTGTGAAAAACAAAAGTATCAAGTTACCCTTTGTAACTAAAAATAAAAATATCTCGTGCCATTTGCGGCGAGCCCCTCCGCTAGATTCGCCACTGCTAGCCACCATTACACTGAAAATTATGCACTCTAAAACAACCCAAAGTTTATACATAACTGTCACACTCCCCTCCAAACTGGACTAAAAATCACAAACCGGCAACATACACGTCAATCTTTATTTTCAATTCCCAAAGTCCCTATGCTTATACAATAAAACGCCCAAGACTTCATATACCTCACTCAACTTATCTTGAACAAAAATAACTTCCTTTTTCTTCTACTACAATTCGTACTGGCTATTAATGTGAAAAAGCGAAAACCCTGATGACATTGAAAAGAAATGATTTAGTTTCATTTAAAGCCTATCTTCTCGTTCCAGTAGTAAACAAGAACCATTCCAATTGTAAAATTGTCACAGAATAATACCATTTTGTTCTGTTGACCAAATTAATTGTAGTCTCTTCGCTCTTCACATCGAAACTTATCAATGGATACTGAAATTCACGACACGCTCGGAACACGCATTACGGACTCTGCGGCAACATTTACATTTAAATACAACACGCAAACAATTTGAACCTGGTCGCAACCATCTTTTCAAATTCCCAGTAGCACATTCCGCGCCCCTAAAATATAATTGTTTTTATCATAGAAGCGACACTGATCAACTTTTTTTCATTTACATTTTAAATCTAGTAGTAGAGCGGCTAAGACTCATTTAATTCAAAACCTTACGTAATGGGAAAAGGTGAACCCTTCATCGCATGCTCGTAGTTACATGCCAAACACTATCTTTCTCTGACTGATTATCCAATTGCGAATGATTATCAAACCCGCCTACAAAATCCTCTGCGTAACGCACTGAAGACGTCGAAATAAGCCCAATACATGATTACGTCCTCCTCTCTTATGGAAGAATAAATATGGCCGTTCTGAACTATATCGGGATCAGATCTTCTCATATACCATTTACCTTTACAACAAGAAATTTGATTGGCTGTTTATAGTAGATCCGATCTGATTGGTGAGACATACATACATCTCTCACTGACTAACTCACTGACTCACTCACGCATTGACCCGTCCAAGAGAAGATGAAAGCGAAGTTATTTGCTTCCACCAAATTTTCTCAAATTTTTTTGGGCATACGCAGGACACCCAGTATGCGCACTGGTACCACACGAAATTAGGAATGCGTTCTTCGAATGCAGTTATTCTGATACAAGGTTTCTGTCCACTAAAATTTGAAATTGCTCGATTTCATAGCGGATTTTGTCTAAATATTAAACTAGCAGTAATCAAAGATTAGTTATGTGAGTTCGATCTCTACTAAGACTTTTTTTTGTTGCAATGATTTCGTAGAAATGTTCAGGGAAAGTGGATTGTGGGCTGCTTTCAATCAGTGTCATAAACCAGTTGCAAAGTAGAACATAGCAACGAGTTTTAACATTTCAACATCTTAGTAATGTACTTGATACAATGGCAGTGGGCAAAATAAATAGCAGAACAAAATTGAACAAACGGATACATTATGTTTTACAGTAGCTTACTAAGTTGAAATTCAATAAGAAACTTGCATAACTCAATATGTCAATGTATTAGATATAACTGAAGTATCTATCAAGACATCAGTAATTTCCAGTGATACATGATTTGCCAAAAGACGGTCAGAGAAATACACAACTACATTCTCTCTCTGACTCGTGGTCAATTGTTTCAATGGCTGTCCAGCTACA
>OZ026606.1:14225796-14240796 GCA_964020085.1 Micromussa lordhowensis
AGCCACTGGGAGGGACTCGCGGCTTCAACGTGACCTTTGCAATCATAAAAGAAATTATTTCATTTTGGTTTGAATTGAGTGACTTTTTCTTTAAAAACCCGCATCTGATAAGCCAGAGTAGAAAACGATACAGTGTCAAAGAACTAGAGTGGAATTGAGGCTAACTGCAATCTCGGTATGATCAGAATTAGAATTCAACAACTGAACCTGGTTTTATTGTCACAATAACATCAATAACTTGATGTGAACTGGTATCACGGTCTTTTGTAAGAGCCGCCCGGTTAGCTCAGTCGGTAGAGCATCAGACTTTTAATCTGAGGGTCATGGGTTCAAGTCCCATATTGGGCGGTTCTATTTCTTTTGTTTTTTGTACAAGATAGAATTTAACAGAACGTGAGGCAAGGTATATAAAGTCATATCAACTCAGTAAAAATAGCTCCATGTCCTCTTCTGTACTTGACATGTTAGCCCCAGCATAGGTCATCCTCTCTCGCCTCATAAAGCCTTGACTGCCAAAGAATGAAAGTTTATAGTTAAGTCGTTAAGGAGTTAAGGAGTTCAATCGTGGCTTTTTCCCTCGACTCTGCTGCGAAATGTGTTGTAATTTTTTGGAAGTCTAAGAAACGACCGGAAAGTGATGTGACTTCCGGGCGCCAAAACGAAATCCTGAAAATTCTATGCTGAGCGACTTTTGCCGCATTCATTTCCATATTTCCAGGTATAATGGCTGGTAACCGAGATCTAGTGAACCAATCAGAAAGCTAGAATTGCATTATCCGAGGTTGAGAATTTAATAAAAAGTCATATCCACTCAGTAAGAATAGCACCCTGTCCTAGAGATGTTAGCCCTATCATATATCGTCCTCTCTCGCCTCATAAAGCCTTTCCTACAAAAAACTAAAAGTTTATAGTAAAAAATCATCAGGACATATTTTTATAACAAAATAAGTGTTATTTCGTATAGTATGATCGTCCGGGTGAGTGTAGTTCTGAGAAGAACTGTTGTTGGTGACTGACGTTTCGACAACCTGAGCGGAAGTCATCTTCAGAGTCAAGTGAATAGTGCTTGTCAGTCGATGTTGTTATAAGTTTGGTCCGTTGAAAGTGATTGGTCACTTTAGCCATGATGGTATTGGCTGAAAGACTCGTGTAAAGTTTGTCATCAGTCATTGGTCAGTTTCGATCCGTCTTTTGTTAGTCAAATTGCTAGCGTTGAGGTCCGTGTATAGTTAGTCAAATTAAGTCGGTCTGTCAGAAGTCCGTTTGTCGGTTTCGTTTGCGTCGTGAATAAGTCGTTTGTAAGGCGCCGGTAGCTGTTGACATCTGTTAAGAGGCGTTTGTTCTAAGTTAGTGTACCAGCTTTCAAGAGTCAGTCGTTGAAAATAGTTCGTACTGTAGGTTAAGCATTGAGCAGTGTCCCAGTCAATGTTGTGGTTTGTCAGTTGATGATGTACAGCAATGTGATTGTTGACATCACCATTTCTCGTGGCTCGTTTGTGTTCAGTCAGTCTCGTGTTCAGGTTTCTGCCAGTCTCACCAATGTAAGAAGCCTGGCAGTCGGAGCATTTGATCTTGTAAACTGCTCTCTGTCTGTTGTTGGGTTCGTCCCTGTCCGCTTTAATGTTGATCAGTAAGTGTCGTAACGTAGTCGTAGGTTTGTGGGCAACGCGGATGTTGTAGGGCTGTAGGATCCGTGAGATGGTCTCAGAAGTGCCCTTAGTATAAGGTATGGTCACTGTAGTAACAGGTGTCGGGTTCCTGTTCGTTGCGTCAGCTTCGGTAGGTCGGTAAATGTTTCGCCTAATAAAGTCAGCGTTGTAGTTGTTCTCGTGAAAAACACGCTCAAGGTATTTGTTTTCGTCACGTAAACTGTCCGGTGTGTCACAAACTAGTTGCGCTCGTCTCGTCAGTCAAAGTCTTTATAGTCGTGGCTTTGTGTGAAGTCGGGTTGTAGGATGATTCGTCAAGTAATCTGTCGGTATGCGTCGGTTTTCTGTACACTGTCGTTCGCAGTTCGTTGTTGTCGCGGCTTACCAAACAGTCTAGAAAAGGAAGTTTTCCATTTTCTTCGATTTCTTTGGTAAACTGGATGTCGGCGTTCTGTTCGTTAAGGTGGTCGTGAAAAGCGTCAATTTCGTCTTTGTGAACGGCGGTAAAAGTGTCGTCAACGTATCGTAACCAAAGCGGTATCGTTTGACGACAAGTTGCAAGGGCGCGTTCCTCTACGTGTTGCATCACAATTTCGGCGACAACAACAGAAACAGGCGACCCCATGGCTGTTCCATGCAACTGCTTGTAGTGTTTGCCGTTGTACTGAAAGTAAGTCGATGTAAGGCAAAAGTTCAGTAAGTCCATGATGTCTGCTGTCGGTAACGGTAATTCAACGGTAGATTGTTGGATAGCGGTCTCGGTACACTGTAAAGCCAATTGAAATGGAATACTGGTGAACAGTGATTTCACATCAAAAGACACAAGTTTGTAATCGTCAGGTATCTGTACTGTCTTAATAGCGTCAATAAAGTTCTCTGTAGATTGTAGTTTGCGTCTTGATTTGTCAGTAAGGGGTTGCAGTATGGTCGTCAAGTACTTGGACAGTTGATACGTAGGGGACCCACAGAAAGAGACTATAGGTCGCATCGGTATACCAGGTTTGTGCAGTTTCGGTAGACCGTAAAGTTTCGGTGGTTGTGGCATTGAGCATCTCAGTCGGTAGTAGCGTTGAGTGTCAATAGCGTCAGTCTTCCGCTCAGGTTGTCGAAACGTCAGTCACCAACAACAGTTCTTCTCAGAACTACACTCACCCGGACGATCATACTATACGAACTACTGATACTCCTGGGTTCAAACCATTTACTAAAATAAGTGTTGTCTATAATTATTTCCAAATAATTTATCAGTCCGTCAAACGTATCCAGGCCTCAAACAGTGAGTGAGTGAGTATCTTTATTTATCCACGGTACAAAATTCGTCAGCTAAAAATTTCTAAAACTAATATAATATAATATAATAACGACAGTAGAATCTGTCAAGAATCAAGGAGGCCTCAATGAAAATGTGTTTTTAATACTATTTAAGACAAAATGATGTTCCTTGTTTGCTTTAATAAAAATAAACGAGAAATAGCAAAGATATCGATAAGATTTCTAATTCAGATTATGAGACTGACGCGCTGCCTACTGCGCTAACGAGGCACCTGTAGGGTTTGCTTTGAAACTTAGCATCGTCTTCACTGCGACAAGTCAATAGAACTTGCACTTTGATTGGCTATATATTAAAGCGAGATATTCAGCATTGGATTTCGAGTTAAATCGTGGCTTTTACACTCGTTTCTGCTATGAAATGTGTTGTACTATACCAGTCATCTTGGCACTTACCTCTAGCTCTCGGGCGTAATCTACCCATTTGTTCAATGAAAACAACTGACAATTTAGGTTGTAGTTTGTCGTCAGCCTGTGTTCATGACCAGTTTCAATGAGAGTCGCATAACCTGAAAAACATGAAAGCGATCCCATATTGCAAATTACACGGAACAAATTCGGTCTAGTTTTTGCTAATTGTCAATTGAAATGATATGGACTGCGCGTGTAGATAATGCAAAGCTTTGAAATTAACTGAGGTTTTCACCCTAAAAGCGACTGTCAGCAAAGCCACTGTAAAGGACGCGCAGCTGTAATATGGCCTTTCCAATCATAGAACAATTAATTTGCCTTCAGATTGGATTGATGACTTTTTGTTTAAAAACCTTCATCTGATAAGCCAGAGTACAATTCAAAACGATACAATGTCACAGAACTAGAAGGGAACAGAGGCTAATTGCAATCTCGGTATGGTCAGAATTAGAATACAACAGCTGATCCTGGTTTTATTGTCACGATAACATCAATAACTTGGTCCAACTATAGTCCGTCTTCTAATTTTGACTCTTGACTATATTTATTGACTGTTTATTTGATTGTTTCTGGTCTCAACTTATTAATTCTCCAACTAGATCTGCGAATGACAGTTCAACAATACTTGATTTACTTATTACTTTTGTTCCTGAATTTAATTTGTTAGACACATTGCAATTCTCTCAGGGGAATTTTCTTCAGACCATATGCTGATTATTACTTTTGACATCGTTATTCCACTGAAGCGCATCAATCCATTCAAACGTTATGTTTACAACTATAAGGGTGCTGATTTTGGCGAATTGCAAGAACTCTTAAATTGTATTCCTTCGGATATAGCTTACGATGAAAACGGCATGGACTTTTCAACTGTTAAGTGGATGGATCTTTTTTCTTGCAGCTGTCAATTTCCCTAAGATTGAGATAAAGTCAGCTAATAGTGCTCCTTGGATTGATGCTGAAGTTCTTAAAGCTGTTAGAAAGATAGAGAGACTTAGAAAGTTGGCTAAAAAGTCATCTTCTGAATATCACTGAGCAATATTTCGATTACATCGTGCGGGACTCAAATCGCTTATTAAATTGAAGCCTAAGCAATATTTCAAAGGACTGACGTCATCAACTTTGACGGAAAACCCTAAGCGATTCTGGTCTTATTATCAAGCTAAATACAAGAATAAAAGAATTCCAACATCTTTGCAATACAACGGAGTGAAAGTCTCTGATGCTCAAGAAAAGGCAGAGCTATTCAATAATAACTTTAACTCAGTTTTCAAGAGAGATAACTGTGTTCATGAGAACTATTTTTTCAGTGACTGTGATAATCAGATAATGACAACCTGTCTTTAAGTAACATTGCACTTGCACCGTCTGTGGTCAAGGAATTTCTGGATCAGCTGAACATTTCCAAATCTTGTGGACCGGATGGAATAAGATATCACGTCTGTTGAAGGAATGTTCAAAATCGTTGTCCGTATTCCCCTCTGCACCCTGTTCAATAAACAACTGGACTGCGGTTGTTTTCCAAAAGTAGGGAAAACTGCAAATTTTGTCCCAGTTTTCAAGTCTGATGATAGAGAGTTGGTTGAAAATTACAGAGGAATATCACTGCTGTGTATCATATAAAAAATCGCCTCATTAAGTCTTTACTACCAAAAAATGAAAGTTTTTAATTAAAAATCAGAATATATTTTACTAAACAAATAATTGTTGACTTTAATTGTTTCCAAATGATTTATCAGTCGGTCAAACGTATCCAGGCCTCGAACACAGTGAATAGAAACTGAATACCAGTACACTCTATCAAGAGTCAAGGAGGGCTCGATAATAGTATTTAAGACCAAACGATAGTTTAAACGACATTCCTTGTGTCCTTTAACAAAATAAAAGAGAAATAGAAGTGATTGCGATAAAAGAGAAAAAATTCTCAAAAGTCTGCCCCGTGTGAGGATCGAACTCACGACCTTCAGATTTCTAATTCAGATTATGAGACTGACGCGCTGCCTACTGCGCTAACGAGGCACCTATGGGATACGCTTTGAAATTTAGCATGCTGTTTACAGCAAAAAGTCATTAGAACTTGCTGTTGATTGGCTATTGAAGCCAGATATTTAGCGTTGGATTTGGAGTTAAATCGTGGCTTTTACCCTCGATTCTACTGTGAAATGTGTTGTAATATACCGTTGATCTTGGCACTTTTGCTCTCGGGCGAATCTGCCCTTTTGTTGGAGGAGACCACTTACAATTAAGGTTTGTATCTTCCCCTCAGCCGGAGTTCATGATCAATTTCAGTGAGAGTCGTAAAACCTGAAAAACATTAAAGCGACCCCATATTGCAAATTACCGGAGCAAATTCGGTCTAGTTTTTGCTAATTGTTAATTGAAATAATTTTGATCGCGCGTGTAGATAATGCAAAGCTTTCCAATTAACTGAGTTTTTTTTTCGCTACCAGCGACTGTCAAAGCCAGTTTCAGGAACGGGCAGCTGTAACTCCGGACCTTCGCAATTATACAACAATTCATTTGATTTCAGATTGGATTGATGAATTTTCCTTTAAAAACCTGTATCTGATAAGCTAGAGTACAAAACGATACATTGTCACAGAACTAGAGAGAAACGGAGGCCAACTGCAGCCTCGGTATGATCAGAATTAGACTTCAACAACTGATCCTGGCTATATTGTCACGATACCATCAATAACTTTATGTGAACTGTTATCACGACAAAGGTCCATCATTTGTGTCGTTGTTTAAAGGACCGCCCGGTTAGCTCAGTCGGTAGAGCATCAGACTTTTAATCTGAGGGTCATGGGTTCAAGTCCCATATTGGGCGATACTGTTTCTTTGGTTTTTTGTACAAGACACAATTATTTAACAATTATTTCTCGAGCCCGAATGGGCTCTTAGTCAATAGCCCATGAGGCCGAAGGCCGGGCCTATTGACTCAGAGGCCATAAGTAAAATCCAACTAATTGGTCAAAACAACATCGAGACAAAACTTCTTTCGCTAGTTAAAGCTAGACTTTAATTCTTATTTATTTGTTTATTTATTTATTTATTATTGGTGGTTGTTTAAGGTATCGCTCTATTGCTGCTTGAATTGTGCGGAGAGACGAAACTTTGAAATCTTTTCCGTCCTTCTGCTTTACTGCGGCATAACAAACTTTCAGGCAGTCATTTAACTCTTCTTTCTTCATCTCTTCTATCGGAGTTTCAAATCTTTCATGGCTTGAAAACCATTCTGTAAAAAATAGTTATTTTAGTTTGTCAAAAAGACGATAGAAATAGTAGTTGCAAAAGGAGTCAAATTTACGGTAACATTTATTTGTCAACACTTCAAATTTATTTTGTGCATTCCTACGGTTAAATATCTTATAAAAAAGCAGACTTTTCAAGTTGTGCTTTTGCACTCTCCCGCTCTAGGTCTCCGAAGAGTATACACAGAATATACACAGTTGGACTCCCATGCTTTGAGAACAAATAATACTCATTGTGTTTTGCGCTTTGGAGCATTCAAGTTTAGAACGAGGTATATACATTCTAATTAGCGCTTTTCGACTCTCCCGCTTTCGGACTCCGAAGCGCTTTTGGCCTCTCACGCTTTGAGAACGAAGTATTTTGTGTTTTGCGCTTTGGGCATCAGATTTACGTTTTCATAACGAGGAAAGTACATTGTCCGTGTTCGAATGATATTGCTTCTCATTAGTATGTAATTATGTATGCAGTTCACAGACTGTACGACTCGTAAGCCATTGTTTCACGACCCGTGCGACCCATACGGGTCGGACGGGTCACACTGTCGAGGTTGAAGTGCTGTCTTGCTAATGATATGCAGGGCACCATTGTTATATTCCCATATTGGGCGATTCTATTTCTTTTGTTTTTTGTACAGAACACAATTTAACAGAAGGTGAGGCAAGGAAATATAAAGTCACATCCACTCAGTAAAAATAGCACCATGTCCCTTCCGTACTAGAGATGTTAGCCCTATCATAGATCGTCCTCTCTCGCCTCATAAAGCCTTTACTACTAAAAAATGAAAGTTTATGGTAAAAAAATAAGGATATATTTAAATAAAAAAGTAAGTGTTGTCTATAATTATTTCCAAATAATTTATCAGTCCATCAAACGTATCCAGGCGTCAAACACAGTGAAATAAACCTGGAATAACAGTAGAATCTGTCAAGAATCAAGGAAGCCTCAATGAAAATGTGTTTTTAATACTATTTAAGACAAAATGATATTCCTTGTTTCCTTTAATAAAAGTAAACGAGAAATAGCAAAGATATCGATAAAAGGGAAAAAATTCTCAAAAGTCTGCCTCGTGTGAGGATCGAACTCACGACCTTCAGATTTCTAATTTAGATAATGAGACTGACGCGCTGCCTACTGCGCTAACGAGGCACTTGCCGGGTTGGGTTTGAAATTTAGCATAGTGTTCGTTCACTACAGCAAGTCATTAGAACTTGCACTTTGATTGGCTATTAAAGCGAGATTAGCGTTGGATTTGGATTTAAATCCTGGATTTTACCCTCGATTCTGCTGTGAAATGTGCTGTAATGTACCGGTCATCTTGGCACTTACCTCTAGCTCTCGGGCGAAATCTACCCATTTGTTCAATGAAAACAACTGACAATTTAGGTTGTAGTTTGTCGTGAGCCTGTGTTCATGACCACTTTCAGTGAGAGTCGTATAACCTGAAAAACATTAAAGCGATCCCATATTGCAAATTACACGGAGCAAATTCGGTCTAGTTTTTGCTAATTGTCTATTAAAATGACTTAGATTGGGCGTGTAGATAATGTAAAGTCGGTTTTCCAATTAACTGAGGTTTTTTTCTCTGCCAGCGATTGTCAAAGCCACTGAGAGGGACTTGCGGCTTCAACTTGACCCGTTGCAATCATAAAAGAAATAATTTCATTTTGGTTTGAATTGATGACTTTTTCTTTAAAAACTCGCATCTGATACACCAGAGTAGAAAACGATATAACTGTCAAAGAACTAGAGTGGAATTGAGGCCAACTGCAATCTCGGTGTGATCAGAATTAGAATTCAACAACTGAACCTGGTTTTATTGTCACAATAACATCAGTAACTTGATGTGAACTGGTATCACGGCAAAGGTCCATCATTTTTCCTATCTTCTTGTAAGAGCCGCCCGGTTAGCCCAGTCGGTAGAGCATCAGACTTTTAATCTGAGGGTCATGGGTTCAAGTCCCATATTGGGCGATTCTATTTCTTTTGTTTTTTCGTACAAGATAGAATTTAACAGAACGTGAGGCAAGGTATATAAAGTCATAATTATCAACTCAGTAAAAATAGCACCGTGTCCTCTTCTGTACTTGACATGTTAGCCCCAGCATAGGTCATCCTCTCTCGCCTCATAAAGCCTTTACTACCAAGCAAAGAATGAAAGTTTATAGTTAAGTCGTTAAGGAGTTAAGTTAAATCTTGCTTTTACCCTCGATTCTGCCGTGGAATGTGTTGTAATATACCGGTGATCTAGGCACTTCTGCTCTCGGGCGAATCTGCCCATTTGTTGGAGGAGACCACTTACAATTTAGGTTGTATCTTCCCCTCAGCTGGAGTTCATGATCAATTTCAGTGAGAGACGTAAAACCTGAAAACCATGAAAGCGACCCCATATTGCAAATTAAACGGAGAAAATTCGGTCTAGTTTTTGCTATTTGTTAATTGAAATGATTTGGATCGCGCGTGTAGATAATGTAAAGCTTTTCAATTAACTGAGGTTGTTTTCTCTACCAGCGACTGTCAAAGCCAGTGTCAGGAACATGCAGCTGTAACTTGACCTTCGCAATTAAACAACAATTCATTTGATTTCAGATTGGATTGATGAATTTTCCTTTCATAACCTGCATCTGATAAGTTAGGGTACAAAACGATACATTGTCACAGAACTAGAGGGGAATCGAGGCCAAATGCAATCTCGGTATGATCAGAATTAGAAATCAATAACTCCTCTTGGCTTCATTTTCAAGCATTTTCACGATAACATCAATAACTTGATGTCAACTGGTATCACTGGCAAGGTCCATCATTTGTCCCGTTGTTTGTAGGAGCCGCCCGTTTACTTCAGTCGGAGCATCAGACATTTTTAATCTGAGGGTCATGGGTTCAAGTCCCGGCATATTAGGCGATTCTATTTCCTTTGTTTTTTGTACAAGACACAATTCAACAAAAAGTGAGGTAAGGTATATTTTTAGTAAATTCTCAGCTCTGACTATTGCATTTCTAGATTTTTCATTGGCTAAAAAACTCCGACTATGAGCCAATAGTCGGAGTTTTACGTCATATGGAAAATAGTGCGCCAAGTTTAAAAATTTTCCGCACGACGTTTTCAACTTCAGCCCTCTATAATGGCCGAAATAAAAATCGGCGGCAAAGCCCGGTTTGAGAATTTACTAAAACAATTATTCCATTCGCCCTTTGTTGGATATGAAGTGATTATAACCAACTCGCGCTACGCGCTCGTTGGTTATTTTATCACTTCATATCCAACTCGGGCTCATGGAACAACAACAACCTTTATTTACACTATTCAGTTAGAAAGCAAGTATAGAAAACAAAAAAATCAATAGAAAATTTATAATTATAACTATATAATTGTATAATTGGAATAATTGTTAAAGTCATATCCACTCAGTAAAAATAGCACCCTGTCCTTTTCTGTACTTGACATGTCAGCCCTATCATAGATCATCCTCTCTCGACACATAAAAAGCGTCCATAAACGGGTTGTCCATAATTATTTCCTAATAATTTATGAGTCGGTCAAACATATCCAAGCCTCAAACACAGTGAAAAGAAACTGAATACCAGTAGACTCTATCAAGAATCAAGGAGATCTCAACGAAAAACTCTATTTAATACTGTTTAAGACAAAATGATAGTTTAAACGATATTCCTTGTTTCCTTTAACAAAGGCAAAGATTTCGATAAAAGGGAAAAAATACTCAAAAGTCTGCCCCGTGTGAGGATCGAACTCACGACCTTCAGATTTCTAATTCAGATTATGAGACTGACGCGCTGCCTACTGCGCTAACGAGGCACCTGCAGGGACTGCTTGGAAATTAGCATGGTCTTCGTTCACTGCAGTAAGTCATTCGAACTTGCACATTGATTGGCTATTTATCGTTCAATTTTGAATTAAATCGTGGCTTTTACCCTCCATTCTACTGGGAATTTCTTGTTATTACACGGAGCAAATTAAAATGACTTAGATTGCGCGTGTAGATAATGTAAAGCTTTCCAGTCAACTGAGGTTTTTTTCTCTGCTATCGATTGTCAAAGCCACTGGGAGGGACTCGCGGTTTCAACGTGACCTTTGCAATCATAAAAGAAATTATTTCATTTTGGTTTGAATTGATGAAATTTTCTTTAAAAACCCGCATCTGATAAGCCAGAGTAGAAAACGATACAACTGTCAAAGAACTATAGTGGAATTGAGGCCAACTGCAATCTCGGTATGATCAGAATTAGAATTCAACAACTGAACCTGGTTTTATTGCCACAATAACATCAATAACTTGATGTGAACTGGTATCACGGCAAAGGTTCATCATTTGTCCCTTCTTTTGTAAGAGCCGCCCGGTTAGCTCAGTCGGTAGAGCATCAGACTTTTAATCTGAGGGTCATATCCACTCAGTAAAAATAGCACCTCTTCCGTATTAAAGATGTTAGCCCTATCATAGATCGTCCTCTCTCGCCTCATAAAGCCTTTCCTACTAAAAACTAAAAGTTTAAAGTAAAAAATCATCAGGATATATTTTTATAACAAAATAAGTGTTGTCTATAATTATTTCCAAATGATTTATCAGTCCGTCAAACGTAAGTTTATAGTTAAAATCATGCAGGATATATTTTAATAACCAAATTAGTGTTGTCCATAATTGTTTCCAAATAATTTATCAGTCCGTCAAACGTATCCAGGCACAGTGAAAAGAACCTGGATAAAATGACTCTATCAAGAATCAAGGAGGGCTCAATAGAAAACTCTACTTAATAATATATTCCTTGTTCCTTTAATAAAACATAAACGAGAAATAGTAAACATTTCGATAAAATGGAGAAAATTCTCAAAAGTCTGCCCCGTGTGAGGATCGAACTCACGACCTTCAGATTTCTAATTTAGATTATGAGACTGACGCGCTGCCTACTGCGCTAACGAGGCACCTGTAGGCTTTGGTTTGAAATTTAGCATTATGTTCGTTCACTGCAACAAGTCAAAAGCGAGATTAGCGTTGGATTTGGATTCAAATCCTGGATTTTACCCTCGATTCTGCTGTAAAATGTGCTGTAATGTACCGGTCATCTTGGCACTTACCTCTAGCTCTCGGGCGTAATCTGCCCATTTGTTCAATGAAAACAACTGACAATTTAGGTTGTAGCTTGTCATCAGCCAGTGTTCATGACCAGTTTCAGTGAGAGTCGCATAATCTGAAAAACATTAAAGTGACCACATATTGCAAATTACACGGAACAAATTCGGTCTAGTTTTTGTTAATTGTCAATTGAAATGATATATATGGACTGCGCGTGTAGATAATGTAAAGCCTTCCAATTAACTGAGTAATTTTCTCTTCCTGCAACTGTCAAATGCCACTGTGAGGGACGCGCAGCTGTAACGTAACCTTTGCAATCATACAACAATTCATTTGATTTCAGATTGGATTGAGAACTTTTCCTTTAAAAACCTGCATCTGATAAGCCAGAGTACAAAACGATCCAATCTCAAAGAACTAGAGTATAATGGAGGCTAACTGCAATCTCGGTGTGATCAGCATTAGAATTGAACAACTGATCCTGTCCAACATAAATAACTTGATGTGACTGGTGTGGCGGCAAAGGTCCATCATTTGTCCCGTCGTTTGCATGAGCCGCCCGATTAGCTTAGTCGGTATCAGACGTTTAATCTGAGGGTCATGGGTTCACGTCCCATATTCAGGGCGATTCTATTTCTTTTGTTTACTGTGCAAGATACAATTCAACAGAAAGTGAGGCAAGGTATGTAAAGTCATATCCACTCAGTAAAAATAGCACTATGTTCTCTTCTGTACTTCACATGTTAGCCCTATCATAAATCATCCTCTCTCCATCCAAAAATGAAAGTTATAGTTAAAAATCAAAATATATTTTAATAAAAAAGGATGAGTATTGTCCATAATTGTTTCAGTTGGTCAAACGCATCCAGGTCTCAAACACAGTGAAAGGAACTTGAATACCAGTAGACTCAATCAAGAATCAAGGAGGGCTCAATGGAAAAGTCTATTTAATGATAATGATTTTTTGTAATGCATACTTCTTGTTTCCTGTAACTGAGGTGAACGAAAAAGAAAAAAAATTGATGAATTAAAGGGAGAGAATTCTGCCCCGTGTGAGGATCTGACAAACACTTGACTCTGAAGATGACTTCCGCTCAGGTTGTCGAAACGTCAGTCAACAACAGTTCTTCTTCTCAGAACTACACTCGCCCGGACGATCACACTATACGAACTACAACCCTCCCCCTGAGGCAACTTAATCGAGCGTTTATGTTTAAAGACGGTTTCCCTAGCTACAGGCCGAGTCAAAGTTGACCCTGCATTATATATTCATAACCCTTATGGTTTATAAGGCCCTTTATTATATTGCTGTGTCTCATAAAGACTGGGAACTACCGAATTCACGAATTTGATTGGCTGAAATCGATATTGGAAGCGGTCTAGATTTTCCCATCTAGACCGGCATCTACACCGGTAAAAACGTTGCGGCGAAAAAGTTGCAAACTGAAATGCAAAAATGTTGACTATTTTCTTATAACAATATTTATTTACAGAAGTGCCAAAAAACCTGACGAGAAAAAAAGTAAAGAGGGCGAGCAAACTTGGGCAGAATTGAGCTCATCGCTGTTCGCAAGCCACATGTCAGTTAGCGCAAACCAGTTATATCTAACGAATCAATGCAAATTGTTCTTGTGTACAGACCTCACTGCGTTCGGTCTGTACTCACGACCTCGGTCAAGATTCTCCCATACAGACCTCCTGTTCGGTTAATAAGAGCTAAGTCCACACAACCGGTCGGAGAAATTTGAAAACGCAACTTCATTACATTGTTTCATTTGTGCGACTAAGCCTATCGTTCACACTTATCCTTCACGAAAACGCAACTCTTCGAAACCGGAAGAATTTGAAAACGCTTATCGTGGACGGAAAACATTTTGAAAACGGAGCTTTTCGAGAAAGATGACATGATAATCTTGTGATTTCCCTGCCCGAGTTTCCCGGCTCAAACACAAACCCAAAATGACCGGTGATTGTTGCGTTTTCAAAATTCTCCGGCGTAATGTGGACGAAGCTTAAACCGTTTGAAGCCGGGTTGTATTTTTAACTGTGAAGTGTATGTATCTTCCCTCGTCGCCACCACATTTTCTAAAGAACTGGTCAAATTACGCCATATTTACAACATTTTATGGAAATACTCGACAGCGTTCGCGGTAATTCACTAGTGAACCGGACACAACCTCTCTGCTATAGTTTAATTAACCATGTAATTTTTAGGAACCCCTGAGACGTATATTACAAGTTTCATTCGAGCTGGTGTCACTTTTACACTGTATATACCAAAGAGTAGAGCTGATTTAATCTCAAAACATTCACTCACCTTCTATCAATGTTTGATAGTTAGTCTATTTTGGAATTAAAAAACTCAGTAGAAATGAGATAATAATCTCCACTGACGGTTATCAAAATTCTTTTTCATTTTCACTCGTATTCGCTTCTTGCACATAACCATAATCCTTTGCGTTTTGGGGGGGTAACCAGTAGAAGAAATGTATGGTATCATGACAAAAATTAGTTCGGTGAGCTCGCAAAACCAGCTACTAATGCTTAAAAATGCACCAGAATTTACCAAAATCATGATAGGAGAAATTTGTACTAGTTTATAACTAATTGTAGAGAATTTTTTTTTGTCCATACATCGTCTTGTAATTTTACAGACGATGTATGGAGAAAAAAAAATTCTCGACATTTAGTTATAAACTAGTACAAATTTCTCCTATTCTGGTGCATTTTTAAGCATTACTAGCTGGTTTTGCGAGCTCACCGAACTAATTTTTGTCATGATACCATACATTTCTTCTACTGGTTACCCCCCAAAAACGCAAGGGATTATGGGTCATGTGCAAGTAGCGAATTATTTTACTTGTATGATTACAGTTAACCGTTCTACTTCCCGATTGGAACATGTTTTTGGTATGTCATTATACAAATCTGCTGTTATTGACCGACGTGACTGAATGGAAAATGAATTTGACGAAAAGCTTTTTCTATCTGGTCCATTTTGGACCAGATAGAAAATTGTTATGTTAATACTTTACTTCACTTGTTATGTTAATACTTGAAGGGCTACTTTTCAATCATTTTTTTTTTCGTACCTTGTTCAAATTTGACAGGCTGTAATGTAAACCTATTTTTTTCCTGTCGTTTCCCGCCTCGACAAGCCAATGCTATTTGCGGGAAGCGGCCATTTTGTATTTTTCTTTTGTCCAATAGTAAATAAAGTTGAAGTTGAAGTTGATGTTGAAGTTTTGATCAAAGGTAACTACAAAATTGCC
>OZ026606.1:14245796-14288008 GCA_964020085.1 Micromussa lordhowensis
TTTCTGTCTTTCCGTCGTGGAATATCAGAAATCTGGTTTAAAATATTCCGTAAGTGACAGTGTACAACGTATTTTTTCTTAAAAATCTCAATGAATAGTTTATGGAATAGAGCATCGTTTGTAATGATCTTAGTTTTTGTGCATGTTTTATTCATGCCGGTACACATTTCATGATGCTACCTGGTTAATACTGAATAAGGTAGGACTGATCTAAAACTGTATTTAATGTAATTTCTTAGAAATTGTACTGTAGCTCAGAAATGGCCTACTAATCGGGTAGTTGAACAATTTTAAACATTCTAACTGGTTTTTGATAGATAGGCGTCAGTAAACGTCAGTAAAAGTAAAAATATATTGTTACTTATGTTCATAATTTCTGTTGGCTTGTGGTTAAGGAAATACATGGGACTTAGTGGAGTGATTCGTGAACTAGAAGAGAAGCTGCTTAATAGTATGTGGAGAGTACCAAAGTCAAACAATAATAATGATAATAAAACTGCAAACTGCCTTACAGGAAGTTGAACAAACGCGATGCACTGACAACTGACTCTTGTTGTAGTTGAGCTGCGAGAACTTTAATTTTAGAATAATTTTTCACACAAAAGCTCACAGGTTACGCTACGCACCCTGTCTTGCTGTGCAGCATACAGAGGTTTTAAGCTGCTATATATAATAATAATAATAATAATAATAATTTTTTTAATTTATTTACAAGAAGTCAAAACAGCTCCAAAAAAGTACAGTATAATAATAATAATAATAATAATAATAATAATAATAATAATAATAATAATAATAATAATAAAACCTTACAGCAATGACTTCATGGGAGAGATGGAATAACAAATGTTCATCCAAAACACTTTTACCTGTGTGATGAATGGGCAGGACTGTAAAGGCGCCAGTCGAAAACTGCAAACTATTTTACACAAAGTTGAACATGCGCAATTTATATTAACTACTGACTCCTGTACATGTTGAAGTTGAACCGCGAAAACTGTTTGAACTCAGTAATCTAACCCTGCGGATGTGCCTGCCTGTTGCACCTAATTTGCATCTAATAAACTACTCGATGTTTAAGTGTTTACAGTCGGCTGCATCTAACCCGAAAAAAACATGATCCTATTGGAGTTGGTCATCACCTATCGGTTTGAGGTTTGTCATATCTTCATAAGGACGTTCGCGCCTAATCGAGTAATTAAAGTGTTTTCAATAAATAAGCGCAGTGGAAACTTTAAACATGGGTTTCTAGGGAACGCCTGATCTAAAGTTCCGTCCACAGTTACGGACACGTTTACACCTAGTAATCAACGAGTATAGTGCTTTCTGTACATTCTTTCTGTCTGGCAGTTACTGCTCTGGCGGGCAGAGCCTCCGAGTTATGTGTTGGGGAGAGGAGAGGGGGAACGGAGCCCGGGAGAATAGGGGGCGGGGGGAGGAGGAACAGTCTAAGAAGGCGGAGATCATTTATAATAATAATAATAATAATAATAATAATAAGAAGAAGAAGAAGAAGAAGAAGAAGAAGAAGAAGACGAAGAAGAAGAAGAAGAAGAAGAAGAAGAAGAAGAAGAAGAAGAAGAAGAAGAAGAAGAAGAAGAAGAAGAAGACGAAGAAGAAGAAGAAGAAGAAGAAGAAGAAGAAGAAGAAGAAGAAGAAGAAGAAGAAGAAGAAGAATTAAACAAACGAATTAATAAACAAATGAATAAAGGGGGCAAGTTTCTAAAGAAACTGTGGTGCTGCGTCGGTGGGGAGTATTACAAGATAATTTTATCAACTGAATTGATAATGTGAATTGGTCAACGTAAAGAATCTCTTTACGGTGGCCAATTCACATTATCAACTCAGTTGATAAAACCAAATTGTCTTGAATTAATAAACAAACAAAAAAGATATATTCTAACAACTGTTATGACAGTCTATGTATTAAATGTGAGTCTATGGATTGCGGTTTGCTTTCAATTTCTCATGACATATCAGTACCAGTTGTGTGCCAAATCAAAGTATTTGTTTATACCCTTCACAGCGGTACTCGAAGGATAACTACAAGCGAAAGAAAAACAAAGCCCAAAAGCGCAGTTATAACTACACACTGGTCAATTGGGCTATACCAGATGATATCCCGACCTCAAAAAATAAACCCCAGTGTATCCGGTTCAATTAAATTGTTAAATTACATAGTGCTAAATATTTTAAAACTAGCTATATTGTGAACGCATATAGAATTAATTAACATTTTAAATAATTTTACAACTCAGAAAAAAAGATCTCCCTAAAAAACGAGCTTATGAAAGATTATTTAAAGGACAAAAACAACAACAACAACCTGCATTTGGCACAAACATGTCCACGAATATTTATTCTTGGAACATTACTTCTTCGGCGAAGCTCATAGTTTCCCTCAAGCTTCTTGTCTAATAAACAACGCTTCAACAGGCTTTGGTTAACATAGTTGGTATCAAGGTGCTTTTAATTTGTAACGCCGTGTAATGGACGTGATGATCGTAATGAAGTTTGCGCACTGTTTTTAATGTAAGTGCACGTCATCAGGTGAGTTCAGAGATGCTAACAGATATTTACAGTGTTGCTAACAGTCTTCGGAGCATTATGGAGACGTTGGAACGTGAAGGAATTGGTATTCGTCGTGTCGTGGTCATCCAGAGAACGAAGTACGCGCGAGGTGTAGTCTGGGCAAAAGAGTCATCAGCATAAACTTAATTACCTAGTAGGCTTGTTATTTTTTGTATTTATTTCTTTATTTTTTCGGAAAAGGAACTCAATAGTATTGAACGATCCAGGAGAATCAGTTTCAACAGCGGATTTCCGATTTCCAATTACATCAGTTTGACATTCAAGCGGAGCGAAAGGGTCAATTGTACTTTTAAAATACTGGATTGACTCTTTAGTTTTTTAGTTTTGTTTGTGTCCCTTTTTCAAACCAAAGAATATTTGGTCGCAAACTCAACTGGTAATTTACTCATGAATGTTGTAATTTACTCAGTTTCATTCGGTCAAAATTGTTCAAAATTCTACAAATTCCAAGCATTTATTAGCCTAAGGAACATTACAAAGTACGCGCCCTAAGTGTTTGAAGGTTTGAAAAATTGTGTTTGAAAAGATGACCCAAGATTGAAAAAAGAGCTATTGACTATTTTAAGCGACTAACACAATGTGGTTAAATCTATCCCCACACGTCCCTTGTAGATCCAGAGTTACTGATGTTTTCGATGTCAACAGCCCCTCGTTCCCAGGGTCCTCTCTCATCCTCGAGAACGAGGTTGGGATGCCACGAGCTGATATCTGAGGTCATAATTAATTAGATTATGAGCTCGAGATTTCTATGAAGTGATGGTTCATGAGGCCGAAGGCGGAATCAACTATCGCCTCATAGAAATGGAGAGCGAATAATCTTAATGATTTAGCAGAATTCTAAATGAAATTTCCTTCAAATAACGATTCCAATTATTTCTGGTCTCAGTATTAACTTCACGCTTTAGAGAGTTAACTCGCACGGACTGAATAAAATTACTTGTCAATTTAACAAATTGACGTCAGTTTTTCATGCGTCTGTCCTGTTATTGATCATAAATTTCGTCATCACATTGTCAAAGTAGCTGTGGATCCACGAGGCGATAGGCCTTATCAGTTTCTGTCAAAACTTTCGGGCTTTTTTTAATTCAAGAAACCGTTAATCCTCTCCTTTTAGTTTTCTCGAAAATTTTGCTTATTCATTTGTTTCTAAAGGTTCTTCCAAAACTTCAGCGAAACGAGAAAACATTACACTTTTGTCGACCACAACAAGCCACTGCACACTAATGGCTGATAGTGTGCAATGGCTCAGCCAATCAGATTACAGCATTTGCATTAGTATAGGATATCATCTCTGCCCAAAAGGGCAAAAAAATAATCCAAGACCAGCTGTTGTTGCATATGTACTGATTGCCATTAACAACCATTTTTCTTCGGTTCGTCTTTAGTTCGTCCGTGATACTCTGACTCCCGTTTAAATCGATCTCTCTCTCTCCACTGAGTTCTAGTGCGCATAGCTTTGTGGAATCTTTAATCACTTCCTTCAGTGGTTTCGAGAGTTTTCAAGGATTTGTAAATTGGGCATTTTTGTTATTGGTAAGTTATAGTAGAAGTCAGTTTAAAAACTTACCGCGTTGTAATGGGACACTTTGTGTATTATACATAGTGTAAGAACCCGGATAGAAAATCGTTTGAAGAACTTGTTGTATGTCACTCGGCTACGCGATTAAAACAGCTAAAACGAGTCAGGAATCGTCTATACTTTCCTGTGTGGTGTTTATTATAGCGGTCTATAGCGTTTTTTTCACAACGTTGGACCACGGACTAACCACACCTCGCCACAGACGGGCGAGAAAAATTCTGACTCGATCGAGGCGCCTGAAGTGCCTCGAAAGGTTCAAGGAATTTTTTGAGCTAACCTTGAAAAGGTCATTATATAGCAATCCTTTGTACAATTCAAAGCAATATCTGAATACCGCTTCGGTTTCAGGAGAAGTCAGTTAGAAAAGTTCGCGAGGCCTGCATTGGTATCCCGAAACCTGAGATGCCAACCTAAAAAGAATATCAATATGTTATTTTACTTTCTCGACCCGCAAAATTGTTCACTCAAGAAAGCGTCTGAAAAGGGAGATTCCCAGATAAACCGAGAGAGTGCGTATCTTCGGCAAATGTTCGGCTTTATTTTCCGAGTTTGAAAACACTCGCATCTGATTGGTTTTAATATAGAGGCGAGTTTCGCGCCATAAAAAGAAAACCGCGTCCCGACCGCTGCAAACTCGTTTTATCACTCGTGGAAGTGATAAAAGTCATTGAAAAACGTTTTAAAACTGACAAATTATAAAGTTTACCAATCACCGACAAATTTACTTCAGAAAGAGGAAAGAAAACCATCAAGGTAAGATGATAAGTAGTCTAAGAAGACGCGTAGGGCGCTTCTTCGAGGGAGGCGCTTATCGAGTGGGGCGCCGCTTATTTATTTTTTCCCAAATCGTAGTCAGATATAATCGGTTTGTTTAGTAATACATGTATGTCAGTCCCTCAGAAGTCTCCCTCAGATGTCTCTCTTGAACTACTGGTGTCTCAGTACTCTTCCATATAAAGACAAAGAGCGCTTATTCGAAGGGAGGCGCTTATTTTAAAATGAGGGGAGGCGCTAATTCGAGGATTTTACAAGTATAAATTTTGAGAACAGCACAAAACTAGTGGCTTTATTTACGATGAAACTAATAAACAAACCGAAAAATATTCAAGAAAATTTGTCCTCAGAAGTTTCGCGCTCGCAGAAATATATTTGCAGGTCGTTTGCAGGCATTGAACCAACTGAGCCGCATTTCTCTTACCAGCGGTTTCAAAATTACAGAAATTACCGAGTAGGGAGGAGTAGAGAAGTCCAAAAGTCGTTAGGAGCTGATCCAAAAGATTTTGACTACGCCTTTGCCCTGAAACCTTTATTTCTGAGCCAAAAGGTGAGAAATAATTATCAGGACTTGGAAAATCTTGCCATGAAAACTTGTTTATTAAAATATAAACTAAAATATGGGCCTTCGAAATCACATTCTCCCTACCCCTGAGAGATTCTAAGACCATTCATTATCACGTGCTGAGTTGTTGATATCACCGATCGCTGGTCGAAGGTGATGTTTGGAAAGAAAAACCGAAGGGCAAAGTAGACTTATGTATTCTTCGCAGCCATGAGTTCGGCCACGTTAAGACATAGATCAACGCCCAAACGAACGGAAAAGTCTACGGAAACGAAATCGAAAGCAAAGAACTCGATTGTCGATTATGGAAGACCGTAAGTTTGTGTCGTCATCTCATTATCACGATTGGATAGAACTTTTTAGTAAACATTGCTTCCAGGTGCAATATTTTTTTCTCAGAGTGTCCCATCGCACATTGAAAGAGGTTCTTGTCTCGAATTCCAGGGTTCACAGGTGTGAGGAATCGCTTTTAACATCTACCAGTGGTTTTGACAACTACAGAGGGCTGGTGAACTTATGTCTTGTCCTCCTGGTAAGAAGAAACATTTTGGAATAGATAGAAGTATTCCCCCCGGAAAATGTCGAAATTTTGCTGAAACAGCGATAAATATCAGCCCATCTAAAAGTCTGTTTTGACTTCCGCTTTTCGGAAGTGGTGGATGACATTTTCGTGTCCTGGATCACGTACAGGTTGCTAGTTATTGCTCCGTTTTGGAAATATCTCCATGTTAATTGAAAAATGTTTCCATAACAATAGGTACTTTTTACATAACAAAAGAACTCATTTCCCAATTGCAAGGGAGGGAGAGAAAGCCTATAAACCCTAACAGGTGTCGTTACATGCAAAAGTGAACTTTATTTAATGGTTATTTAGGAAGTAGTCAAGATCTATCATGTATTGTGATTGGTAGATTAAGCTACTCTGAGGTTGATGGGTATTTTTTGTTGAAGGTCAAGGTGAAATTTGTTTCCTGTTTATGATCATGCAAATATAAAATACTTATATTTACATTTGCTGATATGCTAATAGCCTGTTGCTAGGCAGCAGCATGTTAAAATGATTCGGGTTGTGTGTTGTTATTGTTATTTTGATGCAAGAAATTGTAGGGTTTGTGATCTGCGTCAAGCATTTGACGCTAAGTTGAGAGGTCTGGGCTTAACCTCTGGCCAGGATCATATTATGCTGTGTTTCTAGCTGAAACTCTTTGAAGTAGAGGCAGATTGACTCAGCTGCTTCATGTGCAGTTGGTTTCATTGTGTGGTCTCATAACAACAAACAGTTCAAAGAGAGCATTTGACACTTGAGGGGAACCATGAATGGTTATTTGTACCACATTGAGATTATTGATAAATGCCTGTAGAAATTTAGCCAACAGTGTTTTGCATGTATGGTTATAAATTTCTTAACCCATTGACTCCTGTGCCGGCCGTAACCGGCCGTGCGAAAACCCACCCCCAATTTCCTGTGCCGGCCGTAACCGGCCGTAAAAAAGCTCGTGAGGACAAATGCCTGTCCTACCCTCCCTGAAGACATTTTGGTGCTCCTATTGTACTATTGTTGTTAAGGACAAATAAACCAATGAAAATGGACTTTCTGAGCATATTTTTAAAGGACTTTAGGGGTCCTAGAAAGACGGGTTTTTGTCTTAAAATCACGCGCTCGAAAAGTGCAGGTAATCATGGCGCGTTGCGGGCCAAATCTACAAACTTCCAGGGTCTTGTTTTCATTCCTAAAACGGAGAAATTACTCCTTTGGCACTTAAAATGGAAAGAAAAAACATAAATCGATGTTTAGGTGGCCTTAGAATGGAAGATCAAGGTGAATGGAACCCTCAGACCTTTCTGGTGAATAATTTTTCCTTCCTTCAACCGCGGAGAAAACAAGACGATCGGGTGCGTTTTCAAGTGAGTTTTTAATACAGATCGCGGATTTAAAGCAGCTGCCTCGACTTTAGAAAACAAAAATGGTAATGTGCAGTATTAGTTCGAAGTTGAATTCAGCTTTTAGCACGATAGGCAAAGCCACGGCCGATAAAATAACTGCAAAACTTGTAGGGAAAAAATCACGCTTTCGCTTTTGCGTGAAAATTAATTCAAACATGTGGTCATGCCGCGAAGCACGTCTCTAAAATTTTGAACATTTTTGTGCTTTTAGATATTTTTTTTTGCCTCATCTTGAATGAAAATTTATTGTTATTGAACTTCCTGTCACGTTTCTTTCATTTGGTTGCCTATATTTGGGAATTTTAGGTTTTAAAAGTGAAGAGTATTTTTGAACGCTGGAATTCTGCATATTTAATTTACGGCGACCCCTCGTGGTTTGTTTGTTTAGTGTACTCGCTTCCCTCAAATATATTTTGAATCTTGTTCAGCTTCTACAGAACACCTGAGGATAGAACTAAGTTGGCACTAAATTTACACAGTTGAAAAACTATTTATCTCAAAATAATTGCCTTGTTTTTGTCGTCTTATTGATGTACATTTTTCAACTTTCTTTCGCTGCGCTGTATTATTTCGTCGGGCGGCAAAAAAATATCCGATTTCTTCTTTTTGAATTGGTTTTACGTGTGGTTTTCGCCTTTTATTTTCTGGTATTTTCTTAAATGTTCTCCGTTATAGTAAAAGAATGGAAATTCTGTTGTATTTGGTTTCGTTCATCCTCTGAAGTAAACATTTAACTCATTTTTGCGTATTCAATTTTCTCGCCGTTTTGTCACGCGGCGAAGAAAAATAATAGAATTTCTTGTTTTCTTACAAGTTATACGCATCAAGTTGAGTTCTTTTTGTTGATATTTTTTACTATTTTGGCCGTTCATTTATTGAACTTTAAATAAACGAAGTCTTGAAACCTGATCTTGTGTCTGTGGTTACTGCGCATATGGTTTATTTTTGTGCTTTCACTCGCTCTGACATATTTCCAAAAAACGCCAGGAAATTAGGGGTGGGTCGCGGACAGTTTGATGCAGGAGTCAATGGGTTAAACTGCAAACATAATTCGATTTATTCTTAGTACGTCAGTTGCTCAAAAGCATTGTTTCATTTTGTTTTCTGAAGAAGTCTTTTACACCACAACATTCCTGCATCCAGTCCTGGAAATTCTGTACTTTAAAAACTCCTGGGATTTGATCATCTCTGACTGGAATGAACCTTGCATGTGTATTAGTTAATTCCTGCTCGATTCAGATGTCTCTCTCTCAAAAGTAAATGACCATCCCACAAAAATTCCCCCCCCCCCCCAGAAAAAAAATTTGCTGAACCAGTGATGAAATTATACATGCAAACACCAAAAGTAGAATCTTGTCACTCAGAGACAAAAAGATGGAATGAGAAACAAAACGTTCAGAAATTTAAAAAAAAAAGGTTTTCAGGAAAGGATCGTGTGAAGGTACTTTACTGAGAACTGAGCATCTACTATTCTGCACAAGAGCACAATAAACATGTACAGTAGTTTTGATAGAGTGACACTGAATACTGGATTACTGTGTTTTACTTCTCAGCTTGTTGTTTTACTTGTCGCTAATGCATGCAGTTCAATTTAAAAAATGCAAAGATGTTGTAATTTTAATTAAATGCGACTTCCCGAAAAATCGCAAAAGTAAGTACCCAACAAGAAAAATCAGTCTTTTATGGCAAAATGGCAAAAATAAGTTCCTGCAAAATACAAAAATCACCGATTTAAATCACCGATTTGCAAATATAAACTCCTGTGAAAATTTAGTGCCACACAGTAACATTTTGGTCCATTGACCCTGGAAAGCTCCATATTGTGAGTGGTCAATTAACATATTTCTTATTGCTTAGCTCTCGGCAATAAAACTGTTTGAAAATTAATGTTGAACTTAGGTAATACTTCATGTCTGATTAGGGTCATTAGTTTTATGCGTGCTGTAGCACCAAGTTTTTAAGGGTGTTAATGAGGTAAATATATTCTTTAATTGCAGATTTTATCAAACTTCAGAGTAGCGCTTGATAATGTGCTAAAGTAAGTTTAATTGTGTCACTAAAATAATATCTTAATAATTAAGATATGATACTTACATGGTGGAGGATGGAAAACCAGCACCACTGTACATGGTACTATTAAATAGTGCCATGTACACTGGTGTTTGTTTTCCATCAGTATATTAGCACTGATAAAAGAAAGAAAAACTGAAACAAGGCATCCAATCTGCTCAGATATTCTGAAACTTGGGTGCCCATATACCTTCAAAAGTATTTGGTCAGGAAAAATCCAATCATTAATTTATCTTTCTCTGGTTGTTATACATGTACCTCTTGGGCCATTGCAGAGAGGTAACTGTTGTAGGAAGGTCTCAGAAATTTATGTTTTACCGGTAGTAAACTTTAATAAGCGTGTGAGCTCTTTTTCTCATTCATGAAACTGGGGGGCCCTTTTACCTTCAAAAGTATGTGTTCAATAAAAATTATTTTAGAAACACTTGGCTAGTCTTATACTTGGTTGTCATCTGAATGTTGTCATAAGGTAAAGGAATTACTAATTAAAGTTTTTTTTTTGTTGTTTCTTATCACCTCTTTCTTGTTGTGTCAATGTGTCACAAACTCATTCAAAATAATTTTCTTCACTTCCTTTCCTGTAGGTATGGCCTACTTATCGACCCAGTTCAGGTCACAACAATATTTCTGGAAGATCCATACCGCTGGCCTTCAGCGTCGCTTGTTATCTGTAAGTGTATTGTTTTATGTTGTAAGTGTTTTCTTAAGAGATCAGTCAAACAGCAAGCTCTAAACTCTGGACTCAAGTCTTAGTTCTTAGTATTTTGAAGAATCCAATTTTGAGACGGCAGAAAATCATGTCATTGTTTATTCTGTATAACTACAAGACGTGCAAAACAGCTAAAATCTATAATGTTTAAAACTGTAAATAGCCTTGTACCCGAATACCTGTCAGACAAATTCGCCAAGGTTAATACCATCCACAGGCATAATCTTCGAGGTGCACAACTTAACCTGTTTATTCCGCGACCGAACACTGAGGCCCTCAAGAAAAGTTTTCGTTATAGGGGCGCGGTAACATGGAACAGTCTGTCAGCGGAGGCTAAGCAGGCCACTACTTTAAATAGTTTTTATTCCGCTATTATACATTAGAATTCTCCTTTTTTTTTCTAGTATTTATTATAGGATTTTTCAATAATGTTTGTAATTTTTAAGTCTTAGCTTTTTATACTAGGTTTAATATGCACGGCTCTTTAGAAGACCACTTTGTAGTGAAAGGATCCCGTGGTTAAATAAAGCTATATTATTATTATTATTATTATTATTATTACAGAACTACTCATTTGATTTGAATTTACTGTAACTTATACCCTGTTCACAGCTCGTTTGAAATTTGTCTTCTCAAAATGACTGCAAAGCGTAGTCGACAAATTAGATTGATTTTAGTTAAACTAGTTTAGTTGGTGTGAATGGGGCATTAGCCATGTACTTGTACCCTGTAGTAGTTTAAATATTTGTTTTTGTTGCTTTTCAGTTTCCAATTTTTTTATCCAAACAACATTTTGCTTAGAAAAGCTATTGGCCTCAGTAAGTATAGACAATCCCTTATTAATAATAAATATTGTACCGGTAATGGTTGACTTTGTGAGTGTGGACATAAGGTTAAGTCTGTATTCAAGCTGAGTGGCTGTTGTGAAGTGACCAGGAGTATTTCTACTCCATCATAGGGTTTAAAGAGGCACTATGGGAGTTAAGGGCCTCACCAAAGAATGAAACACACTGGACAGGGCTAAATCCAGGACCTTTTGATCTGCAGTCAGAGTAGCACAGTTACAACCATTTGGCTGCCTGCAAGCACAAATTTCAATATAAAATTAATCTAAATTCTGTTTTGATTAAAAAAATATTTAAGAATACCCTGGTACCATGCTTACACTGTAGACTGTCAGTACTGTAATTCTTGCATTACCTCTTTTCCTGGAATGCTCACTCCTGTGGAAAGGGGAAGAAGGGTCTTGTCATATACAATGTACTGTGCATGTAGAGGCATTGTTTCTGTAAGATCAGGCACCAGGGTTATCTCGGGTGTTTGTAGGGTTATATTGATTATAATTCAACTGCGATAATTTTTCATTTCATTTATTGTAGGGCAAAATATCTGAGCGGATTGGACATTTTTTCCATTTTTTCTTTCTACTGTCCATGCTAATAGTACCATGTACAGTGGTGCTGGTTTTCCATCCTCCACCATGTAAGTACAGTATGTAGTTAGTGCTTCATGTAGACATATTATTTTGTACTTTCTAAATATACAGTGTCTTCTTTCTTTGATCGCTGTCTTGGATTTCAATAATTTTTCAAATAAGTCAGAACAGCTCCCAGATTGATTCAAAAACACCTGTAAATTTAAGGTCACTGCTAACCTTTTTGGGGTCAAATTTTGCAGGATTATATTTCTTTCTTCTAAAGCAAAATATTGCAAACGTTTTTTTCTTGTGGAGGTATTGAAAAGTTTGTGTTTTGCATGACAAAAAAGATAATCCCCAAAGGTGTTATGAGATTTCAACACTTGTAACATCTAAGACCATCGCGCACTTTGTGTCATCTATAGAAGATATACTGGCCTTTTCCTTTTCTTTTCCTCATTGTCTCTTGTTTGCATTTGATTCCTGAACGTCTGAGATCGATTTTCAATGGCCGGCAGCATGACCGCATTCACACCCGCATTTTTTTCATGAATGGTCCCTCTTCAAATGAACTACATGTAGTACTGGGTACATATATGTATAGATTTATCAGATGATTATAGGATATTTTAAAAAATTAGAAATATTTTTACTTTGACACATCTCTGTATATTGCAATGTGAAAAATTTTCTTTTGGTCAACATCAAATTTATTTTCTCAGAAACAAAAGGAGGCAAAAGACATGGGGGCTAGTGTGTGTATTGACTAGTGACAAAATTTGTCTTTCACCTCCCTTAGACAGTCCACTTATTGTGCAAGGCTTGTGTTTCAAATTGGCCAATTGATGAGAGTTCAGAATGTAAAACGTCACCAAAAAATCCAAGCGCACAGTAACATTAATGTTATTTAACAAAAACAAATCTTATTTGAAATTTCTCTGCCTAAAATCACGGTACGGTTGCCGTAACAAGTTGATGTGATGGGGAGATTATCTGGCCTTGTGGCTGTGGCGATTTGATGGTGATTCTGTACGTTGCTTTGTGATGCAAGAAAGATTTCCTGGAAGGCACCCAAAAAGGTTAGCAGTAACCTTACAGATACATTCAGGAAGTGTACAAAAACAGGAATGACCAACAATTGATTTGAACACCAAAATGTTCTGCAATCATTTTTAAGAATCCACTCCCAGTGAAAAATAGGGTTGTAAATTAACTATTCAATTTTATAATTATTAATTACAGTAGTTAATAATTGCAATTGTTGTTACATTATAGGGGCAGCACTGATTGCTGTCATGTGGTATACTATTATCTGGCTCAAGCTGATTAGCTATATTTGTGTCAACAAATGGTGCAGATTAGGATTGGTCAAACATGACAAAGATGGTAAATATTTAAATGTATGATTATATAATAACTGCTCTCATCCAGTGAGTGGCAATGTTTAACTCCAGATTCTGTAATATGTAATATGCATATAAGAGGTACAGCTGTAGGTATAAAATTTCATAAGTTTGTGTGAGTTTTTGTTCAACCACTTTGTACAGGAAGGCGCGGTGGCCTCATGGTTAGTGCGCTCGACTCCGGAGCGAGCGGTCTGGGTTCGAGTCCTGGCCTGGGACATCGCGTTGTGCTCTTAGGCAAGACACTTTACTCTCACGGTGCCTCTCTCCACCCAGGTGTATAAATGGGTACCGGCGAATTTAATGCTGGGGGTAACCCTGCGATGGACAGGCATCCCATCCAGGGGGGAGTAGAAATATTCCTAGACGCTTCATGCCACGGAAACCGGGATAAGCTCCGGCCTGATGAGCCACTTGGCTCGTATGCAGACTTTTTACCTTACCTACCTTACTTTGTACAGGTACATGTAAATGTAGACTAATATTGTTGCATTTTTGCAGGACAAATCGCAAATGGAAAACCTGAAACTGCTTCTCTGATAGTCTACCCAAACAATCTCTCTCAAAGAGGTCAGAATGAATAATGTGGACATGCAAATTTGATTATTACAGTTTGGCCATTTTTAATGTACTGCTGATACTCTGGAAATCAAGTTAAAATGCCACAAAGTCCTTTGGATGTTCTTATTTTCAGAGCTTTGAACTAATTTCTAGACTGTATTGTGAGGCTAGTATTGTCATTGTGTGGGCTGTGTTGGTTAGAATACATTCATCTCTGTCAGTTCATTTAATCCTTTGTCTAATATTGTGCAATTGTACTGATTGTTTTTCAGATTTGTATTACTTCATTTTGGCACCTACTCTGTGTTATGAGCTTAACTTTCCAAGAAACTCAAGAATAAGAAAACGTTTCCTCTTGAGAAGAATTGCAGAATTTGTAAGTCTTTATCATTTCATTTTAATTGTGACTTCTCTCAATAGTAATACCTACATGTAATTTGAAATCAGGCTGTACCATGTTGTTCCTGTTCTCAGAGGATTGTTTTTCTTTTTACCCATATCCTTCATGTCTACCTTTGTTGCCAAAAAACTATGAAACAATTATAATATAATTATAATATTTAAATACATTTACATTGTATATATTACATAACTTGATGCTAATGTAAACTGTAAATTTGGAGCTTTTTCAAAACAAACTAAACAAATTGTTGAACTGTCGGGCAGTACAGACGACTCAAACAATATTGAAAGCTCAATGAACACAGACTTTATTCCTGAGCTTGACCACGAGGACTTCGTGTTACAACAACAACATGATCTGGGGAGCCCGGATGTAGTTTCCCTCAGGGAGGGCCTAAGTACAAGCGACGGGCCAACAGAACCATAGAGATTCACTGAAAGCTTGTAATAAATAATTATTGCAAAAATAAGTCAAAGAAAGTCATCCACCTACTTATTTGTTTCATTTGCTGTACATGCAAGTGTGACACCTGGTACATAATTTATACTGGGAACTATGGGCTAAAATTATGCATGAAGCTGTTTTGATGCAAGATATTGCAAGTTACATGTAACATTATTATTGTATTCATTTCTGTTGCAGTTCTTTTTAATTGGTCTTGTGCTTGGAGCAGTACAACAGGTAACTAAAGCACTCTGCACTGTACTGACATGTGTGTGGACATGCATGGGTATCAGGAATAAAGAAAAGGAGGAAAGGGCTGGGGTTAAGATGATATTACATTAAGTCAGTCTGTCTTACATATGATGCTCACAAAAGTCAACAGAACTTTACATTTACATGTACATGTATGGACACAGCACTGTTGTGTGATAATTACCACTCATGACCGCAGATCAACATGCCCTGCAAATTACACTTATGTGTACAATAGTCTAAGGTATAAGTTTTATATGATTGTGTATCTGATCTATTGCTGCAGACTAGGAGTTGTTTAGAACCTTGAAACAATGCCTGCATGTTTGCTGTTCTCATACATGTTGGTTCTCAGTTTTTGTACATGCAACTTAGCATACATGTACCTTTTTCTAGAAAACATAATCAGCTTATCCATGCTTGACGTTATATCAAACATGAGCGACAGTGTTTCATCGGGATATCCAAACACTGAGAAGAGAGTTGAAAATACGACACGCAGCGGAGTATTTTTGTCGAAATTTGAGGTGTTTGGATAGCCGATGAAACACTGTCTCAAGTGTTTGATATATCTTCTCAATCGAAACAAAAACTAAGGAGAAAATCAAGAGGTAAAATCGTCAACATCTATGCTAATTAAGACCGGGTATCAAAACCTCCTTCATGGTTGTGATTTCCTTTGTTTAGCTTGATGAATTATTAATGAGTTTGAGAAACACTTTTTAAGGTTGGTTCTCATATAATCACCCCAATCATGTCAATCACTGCTGTCTCTTTGAAAAAGTGATATTATGATTGAGGGGGTTATATGAGAACGTTGCACAGATGATTGCTAAATTACTGGTAGTGATTGGGGTGATCAGGGTCACTTGGATCGTCCATGTTCTATCCGCGTGATTGGTCGCAGACCAAGGCGATTGTGAATGATTTTATAAGAACTAGATGATAGATGATTAAAGAGATCCAAACTGTCCCATGGTGCATCAATATTATAGGAAAATTCATTACCTGACCAGGGAATTCTTTGTTAAATTGCACGCAAAAACGGATATTGCACTATGAGTGCGACATAAGTTTTCAAGTGCAATAATTATTTAACACGGAATTCACGAGTCAGAATACAAGATTTTATTCAATTATAGAATTCTATCCAAAACTCAACTCAGCCTCACAACCAACATGGCCGCCAAAGCAGTAAGAGTTTAATCAGACATTAACATTGTTCATGGAAGAAGTTCAAAAATATGAGTGTATATACAACAAGTTTTGGAAGGACTATAAAAATATTAAGTATATTAGATTCAACACTTCAAAAGCTATAGGAGAAAAGTTTGGTTTAGATGTCCCCAAGTCAGAGAGAAGATATTAAAACATTCACATTCTCGTACAGAGGCTACTTGAATTATTGTTGTTGGGCCTGTGCATTGACCTGTGCTCTGCTCATACCAAATGATCAGGGTGATTATATGAGAACCCCCTTATCGCTCCCAAGTGCTTGGATCGCTTGCATCATCTCTGCAGTTGCCAAGTGGCGATCAAAGTGATCAAGGCGATTATATGAAAAGCAACCTTTATTGCTATAGACAACATCAGTGTGTATTCCCTTTCCTTATAATGTTATGACGGTTAATTTGACTTTGTTATTGTTTGCTTAGTGGATTGTACCTACTGTTAAGAACTCCTGGAAACCTATTCAGGTATGTATGGCTGTTATGTATGGCTCAGTGGTGACATCTCTGTACATAATGTAATCACATCAATGATGAACTGATGTTATACATGTAAATAAACAAGATTATATTGATAATGTAACATGAAAAATTGTTGTTGTTGTTTTTGAAACAGGAGATGGACTTAGGCAGGGGCCTGGAGCGAGTGATGAAACTTGCTGTAAGTTCTAAGCCTAAGTAGTTACCGGTACTCATTTTTGGGCCGATTAAAATTCATGTTTGCAGGATCAGGCTAATGTTTGGCAGACTGACTTGTTTTGACATGAAAAACATCATTCTGTAATTGTTTTTGTTGATTTGCACTTTGTTTTTGATATTAAATAACATAGTTACATGTATGCAAAAACGGTTTTCCAAGTGGCATCTTTAAGAGATCTTTTGTTCAATGAAAAACTAAAGAAATCTTTTGTTTCACTAAATTAGCTTGATCCTGCAAAAAATTAAAATGGGCCCAACAAGCGATATACATCCTTTTTGCACAAATCCTTCAAGTACATGTATCTACATGTACATGTATCTAGCAGTCAGACTGTTTACAGTGTGTGAAGTCAAAATCAAATCCCACAAAATCTTAGCTTTCTTTCTTTTAAGTCAAAGGAAAATAGCATATAGAGCAGAAATTAGCATC
The DNA here is from genome assembly GCA_964020085.1 of Micromussa lordhowensis. Lineage (NCBI taxonomy): Eukaryota > Metazoa > Cnidaria > Anthozoa > Scleractinia > Lobophylliidae > Micromussa > Micromussa lordhowensis. Next base: position 14,262,868 of record OZ026606.1, read on the forward strand.
TCTGTGGCAAGCATTCTTGGATTGAGCTAATTTAGCGAAATAAAAGGTTTTTTTTGTTTTTTCATTCAACAAAACATCTCCAAAAGATGCTACTTGGAAATTAAAGCTGAGTTTTTTGAATATGTTATTTCTCAAAAATGAAGCGTAAATCAATAAAAACAGTTAGGGAACAATGTTTTTCATGTCAAAACAAGTCATTCTGACAAAAATTGGCTTAATTGATCCTGCAAAAAAAGCAATATACACCCTTTTTGCACGAAAGTGTTCAATTGATTCTTACATTTAATTCATTTACCAAAGTTAAAAAACGTCAAACAAGAAGGACGAGAGAGTTTGATTTACAGCCAAATTCTCCTCATGAAAATGATTATAAAAAATGTATCAATAATTTTCATACTGATCTTGTATCACCTTTCTTATATTTTACAGGTCCCAAATCATTTGATTTGGCTTTTATGCTTTTATGCAATTTTTCATAGTGGACTTAATGTTGTTGCTGAAGTTTTAAAGTTTGGTGATAGAACATTTTATAAAGATTGGTGGTGAGTGACCATGACATAAACAAATGAAAACTCACTGTGCATATGTCTGCAATTTTTGTTGTGTTATGATAATATACCACAACAAAATATTGCTGCCAAAAAAAATAATTCTGAAATAATTAACTAAAAAAGCCTGCAATGAAGTTGTATTAACTGTTAGCGAGAAATGGTCAAAAAATGACATACTTAAATGATTGCATGCATGTCACAGGTGACAGACTTTTCTCTGTGGATAAATTAAACTTATAAGTCTGCTGAATAAATTATACACTGTTCACTTCTTGCGGGAAGCATGCTGGCCTCATGGTTAGTGCACTTGTCTCCAGGTCAAAGCGTTCCGGGTTTGAGCTCTTGTCGAGGACATTGTGTTGTGTTCTCGGGCAAGACACTTTACTCTCACAGTGCCTCCCTCCACCCAGGTGTATAACTGGGTACCGGTGAACTTAATACTGGGGGTAACCCTGCGATGGACTAGCATCCCATCCAGGGGGGAGTAGAAATACTCCTAGTCACCTCATGCTACAGAAACCAGGGTAAGCTCTGGCCTGATGGTCTTTACCTTCACCTGCCTACATGTACTACTTCTATGATGAACTCAAATAAATGAAGGTCTAGTGTAAATTTGATTTATGATTCTTGCTAAATTATATAACAATTATGAAGTGATCTTCGCTTCTTTGCTCTATTTCTTAGGAACTCACCAAATGTTGCCTATTTCTGGCAAAACTGGAACATTCCTGTTCATCGCTGGGCGAGACGGTTTGTTATCCTTTATGCTTTTTCAACCATGATAGTTCTCAGAGATCTAGAGCACTTTCCATTCAAACAAGAATCGAAACAGGGGCAAACGGTATGGAAATTTCCTGGAAAAATTTATAGGAAAAACCAAGAGTTGTTCATTTTCCAAAATGAAAACCATTTACCAGTAACCAAAAATTCTGGAAATTCTGAGACAAAAACTAGGCAACCCTGGCCTATAAATGGGTGTTTGCCGGGCTTTATAAAACATACACGTGTTGACCAATCTCTTTTTTATGTATATTTTGTTGTAATTTTACAGACATCTTTACACACCAATGCTGCAGTCGGGGTATTCATCCCTTCAGGCGCAAGTAGCAGTGTTTTTACTGTCTGCATTCTTCCACGAGGTATTTACCTACTAATTACATAATTTGCATCGTTGTGTTACCAGCAACAAAAACATAGCATAACATGTTTAACCAACGTGGCCAAAGCTTCACACCAGATTTTAAAACATGATATAAGTATTGGCTCTTCCCCAGACACTAGTAGATCACTGCTGCTACCCAGTACCCCCTCCCCCTCACCACCTTGCCAACAAAGTGTTGGTAACCACCATCGCCCTAGGATACATCACCAACTAATGGTTGTTAATTTTTACAGTTTTTAGTTAGCATTCCACTGAGGCTTTTCAGATTCTGGGCGTTCTTGGCAATGCTTTCACAAGTAAGTTCACAAAATAAGTTTACAATCATGTATCGTCCAGTATCCTGTCTACATTGTCAAGAAGTTAATAGGTGATGAGAATATTTAAATTAATAAGCCAGGAATTAAACATTGCATAGGACCCATTAAGGGAGAAATTTTAATTAAAAGGCATTAATTTTTTTCTTTTTTTTTCCTTTTCTTTTTTTTACTAGATACCACTACATCTTTTTGGACAACACTTTTTTAAGGAATATCCTAACTATGGGAATGTGCTAGTCTGGGTGTCAATTATTCTGGGCCAACCCTTAGCAATTCTTTGTTACTTTCATGATTACTATGTCTCTGTTGGCCAGGTTTGTATCTGATTTGTTGTTATGATTCATAAACATAGCTCAGTGTATATGGGCCCAATAAACAGTTCAACTAGAAAGTAAGGCTTAAAACATTACAACCACCTTGTAGCAAGGCATAATTAACAGTAGCATATGAAGGTACTGCTCAATAGTGTTCATTTGAATGGTCACACACTAGGGCTTTACCCAGTCTCAAGGGGGCTGACAACAGTTTCCAGCACTTTTCTAACAGCTACATTGTATAGTTTGAAGGATGAATACTACCAACTGATGCTACAATAACGGTATCATACAAATGCCAAATCATTGGTAAACAAGTTGCAGTCATCCTTTTTATATAACAGGTTACCATAGTAACAATATGACATGCTAAAAACACCCTTAATTTTAGCTTTAAGTGCTTATAACTCAAAAACGAGCTTGGTGACCCCCATTTTTTATTATTGAATTGTGATGAGCATAATAAGATGCAACCTTTTGCAAAGCCACCTTAAATTTTCGATAATTTATAAAAGCAAAGATTAAGGGTGTTTTAGTCATATTGTTGCTATGGTAACCTATTATGCCACAAAATTGACAGCAACATGTTAACCAATGATTAGGCTGCCTGATTAGTTTCAAATCATCCACATCCCACAACACTTTTTAGCAAGAAAATTAATCTTTAATTTTATGTTTTTATTATTATTATTTTGCAGTGATCTTCAAAAGACTGGCGCAACTAGCTCTGGATAAAACTGAAACTGAATATGTTAATATATATTTTTTATTGAATTAAAGTAAGTCATTTACATGTACATGGTATGGTATAAGAAGCAGGTTGTGCAAGGCTGGTTATTGGCAGGGTTGACAAACCATGTGGTGAGGCAGTGACAGTTTACAAGTACGTTTTTGTCCCTACTGGTTCTGTTTGAGCCATGAAGCAATTCAACCTGTCTTCTTTCTTGTAGCCTCTGTTTATTTTGGTTAGTGGAACACCAATGAAGCAATGGGCCTGGCCTTTATCAGGTCACTCTGGTTCTGCATTTCAAGAACAAGGCGCCCTGGGGCAAGGAATGTGTTTTAATCCTGGCAAGTTTCAAGCATGCGTCATAGCAGAGGCATTAAGGTGGTGGCCTTCAGGGCACTCACTTCTCTGGAAAGTGCAGACTCCATGAAATTTACAAAGTACTTCCCCGATGGGATTCACTTGGGGGTAAAATTGGGGGCATAAACTACAGAATGAATCGGTGAAGCACTGGCAGGAAAAACCTCATGGTTTTGATGTTTAAAAAAACAACAAAATAAAATATTAAAGGAGATACTGTAATTTAAAAAAAGTGCCAATTGTGTGCCACTCCTTCATACATGTACTCAGTGCTACGTTGGTGTCTTGTGGTGGTATTTGTGCATGCTCGCAACTAGCTTGAATGGTAAAGCACACGCCCATTTTGCCAACCACATCATCAATAAAAACGGAGGCTTGAGAAATGAAATGGGTCAAACAGGACAAATGGGGATAGGAGGGTGTGCATGTTACCTATCTCTTCTTTTCCAAACAGTTAGTTTGCCTCACCAATATCAAGCCTTGCCCTACTGTTACACTGTACTTTGCCGTGTAAATGGCATTTTAGTCTACAAGTTTCTGTCTTTTTGTTTTTTAAAAGCCCAATTTTTTAAAGTTACTTTGATCGGGGGGGGGGGGGGAGGGTGTTTGCTGTTTTCGAAATTTTATGCCAATATCTTTAGAAACGAACTACTTTGGTGTATAAAATTGTACCTACACAGGGGCTAAAATATCCTTAGCTACGTGGGGAGATGGAGAATATACATTGCATGACAGTTAAAGATGTTACATGAGATAGCCCAAGGGCCCTTCGATTAGAGGCTCAGATGCAAATGAGGCCAATAAGGGGTTTATCATCATCTGTCATTATATTTAAGTTTCTAACTTTATTATAAAGTGTTGATATAACACAACTCATTAACCAAAAATTCATGTAAATTATTGAAAAAAGAATAAAGTTTTGTTGTTGTTTCCGGGATGCGGGATACGCGATATTGGGGTACAAAATTAACAGGATCGAGGTAAAAGGAAAGTCCAAGGTATTGAGTTTCATTTCCAAATAAATTTTTACTTTTTGGACCGTTCTAGCTCACTCTTCTTTGGTTGAGACCATAGTTACAGAAGTTACTTTCTCTACACACGTCCAGAAACCATTATTGAAAGTGACCACATGTGCACAATCAAAGCAGACCAAGGATGGATTTTCTGGTCCCAGTTTTGGATATTTGCGTGTTCGGTCACCGCAGACCAAAAACATTCAGACTCTTGGGATAAGATTGCTTTTATCTGTGATCTCTTAGGGAGAGTTACAAGTAAGCATGCACAGCATTAATTATTGACCATTTGGGGAGATAGGGTACATTTTGTTTTCTTCAAATTGGCACACTTTTAGTATTTTTTTTTTCAAGGTTGAAATGTCTACAAAAAAACTGATTTCAAACGTTTTTGTTTTTTGAAGCCTTAAAAAATGGCTGATCAACTTAAATTTGCTTTCTCGTATGTCAAGAAATTGCAGAGAAGGTCTTTTGACTACAAGAATTCAACTTTCCTCCCCAACTTCCCCTTTGAACATCTGCTATGCAGGCTAATCTTAACTTGTCGGCCTGGCAAATAAATCAGACAGTCACAAACAAACAAATTTATTACAAAATTTTAGCTTAACTCACTACAAAGCTATATGGGGAATCAAAACAATAATTATATCTGTTAATATAATATATTCACTACAATTTTAAGCCCAGTTCACAAAATAGCATTAGAAATGATTTGAATCAAGTCATGCACAATTGATTGAAAAATACCCTTGGAATATGAAAAAAAAAAATCCAGCAAAAATTATAGAAACAGGAATACCTTGAAACATCTCAAAACTCAGTTACATTCACACTTGTCATATGAATTACAGGGTTTACCACTTTGAAAGTGTTCTATAAAAGTATCTCTGTCAGTATTTATAGTTCAAATAATCCTATAGTCCTGTCTGTAACCCTTCTTTCCATCTTTCCTCGTCACTTTTCTGGCTCATCCACCCCAGCTTGGTTCATCAGTTCACCAATATTCTTCTCTAAATCATCAATCCGTGTGCTCATGTCATCAAGTGAACTTGGTCAAGGATTAAAATAACTATTTAAATGTCATTTTACCAGCGTCAAAGTATATTACTATATCAAACCCATCTTGCCAGGATGTGGGACGAGAGTAAAAATGAAGGTGGGATACAAGATGACAACTTTTAATGATGGGATGCAGGATAAAAATATTTTGGTGGGAGGCGGGTTTGCTCATTTTGGTGGTGAGATGGGTGATGAAAAAAAGAAAATCACAGGTTACAGACGTCATGCGGAGAACTGCAACTCTAACCATGTGGAAGCGAGATAAATATTCTGACCAGGGCGGGATTATGGGATTGAGACAAAAATAGTGGTGGGATGCAGTATTGTAAATAAACCTGCACTGTATGTTGGATCCCCCTTTTGGTCACCAAGAAAAATCATGACTTTCAGAAACAAAAAAACACAAATGGAATACCTGAGTGACTGTGAAGAAGGTACAGGACATATTTCTGTGTTACATGAAGCTTACCTGAATATCGATAGATTGTTTGGTAACTGTTGAGACTCTAGTGGCAATTAACTGTTTAGAAATGCAATAATTTCATTCCAAACACAATTCTTAAATCACAACAACGCTTTCCGCGTTCTGAATATTAGACAGCGTGTGAGCTACAGATGTACATGCAAGAACATACAGTGAGTTATATGAATTAGAAGGCTGGTGAACAGACTTGAATCAACTATAATGCCCTCAGAACGTATCGAGGAATTAAAAATTATCAAATTGCCGACATCCCTGGTGAAGTAGATAGACAGACATAATAATTTTCTCACTGGATTTGAGCAAAGATAAGCTTGTAGTGCAATTTTGATTTCCACTTTCAGCTCTGCTGTGCTGTCAGTATAACAGTTATTACAACGAATCGAAGTAAAAGGATATTTCTCGTGATGATCTGGTCTGACATCTGCTGAAACTTGTCTTGCTGTAAATTAGAAACGAAACGCTTTTCAGTTTAATACATACCGAAGCGAAAGCAAACAAAACAAGCATGCAGAAAGCATCTTATCCGGCATCTTATCCAAAGTTATGTTTTCATTACGTACCATTTGCTGTAGCAACGTTTGCACCTGTTATAAAAAAGAAAGAAAGACAAAACACAAGAAAAGCAACACGTATCTTGTCATTTAAATCTCAAGTAAATCTTGACGCAATAACCTACATAAGCAAAGCATAAATATCGCCATAATTTTGAGGCAGAACAACGGCTAAAGACCCGTTTGTAAGTAAAAGCAGCAACACATAATACGCCCAGCATAACGTTACACTATGATTGTACATGTCGAATATCGAATGGTACAAATCCAGTCAAATCTTGCACGCTCTGAGGGTCTCCTTCTTCAATCTTGACCGATTTCCCTGTGTCCGCCATGTTGATGTGTCGCTTTGACAAGAGACGCCAAGCGGAAATGTTTTCTCGACACCAGTCTTCGCTCTTCAACATGGCGGCGGAATTTGAAGAGCAGATTGAATGAGGAATCGACCAAGAAAAAGGAAAGGGAAGAAAGCTATGTCACAGCATCAAAAGCACCTCAGCTCGTATTTGAAGTCTAAAAGGTCAGGGTCAACTACTGCAGGCGTTTCGAAAGAAAGGTAAAGGATAAATGCATAACCAATGTTTTGTGTAATCTTATCGCCTGGCAACCCTCGTAGCTGGAGGGTTTCATAGATTACGCTTTTTGGGTGCTTACCTTGCAAAACCTTTCACAAAAAGGAAAAATGAATAAATTTGCTCCTTGGAACTAGATAGAGACTCTGATTGTGTTTGTATATGGAAGTTCTTTCGGCGTTCTGATGTACAGTAGCTAGTGTTTTAAAAATTTTGACAGGCTTGATAATTTGTCTGCTTGTATTAAGCTTATTATAGTTTTCCTCCAAGTCAGTACAACTTGTCGGGGAGTGACGCAGGAAAGTCATGTCAGATGTGCTCCTTCAACAGTCCCTGAACAGTACATGCTTCAACTATAAGCTTATCTTTATTGCCCTGGCCTGAAAACGTGGGTCTATCTGAGACTGTGTTTGTCAGGCCCTGCATGCACTTATCTGCGACTGTGTTTGTCAGGCCCTGCATGCACTTGCCAGGCCTTGCATGCACTTGCCAGGCCTTGCATGCAATTGTGATGACTTGCGATGACTTTACAAAGAGACTTTCAAGTCTGTTTGGCCACCCAACTTAAGGGTGCGTTCCTTTGAGGTGATCAGGATCAGTGATCCAAGATCTTTCTGGATCATGTTGCATCAAAGGAACCAATGAATCTACCCTGGTCATGGATTAATTGGTTATTTGATGTACCATGATCCAGACAGATGTTGGATCACTGATCCTGATCCAGATCACCCCAAAGGAACACACCCTTTGTCTCTACGCAAGTTCAACTTGTGGCTACACATACTTGTGACTACTTGTGAGTCTATTTGGCCAGGGCTTTAACCTCTGTGGCAAGGGCTTAGGCAAGGAATGATGGTATTCCCATCAGACAAACAGGAATGTTACATATCAGTGGGGAGTACTGCTTTTCAATTACACTGTAAATACATGTACATTTGAAGGTGTTCTCATTTTATATAATCAAACAGTTTTCAATTATTTTGATTAAGAAAAACCCCAGCTGGAGTCAGGCCACCAACAAAGCAACTTGGAAAAACCCAAGCATCAGCATACTCAAGACCTAAAAGTCTTGATCAAGTTAACAGGTTGGTCAATGTAAATTTGTTAGAATGCTGGTACGTCAAATTTTAGGCAGGTTTTTTCCCACAAGATTTATCTCAATTTTGCATGTGGGCTTCTGTTCAATGAAAAATAACATTGCCCTGTAATTTTTTTACTGGTTTGCTCCTTGTTTTGGAGAAATAACATATGCAAAAAAACTCAGTTTTCCTAGCAGCATCTTTTGGAGATCTTTTGTTGAACTAGAAACAAAAGAAACCTTTTGTTTTGCTGAACAAAAAAGTCAGTGACACATCACATTAGGGCCAAGTTGTTTGAGCCAGTACAAGTATATTATTATATTGATATGATTGAGACGTTATCTTATTGTTGCTTGGTTGGTGAAAGCAAATAAAGCACAACCTAGCTAAAGGCTGAAAGTGGTTGTATATTGTTGTAAGACAGATTAGACATGGCTTCAGTTGACTTTTTCCCACCCTTTCTCCTCTTCTCTTTGAAACCAAAACGCCCATTTTGTTTTCTTAAATAACATTATTTTTTTCAGGCTTCCAGATGAACTTCTCTTAACAATATTCAAATACTTGGGTCCTTCTGAATTGCTAACGTGTGCTCAAGTGTGTCACAAATGGTCTGCAGTTTCAAAAGAAAGGTAATCCACTGTTATAATTTATTGTGACTATGTAATGATTTCGAATAAGCAAATATTGTTAAGTCTGTTGTTCGTTTACATGCAAGTGCTGCATCACATTGCAATGTCTTTGCTACCAAAATGATATGTTAAGTGCCTGATTGATAATAGACATCCCTCTGCAATAAGCACTCTTCCTTGAGCTACCTAGTTTTTGTGAAATAGTATTTGAATTTAAGCCCAGTCCTCACTAGTGATGCAAGCATAAGCATAAGCATAGGCGTAAGGCTAAAGCATAAGCATAAAAAAGCTTAATATGCGCTAGTGAGGACGGCCATGACGTAATCATAAGCATAAGAATATCTTATGCTTAGCTTATGCTTTTGCCTATGTCGCTATAATGTCCAGTGAGGACATGTTGGCATAAGCATAAACATAAGCATGAACATAAGACTATCGGCGAATCAGTGAGCACTTTTTGCTTATGACAACGATGTCCTCACTGAACATAAGGATAAGAAGAAAGCTTAATATGCTTATGCTATTTCTGAGGACCTTCCTTTAGGGTTCTAAAATGGTACAGTGTACATAATCAACAGGCATCAATTGTACTACATACATGTACACCGGCCTCCACCTGGGGTTGATCACCAGATGTGTAGGAATACTGGGGGACTTTGTCAAATCTTTACATCTGACTTGAGTTTGGAAAATTCAAGACATCTTTAGAAATCAGAAAGGTAGAAGAAGTTGTATTTAATAACATTGTAATAAGGTTATGGCCATTAACTACAACTTTGTATCTTTAAATTCAGCTGCTTCTGGCGACAATTCCTTCCTAATCTTCCAAAAGGCGTGAGAGACTCTTTGACTTTTGATGAAATGATGGAGGAATGTTTTGACTGGAAACGTGAAATCATCAAAAGGTACTTGTGCCTTTCTTAATATTGTCGAGTTTTGTGCTGAGTGTTAGCAGTGCGTCAATTATGCAGATAAATTAAATTGAACACTTTTTATCTTTATCAACATTTACAGGTGTATAAAAGTAAGGAACCATGAGATCTTGAGTTTGCAGTTAGTGAAAAAACTTTCACCTTACACTGGGTTATCAACAGAGGTGCCACATGCTCTTAGGTATATATTCTAACTGTATGTTAAATTTGTATATCATACAATATACCTGTAGCTTTGTACCAACTCTGCCACAGTTCATCATAGTCTAGACTTATATGATCTCATTAAACATTCAGAACTTAGGTGTGAAACTACAAGCCTGCAGCTCGTGATTTCACCGGCAATAGTTTGGACATAGTGTAGTGAAATAAATAAATATCCATACAGTACATACCTAAAAAATAAAAAATGTTTTTTGGAAATTCTAAGGGGGAGTATGAGCTAAAGCTAGAATTTTCAGAATAATTTTTTTTTTGTGGGGGGGGGGGGGTATTTTCCGGACCTGCACATGTTATTTCTGTGTTGTTTTTTTTATGGTAGCTACATAGTTTGCCAGTGTTCCAGGCTCTCTTTTTGTTGGCTGGGGTGAATGAAACTGGTGGACAAGCAAAATGAAAACAAGTAAAGCGGGACTGCTTGTCTTGCCTTAGTGCCCCTCTTTGTCCCTCTTCGTTCACTCTGATTTCCCTTCACCTACTTTTTCACTCATTAACCCAATGGGCTGGAAACAGGCATAACATGGAAATGTGGCTTAACGCTCCAGCCCAAAACATCCTTTTTCATAATAAAGTTTTGTATTCACTTATGACAGACTTGGAGATGTAAGATGGAAACTTTGTGTCACAGATACTTCTGGTAAGAAGCACTGGTCTACTGCTGATTGCTTCAATGTCTTTAAATCATCGGTGTGTGTCCGCTGGTATTCCTTACAGCTTCCACCTCTCTCAAGGCTCAAGACACTTCAAGTGTTTGCCTTTGTTCCAATCTTTTTCCACAGAAACTGGACGCCACACAAAAATAGGTCAGTACCTTCAGAATCATGCTCTCTGAAAGCAAATAAACAAATGTACCGGTATGTGCAAAACAAATCAAAAGGAATGCTCTAAGCTCTTCCAGTGTGGGAGTGAAGGGGGTTTTCAAGGCGTCTTTTCTTAGTTTTTAAGTAGGGAATCTTTTAGCAAAATTGCAAGGGCAGTAAAAATGAAGATTGTTACTGTCTATGTTGTAGGTCAAAATGAAATTCAGGTTAAAATGATTTTAACCTAGTTTGATTCTTAATTTTCTTGGTCTTCTAACCCTAGTTATTCACTATCCATGAATAATTACGCTTAAGAGACAAAGGAATTTCATTTTAACGTGAATTTCATTTTGACCTGCAACATCTACACTGATTTACTGGAACTTATGCACTCTCCACATCTTATCCAGCCTACCCACGTACTTGCTATGAAGAGTATGGCCATTGCATATAAACAGTCTGTGAAAAGTTACAACTCCGAGCTAATGACCAAAACATTAGATGTCCATGTTAAAACTGTATATCAATTTACAGACTCAATTTTGTAAATTTGTTTTCGCAATACTAAATGTGAAGACTTTGTTAAGACTTGGTTGCCTAGTTCATTCATGGGCTACCCCTCGTATGGTGGTTAGGTGATTTTGGATGCCTCCATCTCTATTTTTAACCAAAATTGATGTATTTGTTGTGGATGAAAATGTAATAAATTGCCAAATAAAACCGAAAAATACAGCCATTTCGTCATGAAAACCAGTAGTAAAGAAATGGGCGTGGATAGTGTCGCAGGCATCATCTTTAACTTGAACAGAGTGCAGATACAAAACTTTATTTCCTCAATACGATGTAAATAGGTTTATAAAGGATGGATGCTAATATTTTCAGGCATTTCCTGCTGCATCCTCCGAATTTTTCTTTCAAATGAAAGAAAAACCAAAAAGGAACTTCTAGGTACGGTCGTGGTAAACAGCAGTACACATGATCAAAACATTTTGTCCTATAATTTCGTCACTGTAAATCACCTGGTTTATTTTATTAGTACAAGTGTGATGCAATCAGATTACGACGAGTAATTGACCCAAGATGGCTCTCAGTGTGAGTATCTCTGTTTTGCCTTGACTTGCTTATTTTTCGTGCCTTTCTTTCTCAGTGCCACCACAAGATCTCTTATCCTTCAACAGGACCTTCGCTCAGGAGGTGAGCTGAATTAATGACTTAGGAAATGAACTAGGTGGAGTAAAAGACTGCCCGTTTCGGCAGGAAATTTTGCGCGCAAGTTCACTGACACAACTTAATAACATCACGAAAAATCAACTCATCTCAACTTCTATTGATAATACGAAGCGTATACGAAACTGTGAAATCTGCACTCTTTCTTTTTTATAAGAATTTGTTTTATAGGAACGTCGAGGCTGGGGTTTTAATAGAAAAGAATATCATTTTGTTTGTTGAAAATTTTTAAATACAATACAATCATGTTTTTAACTAAACCGTATAAAGTTCTTCCTTTCTCTGAACAGCAGAACTAGGCAAAAAACAACAAAAACAACACTAGCTGTGTGTTCGATGCTAATAACAATTCTGCAAGAAGTTATGTGCGTCATACCAGGCTTAACGCCTGCAGACTGGCTGCAAAATTACTTTAACACCATCCAAAATTACTTTAACACCATCCAGACACCAAATACATTCGAAAACAGAAATGTCATACGCTGTTATGTAAGACTAGTGTAGCCAAAGCTATGAAAGTGCTGCGGAAATTGGGATGTTGTTTGCAAATCGAAGTAGGGATTGTATAGAGCTTGTGTAGAAATGGTTGTCATCAAGTTATTTTGTTTGGTCAAGTCCCAGAAATTGTTGAGTAAGATGTGGTTATATTCAATTCATGATGTCATCAGTTACAGCGTTTAATTTCTGAAAGAAATAATGCAACAGTTTAACATTTCATGAACAAAATTAACTGATTTTGTGCGATAAATTTATGCAACGGCTTGTTAAAAAATACTGAATGTAGCTGTGCGAATTAGTGTATAAGTGCGAACACATGAAAGCCTGTCAAATTTGCCGAGGAGCTTCGGCAAGAAGCACATGGCAGCTACAGGAGTATACGACAAAGCTATCAGAAAAAATACTTAAACTACGTTCAATTTTTGGCAGACGACAGTACTATCGAAAAAATAGAAAAATCGAAAAAAATCGAAAATCGTAAGAGATAGCGCAATTGAGACGTTTTTTGCGAAAGCATATGTCTGTGTAAAGTCAACTCCAGTCCCCGCTAAGAATGTCGGAAGAGAACGATAAACATCGCATTTGCTTCTTGACACGTTCTACTAAAAAACCGTGTCTCAGTTTTCATTTGCTTCCTTGTGACAATAGGATAAAGTCAGAGGGGACAAATCATCAGCACTTCCTTCGAAAAAATGACGATTATTCGAAAACGGAAAAAGAAAACAAAAATCGCCGACACGCTTCTCAAGAAAAACAATCTGACAAATAGCTGGGCAAATTTCAGCTAAATCGGTTCAGGGGCTGCCGACTTGGAGTTAAAAACGTACGCTTAACTTTCCAAGAAAGATATATTTTTTGCGGCATCTTAACCGCAATAGGATTATAACACCTAATCATCCAGTTTACCAGCGAGGGATCATCTTGCAACAACAATAGGCATTTGACAGGTGATATGCAGCAGGCCAAATCTTTACGCGGGACGTGGCGGGAATAAACTGTATTTTCTGTTTATCGGCGATAGACCAAGAGAACTAAAAACCTTTGAGACTGCCGCGCGACCGCCATCGATAGCTCGAAAGCCAAGAACCGATGCACAATTTATCGCGAGCGCCCTGCTTTTTTTCCATCGTAGTTTCGTGCGACGGACAGCTTTCGTTCTGGCACTGAAACATCCAAATGGAACCAAGTCCGTTTTTACTTCCTAAATTCTCCACAAGTTCAACGCTTTCTTGACAAAAGCGACAGGTCACCGATTCATTGATCTTTTCCTGCAGTCTTTGACCGGCTACGATAGCGTGGCCATAGAACTTTTGCCATGTTTCAGTGCTTTCCAGATATGTAAGAGGTTCTTCAACCGTAATTTTTGACCGGCTTGCACTACATTTTCGGCGCTTGGCGGCTCGGTCAACTCCTTTAGCCATTGCTCCTGGTCGAAATAAGAGCCTTTGTCACTCTCCGCTAATTCTTCAGCCCAATCAGAGCTAAACGAGTCTTTCGGCTTCTTCCGCCTTGCCGTTGCAGATGAAAACAAACACGACCTCTTCTTTTTTTTCGCAGGCATTTGAATCAATCTTGCGGTATGTAATGCGTGATAAAATGACACCACGATACCTTGTAATTATTTCGTGACGCGTTGACCTACAAGTTAATCCAGAATGACAGGACTTGTCAACGGGTATTGAACGGCTCGAAATAAAAAATTTCGAAAATTCGCATTCTGAACTCTGGCTGATACCTAACATTGCAATGAAATCATCATCATGCACTGGCACTCAACTGAACTGACGTCGAAACTCGAAAAAGCAAGATGACAGTGTAGAAGACCTTATGTTATGTTATGTTATGTTAGAACTTCTCAGTTGCTTGTTGTCTTGGTCTCGAATTGAGGCAATGCGCAGTGCATTCTGGTCCGCTGAAAGCGAGGCTCTTCACAGCGCAGAGCATTGTGGTCCGCTGAAAACGAGGCTCTACCACAGTGCAAAGCATTGTGGTCCGCTGAAAGCGAGGCTAAAAACCATGGCAAAATCTCAAATTTTCCTACCTTTCTTTTATGTTTAGACTAGTGTAGCCAAAGCTATGAAAGTGCTGCGGAAATTGGGATGTTGTTTGCAAATTGAAGTAGGGATTGTATAGAGCTTGTCTAGAAATGGTTGTTTTTGTTTGGTTAAGACCCAGAAATTGTTGAGTAAGATGTGGTTATATTCAATTTATGATGTCATCAGTTACAGCGTTTAATTTCTGAAAGAAATAATGCAACAATAAAGTTCAATAAGTTTGAGATTTCATGAACAAAATTAACTGATTTTGTGCGATTATGCAACGGCTTGTTAAAAAATATCGAATGTAGCTGTGCGAATTAGTGCATAAGTGCGAACACATGAAAGCTTGTCAAATTTGGCGAGGTGCTTCGGCAAGAAGCACATGGCAGCTTCAGAAGTATACGACAAAGCTATCAGAAAAAATACTCAAACTACGTTCAATTTTTGGCAGACGACAGTACTATCGAAAAACTCACAGTGTTACTTGTTTGCGGCGAACTCGACCTAATCAATCTAGTCATCGACATGTATCTACCTAACAGTGTAACTCAGAATCGTCCGCGCGCGGATCTCTGTAGCGTTTTAATTTCTCTTATAAACCCCAACAAACTATACATTTTCTGAAAGCTAAATATTTCCAGATTATGACTCATTCCTTTAAAAATCTCAAAATCGTAAGAGATAGCGTAATTGAGACGTTTTTTTTTGCGAAAGCATATGTCTGGGTAAAGTCAACTCCAGTCCCGCTAAGAATGGTCGGAAGAGAACGATAAACATCGCATTTGCTTCTTGACACGTTCTACTAAAAAACCGTGTCTCAATTTTATTTGTTTCTTTTCTGACAATAGGATAAAGTCAGAGGGGACAAATCATCAGCACTTCCTTCGAAAAAATGACGATTATTCGAAAACGTAAACAGAAAACAAAAATCGCCGACACTCTTTTCAAGAAAAACAATCTGACAATAAGCTGGCCAAATTTCAGCTAAATCGGTTCAGGGCTGCCGACTTGGAGTTGAAAACGTACCCTTAACTTTCCAAAATTTTCGTTCCGAGAAAACAAGAAAAATATATTTTTTGCGGCATCTTAACCGCAATAGCATTATAACACCTAATCATCCATTTTGATGTTTACCAGGGAGGGATCATCTTGCAACAACAATAAGCATTTGACAGGTGATATGCAGCAGGCCAAATCTTTATGCGGGACGTGGCGGGAATACACTGCATTTTCTGTTTATCGACAACAGACCAAGAAAACTAAAATCCTTTGAGACTGTCGCGTGACCGCCATCGATAGCTCGAAAGCCAAGAACGGATACACAACGAGCAGCTTTCGTTCTGGCACTGAAACATCCAAATGGAACCAAGTGCGTTTTTACTTCCTAAATTCTCCACAAGTTCAGCGCTTTCTTGACAAAAGCGACAGGTCACCGATTTGTTGATCTTCTCCTGCAGTCTTTTACCGTCTAAGATAGCATGGCCATAGAACTTTTGCGCCATGTTTCAGTGCTTTCCAGATCTGCAAGAGGTTCTTCAACCGTAATTTTTGACCGGCTTGCACTACATGTTGACGAGGAAAGCGACGAATCGCATTCGGCGCTTGGCTGCTCGTTCAACTCCTTTAGCCATTGCTCCTGGTCGAAGTAAGAGCAGTTTGTCACTCTCCGCTAATTTTTCAGCCCAATCAGAGCTAAACGAGTCTTTCGGCTACTTACGCCTGTCGTTGCAGATGAAAAGAAACACGACCTCTTCTTTTCTTTTTTTTTGCAGGCATTTGAATCAATCTTGCAGCATGTAAATGCGTGATGAAATGACACCACTATACCTTGTGAATTATTTCGTGGCGCGTTGACCTACAAGTTAATCCAGAATGACAGGACTTTTCAACGGGATTTCAAACAATTAACGTGTAGTAAACTTCAACGTCCAACAAAATAATATTTCTTTTTAGAATTTTTTTTTAAAGAAAGCTCGTGAAAAGCTCTCCCTGAACGTCTCGAAATCAAAAAATTTGAAATTTCGCATTCTGAACCCTGGCTGATACCTTAACATTGCAATGACGCACTGGCACTCGCCTGAACTGGCGTCGAAACTCGAAAAAGCAAGATGACAGTGCAGAAGATCTTATGTTATGTCATGTTAGAACTTCTCAGTTGCTTGTTGTCTTGGTCTCGAATTGAGGCAATGCGCAGTGCATTCTGGTCCGCTGAAAGCGAGGCTCTTCGCAGCGCAGAGCATTGTGGTCCGCTGAAAACGAGGCTCTACCACAGCGCAAGGCATTGTGGTCCGCTGAAAGCGAGGCTAAAAACCATGGCAAAATCTCAAATTTTCCTACCTTTCTTTTATATTTAGATTATGAACTGCTGCTACGCTCGCTACGCTCGCTCCGCAGCAAATATTCACAACGATATTTTCGGCCTAAAATGGGCCGAAAAATAAGAGTATTCAGCCTGGACCGAAAAAAAAAACAATGTTCTTATAAAAAAGAGTGTATGTAATCTGCACAAACGCGGGAAAACGCATAGACCAAATTATGTGGTAATGCTTGTGATTTGCCGATAAAACGCATAATTTCTCTGTTGGGTTAAGACATATTGTACGATATTCCTCCTAAGAGCTCAAGAAATGCTGAAACAGGACCAAAACAAAGACACCTGTATAAAAACTGTCCGCTCGCCGTATAGCGGTCTGATATTCCATTTCAGTTATTTTATTCCTTACAGGTGTTGTACTGTCGCAAGACAAAGCTGTCAGTGCAAGCAACATGATTACAGCGCATATCTTATGTCCGTCTATTTTAGCAGCTTGTTGGACTGCTTCATGGAAAGTAGGTGTTTATAAGTGATGTCTCTCTCGTTGCATTACCGCCCTTGATCCACCTCACCCACGGGGGTCATGGGATGTCCACAATTGTTCTCCAGTGCTGTGTTGCTCTTTTGGCCTCGCATCAGATCCTTCAGATCTTAGACGCGTCTTTCTTAGACTCACTATACTTGTATTGACTGTTGTATTTGGCGAAGCAATGCCTATGGATGCCTCAGTTGGATATAAAATTATTGTATTTTTCCCGTTCAAATCAGAGACATGGTAGGTAATGACGTTTTCTTGTCACGTGACAGGATGGTGGTGAGCTTGCGTTTATCACACTCTGCCTTCATCATGACTACTTAACAAGAAGAATTCTCTTTGGATCACATGACAGGTTTGTCAATTCAAGTTCACAATAAACCACAGTCGTATTCTCGGTAGTGGACTGGAACTAGCTTGCAACCGAGGCTTATGCGGGGAGTTTTTTGAAATTAAAATGTCATTAAGATTTCTCTTTTTAATGATATTCCCCGCGTGAACCTCCATTGCAAGCTAATTCCAGTCAAATACCGAGAATACTCGTGAATATGGTCTGTTAAATTGTCGTTGTTTGTATTACTGTTGTTTCTTCGTTTTTGTGGAAAGTAGAAATTTGATGCAATTGAAGCGTATTCCAACACGCTGAGAAACTCCGTTCGACGCCTGCATCCGCTCTCGGGATGACTAGCATTGTGGTCTCCGGATTGCAAGGCCTTCAATTATCTTCCACAGTGCCGTTCTCCTCCCAGGAGTAGATAGGTACCAGCGACAAAACTTAGAGTTAAAACGCCAGTTCTGATCAGCCATAGTCAATCCACTATCTCTAATCTTGGGAGGCAGATTTTTCCTGTTACTTGCCTCGACCTCATGGAGGGTAAATGAGCTAGTCATGAGCTGTAACTCGGTTGCCGCTTGTGTTAACTGTAATCTCTTCCGGCTCTAGAGATTAATAAGACAAGGATACTTGAGGAAGTCGTCTGCTGAAGTTCATTGGTTGGAACATTCATGCGGAAGGTCATAGAACAACTCCCGGGCCGTTGGTGATTGAGCAAACTGAATACAAGTCACTTACAAAGAACTCTTTTTTTCTTTCAGTGCATTTGTCCCGCCGCCCCACAAGCCTGTTCCAGATGATATAGACCCACAGTATGGCAAGTATATAAAATTATAAGGTTTCACTTCAAAGTACGCGAAATGTTCAAATGTTGTTGTTTATAGCGGTCAATGTGCTTAGCTACACCTAGCTAGTTCACAGGCATGCCACTTAAACATATCGACTAAACAAAACAGGCTTAAAAATCTACCGAGAACAACTCCAGCTCAGTGGTCTGAGCGAAACTTGAACCCGCGTCCTCCAGACTTCAAGCTCGGCGCCCTAACCACTCGGCCACATTGCCTCCTTAGAGTCTTCCAGAATCTTTCCAGAATTGATTCAAACACTATTCTGTCATCAAGGCCCGCTGTTCTCTAGGTAAATCAGTCGACATTAAGAGAAGATGGGTAAGAGAGTTATAGGCCTCATTCCCAAAGTAAATCCCTCCCACGATATTTTTAGACATGGTAACCATGCAAGTTTTTCGTATATTATATCACCACGCGCGTTGTGTGGATGTTTTCGTGGAGAATAAAAAATCGTTTATAACTGCACGGGCTGTGCACGTGAGCGAAATCAGCTTCACAGGATTGGCTCTTTCTAGATCCTCCTGTTATTTTCAAAACCTGGAGTGATCTAAAAAATAACTCGGGAGGGATTACCTTGAGTAAGGTCTGTATGGGAGATGAACTCTCTTACTCTTTATCCTCTCCTTCACGAATATTTAACAATTGGTTCATGCTTTAGCGTGCACTATCGAGTTATGGATGCACGCGGGAAGTTTGGAGAGCACGAAAGAAGCGTTAGGATCCGGAGTTGCTCGAGGCGATAACTCTAGCAACTCTTAATGAAAATTCTTAGCTTGGCAAAAGTCAAAGGCTCGATGAGCTGAGATGTTTTATAAGTTGCTCTGTGTGTTGCGTGTTTGTAGGACTTCATGGATATAGAGTCATGATAGAACTAAGGAATCATAAATTGACTCTATGGGGACGACAGTACAGAGAACTCTACCAACGTAAGTAAATACAGTGGAAGATATCTTAACGGACACTCTCGGCGAGTCTCTCAGCATTGCATAAGGCAACAAAACAACAACAAAAATAATTTGGTGGTATTTTTGAATTCCCAATGTTTATTGTAAGCTGGGCAAGCTCCCGTAGGCGGCCATCTTTCCTTTACAACTCCTCAGTAGTGGTCGCTTACGAAAACTATATTCTCGTAAGCGACCAGCTCCAGTTACGGGCAGCTTTTTCTCGTCCTGAGGGTGTCCGCTTGCGAGGGCTTCCACAGAATGACACAAAGGTAACAGAAGTTTGTAAGGCTGGCTTAACCTTTGTTGTGGATTACAAACCCTTGATCCTCCACCAGAGAATCACTGAAAAACAAAACGCGGCAAGTTACTTCTCCGACCAAGAGACTGAACTTTGTTCAGTTTGTAAACTTAAGAAACTGTCGTGCAGAAAGCGTTCCAGTGAAAACAGTTTTAGAAGAATAACTATTTTTTGTCCATTAGTTGAGCTGGACTTCAATTAACAGCAGAATATTCCAAAATGGCTCTGTTTTTTTCCCTCTGCTTACAGAATATGCGACTGAGTCCTACGTGTGTCTCGGAGAGCGTGGTCACGTACACGGTTCGTTTGAGAAACGGCTTTCTCTTCCGTGGAAAACAGAACTCTTCAAAAACATCTTACCAGTGAGTCCTAAGGAATTAAATAAATCGTGCTTTTATTGGTCTATAATTCACAATTATTCCACGAGCGCTCGTTGGATATGAGATGATAACTAGCCAACGAGGCGCGTAACGCCTGGTTGGCTACAATCATCTCATATCCAACAAGCGCGAGTGGAATAATTTTTTTTATTAAAAACGCCCCTAAAATATAGAAAACTAAAATAAAATTAATATAAAGACGTCCAAAATAATGACGCGTACGCTTGCCATATTTGCAGAGCATGGTATAATTGCTCGTGTACCATGATGGCTAAACCAATGAAACCTCTTAACCCTTACAGAGACCTTCATTACTCTGGATATCACAAAAACCGAAACTAATAATTGTTTTATCATACATTGAGCGAACACAAAAACTTGGTAGGCATGTTTCTGCTTCTTCACTGACGGCAAGCAACACGAATCGCGCGAAGTTGACATGATTACCCTTGGAAATTATGCACTGCGGTCACACATGACATGATTACCCGTGACCTTGACATGATAACCCGTGACCTTGACATGATTATTGTATTTATTATACATTGTAGTTACCATCTGTCTTCTCATTGGCTAAAAGCCTACTGTTAATTCTGGGGAACAGTGCAACCTACAGATTATTCACTAATCTGTACCTACAGATTAGTGAATAATCTGTAGGTTGCGCGCGCAATGCATGATTTCCAAGGGTAATCATGTCAACTTCGCGCGATTCGTGTTGCTTGCCGTCAGTGAAGAAGCAGAAACATGACTTCCAAGTTTTTGCGTTCGTTCAATGTATAATAAAACAATTATTAGATTCGGTTTTTGTGATATCCAGAATAATCAAGGTCTCGGTAAGGGTTATCAGCCTCAGCCTTCGGCTTCGGCTGATAACTCTTACCTCGACCTTGATTATTCTGGATATCACAAAAACCTCATCCAATAATTGTTTAAAATCTGCAGTTATGACGTCACGAGCGCTGATTTCGAAAATTCACTGTAGGCTTTCGGCCAATCAGAAAAGAGTTAGAGAGTTGAATGTATAATAATAATCTTTATTGTATGGCTCGTGTTTGTAGCCAATATAACGCGCGCTCTGATTGGCTAACTCTGGGGTATTAGTCTCCCGTAATGCCCACGGGCCGATTACGGGCCTGCAAAGACAAAGCAAAAAGCGATAAAATAAGCTACTTATTAACCTTGAACGTTCGCTCTCGATCTCTCGTTCAAACCTCGGCCTTCCCATATTGAATTCGCTATCGCTCGGTTAATATGGCAAGGTCTCGGTTTGAAAATTTCCGGTAAAGACCTCACTCTCGGTTAACAAGTAGTTAATAATGTAAGACATGTACATGTGGAGGTAAATACCTGTTTTTCAGTATTTCAGGACTGCAAATACGAAGGCACATTGTAATGAGCGCGTGTAACATCGTGTTTATGACAGTACCTTTTTTTGTTGTAGGACATGTGTTTCTTAGATGTGACTGTTGTACATGGACGGAAAGGTGCTTTCTGGTGTCTAAGGTAAGCCAGTACTTGGTCTCAGCTTGTAGTGATTGTATCCTCGGAAAGAGACAGGCTGCGGCGTTTATCGGTATTTGAAAAGGAAATGCCAGTTGCGCGAATCAAACGCAAATCGTGCCAGTCAAAAGCCATTCGCGCGTGTCAAAGGCGAAATACGCCAGTTGCGCGAGAGCCAAACGCAAATCATTCAAGTCAAAAGCTGCATGTGCGTGTCAAACGCGAAATACGCCAGTCAAAAGCCATTCGCGCGTGTCAAACGCGAAATACGCCAGTTACGCGAGAGGCAAACGCAAATCATTCAAGTCAAAAGCTGCATGTGCGTGTCAAACGCGAAATACGCCAGTCAAAAGCCATTCGCGCGTGTCAAACGCGAAATACGCCAGTTACGCGAGAGGCAAACGCAAATCATTCAAGTCAAAAGCTACACGTGCGTGTCAAACGCGAAATACGCCAGTCCAAAGCCAGTTGCGCGTGTCAAATGCAAATCGTGCAAGTCAAAAGCCATTCGCGCGTGTCAAATGGAAAAGTCCCCTAGTCAGACGCCATGCAGACGCGTGACTGGCGTGTTACCTGTTCACATTTAACTGCGGACGCCGCAAAACTGCCTGTCATCTTGTTTGACACACCAGGTTGCTGACTCCATTAATTGTTGTTGTTCTTGTTGTGTAGTTCACCTGTTAAGATTTTGAAGAACAATTCCCCAGATGGTAAGTCTCTAACTTTGAGTGAGAAGTAAATGAAGAATTCGAATCAGAAACGGGACTAATAAATTACCCTAAACCACGAGCGATCGGGTGTGGCCATTCGATCAGGCGTCCTGCGCGCTAATACCGTCCCCAGCTCCTCTCCTGGGTAGTCTGTTGGGTAATTGTGTGAACTTTTTATAGTATTACTTTAGACATGGCCTAGACGATCGAAGTTCCCTTTTGCCTCTGTTTCAAAACGAGTCTAAGTGCTTAACCATTCATATGAAAATGAGTTCCGTCTACAAGTTCATTGTCATGCAAATCAAACTCATTTTAATTTGAATGGTTTCGCACTTAGACTCGTTTTGAAACAGAGGCACAAGGGAACATTGTACTGTACAGTTGTAATGCATCGATAGTTTGTTCTGTGTTCATTGCGTTCCCAGTGTCCTAGATTGAAACTGAGGCCGACAATGCTTCTGGAAACAAAACAACAGACTTCTCATCTCATATCTGTTTCGTCTTCAGGTGATTTTTCTTCTGAGGGCGAGAAACAGTTTATCGAATACAGCGATGAACGTGGAACAGTAAGACTGGACTTTCTACGGGTGTGTTTTGACTTAACGATATACATGATATAGCCGCACTCCTGAATACAGTTTTTCCGTAAGCAAACCTTTTGCGCGACGAACGTATAAACAGTCATGTGTAAAGCAAGTTAAGACTGGTGCGAGTTAACGGAGGAAGGGAGGGAAACTGGAGAGAGGCCTTTCTCCAGTCCCTCAGCCGTCGAGCCGTCCACGATTTGCGTGACAAAAATCGTGTTCATCTTAATCAACGAAATTCTTATCAGGTTGACTTGTAAGTTTTTCTCTATTTTCAACCCGTCAGTCTCATGTTCAAAATATGAACTCTCCTCACGATTGTTTTGTCAGTTATGAGAATTTTCTACTACTTATACCCAACCGTACCTTTTTGGTAGGCGGCACATCAGGCGAGTTTGGTCGAGCCATGGTTCGTATTTTGACGAGACTTAAGCTGTGTTCACATTAAAGCCGAAACATGATTAGAGTAAATATGTTTCGAGGAAACATGTTTCGCGTAAATGTGTTTGTTATTGCTTTGTTCACATCAGATGTCGGTTTCAAACACTTTTCATGCATGGTTGTGAATAGTTTTGGTTTTGCATTGCGATGCTGTACACTTGTAACCGTTGTCATTAAGTTTTGCGGCAATGTTCTCTCTTGAAAATATTCTGCTTTCTACCCATCGCCGATAATTGCCATTGTATTTCTTCATCGGCCCATATTTAAACTAGCCATTTGGCCTCATATTAGCCCCAATTTTGTTTCTTTTGGGCACTCGCCTCCTCTCCGCATCTTTCAGCCATTTTGAACGTGTTTGGTCTGATCATGATTGAAACTACCTCGCGAGGTTGTTTCAATCATGCTCAGAATAATCATGTTTCAAACATGATTCGCGCAATGCACTCTCTGGTGTGAAAATTTTTCATAACGAAACATGTTTCATTCGTGATCAGACTAATCATGTTTCGGCCTAGTGTGAAAACAGCTTTAGTCGAGCCAAAATATCCAAACCAAACGAGACCAAACCAGACCTGATATGCCGCCGAAGCGTAAAGTAAGGTACGACTAGGTTTTACCGTACACAAATTAGCTCAAATTCGGCCAAGTGATCAAGACATGGACCTAATAAGGTTACGATCTCATGATATCGCAGGATACTGGGATAGTAGACAGAACTTTTGATTGGCTAATTGCGAATTGCAGTACGGTATCAAGATAGTATCCTCAGTATGAGTGATGATTTTCTTTTAATTCTCTTCACCGATCTCCTAAACCATGCATCAATGCTGTAAGGAAGATAAGATCTGGATGACTTCTGGGAACTTAAACAGTAAACTAAAGCCTCTGATTTTGAATTTTTGTTTTTTCAGATGGAGGATGAGGAACAAACGGTTGTTACCAATGTAGAGCTTCGAGTGCTGAAGTCTTTTGTGAACTCATGGTTTAATACAGCCTACTAAATAATGCGATATCAGACGCAGCAGCTCAATACCAGACTCCTCCTGATCGTTATGCTCATGAGACGAGTAAATAGAGCCTGGTAACTAACTCTTGGAATGGAAGGCTTGTTAACCGCGTGGCCTAGGGCGAGCGCGATTCATAGAATGAGTAGCGCTTTTTGTCGCCAATATGCTCTCGAGGCGACTAAAATAGAGCCTGGTAAATTTCTATTAGAAAGCTTGTTTTGTACAAGTCGCCACCAGACACACTATCGTTGGAACAGTTTTTTCAAATTGTAGTAGACCACCACAGAGCTGGTTTTAGACATAAAAGAGAAACGATGGAGAACGGTCCAGTCATTTTCATTGGAAGACACAATCAAAAATACAGTGAAGCTTACAAAGTTTTAGAAGTCACGATGGCCTGTTTTACCAGGCAGACCGTGTCAGACGTGTGTATAATGCTTTATTAGGGAGTTTAAGCAATGACGACGGCAACGCTGAAGGCGACGCCTAGTAAAAAATGAAATGTATTTCTTTTAGATGTTTGATTAGGTTGCTTGGTATTAGTTCCCACTGGGATAATTAGGCCTTTATATACCACTCCTTGTGAATATCACACCACTTGACGCCGACCAGTTTACTCCAGGCTCTTTTTTCCTTATTGTTTTTAAATTTCGTTGTTTGCAATAGCGTGTGACATTTTCTTATGTTCTCCGTCTTGTAACCTGTATTCA